>CM076584.1:766859289-767591288 GCA_034641835.2 Pinus albicaulis | reverse complement strand
AAGAATATTTGTTATACAAGCATTTATGATGATTTATTTAATGTTTTATATGAATCTCGCTAACATATAGAGTAGAAATATACTGTACAACTTGTCCTTTGTGCTGGTTTCTTCTTGTATTTCAGGTGAAAGAGGAAGGACGGTTGCAGGGAGTTTGAACTCCACGTGGATCAACTTCAAACGTAGGACCAACGGGTAAACCTCTCGTTCTGCTCTATTTCGTTTTCATGACTGTGCATGATCGTGTGAGTCTCTGTTAAATAGTACGCCCCTGCTCCGTGGAGGTTGAATCCCAACCAACCTCTAGGGTGTTAAATCCCCGAAACAGAACTTGATAACACCATGAACAAAATGGTTTAGTGGGGCAGCACATTGAGGACTTCCAAAAATTGAATATAAGGGTAACTGATCTTACAGAGGAACACAAGATTGATCTCTTCCTAGGCACTTTAAAGGATAACATCCAACATGAAGTTCGCGTTTTGGAACCTGATTCATTGGAGAAGGCATTCAGGTTGGCAAGAAAAGTTGAATGTAAAATTATGACGACAAGGAAACCTACCACTCAATTCTATAAAGAAGGAAGTGTTGCCACACCTAGATTTCCACAACCTACAAGGTTGACACCACAACAATTGGAAGAAAAAAGAGCAAAAGGGCTTTGCTACAGTTGTGATAGCAAATACACTAAAGGTCATAAGTGTGCTGAGAAGAAATTATTTTACATAGATTGTGAAGAAGAAGAAGAAAATGAACAAGAAGAGGATATACACCAGGAACCACCCCAAGAAGAGGAAGAAATGAATCCGACCATATCGTGTAATGCACTGGCAGGAATTACCACTCCTCAAACTCTCAAGATAGAAGGACATATAAAGAAGAAAAGGGTAATAGTGTTGATTGATTCAGGTAGCACCCATAATTTATTCATTATAAGGTAGCCAAGGAATTAAATTGTTTCCTATACCCAGCACCAGAATGTCAAGTGATGGTTGCAAATGGAGGAACTATAAATTGTTCTGGAAAATGCCATAATATCAAGCTAACCATGGGGGAATATGTATTGACTAGTCCAATGCTTTCCATTCCTATGGGAGGTGCCGATGTTGTACTAGGAGTACAATGATTACAATCTTTGGGGACGGTAGCTTTTAATTTTCAAGATCTTTTCTTGAAATTTTTTTCAGAAGGAAAGGAAGTCGAATTACTGGGTATTGCGGGGAAGCCAGGAAGGATAATAAGCTCTAATGTCATGACAAAGCTTCTAAAGAAAGAACAGCGAGGCGTAATTGCACAATTATGCTCACTAAAAGTTCCAACATCAAAATCATCTATTTCTGCAGATCTCCAACAAGTCTTGGACAATTATTCCAAGGTGTTTGAAACTCCCAAAGGACTCCCACCTATTCGTGATCATGATCATGCTATTCATTTGATTCCAGGAAGTGTTCCTCCAAACATCAGGCCTTATAGATATCCTTACTTCCAAAGAGCGAAATTGAACGTATGATTGCAGAAATGTTAGAGGTGGGTATAATTCAACCTAGTCAAAGTTCTTTCTCTGCTCCTGTAGTATTGGTACACAAGAAGGATGGATCATGGTGAATGTGTCCAGATTATAGGGAGCTCAATAAGCTCACCATTAAAGACAAATTTCCCATTCCCGTGATTGATGAATTATTGGATGAATTACATGGAGCAATTTATTTTACCAAGTTGGATCTTCGTTCAGGATATCATCAAATTAGAATGAAGACTAAAGATATTCCAAAAACAGCATTTCGAACTCATGAGGGTCATTATGAATTTTTGGTCATGCCTTTTGGCCTTACCAATGCACCTTCTACATTTCAAGGGCTGATGAATTCCATTTTCAAACCCTTCCTTAGAAAATTTGTGCTAGTATTTTTTGATGATATACTAATCTACAGCAGGTCTTGGAAGGATCATGTTGAACATGTTGACAGGGTGCTCAAACTATTGCAGGAGAAACAATTATATGCAAAAAAGTCCAAATGTTTCTTTGGAGTACAAGAGGTGGAATATCTGGGTCAATTGTATCTCACGAGGGTGTTGAAGTAGACCCTAACAAAATTAAAGCCATTAAGGAATGGAAAGTTCCCACAACCATAAAGCAGTTGCGAGGATTTCTCGGGTTAACAGGGTATTATCGCAAGTTTGTTAAGAATTATGGGAGAATAGCAGCACCTCTAACAACGTTATTGAAGAAAGATGCATTTTCATGGACTCCTGAAGCAACTAAGGCCTTTGAACATCTTAAAGAGGCAATGTGCCTAGCACTGGTCTTAGCTACGCCAGACTTCACAAAAACCTTTATTGTGGAATGTGATGCCTCAGAAAATGGAATTGGTGCAGTTTTAATGTAGGAAGGAAGACCCATTGCTTTTGAAAGTTGTCCAATCAAAGGAAAGTATTTACAAAAACCTATTTATGAGAAGGAAATGTTAGCAATACTGCATGCACTAAAGAAATGGCGAACTTACCTAATGGGAAGACACTTCAAGGTAAAAATCGATCATGATAGTCTTAAACACTTTTTGGAACAAAGACTATCTTCAGAAGAGCAGCAAAAATGGGTCACAAAGATGTTGGGTTATGACTTTGAAATAATATACAAAAAAGGAAAGTTGAATGTTGTTGCAGATGCACTCTCAAGAAAGAATGAAGAGGTGGAAGCATTGCTTTGTGCCATTTCTATTATCCAACCAGATTGGATAACTGAAGCAAGAGATGAATGGAAGAAGGACAAATATGTATGGATACTCATTCAAAAGTTGCAGCAAGATTCTAGTACATCTGATACATTTAGTTGGAAAAATGATTCCTTATGGTACAAAGATCGCTTATATCTTTGTAAGAATTCCCAACTAAAACAAAAGATTCTTTTGAAATTGCACACTTCTCCTTTAGGAGGACACTCAGGATTTTTAAAACTTACCACAGGGTGAAGAAAGAATTTTTTTGGGATGGCCTTAAATCTGATATTCGAAAGTTTGTGGCGGAATGTTTGGTTTGCCAGCAGAATAAAGTGGAAACAATTAAGACCCCAGGACTTCTACAACCTTTATCCATTCCAAGTCAACGTTGGGAGGAGATTTCAATGGATTTTATCACAGGTTTACTTAAGTCCGAAGGAAAGAGTGTCATCATGGTGGTAGTTGATAGACTTACCAAGTATGCACACTTTTGTGCATTATCTCATCCATTTAAAGCAAGTACAGTTGCTACTACATTTATGGACAGTATTCAAAAGCTACATGGAAGCCCAAGGGTTATTGTGAGCGACAGAGATCCCATTTTTACTGGAAATTTTTGGACGGAGTTATTTTCTTGTTTGGGTACTCAATTAGCTCATAGCTCATCTTATCATCCTCAATCTGATGGTCAAACTGAGATAGTAAATAAATGTTTGAAGGATATCTTCGTTGTTTTGTATTTGATAAACAAACACAATGGGTCAAGTGGTTACCTCTCGCTGAATGGTGGTATAACACTTCCTTCAATACTGCAGCAAAAATGACCCCATTTATGGCACTCTATGGATATCATCCACCATCGATCACATCATCTTTAAGGGAAAATTCGAAGGTTCAAGCAGTGGAAGATCACATCGAGCATCAGCAAGAAGTTCTCCAACTCTTAAAGGATAACCTGAATTTGGTACAAAATCGAATGAAACAACAGGCAGATCAACATCGTAGCGAGAGAAGTTTTGATGTAGGAGATTGGGTATTTTTACGGCTACAACCATACAAACAAATGTCCCTCAAGCAAGCAAAGAAGTATAATAAATTATCGCCAAAGTACTATGGTCATTACAAGGTGTTGCAAAAGATTGGTACTATGGCATACAAATTGGAGCTTCCTGCTTCTTCGCGAGTACATCCAGTTTTCCATGTTTCATGCTTAAAGAAGGTTATAGGTGAAAATCTTCCAGTTCAAACAGTATTGCCAGAACTTGATGGGGAAGGGGAAATCATATTGGAACCTGAAGCAGTCATGGAAAAAAGAACTCGACAACTACGGAATCGATCAATTTCAGAGTATCTCATCAAGTGGAAGAACTTACCCACTGAAGATTCTACATGGGAGGATGAGAATTTTATACAAAAGCACCCAGAGCTACTCAAGCGTTGAGGACAACACTTTCTTTGAAGGAGAGGGGCATGTTAGGTCCCTATATTACTAGTATAGTCCCTTATTGTTGTTAGTGTAACCCCCTTATTGTTATTATTGTACCCTTGTAACTCCCATTTTGTTATTATTGTGCCCTTAAATTATTATTGTTAGGTCGGCTAGGATTACATTGTGGCCCACTAGGATTACATTATGGCCCCATGGACTCCTATATATAGAAAGGCGGTTTTGTAAATTGGATCATCCAAGAATTGTTCATTTATGTAATGTATTGGAGGTTGCCCCTCGAAGTGGCTCATTTCTAAGGCGTTGATATCTCTTTTCTTCTATTTTTGACACTGCCAACAACAATTTATCGCCCATATGTTGAAAACTACCCCTCCTTTCTAGCGCTAGAAATGTCGATAGTGATGGACCTACCAACATTCAAAGGGGTATCCCCGATATGTGGTCCCAATCAGACCTCACACTATTTGGGATAGCCCCATTCAAAATATGACCCGATTATCGTGTCTTAATTGTTTTCCATGGCTCTAACTACTAGCAAGACAGAGGATAACATAAGTTCCTTATAAAATCAAGTGAGTGTGCCTAGTGAGTGTTTAGTTTTAGGTGTGTCAAGGTTATTCTACCACGGAGGGAAAATAAAGTGAGACTCTAAGAGAGAGGTAATAGTACCACCCTAGTAGACACACACACACATAAAAAAGGCTCGTCAAACATTCAGCGGAATAGTCCACAAATATGTGATGGTCATTGAAACCATTACAACACATTCTCAATATGATAAGCACTAAAATAATTGAAATGTTTCAACTACTTTAGTACACATTAAAACAAACATGAATCAAAAAAATTCACATAACAGTATTATAGATATTCATTATCCATGCATGAAGAACGTGTTGGCTATCAGGCTTCATATATTAAGTAAAATTCCCAAGACACATGTATACAAAAAACACCACTAGCTCTAACAATGGAGCGTTAGAGCCACTACTTGCTTGCCAAATGAACTAGCTTGTCTCTCTAATGCCTTGTTGGAGGAGCCAAGATGAAAATTCCTTTTCTTGTACAATGAAGGTGTATATATAACCAATGGGGTGGTCCTTAACCTCTGTTGTGACTCTTTGACTACCTTCATGACTATTTTCTTTTACATGACTCTTAATATTTTGTACATGTCTTTTGGACTTCCACTTTACAATACATTTTCTAATAAGAATTTGCATAATCCATAAAAATTATGTGGCATATGATGAGTCATGACATGACATGACATGACACTGACAAGATGGAATGCATGATGAAATGGCAATGTCAAGCCATTATTTTTTGTTTTTGTTGTGTGTCTTCTTGAGAATGAGCTCTTTTCCACCTCCATATGACTTAAAGATGAGGAGTTTTTAGTGTTATCAAACCTTGAGATGTGGTCACAAACAAATGTCCCTTTTATTTCTCCTAATTGATCAACATGCACCTTCAACTACAGAGGTTTCTTCTAACATGTCCTCCTTCTCCATCTCCCTCTTCATCATCTTGCCATAGCATGATACAATACATGAATTTTCAATTCACTCATGACAAGATGACATCAATACGATAAACCACTAGTCTATGATGTTGCATGATGATCCATTGACTGAGTCAAAACCAGGTGGAAGACTAAGGGAGAGGCCCAGTTAATTCACAATTGCGTAGCTTAGGAATTCAATGGTCAAGCTTGAGCCTTGAGACTTCACAATGCATATTTTAGGCTAGACTGTGCAATAATATTGCATAGTTGGGGAGCTCAGGGATCCAAGCTGAGGGCTTGAGCACTGATTTTTCCCATTGCATAATTATGGAAAGAAGAGGATTCTAGGTGATTTTGCAATTGTGTATTTTAGGAGGTTGGGGCTGAGGTGTGAGCCTTGAGACTATGAAATGCATAGTTCTTACTCGGAAAGAGAGAGAAATTGAACAGTTTTGGAGGTCAGAGGCTCAATTTGAGTATTTTGATTGTGAAGTGCACAATCCAAGAAGGAAAGAATGGCAAATTGCACAGTTCCAATAGGAAGGGCTGCAACTATAGGGCTGAGACTGCGCAATGTGTAGTTCAAGAGGGATGGATGAGACTAGGTTGCTTAGTCAGGAAGTTTTCCAGATTTAATTAAGTGTGGGATCCATGCAGCTGATGTGAAAAGTGACAACACTTGATTGTGATCAAAAAATTAGAAAACTTGTTGACACAATGTAGATCACCCAGCAAACATAAAAAACATACTTCCCTCAGTGTGACAAAATTGCGATAGCTTGCAACAAGTGTGACACCAAAGCTACACTTTGTGATGACCGTGACGACACTTGTGCGACAATACTTGAAACTTTGGAAATGAGTCTGGCATATGTTTACAAGTTAATACCAACTCATTTACACAAATATTACCTCTTGAAACCACCAGAACTAACTTTTTGGCAATCTGAAACATTCCACATGCCAAAATACGACACTATGATTTCCTTGCAAATGGGACAAAAACACTTAGATAAAACATACGCAATAAGTCATAATTCTTGCAACGACAATATGCAAGGTCAAGGTAGGCTCTAAAATTTGATTTTAGGCAAGAATTTTGGAGGGTGTTGTAGCAACGACAATAAAACCCTAGGGGGAAACCTGCAAACATATTAGTCATCATCCTTTTCTGTCTACCTATTGTAGCCTCAACAACACCCTCCAAAATTTGGTCCCTTTTTAAAATTTCGGAACCCCTGGTCTCTTGATAAACATAAATCTAACGCGGCCTTGGCCTAGAGCCTCAAGAGAAGGTCTTTCCATACATTATCCCTTCAAAGCCTATCCAGGCTTTGGTCTCTTAGTAGTCATTCACATAGTCGCAAAGTCGTGAAACTCATAAAACCCAGGACTGTGCGACTATGCGACCGTGCGACCCCTAGGTCGCGAAGTCATGAGGTCGCCGTTTGGTCTAAATCTTAAAATTCGTGACCATGCAACCATGCGACCTTGCGACCCCCAAGTTGCAAAGTCGCAAGGTCACGAGGTCACACATCCCTTAAACAACCCTGATCTATGACCTTGTGACCTGCATTAATTAACGGCACATGCGATCCCTTTGTAAATAAAAGGGTCGTGTAGGTTGCATTCGACCTGTGTGATGGAATGAGTAATGCCTCTGACAAGCCAGCTAGAGTGCATTTTTTCTCGGGTAAGTTGCCTAATCCTCTGATTTTTTCCTTTTTGGTTAGATTGTTGCCAATCCTGTCCTTGCCCCTCACCTATTTATCCTTGCCTTTACCTCATCCGAGCTTCCCATCAGTCCTGGACAGAGTCTACCTTGCCCCCCTCATGGCATATTCCTTCCTATGTTCTTCTCTAAAGCCTTTCTTCTCCCAGTCTACCTCCGCCACCCTTCCTAACTACTTGGGGAAACCTTAAGAACCCAATTTGTCTAGTCCTCTCGATGTTTTTTACCTTCCTTACCTTTCATCAATACGTAATCTCTCAAAGAAGCCCTAACACGACCCCGTGACCTCGCGACCCTTTGACTCCATGACCTCATGACCCAGTGACTCGGTCGCTAAGTCGCAAGGCCGCCTGGTCGCTCATAACCAATCATTGGCCACCATCGTGACCTAGCGACCCAGTGACCTCACGACCTAGTCGCAAGTTGCGAAGTCACCAAGTCGCTTTTCCCATAATTCCGACCCAAGCGCTACCTTGTGACCTTGCGACCTAGTCGCCAAGTCACAAAGTCTCCATTCCTTGAAAGTGTACATCAATGTGACCTAGCGACCTAGTGACCTGGTCACAAAGTTGCAAAGTTGCAGGTCTATCCATTTCCTCGGGTAATAGTTAGTAGAGGTAGCTGCAACCTAAGCATATTTATAATTATGCCTTTTTTCTTATCGTGGGACTATTTCATGAATATTCCAAGGAACATCGCAGCCGACCTCGAGTGTGTGTCCATATCTTCAGGCTCAAGCGATATGGGCCCCCTAGCAGTTCGAAATAGAAAAAAGAGTCCCAAAATAAGAATCTCAGAAGAATAAATGCCTCCTTCACCTCCCCCTATCTATGGAGACATTGCTTGTGTGTTCAGGAAAGGGGATAATATGAGTTGGTATCAGGTATACCAGGAGTTCATGAAGCCCGAGTTTCTAAAATATCTCTCAGACCGGCAGGTGTATATTCAGGTCAAGACATCCAAGCTCCACTATGCCGATGCCCATCCACCCATATTTCCATGTGCAGATATTATCAAATGGATCATACAAAAGGTCGACTCTAGAATCTGGGTCATTCGAGATCATTCAGGGAAATCATTTGCTAATTTGAAGGGGCACGATGCGAAAGTCTAATATGCACTCCCCACCCGAGAGAAAAATTTCAACGTCAAATGGGATACCACTAATGCAGTTCCCATACCAGAGACCTTGAGGGGATGGTGGGAGGACCCAGAAAATTTCAAGTTTAGGAAAGATTATGAATATAAAATAGAGGGCCTCAAGAGAGTCTACAAATTGGTGGCCGCAATGATGGGTAGGATGTATGGTCGACCAGATGCCACTACTTTTAATGGTACTTGGGTCTCTCTCATGTACGTTGTCACTACATATGGCACCTGCTTCAACTAGGCCAACCTAATAGTAGCAGCCCTCAGGTTGAACATATCATCGGCACAAGCACCCGATGAAGGGTGTTCATTCGAATTTTATATGGCTTCCTACCTATTGGATGTGGTATGTGCAAGATGTCAATTTACCGGATGGCCTCATAACTGGGATGCAAAGCATGGAGGACCGATACATAAAGAGTTAGAGGTGTTTTGGGCCTCCAAGTACAAACAATATATGGAGTCGATCTCGCACCATTTCATTCTTGCACTTTACAAGAAATTGTTCAGCACAGATGCCCCATGCATGTCCAGGAAAGCCATGCAAAAAAATAACCCGAGTGGCTAGCTGGTTTCCCATCACACACAATACTTTCATTAGGGTCTTCGGGTAATTCAAGGCACCTCATGCACTGCCCGAGTTCATCACTGATAAACTACTCCTGCAAGAATTTTTCTACCAGATGACAGCTAAGCGTTCTAAGGTCCTCACCAAGAACAAGAAAACGCCATGGCCTACTCTCCCGCTTACTATAGGAGCATATACGGATAGGGATTTCAAGGAAGTAGCAGCGAATGCTGAAGAAACCAAGGGATTTCATTTTCTACCCTTAACACATAGATCATATGATTGTGAAAGGATCGTTCCTACACATTGCAAAAGTGCCAAATTCAAATGGAATTACTAGAACATGGAATGCCCTGTTGAAGAAAAAACTAGGAACTGGTATAACAAGGATATGGAGGTTGCGCCAGAATAATCAACTAATCAAGAAGGGTAGGGGGATCAAACCGTGGAAGAAAGGGGTGACACGCTAGGAGGAGCCTCATCTTCCAAATCCAAAAAGCCAAGGACTGATACAAGTAGTAGTATCTCTAAACAACAGCAGGAAAAAATAAGCGTAGAAGCCAAGGCACAGCAAGAGGTTGAGAAGAAGGCAAAAATAAGAAGAAGTTAAAAGGGCCCAAGACACCCTCATATGTCAGTAGGAAGAAGACAAACAAAATAAGCAGGTAGAAGAAGCCCACTTGAAAAAAGAGGAAGAGGAACACAAGAGAAAGGAAGAATAATAGAGGAAAGAGGCTGAGCGCAAGTTAAAATAAGAACAGGATAAGGAAGAGGCTGAGGAGAGAAGGAAGGAGCAAGAAAGCCATAAATCATTGGAATATTCTTCCAAAGAAGCAGGGGGAAGCAAGGCACCACCCCCAGAGACAGGGGAACAGACAGAGTTGCCACACATTGATGTACCTCAGACAACCCCTATGATGAATGTGTGTTTTCCTCTCTTAGACCTTGGCACCTCTGAGGAGCAAGAAGATGAGGTCTTGGATCTGATAAGGCTAGCCTATGACCAGTTCACACACAAGATCAAGCAAGAGAAAAGGAAATTCCTCAAGAAGTCCAAAAGCTTCATCTCACAATCACCCAAACCAATGAAGTGCCACTTACCATTCATAGGGATATGGTCACTCTGGAAGCCACCATGAATCAAGTGTATGAGGAGATGTTTACGATAAATCAAACAGTCGCACCACTGTTGAAAGCATAAGAAGAAACCAAAAGGAGAACTCCACAACTAAAGGAAGCCTCCACTTCTTTGGAAAACATGCTAGAATGTCAAAAATATATCCTCAGGCCCCTGACACCCTACCTAGGAAGGATTGGATTTTCACCCAAAACGACAAAGCTCAGATCCGAATGAAGATACAATCCAAAGATAAACTGGTCAACGATCTAGAGAAAGTAATTTCTTCATATGAACATCTGATTAGTATCATTGATTCAATGGTCGAAGTACACCACATTCCTTCTTTGGGTGCATTAGACACTGAAAAAAAAAGGGAAGAGGTCACCCAGGACATTCAAGCATTCCTGCAACCCATGAGGCAAGTAACTTCTTCCCAAGATCTTCCGGTGTCAGAGTAAAATATTATTGAGTTCATCGTTACGCCGGCCTAGATCTATACCAAGATGGCTTCTCTATCCAATCATATCATGGTAAAAAGGCACACCTTGGTCCCAGATGCTCTTGAATGTTTTCCTATATTAAAGGAAGATACTCCCCAGGTCACTCCAGTTGCTGTAGAGTATCAAGCATGGCAGAAGTACCTCAAAGAGCAGCAACAGATAGACGTACTGAATCTCTCAATCACCCAATTGCTTCCTTGACCAAGGAAATGGCATAGGTCGCAGGTCGCAACAAACAAGAGGTCACATGTCACATCCGGAGCTGGGTTGCAAGTCACAAACGCCTCCTAAGTCACAGAGCATGCCAACAGTCGGGAATGTAAAGGGTTAGGGACACCCAAGGGTCAATTTTGTTCTATAAGTACTCCCTCCAAGGAATTGTAAATGATATTTTTTTTGGACTCCAAGAGGAGCAAAGAGAATTGTATAGCATTGAATGCCTATTTTTGTGAATAAATACGAACAGGTGTTTCGATTCCACTACTGAATCTGATGAGGACTCATGCATGATTACCATTATGAATATTTTGTCTCATGTATTGGATATCCTTTTATGATTGACTAATCTGCATTTTTTCTGCTCATGTCATTTATACGTTTAATCTCACTTGATATGTTAATGATATGAGAATATTTAATTGAGAGATGTTTTCAACTTCATTATTAACGTTATCCTACCTTTCGGAAAATGCTTAAGGAATTGAAGGGTGTTTTAACCGTAGAGAACTATTTCTTTTGTGGTTCAAACAACTTTTACAAGCATGACCCTAATGATGTGTTGCTAACAAAATTTCCTTTGGCTGCATGCCTTAACTAGCTTTGCTATTTTTAATGTTTTATGTTCATTAAGATTCATCAACCATTTGTCTTGTATTTGTTCAAGTAATCATGTATTCATAGGTCTTCAGGGCTCATTCTTCGTCCGAGAAAAGGAATCTTCAGCAGTAGCCAAACCCACACCTCGGACGGGATCCCTATAACAAATGGTTTAGAGTCTAATTGGGACTTTATACTGGGGAGGTCCCCTACTGTTGGCCAGACATTTCTTCCCGTCAACATATTTGGCACTAGAAGGAGGGCCTGATGGCAGGCTCCCAGCACACAAGTAACATCCCTTTGCAAACCCCACAAAGGGAGATCATGTATGAAAATATTGGTCCTCCGCCCCTTGAAAATTCCCTGGGGGATGAACCCCCTTATTATGAAGTCACCTTAGACCAACTGAGGGCCCTGCGCCCGATCGACCATGATCTCATCATAGGCTTGCAAAACTTCCCGGCCACCGGTTCTCTGGCCAATCCTCGAACTCCTGCAGCCCTAGTCAATTTCATACCTCAACTGATATGTCTTATGATCGAAGATTATGCAGATGCAGTTGAGCGTAAATCAGAAGAGTCCCTTGGCAGTACCCAAGGGATTGAAGGAGGCGGCCCCAAAATTACTGAACCCCAACCTGACACTGGCCCGCAACCTGACCAGCCTTTGAATGATAACACTCAAGTAAATAACCCACCTGTAGGAGGAACCAGGAGGGGCTAGGGGGATAGAGGCTATGGACAAGGTCATAATAATAGCCACCACCACCATAACTGAAACCAAAACAGATTCCATTTCCTTTATAACTAAATAAATATTAGGAATATGGTAAACCCCGGAGGAAATCAAGACATGCACTCTCACCATGAGGGCGAAGCCTCCAAATCTAGCACAGGAAGTGAATCCGAGAGTGAAATGGGACACATCTACATACCGCGCCACCAGCAGGTTAGGTTTGTGCATCCGCTGGCCTAGATGGCACAATCTCCCCTAGGCCTCCACGATCCCCTCCATGACATGCCCCGACACCCTGAGAAGCACCTCCCTAAGTTCGACCCTGAAAAGGGTACGCTGGCCGAAGATCACATAACTTCTACTTGGCCTTACAAATGATGAGAGTGTTGTCTAATGATGTAGCATGCCGGCTCTTTCTTCGTACCCTAGAAAATAAGGTAGCTAAGTGGTACCGTTCCCTCCTTGTTGCTTCCATATCTTCCTGGGAGAAATATCACTCTACCTTCCTCCAAAAAATTTTGGAAGAAAAGACTCCTTCTACGCTCCTCACAGAACTTGGTACTTTGAAATGCCAGAAGAAGGAGAAATTCAAAGACTTCAATCAACGCTTCACTACTATATTGAACAAATTCCCTCTGAACATGGCCCTGGATGATTCCATCACCATTGATTATTACACAAGGGCTCTCCCTCGGGATATCTCCGTGTTCGTAAAACGTGAAGTGAGATCTACCCTAGTAGCGAATTACACCACTACCCTTGCTGTTGAAAAGGGCATGCTGTCCATAGTAGCCATTGATCATGATGGCTAGGATGACCCAAAGCCGACCATGAAAAGAACCCAGTCCTCAACTCATAAGTCCAGAGACAAAGACAAATACCCCTTCAACTTCGAGATTATCACAAAGTCTCTCAATATGTTAATGAACGAAGTCTCCGATCCGAAGAGAGAAAACAATGACTCCACCTTAGGTGCCAGAACGCAAAAACCGTTCTTTAGGAAGAATAACCCCACTACCAGCCGACCTCCGTTAAACCCAAATGTCGACCTCAATGTTGAAGAAATTGGTAAGGATAATTTCTACTCCTTCCATCAAGCCTCCCACTAAGAGAAAACTTTCCCTCAGTGGATTAACAGCGTGACCGCCGTGGTAAATAAAATTTTAGAAGATCAGACCATGGGGGATTTAGAAGAGGAGGATATTTCAGATAAGAAGGAAGCCTCTCCCTTGGATGAGGATATGGGATCCACTGTCCTCACCTTCGAGGTGATCCATAAGGAAAGACCCCCCCTGTACAAATAAAATTAACTTGGCTGAAGACCCTCAATCCAAACCCCCTTAGAATTATAGCTTGAGGAGCAAAGGCTTAGTCCCCAAACAACCCTTCGAAGAAAAGAGAAAAGCATTCTTAAGAAAAATTCTCCCACCAAACAAAGAAAAATAAACCGCAACTCCTGAGAAATATAGCCCAACCACTGCCCGAGGAAACCCAAAGGCTAAATCATCATTAGGTTCACCGAAAGCCTCTGCTGAACCTTTCCCACTCTTAGATTCTGGGTATAAAATTATTGAAGATATGAAGAAAACACGGGCCAACATTTCCCTCTACGAGCTTACCTAGATTGCTAATCAGTGAGATCTTACTCTCAAAGCATTTTCTAACCCGCCAGTGTCCAAACCCATGAGTACCACATCTTCCCAAGCTATTGCGAGTCCCCAGTCTATCGTGAATGCCATTAATGAAAACTCCCAAGGATCCACCCCCCCTTTCCTCCTATCTTTGGATATCTTCAACTTCAATGTTCATAACTGCCTCGTCGATTCCGGTGCATCCAAAAATGTTATGCCCTTGTCCGTATGTAAGAAGCTAAATATCTGCCCCAAGAAAACTGACGCCAAGATAATTCAATGATAGATCCCAAGTTCCCGCCATGAGTGAATTGAATAACATCATTATCCGTCTATCCTCTGACCCCAGGGTGCATCAGTGCATAGACATAGTGATCATGGATATCCCTAAATCCTATGGTCTTCTCTTGAGCTGAGATTGGTCTAGCAAGATGCAAGGATACTTTTCTACTGATTGGTCCCACCTGTGGCTCCCATACAAGGGTAGGAACAATCAAATCCGGGTTGAAAGTGAACCATACATGAAACACACAGTGATTGATCTGAACGCAACCAATGAACCCGTCATTTTCGCACAAGAGGAGCTAGGTATGTGCTTCCTAGAGTCCGTGTTTGGTTGCTATCACACCCCTCAATATTTGGTCACCCAAGACATCCAGTGAGAGCTGCTACTAGCCATTGATGTCCACCCTGCTACACCAGAAGGACTGCTAGAGGTCACCTCCCCGAGTACATCTCCTACATCCTTAGGAGGTCTTATGAAATTAGAAAATGAAGTGTGGACCCTATACTACGATGGTTCCAAGACCCATGACGAGGCCGGTCCAGGCTGCATTTTGATAGACCTCCAGAAGAATAAGTTTCTAATCTCTTGTAGGCTAGAGTTACAGCGTACAAATAATACAACCAAGTATAAAGAATTGATTCTCAAGAAAGCCATAGATCTCAAAGTCAGTTGCTTAAAGGTAATCAGAGACTCCGAGATTATCACCTAGTAGGTACGTAACACCATCCACTGCTTATCTCTGCATTTGAAAGGTTACCAGCAAGAGGTATGGTGTTTGATTTCCACTTTTGACGCTTTTGGTATTAAATCCATACTTAGAATGCACAATGCAGTGGTTGATACACTTGCCAATGCTGCCACTAGATTTACCCCACTAAGAGATGGATTTTCTATTGAAATTGTTTACAAGCCATCCATGCTAGACAATGTCACTAATCTGCGTGTTTTTAATGATGATCAACAGGTACTAGATTTCATGCTTAATACATATGTATTAAAGGACTCAGTTATTGAAGAAGGGGATCATGATCAAGCCTTGCAAAAGGAACAAGAGGATCATAAGGGAAATCCCATACCCAAAGGGGTTATGTCGCTTGAAAAGCTGTTCGATTTACATAAATTTTTTCGAGGACCCCCCAACACGAAGGTGCAAAGTTCCAATTTTACGCACCGACAAATAAACCTCGGGACAGAGAAGGAACCCAAATTCGTCAATCTCGATACTGAATGCACCCCTCAGGAGAGGCAATACTTCACTGAGGTATTCAAAAAATACTGAGATGTTTTCGCCTGGACATATGATGAGCTGCAAACCTATGACACGCGAATCATCTAGCACGTGATACCCATAAAATAAGGAGTGAAACCGTTCCAGTAGAAGCTAAAAAAGGTACACTCTACTCTAGAACCGATGATCCAAAAAAAACTTAAGAAACTCTTGGATGCGCGTATGATCTTTAAATTCCAACATTCAACCTAGGTGTCAAATTTGGTTCCGGTTCGTAAAAAATCTGGCGAAATTCGTTTATGCGTGGACTTCCAAAATTTGAACAGAGCATCGGACAAAAACAACTACCCGATTCCCCCTATGGAGCAGTTCCTTCAAGCACTATCCAGGTTAGAAATGTTCTCATTATTGGATGGTTTTTCAGGTTACAACCAAGTACTTGTGGCTGAACCCGACCGTCTGAAAACCACATTCAGAACTAAATGGGGAACGTTCGCATTCAAGCGCATGCCCTTTGGCCTGATCAATGCTAGGGAAACCTTCCAGAGAGCCATGGACATCGCTTTCCGTGACCTAATGGGGCAAAGTGTGGTGGTATACCTCGACGACGTCACCGTATTTTCCAAACGTAGGTGTGACCATTTGCACCACCTCAAGCAGATTTTTGAAAGGTGTCGGAAATATGGGATCTCACCCAACCCAAAAAAAATCATTTTCGTCATCTCCAAAGGAAATCTATTGGGGCACATCATAACCCGGGATGGCATAGTGGTGGATCCAGAATGCGCAAAAGACATCACCCAGATTCCTCCCCTAAATGGCAAGAAGGCCATGCAGTCTTTCCTCGGAAAAATCAACTTCGTGCGAAAATTTATATCAGACTTTGCCCAAATAGTGAAACCTTTCCAAGGTATGATCAAGAAAAACGCAAGCTTCAGATGGAATTCCCTAGATAAAGAAGCGTTCAACAATATCAAGTGGGCCATTGCTGAAGCACCTACCCTTCATAGTCCATATTTGAGCAAAGGATTTATCTTGTACACCTTCGCCTCAGACTCATCCCTCGCAACCGTCCTCACTTAGAAGGATGGCAGCAATGATGAGTGGCCCATCTCATTCATGAGCACGGGATTACAAGGTGTCGAGCTGAATTATCTAGATATTGACAAGTAGGCTTACGCAGTGTACAAGGCAGTCAAACATTTCAGGCCATACATTTTGAAGAATCACGTCACGGTTTTCGTACCTCACCCAGTGGTTCGCTCACTGTTTGTGCAGTAGGAGTTGGGTGAGAGACGAGGCAACTGGATGACATGCCTTCAGGAATATGACCTAGAATTCAAGCCGACACACACTATCAAGGGCCAAGGGCTATGCCGGATGGCTTCTGAAGCCACAGACTTTTGATGCAGTGAAGAAGAATGTTGGGACCACGAAATTGACATGTATCAAACTGATAATACACCTCGGCAGAATACCTCCTCATGGTACGTTGATCTTCAGCAATATCTGAGTCGTGGTATCAAGGACCCCACTTTAACCGCCCAACAGAAATGTGCAATAAGACTGAAAGCTACATCCTACTAGCTAATGTAGGGTAGGTTGTTTCGCAAGCACCACAACGGAGTTTTGCTATGCTACTTAGAACATGATGAGGCATTGGAGGTTTTGAAGGAACTACATGGTGGCCCAACCGGTGGACTATGCAAGAGATACCATAGCTCACAAAATTATGCACGCCGGTTTTTATTGGCCCACTCTATTCAAATATGCACACACTTATGTTCGGAAATTCATACCATGTCAAAAGTTCGCTAATAGGGAATTACAACCATCCGCCCCATTGCAGTCTGTCACGGTGGAAGAGCCTTTTCAATAGTGGGGACTCAACGTGATCATGGAAATTTTGCCACACTCTTCTAAGTAACATAGATACATCCTCACAGCTACATACTACTTCACAAGGTGGGTTGAAGCAATATCGTTGCATCAAATCAATGATCAAGAGGTAATAGATTTCATCACTCAGCACATCATGACCAGGTTTGGCATTCCAACCTCCCTTGTTTTTGATAATGCAACTTATTTTTCAAAATTAAAATTATATGAATTTTCTCTAGAAAATGGTATAGTGCTTAAACACTCTACCAACTATTACCCCCAAGGGAATGGGTTAGCCGAGTCAACCAATAAGAAACTCATATGTATCATAAAAAAGACTTTGCTGTCCCAACAATGAAACTAGCATAACACACTATAGAATGCCCTACGGGTTGATTGGGTCACACCTAAACCATCCTTAGGTAGCTCCCCATTTTTTCTTGTGTACGACAAAGAAGCAATCCTTCCTCCCAACTTGTCTATCCCATCCCTTAAATTATATAAAGAAACTCATGGTACCCCTTGCCCTGCCTTTCAGGCCCATATAGACACATTGTTGAAGCTAGAGGAGGAAAGGCTAAAAGCCCAAGAAAAATTCGCTATCCACCAGAGCCGGATAAAATGATGGTTCGATAAGAAATCCATCGAAAACAATGTTTTTGAGGTGGGTGACCTCGTCCTCAAGTGGGACAAAGCTCACAAAGACAAGGGGAAGCATTCCAAATTCCAAGCCCTATGGACAGGTCCCTTCCAAATCAAAGAAAAGGCTGGCCCCCACACCTATAGGCTACAAACCCTTGAAGGGAGGATTGAGGTCCTTCTGGTAAATGGGGACGACCTTAAACACTATTTCACCTGAAAAGCCCAGGAGGCCGTCACTATACCCTAAACCATAGTTTTTTTTTTCTCTTGTTTTTCGTTGTTTTATGTATTTCAATAAATGGCTTGTTTCGAGCAGGCTCTCAAAAACCCACTCCTTTAGCACCTCAAGTTGAGGGATAGACGGAGTAGTTACTCAATTGGCATGCTATTCCAGAATCTCTATTGGTGAAGAATCACCCCTGGAATGCAAAAGTGGTGTGAGCTTGCCTGTGATAGGCACCCCATGGGGAAAACATGACCAATTCCTAGAACCCAAGTGCATGTAGCTTACCTAGTATGCTAGCTCAAGGGATTGTTGTACAACAGAAAGCTTCGGTGAAGTCGATCACCAGACAAAAAGGGAACGGGGTAAACCTCAGGTGACAAACGGATACCCAAAGGTCCTTGTATAGACCACGAGCAACCTCTCTTGGAAGAAAAATAAGTCGGGATCCCTCATCTGCCCAGGAAATACTTGCCACCTTCAAATAAGTTCCTTGAGCATAGTCAAAATAAGTGCCTTGAGCACATTTAAATAAGTGCTATTAGCACATGAAATAAAGGGTTAAGGAATTGAGAAAGGCTTCCTGCGCAGAGAGGCGATGTGACTACTCCGTCAGGGTACTGACCAGGCTCACTGGTAGCAGAGCAATGTTTGTGACTCCTAGGCAGTGACTCCGCCGGGACCACCAGGTTCACTAGAAATGGAGCAACACAATGAGGACCGAATAACTATGCCAGATCCAGGAAATACTTGAGGTTACTCCAACCCTTTCTATCCAGTCTCAAGATATGAAAGTATGGTGAACCAACACCCATGAGCCATGCAAACTGGACGAGAAAACACGCAAGGCCCAAGGATGAAAGTAGTGGGACCCACGGGTTGAAAGGAACAACCTACTAAACCCCACTGCACCCCCTTTCAATATGAAGCACCGACAAAGATCCTGGGTCCTACCATTGAATCGCCATTTGTTGTAGCCACTACAACACCCTCCAAAATTTGGTCCCATTTTAAAATTTTGGAACCCCTGGTCTCTTAGTAAAGAGAAATCTAAAGCGACCTTGGCCTAGAGCCTCAAGAGAAGGTCTTTCCATACATTATCCCTTCAAATTTTATCCAAGTTTTGGTCTCTTAGCAGTTACTAAGTCTCAAAACTCATAAAACCCAAGACTGTGTGACTATGCCACTGTGCGACCTAGCGACCCTTAGGTCATGAAGTCGCGAGGTTGCAGTTTGGTCTAAATCTTAAAATTTGCGACCACGTGACCATGTGACCTTGCGACCCCCAGGTTGCGAAGTCGCAAGTTTGTAAGGTCGCACATCCCTTAACCAGCCCTGATCTGCAACCTTGCGACCTACATTAATTGATCGCACGTGCCACCCCTTTATAAATAAAAGGGTCACGTAGGTCGCATTCGACCTGCGCAACGAAATGAGTAATGCCTCTGACAAGCCAGTTAGAGCGCCTCTTTTCCTGGTTAAGTTTCCTAATCCTCCTTTTTTTTCCTTTTTGGTTAGATTGCTTCCAATCCTGCCCTTGCCCCTTACCTATTTATCCCTGCCTTGGCCTCATCCGAGCTTCCCAACAGTCCTGGTCAGAGTCTACCCCGCCCCCATTATGGTATATTCCTTCCTATCTACTTCTCTAAAGCCTTTCTTCTCCCAGTCTGCCTCAACCACCCTTCCTAGCTACTTGGGGAAACCTCAAGAACCCAATTTGTCCAGTCCTCTCGATGTTTTTTGCCTTCCTTACCTTTCATCATCGCGGAATCCCTCAAAGGAGCCCTAGCGTGACCCTGCGACCTCACGACCCTGTGACTCCGCAACCCCGCGACCCAGCGACTTGGTCACTAAGTCGTAAGGTCTCCTAGTCACTCATAACCAATCATTAGCCACCCTCGCAACCTTGCGACCTAGTCGCAAGTCACCAATTCGCCAAGTTGTGTTTCCCATAATTCTGACCCAAGCGCGACCTTGTGAACTTGCGACCTAGTCGCCAAGTCGCAAAGTTGCCATTCCTTGAAAGTGTACACCAGTAAGACCTAGCGACCTAGCGACCTGGTCGCAAGGTCGCCAAGTTGTAGGTCTATCCATTTCTTTGGGTAATAGTTAGCAAAGGTAGCAGCAACCGAAACATATTTATAATTATGACGTCTGTCTTATCGTGGGATTGTTTCATGAATATGCTGGGGAACATCGAATCCGAGCTCAAGTGTGTGTCCATATATTTGGCCTCAAGTGATATGAGGACCCCAACAGTTCGAAAGAGAAACAAGAAACCTGAAATAGAAATCTCAGAAGAATAAATGCCTCCTTCCCCTACCCCTATCTATGGAGACACTGCTTGTGTGTTCGAGAAAGGGGATAACATGAGTTGGTATCAGGTATACCAGGAGTTCACGAAGCCTAAGTTTCCAGAAGATCTCCCAGACTGGTAGGTGTATATTCAAGTCAAGAGGTTCAAGCTCCACTATGCCGACGCCCATCCACCCATATTTCCATGTGCAAAGATTATCGAATGGATCCTGCAAAAGGTCGATTCTAGAATTTGGGTCATTCGAGATCATTCGGGGAAATCATTTGCTAATCTGAAGGGACAGGATGTAGAAGTCATTGTTAAATTGTGATATTTTAATTTATTGTGACATTTATTATTATTTTTATTGTGACCTTATTTAAATCTAACCTTATTTTTATTATTTCTCTAATATTTCCTTCATTGTTATTGTGATATTTTAATTAATCTAAAATCCACTATTTGGAATTGATATTTAAAAGTCATGGAAATAATCGTTTAATATATCAAGGGTTGCTATCAATTTGGCATAAAATAGTGTGTACTATTGAGAATGCTTATTTCTAATTTTATGTAATTTTCATAGATGAAATGTAATCAAAATTTCAGTGTTGTCAAAATATTTAAACATAAACAACAATTAAAAATATTACTTTAATATTTACGCACGTCCTTATTTAGTTGCCAAAGATTTTATCAATAATTATGAAATTGAAGCTGATTCCCTTCCTTGTATAACTTGTCATGGTATTTCTTATCTTTTAATTTTGTTAATTAAATATTCATCCGATAAACTGTCTTACCAACTCCAATTTATACTCTTTTTCCTCAAAGATACTCAAGTTATAATGGAGATAAATAAAATTTATCAATTTAGAAAATAAAAGAAAGTGAAGGAAATAATACTTAAAAGAAATTACTCACTTTGTAATACTTCTATAACCAAACTCTTCAACAATCAACAATAAAATGTTAAGTTTTACAATAAGATGCAAAAAACGTTTTTCTTTTTATTCAAGCTTTCACACAAATATAATTTATTATATTATTAATTCCTATTTTTCACCCACCCACGTGTAATTGAAATGGACAAGTGTAAAAATAATTAGTTATTTAAAAATATATAATGATGAATTTTTCTTTTCCATATATCTCAATTTTTTGCTTTGGATGTATGTAACTTCACTACTTTATAGTTTTCTAAATTTAAATATTTTTAATATATCCCAATCCACTTATTTAAATTTGAATTCTTATTCCTCTCTCTTCTTCATATTTTTGTGAGTGCACTAATAAGCTTTATAGATAACTAAAACTGCTTTATTTTCATTTCAAATACATCCAATCATTTCAAATACATCCCTTAACATTCAATCATCCTCACTAGCATTTAATGGCAGATGGTACCGGTGAAATATGTATGCAGATATCCATAATCGCTTCCCCTCCTATTTCTCGCTCTTCAACTTGCTACTTGGCTTTGGCTTGCTCTTTGGCCCCTTCTCCGCATTTGCCTTAAGCTTTGTGGATTATCCTCTCCTTTGTGATCATGTCGCGTGGACACCGTATGCAAAACCATCGTGGAGGTGGTAGAGGCTCCCCTTCCCAAGCTCTTGCCCCTGGCTCGTCTGCACGCACTTCTCCCCTCTCTGCTGCCTTCGAGGACCCAGAGGTCTTCAACCTTATCTCCCCCTCCCTGTCGCTCTCTGACCAGCTGCTTGTTCCCTGAGAGGCACCACCTTGATAATGGCCCAAGCTGAGGGAAGAGGCCTCATAAACCCACAATTTCATGCATACCTTCTCCTCTGCCTCGGAAATTAGCTGGTCTCCCTGTCAAATTCCTAGAGGATAACTTGGATGGCGTTTGGAACCTCACTTCGAATGGCACCTAGAAAAATTATGCAGCAAAGGACAAAACGACATGAAATTCAAAGGCCCAACAACCCAAGATGGTCTCCTCTTCGAATTTGGAGCCTGACCCCCGACTCACCGAGGAGGATATAGCGATCCTGAAAAAATTCAGATGCCTTGGCTCTCTTATGTCTTAGTTTATATAGGCTTATCTCTGTTTTTATGCCTTTTTTTTTTTTTGCAAACTCTGCTACTCATGGACATATCAAATGTTGGTTTCCCCATCAAGGGAAACCCAAAATCTTGTTATTTTTTAACAACTCTTATCGAACAGGGGTTGGCTAGTCCAACAACCACCTGTTCTGAAGCACATTTGTATTTTTCTATAAATCAATATAATTTTACTCTAATTTAGAAAAAAAAAACATGAAATCAAGGTAACAATATATTATTATTTCAATATAACAATATTAATGAATAATAATATTATTATTTATTAATATTGTTATAAAACAATATAACAATATAAGAAATATATAACGATATAATAAGTCTTTTTTTTCCTTAAATTCAAGCCAACATATAATGCCTATGCTATAAATTTATGGTTCAATAGGAATAGATTTAATATAATTTACACATGTACACATCTATATATAAATAATTTTTCATTGAACAATGTGTTCCATTCACATGAAATGTGTTAGTGGAAAATTTTCAAGAATGGTACCATGATATTTTATCAATAATTTCCATTCTCATCGCTTTTTCCTACTCTTCACTTATTTTAAATGAAACCAAGATACTATGACCAAATGACTATATTGGGCACATATAAAATCTAGCTGGTAGCCTTGAAAAACAATGTGGTCTTTACATATATTTATTTATTCAAATAAATGTCCCATTAACACGACTGAACCAACTATATATGTATAATTTGAAGGATCATTGAACTCTCGTATCAATGTTTTTTTCTTCTTAGTGCACCAAAATAAATAATAATTCACTTTCTCTAGATTATATTTTGGTGCATTGACAACAAATACATCACCTTCTCTAACCATGTTAGAGAGACGATCATAATCCTTGTCAATAATAATGACTTCATTGTCCATATCCTCATCAGTCAACCTTAGATGTGAGGGAAACGGTATAATTTCTTCGTGTGTCCATGGTTTGACATATTTATTATTGTGGTTTACACACTCATTGGTGGAATTTATAGCATCAATACATGCAGGAAAAAAAAAAGTACTTTCATTTCTGAACTGATAATATAGTTTTCAATTATATGGCATTGATCTATACACATCACCCATCGAAATATTCCAAAAGTATATGCTTGACAAAAAACTCATGTAAGTCAAATTTAATGATTTATAAATATATATTTTTGATAGAAAAACAAACGCACACACAAGTGCACACACACACACACACACTTATCTATGCACATGAACCATACTTGGATTTGATACATGGCTTGAATTTTGTTTACACCAATTAACAAAATCAATTTAATCTACAAGTCGATAAGACTCTCGATTTAATTGATGCTTCCTAAGTGCATGTATGATGCATTCCCCAGCACCATTGTGCTCTCCTTTTCCATGCCCCGACTCAAATAAATTCCATGTATGTTGAATTCTAGTTCTCTTATGAAGGTGAGACTGTTGGATGTGTGTTATATTCTTTCCACGACTAGCTACAAGCGAGAAGTGGGGGTTAAGAGGGGGGAAGACAACTGCCCTATGCTTGCGCTTGGTGCAGCTCCCCCCCCCCCCCCAATGGTGGGGTTTGCAAGGGGGTGGTAGCTCCCCTGCACAGGGTTAGGGGAAACACCCCAAATTTTTTTTTTTTGGACCCTACATTAAGTGGGAAGACCTGCCTAGTGTTTTATGCGTGGGTTTTCACATAGTTTTGGGCATGGTGTTTTTCTTCCCATGGTATTTTGTAGATTCGGGTTTATGCATTCTACAACATGCATATATATGTGTTGTAACATTGAAAGGAATATAATTAAAAATCAAGCTGGTAGTCCTGGTTTTGGGATCCAGGAGAAAATCTATCTGTATATCTGGTTTATGTTTTAGGCTCTCACTATTGTTATATATTTTTTTTTAAGAGTTCGTTTTAAGATAGTTTATGTACAAGGTTAAAACTTACAAAGACAACCATAAGAATTATTGTGATGATTTAAAATGATCATCACAACCACCTGACCATACCCAATATTCTTAAAAAGTCATCTCAATAATTCCTTATAAATAATATCAAAAGATTGTGGAAAAAAACATGTATTGTGTGTATGATCATCACTAATGTAGAAAAGGTACTCTTTAATCACTTCAAGATTACTTTCATTACTATTAGAACCATAAATACGAAGATCTTCATGCCTATACAAAATATGCATGAGTATAGAGACTTTGGTTAAATGATAATATCCACTTTTTATTTCCCGTCATGGAGAAAATTTGTAGTTCTCAACAAAATCAACCACATATAATATTGTTCCCTCTGGGAACACATTGTGTGATTGTTTGAACTGTAATTAATACCATTTTTATATATGAGAGTGCTTAATATATTTATATATTTTCTCCCTGAACTTCTCCATAAAATCTATCACAAAAATGTTGTTTTCAACTAAATTAATATTTCTTGATGTTGTTGTTGAATCTATAATGATAATTTACATAAAATTTTCATATCTTTTCCATTTCACAACAACATTTGAAAATTGAAAATCACTCATATCATTGGGATACTTGGAATTAAAGAGTGGAAAATGAGAACATTATTTGCATTTTCTTCCACCAACACATACTTTCTTATAAAATAATTGGTCATCTTCTAGTGCACATAATATCTTAGATAAAAAATCATGAACACTTGAAGGAGGGGTATGATCATTAGACCGATATTCTATGCTAAATTTTAGAAATGTCTCATAATATAATTTGAATTCTACATGGTATCGAAAACTACATGTTTCATGAACAATTATGGAATAATTCCACTTGAATGGCTTGTGTTATATGTTTGGCATGAGTATCATAAATCCCTCCAAATATACAATGTCACACAACATCCTTTTGATTTGGTGACACACAAGAATTCAAATCCCAAAACTCTTTCACCCTGTCTCTCACATTATCTAGAAGTCTATCTTGATAGGATTTTCTACAGATATTAGCCCAACATGCAAGCTCATCACTCTCATCTGCTTCAATCCTAATTTTTGTATGCCTCCATATACTTTTTCTTGATGTTTTGTACATTCTTTTTGCCATTAACATCAACCAATTTGATGTAACTCCTTTTCTAACAATACCTATTAATAATGTGTTGAAAATGTAACTAGTGTAGGTATTCATAATGTAATACAAATATATCATTGATGTACTTATTATATTGATTTATTATAATCATCATTATTATTTTATTTCTATTCAAAGCATGTTCTTCATGCTTATAGGGTCAATTGGGTCAAAAGATAATTTATTATGAGTCAAAGAAATGTAATTGAGTCAAAGTCCCATTTGGAATTTTGTAAAAAAATGGAAATTAATTTTTGTCTCGAGTCAAAGAGTCAAAACGTTAATAAAAGACCAAGTCGACCTCTCTTTGGACAAGTCAATATGTGTGGTAGCCATTCGACTTCATTCACGCATTTAATCATCACATCAATTTTTGTGCCAAGATAAGAAGAAAAATCAGTGAATGTCAAAGGGGAGACAGAAGTAGAAGGAGAGAATATTGAACGTTTCTGCCCTATTTATACTTAGACATGCAAAGGTTATGTGGTTACTCCGCGAAATTATAGGTCCAAGTTGCAGGTCTGATGTTTTTTTATTTGACCAAATTTGACTAAAGTTGACTTTGTTGGAGGAGGGCTGACTTGGGAATTTTGTGACAGTCTTGGTTTTGGTCTCTAGTCTTGGATATATTACTTTAATCTAATTCTATAAGAAATAGATTTTTGGGTTTTCCCCATTGTGGGGTTTTTCCCTCGCTTGGAGCCTAATTTCTGGTGTTCTTTGTCTCTTTAGTATCTTTATGTTTTGGTAACTGTTTGATGAAGAGAACATAGTATTTAATAAAAACCAACAAAAATTCACAGATAATTATCAAGTGAATAGAAATCATCATTATCTACTTTCATTTTGTTTCTCAACATGGTATTAGAGCTGAGGTGAAGGAAAGGATCTTAATGATCACGTCTTGTTGGTAGTCTTGTTTGAGGATCCTTATAGAAACTATAATCTCTCTCCCTCTCCAATGGAAAGTTACATGAAGGAAGGTATCAAGACTCTTAGGAGTCTCCTTAAATCCATTAAAATTATGCATCACCAAATTCATTTCTAAGCTATCTAAAGAAGTTAAGGATAAAAGTCTCTACTCTACTCTTATAGGTTCATTTGAAGATGATAATACATGGGTAATCAATAGTGGAGCTTCAAGACATATGAAAGGGGAACATGGTCAAATCGACACTTTATCAAAAAGAAACTCTTCTCACACAATGAAACTTTGATATAAGAATAAATACTTGGTCAAAGGGATTAAATCTACCTACTTTAAGCTAGAATCAAGTGGGAACATTCATCTAAGAAACATCTTGTATGTTCTAGGGTTGAAAAAATATTTTTCTTTCTATTTGTTTTTTAGAAGTTAAAGGAGACATGGTAGCTTTTGTTGATGGCAAAGTATTTTTTGGGAAATGGATCTAGTATATAAAATGAAAGGACTATTGGGATTCAAGAAGGGAGGTTGTATAGACTTCTAACTCTTCCTACTCAAGCGCTACTACATTTAGACAACAATCCTTGTGAATTATGACAAAAAAGGTATGATCATCTCCATTACAAAATATTTCATTGATTGAATCAAATGGTTATTGTTATACCCCAATTAAAATAAGAGCATGAATGAGTCTATAAAGGATGTTACCTTGGTAAGAATGTGAAGAAACCATTCACTATTAGTGACACAATATCCAAGGAAATCTTGGACCTAATACATTATGATGTTTGTGGACCCATGTGAGAGAAGTCACTTAGTGGTCATCAATACTATGTAACAGTTATTGATGATCATTTCCGAAATACTTGGATATGTCTCTTAAATTTTAAATATGAAGTATTCGAGAAGTTCCAAGAGTTCAAGGAAGGAGTGGAAAATATTACAGAAAAGATATCAAAACCCTAAGATCAGATAATGGTGGGGAATATTACCTCTAAAGAACTTGTGGCCTTTTTCAAAGAAGCAGGAATCAAGAGGGAGCTAATAGTTACCTATAATCCTTAATAGAATGGTGTGGCCAAAAGGAAGAATCAATCCACTTAATAATGTGTAAGATACATGCTACATGACCAATACCTTCCCAAATTATTATGGGGAAAGGATTTTGTGACAACATTCTACATACAAAATAGAAGTCCTCAAAAAATTCTTGACAACATGACCCCTGAAGAAGCCTTTACAAGAAAGAAGTTGAATGCTGATCATCTCATAATTTTTGGAAGTCTTGCTTACCTTCACATTCCAAAGGAAAAAAGGAAGAAGTTGGATCCGACATGTATGAAAGGTATATTTGTTGGATATAACACCTCTTCCAAAGCATATAGAGTCTACAACAAGGAAGAAATTTGTATTAAAGTAAGCAGAGATGCTTCATTCGATGAAATTGTTGCATACAAGAAGTCCAAGGATATCCCTATTTATTCTAATGAATAAGAATGAATTATCTTTCCCTATGAATAGAATCCAAGGCAAGGAAATCCTCCAAAGCATACAATTGATCGTCATGAAGAACAAGAAGGACCAAGTGAACCAGTAAAACCAATCATCATTTCAGAAACTCAAAAATACTAGCTTGGTTAATATCAACTCAAAAAGAAGCCGAAGGACATGTAGCAACAAAAGGAACATTCAGAGAAAGCAAGAAACCTAAGATATATTCATGTTATGCAACTTACATGACCAAACGTATTAAGGAAAAACCTACCTATTATGAAAAGGCAGTCAAACATAAAGTATGGAAGAATGAAATGTCAGAAGAATACCAATCTATAATGAACAATGATGTTTTTTGGAACAATGAAATATCACAATAATACCAATCAATAATCAATAATGTTGATGGGATTATTGAAAAACATAAGGTAAGATTTGTGGCAAGAGGATTCTCACAACAAGAAGGAATTGAATATGAGTTTCTCCAACAACCAGGTATACAAAAATTAGATCTCTCATTTCTATTGCAACTACTATGAGATGGAACATACATCAAATGGTCATACAAAAAAAAAAATGAATGGAAAAATTGATGAAGAAGTCTACATTGAGAAACCTCCAGGATCCAAAATGAATGGAAAGGAAACTCATGTCTGAAGTTTAAATAATGCTCTATATGGCTTGAAACAATCCCATAGAGTATGGTATGCCAGAAATGATGCTTATTTATTAAGACTTGGTTTCATCAAAAGTACTACATATCCAAATATTTACATCAAGGTGGTAAAGAATGAGCCCATGATCATATTAATTTATGTGGATGACTTACTAATAACAAGTGTGGAACATTGTATACGTGAATTTAGGAAGGAACTAGAAACTAAATTTGATATGAAATATCTTGGACTAGTGCACTATTACTTGGGACTCGAAGTGTGGCATAAACCCGTTGAGATTTATCTTGGTCAAGGAAAATACGTGATCAAGATCTTGCAAAAATTTGGAATGATGGATAGAAAAACTATGAAAACACATATGATCAGCAATTTAAAGAAGCTAAGGAATTCAAATTCAATTTTTGTTGATCCAATATCCTACCGACAGTTGATTGTATCCTTGATGTATCTTGTGAACAACCGACTATATATATGTTTTGCAGTAAACACTCTTAGCAAATTTTAGATGGAGCTAAGGCACGATCATTGGATAACAACCAAACACATTTTGAGATATAATTAGGGGACTATACATCATTGTTTGAAATGCGTTATAGGAATAAGATTCAATTATTGGACAACATATATTCAGATTGGGCAGAAAATGATGCAGATGGAAAAAGTACTACATGTGGATTTTTTTGTTTAGGATCCTCTATGGTTTCATGGATGAAGAGAAACACAAGACCCAGTTGCATTAAGTAGTGATTAATTTGAATATATAGAATCCAATGAAGTTGGTTGAGAAGCAACTTGGCTCTGGAAGCTATTTTCAGATTTATTTGAATGACCTTTGATTCTACCATCATATGCTATGAAAACTAGAGCTACATAAGGTTGACAAAGGACCCAATTTTCCATGTAAGGACAAAGCACATTAATAACAAGTATCACCACATTTAAATCTTTGTGCAATATGTCGTCGTGAAGCTATGGTACATATCCACTGACAAACATGTAGCAAGATATTTTGACAAAGTCTCTTCATAACAGGAAGATTGTTATATTACCACTCAGAAATTATTGCTAATTGAGAATATATAATTTTTTCCCAATTTTGATAATTTTAGTTTCCAACTTAGGAGAAGTGGGTTGGAGGACCCCACTTCCATTTTTTGGTTAAAGCACTCACACAAGGGAAAAAAGGAAAATTGAGCACTTAGTGGAATGTCAAGGCAACTCCAGAGGAAAATACGTTCTACCAAGGCAAACCCAGGCTGGCCACCTGAAATCTGGGGTGGAGCTATGAAATTATCAATTTTGACTGGTTGGCTGGCTTCTAGAGGTGGTGAATTCGATTGTTGGTTGTATGGTACTATTCAGGGAAGAGGATATGCCTATGTAGGGGGATACCTTAACAGACCTGGGATTTCTGCTGGGGATGAGGGGACCGAGTTACAGTTGGGAGGTTTTACGGACAATTGGGTTTGTCGTGAATGCCCCATGAGACCTACACATGGTGCAGGGGCTGAGGGAGTCGGGTCACAACCAAGATTTTATACGGCCAGTCAGGTTTATCAATTGAATAGTCATTGCACTGAATTGTTAATATTGTGGTCTATGAAAACTTTCTCATTCTTTTTGATAGCCTCCGGAAGGCAAAACAAGACCTCTAGTGGAAAGGGATGAGCCCTCAGAATTGCCGCATCCATAAATCCTGTCGAGTAGTGTCAAATGGCTCGGGCGAAGGTATTAAAGGAGGAAATAGGAGGGAAGAAAATGTGATAGTCAGATCCCTAGGCGGTCGGGGCGTAAGCCTCAGGCCAAATACATCACAAATGTAGCTCTCACGTACATACAATAAATACCACCCCAAGTGAGAAAGGCCATTGCTAAATGGGAGGAAGCTCTCACCCATCAAGCTGAGGAGGATGAGGTAATTCTGGAAGGAGAAATGATAGTGCCCGATCTTGGAAACACTAGAGGTAGAGTAGCTCAATACAAGAAAACTTTGCAATTATACTAGTGAATGAAGCACTTGATGGAAAAATCCATTATGCATACCACCGAGTTTATTAAAGTATATCCTGCAATGCAGGAAATTCAAAAGGATTTTTAGTTACTGCAATTTTATGTCCACAATAGAACACCCGATTTAGTAGAATCGAGAAGCTCCTCAAGCATCCACAACAGATGCCCACGTCTAGTGCTAAAGACCCAGCGCCTATCAAATCCTCAGAGGGTTGAGTTGGTTTTAATCTTGTTTGTATTTATTGTTTATGTTTATATATGTTTATGTCCTTGTTGTTGAACTATGTAAGTAGTAGGCATGTGTCCAGTTTGTTGAACTATGTCAAAGTCACCAACATTGCGGCTTAAAAGCTGAGTATGCTAGACTGATTTTTGTTTTTGTTTTTGGATGGCTTACAATGCACATTGAGACCTCGGAAATGATTATATTGTGTAATCCGCCCTTTTGAAAATGAATGAAAAAAAAGGGGCTACTCAGTTTAGAAAAAAAAATATTTGTCTTCGGGCCACTTCTATAAATGTTTACCCAAAACATGAACTCATAAACTAGAAATATTAAGTGACTATATTATCAGGATAAATCTCCATGGTGAAAAAAATTGAGAATTAATAAGATTATTTCCATATCTTTATAGCTAAATTTGAACCATTAAATCTAATACTTTGTCTAGGACAAGGTCTAGAAACTATGTACATTATCTTGTTGAACCAAGTGTCTATATTCCTTGTTTGGGACTTGGTGGAAATACTCCTTTGGGAACCTACAACCATGCATGAGTATGCCTAAGTAGTTTGGTTGACCAAATATCTTATGATATATTCCATCATTTGTGTGATTAGATTTTTAATTTCTTTGATTCTTTTTTAATTAATGACCAGATATTGTACCATCCATGAAGAGACAAAACTTGTGGCTAATTTAAGTTGTAGACCTCTAATAATATGGAATTATGAAGGGGAAAAATGTTCCTATGTTTTGTGCAGGCATTGAACTTTGATTGCATAGTGGTTACTTGGTTGGCCCCATATAGAGGCATTCGGTCTGCTTCTTGAAGTGAACTTGTGTTGGCCTTGCAAAGCCAACAAATGAGGTTTTGTAACTAGAACTAGAACAAATCTAGGTCAAACTTGCTATAGAATAATAATCAAATAATATGTCATAGTATGGTAAGTTAAACACATCCCAACAACAAGAAAAGAGAGAGGTTTTAGCATGTTATTGGAGAGTTAGTAGAAAACCCAAATGTAACAATGCCTTTCTGGTTCTAGTCATATCAACAAATTATCATTGACCTATTTTGGTTATTTTTAAGTTTAATAAAACATTCATATTCTAATAAGCATAAATTTAAGGTCAAGACATTTCAACGTATTGGGTTCCATTTGAATTAAACACATGGTTATACAGTTGGGTTTTGTTCCATTTGAATTGTACTTGGTATTTGTTTTAAGCAACCAATCAATTGGAACCATGCTCTTTGACGTTAGTTTGCTACCGTTGTATGGATTTATATAGTTTTATGCCATTGGATTTGCTAACACATTTGTATCCAATCTCCAAATTCAATGGCTATCATCAAAACAATGGTGAAGATATTTTTCTTACATTTGGTGGATACAATGGAAGGTATTACCAAGCCAAAAATAAATTTGTTTTCAGAACGAGATCACCACCCCCGCTCCTTGAATTATACTTTATTTCTTACTATTTTTGTACCATCTATATTGTATTAGTACTCATCATTTTTTATATTTTTATTGAGGCCATGCGTGCAACACATCGTTTTGTGGGTTTTTATATTTGTATGCAAGCAACACCATAATATCTGGTTTTATGGTTTTTTATATTTCTATGCAGCCAATAGTGTCACTGATGTGTTTTTTATATTTTTATGCAGACAACATACGATCATGATATGGATTTATGGTTTTTTATATTTGTATGCAAGCAACATTGTTTCTTGCACACAATGCACCGATATTTGTATGCGGGCAAATGGGTTTCTGCTATTTCCAAGAATTGGAGTTTGGATGAGTAATGTTAGTAAAAACCAATTTTATTCTGTTAATTGAGATTATCTAAAGTTGTTGGGAGGAATGATTTTATCATCCACGTTTATATTCAATTGTTGTAAATGACATGTTGAAGTTATAAAGAATATAATACATTGGAGAATGTTGTTGTTGTTGAGTTTCTCTAGAATTTATTTATTTCATTGTTACATTGTGATGTTTTAATTTATTGGGGTCTTTATTGTTATTTTTATTGTGACCTTATTTAAATCTAACCTTATTTTTATTATTTCTCTAATATTTCCTTCATTGTTATTGTGATATTTTAATTCATTTAAAATCCACTATTTGGAATTGATATTTAAAATTCATGGAAATAATCGTTTAATATATCAAGGGTCGCTATCAATTTGGTATAAAATAGTATGTACTATTGAGAATGCTTATTTCTAATTTTATACAATTTTCATAGATGAATTGTAATCAAAATTTCAGTGTTGTCAAAATATTTAAACATATAAAAAAATTAAAAATATTACTTTAATATTTGCGTACCTCCTTATTTAGTTGCCAAAGCTTTTATCAATAATTATGAAATTGAAGCTCATTCCCTTCCTTGTATAACTTGTCATGGTATTTCTTATCTTTTCATTTTGTTTATTAAAGATTCATCCGATAAATTGTCTTACCAACTCCAATTTATACTCTTTTTCCTCAAATATACTCAAGTTATAGTGGAGATAAATAAAAGTTATCAATTTAGAAAATAAAAGAAAGTGAAGGAAATAATATTTAAAAGAAATTACTCGCTTCATAATACTTCTATAACCAAACTCTTCAACAAACACCAATAAAATAGAAGTTTTACAATAAGATGCAAAAAATCGTTTTTCTTTTTATTCAAGCTTTCCTTTTTATAGTTTATATCCCTTGAACAATTGTCCTGCACAAATATAATTTATTATATTATTAATTCCTATTTTTCACCCACCCATGTGTAATTGAAATGGACACGTGCAAAAATAATTAGTTATTTAAAAATATAAAATGATGAATTTTTCTTTTCTATATATCTCAATTTTGTGCTTTGCATGTATGTAACTTCACTACTTTATAGTTTTCTAAATTTAAATATTTTTAATATATCCCAATGCACTTATTTAAATTTGAATTCTTATTTCTCTCTCTTCTTCTACTTTTTGTGAGTGCACTAATAAGATTTCTAGATAACTAAAATTGCTTTATTTTCATTTCAAATACATCCAATATATCTCTATTTAATAACAACTTATAATTATCTATTTTTTATTTTATTTTATGAGATACCCTATATGATGAACTGAATGAATTGGTTGGTAATATTGACTCACTCTAGGCTATATATGGCAATCGTAGGAACTCTACATCTAACACTATATTTCATCTTGGCTCTAAATCCATAGTCCAATCTTGTAAAAAGCGGAATGTGTTTTAGCTTTCAACCACTGAATCAAAGTATGATGCTACATTTAAAGGACATAAGAATATAACAATATAACAATAATAATGCATAATAATTTATCTAAACAACAATCTAACAATATACGTGAATAATATTTCTTATGAATAATTGGAATTTCATAGTTGACAATCCTCTACTCCAGTAATTGAACGAAAAAATGTCATCCACATTTGAAAATTCAATAAGTCATGCACTACCTATAACATTATTCATTAATATTGTTACAATATTACAAAATACTTGAATATAAAAATATAAGAAATATATTTACCAAGAAATCAAGATAACAATATATTACTATGTCAATATAAAAATATTAATGAATATCAAATTATTAATTATAATTTTATAGTTGACAATCCTATACTCCAATAATTAATTGAAAATATGTCATCCCATTTGCAAATTCAATGAGTCGTAATATTGTTATATTGTCACAATAGAACAATATTAAAATATTAAAATATATCAAGAAATTAACATAACAATATACTATTATTCAATATGAAAATACTATTATTATTATCAATTTTTTATATAACAACATAAGAAATGCATGGTTCAATATAACATGAAATCAAGATATCTCGGATGCGGGTGTTTGACATGTTACGGATGAGCAGCAACCTAGTTGATCGGCGCATGGGCAAAGGAAGACAAATGATGGGGGCTCCATTACTATGCCGCGTGCATGAAGTAAATATGGTAGAGAGGGGATGATGCCGACATTCTGCAACATTCAATCCCCCTCCCTCAACGTTCAATCATCCTCGTTGGCCTTTAATGGCATATGGTACCGGTGAAATCTTTATGCAAATATCCATAATCGCTTCCCCTCCCAGTTCTCGTTCTTCAGCTTGCTACTTGGCTTTGGCTTTCTCTTTGGCCCCTTCTACGCATTTTCCTTCAGCTCTGCAGATTCTCCTCTCCTCTGCGATCATGTCACGCCGACACCGTATGTGCAACCGTCATGGAGGTGGTAGAGGCTCCCCTTCCCGAGCTCTTTCCCCTGGCTCGTCTGCGGGCACTTCTCCCCTGTCTGCTGCCTTTGAGGACCCAGATGTCTTCGACCATATCTCTCCCTCCCCGTTGCTCTCTGACCAGCTGCTTGTACATCCCCCTGAGAGGCACCACCCTGATAATGGCCCATGTGGAGGGAAGAGGCCTCACAAATCCAAAATTTCACGCACACCTTCTCCTCTGCCTCGGAAATTAGCTGGTATCCCTGTCAAAATCCCAGAGGATGACTTGGACGACGTTTGGAACCTCACTTCGGATGGCACCTGGAAAAAATATGCAGCAGAGGAAAACATGACACACATGGAAAAGGCCTAGCAGCCCAAGATGGTCTCCTCTTCAAGTATGGAGCCTAACCCCCAGCTCATCGAGGAGGATATAGAGATCCTGAAAAAATTCAGATGCGTAGTGACAAAGAAAAATCCATATCAGATGGATAATGATGCACATAATCGGTAGATGCAGTTCCTTGGCTCTCTTATGTCTCAGTTTATATAGGCTTATCTCTGTTTTTTATGCCTATTTTTGTTTTTTTGAAAACTCTGCTATTGGACATATCAGATGTTGGTTTCCCTATGAAGGGAAACCCAAAATCTTGTTATATTTTAACAACTCTTATCGAACAGGGGTTGGCTAGTCCAAAAACCACATGTTCTAAAGAAAATTTGTATTTTTCTATAAATCAATATAGTTTTATCCTAATTTAGAAATAAAAAACATGAATAAAGATAACAATATATTATTATTTCAATATAACAATATTAATGAATAATAATATTATTATTGTGAGTTTCTAGGTTCAGAATCTCCACAGTGGACATTTTTGTGTCAACGTTTCGGGTCTAGAACAAGACCCATCATCAGGACAAATGTTTGTAAAAAAGAGAGAGAAAGAAGACAATATAAATACTTATCAGGAGTGCAGGAAGAAGGGGCCGACCAACCCAAAAAGTCAAATGACAATTATAAGTTAAATACAAAAATTAAATTTAAAAGCTTTCTAAATTAATGGAGGGTTACTAAAAGGCATAATGTCTTTAAATGTAAACAAGGGAAATAAATGAATCTAAATAAAGAAAACTAAAGGGGTTAAAATAGCTATTTCTAAGAATAAAGATAAGGTTTCAATTTTATATTATTATTAAAGTAACATAATAATATAAAACCAAGAATCACTATAAAGGGAATACAAGATGAAACCCTAACAAGGAGACTTAAAAAGGTTGCTAAATTAATAATAAGATAGAAGGAAGGAGCCTAAAGGATGCAAAAAAGTTAATCAATGCTAACCATAAAAGGAAAAAAAATTTATTATAAAGATAGAAATCCAAAAAAGTTATTAGGATCAATTATATTTAATTTCAATACCTCCTTAGGAATAGAAAACAAAGCTATAACTAAAGGTATTTATTAATTTAAGATTGATATTAATGAAAAGAGTATATTAATATAAAGCCATAAATTAATATAAAACCAAGATTTTGTTATAAAGGAGGTGACTTAAAAGGAAATTGAGAAACAACTCACGTGAAGGAAGAAGGGGCCGACCAACCCAAAAAGTCAAATGACAATTATAAGTTAAATACAAAAATTAAATTTAAAAGCTTTCTAAATTAATGGAGGGTTACTAAAAGGCATAATGCCCTTGTTTACATTTAAAGACATTATGCCTTTTAGTAACCCTCCATTAATTTAGAAAGCTTTTAAATTTAATTTTTGTATTTAACTTATAATTGTCATTTGACTTTTTGGGTTGGTCGGCCCCTTCTTCCTTCACGTGAGTTGTTTCTCAATTTCATTTTAAGTCACCTCCTTTATAACAAAATCTTGGTTTTATATTAATTTATGGCTTTATATTAATATACTCTTTTCATTAATATCAATCTTAAATTAATAAATACCTTTAGTTATAGCTTTGTTTTCTATTCCTAAGGAGGTATTGAAATTAAATATAATTGATCTAACCTCTTTTTTTTTTAGTTTTATGCTATAATAAATTTTCCTTTAGCATTGATTAACTTTTGCATCCTTTAAACTCCTTCCTTATGCTATTATTGGATTGCTTAATATACAAATCTCCTTGTTAGGGTTTCATCTTGTATTCCCTTTATAGTGATTCTTGGTTTTATATTATTATGTTACTTTAATAATAATATAAAATTGAAACCTTATCTTTATTCTTAGAAATAGCTATTTTAACCCCTTTAGTTTTCTTTATTTAGATTAATTTATTTCCCTTGTTTACATTTAAAGACATTATGCCTTTTAGTAACCCTCCATTAATTTAGAAAGCTTTTAAATTTAATTTTTGTATTTAACTTATAATTGTCATTTGACTTTTTGGGTTGTTCGGCCCCTTCTTCCTGCACTCCTGATAAGTATTTATATTGTCTTCTTCCTCTCTCTTTTTTACAAAAAATTGTCCTGATGATGGGTCTTGTTCTAGACCCGAAACGTTGACACAAAAATGCCCACTGTGGAGATTCCGAACCCAGAAACTCACAACTCTCACCACAGAAATCTAAAATCTACAATATTATTATTTATTAATATTGTTATAAAACAATATAACAATATAATAAGTCTTTGTTTCCTTAAACTCAAGGCAAAATATAATGCCTATGCTATAAATTTATGGTTCAATAGGAATAGATTTAATATAATTTACACATGTACACATCTATATATAAAGAATTGTTCATCAAACAATGTGTTCCATTCACATGAAATGTGTTAGGGAAAATTTTCAAGAATTGTATCATGATCTTTTATCAATAATTTCCATTCTCATCATCTTTTCCTACTCTTCACTTCTTTTAACTAAAACCAAGCTACTATGACCAAATTACTATATTGGGCACATATAAAATCTAGCTGGTAGTCTTGAAAAACAATGTGGTCTTTACATTTCTCTAATTCTTCAAATAAATGTCCCATTAACACCACTGAACCAACTCGATATGTATAATTTGAAGGATCATTGAACTCTCGTATCAATGTGCTTTTATTATTAATGCACCACAATAAATAATAATGCACTTTCTCTAGATTATCTTCTGGTGCATTGACAAAAAATACATCACCTTCTCTAACCATATTAGAGAGACGATCATAATCCTTGTCAATAAAAATGACTTCATTATCCATATCCTCATCAGTCAACCTTATATGTGAGGGAAATGGTATCATTTCTTCATGTGTCCATGGTTTTACATATTTATTATTATGGTTTACACACTCATTGGTGGAATTTATATCATCAATACATGCAGGAAAAAATAAAGAGTACTTTTGTTTCTGAACTGAGAATATAGTTTTCATATTCTGACTTCTCATGGAGTGAAAAAATCTTGCTCCATGCACTTGTTGACAATTATATGGCATTGATCTATCCAGATCACCCATCAAAATATTCCAAAAGTACATCCTTGAACAAAAACTCATGTGAGTCAAATTTAATGATTTATAAATATATCTTTTTGATAGAAAAACAAACCCACAAACAGGTGCACACAGACACACACTTATATATGCACATGAACCATACTTGGATTTGATACATGGCATAAATTTTGTTTACACCAATTAACAAAATATTTTTAATCTACAAGTCGATAAGCCTCTCGATTTAATTGATGTTTCTTAAGTGCATGTCTGATGTATTCCCCAACACCATCGTTATCTCCTTTTCCATGCCCCGACTCAAATAGATTCCATGTATGATGAATGCTACTTCTCTTATGAAGGTGAGATTTTTGGGTGTGTGTTATATTCTTTCCACGACTAGCTACAGGTGAGAAGCGGGGGGTAAGAGGGGGGCAGACAACCCCACTACGCTTAAGATAGGTGCAGCCCCTCTGTGCGGGGGTTTGCAAGGGGGAGGTAGCCCCCCTACAGGAGGTTCGGGGCAACGCCCAAATTTTTTTTTTTTTGAACCTATATTAGGTGAGTGGACCTGCCTATGGTTTTCTACATGGGTTTGCATATGGTTTTTCGGCATGGTGTTTTTATGCCCATGGTATTTTGTAGATTCATTCAAGGAACTACAATTATTATTATCCAGGGTTAATGGATTGGGGTTTATGTATTCTTCATCATGTATATATATGTGTTGTAACATTGAAGGGAATATAATGAAAAATCAAGTTGGTAGTCCCGATTTTGGGATCTAGGAGAAAATCTATCTGTATATTTGGTTTATGTTTTAGGCTCTCACTATTGTTATATTTTTTGTTTTAAGATTTTGTTTGAAGATAGTTTTTGTACAAGTTTAAAACCTACAAAGACAACCATAAGAATGATTGTGATGATTTAAAATGATTAGCACAACCACCTGACCATACCCAACGTTCTTCACAAGTCATATCAATAATTCCTTATAAATAATATCAAAAAAATGTGGAACAAAACATGTATCGTGTGTATGATCATCACTAATGTAGAAGCGGTACTCGTTAATCACTTCACAACTACTTTAATTACTATTAGAACCATAAATACCAAGATCTGCATGCCTATACAAAATATGCATGAGTATAGAGACTTTGTTTGAATGATAATATCCACTTTTTATTTCCCGTCATGGAGAAAATTTGTAGTTCTCAGCAAAATCAACCATCGATAATATTGTTCCCTTTGGGAACACATTGAGTGATTGTTTGAACTGTAATTAATACCATTTTTATATATGAGAGTGCTTAATATATTTATATATTTTCTCCCTGAACTTCTCCATAAAATCTATCACAAAAATGTTGTTTTCAACTAAATTAATCCTTCTTGATGTTGTTGTTGAATCTGTAACGATAATGTACATAACATTTTCATATCTTTTCCATTTCACAACGAAATTTGGCAATTGAAAATCACTCATATCAATGGGATACTTGGAATTAAAGGGTGCCAAACGAGAACATCCTTTGCATTTTCTTCCACCAACACATACTTTCTTATAAAATAATTGGTCATTTTGTCGTGCACATAATATCTTAGATAAAAAATCACGAACACTTGAAGGAGGGGTACGATCATTAGACCATATTCTATGCTAAATTTTAGAAATTTCTCATAATATAATTTGAATTATACATGGTATTGAAAACTACATGTTTCATGAACAATGACATGCATGAAATACCATGGTTTAAGCTTCACAAATGTGCTAAGGGAAATCTTCACATCAGTGTTATTCTCCATAAAACTATGGAATAATTCCACTTGAATAGCTTGTGTTATATGTTTGGCATGAGTATCATAAATCCCTCCAAATATAAAATTTCGCACAACATCCTTTTGATTTGGTGACACACAAGAATTCAAATCCCAAAACTCTTTCACCCTGTCTCTCACATTATCTGGAAGTCTATCTTGATAGGATTTCCTACAGATATTAGCCCAACATGCAAACTCATCACTCTCATCTACTTCAATCCTAATTTGTGTATGAATCCATAGACTTTTTCTTGATTTTTGTACATTCTTGTTTCCATTAACATCAACCAATTTGATGCAACTCCTTTTCTGACAATACTTATTAATAATGTGGTTAAAATGTAACTAGTGTAAGTCTTCATAATGTAATACAAATATATCATTGATGTACTTATTATATTGATTTATTATACTCATAATTATTATTTTATTTATATTCAAAGCATGTTCTTCATGCTTATAGGGTCAATTGAGTCCAAAGATAATTTATTATGATTTAAAGAAATGTAATTGAGTCAAAGTCCCATTTGGACTTTTGTAAAAAAAGGGAAATTTATTTTTGTCTTGAGTCAAAGAGTCAAAAAGTTAATAAAATACCAAGTCAACCTCTCCTTGGACAATTCAGTTTGTGTGGTAGCCATTCGACCCTCTTGGACCACTATAAATACAAGGAAGTTCAATCTCATTCACGCATTTAATCATCACATCGACTTTTGTGCCAGATAAGAAGAAAAATCAGTGAATGTCAAAGGGGAGAGAGAAGTCGAAGGAGAGATAATATTGAACTTTTCTGCCCTATTTCTTTAGACATGCAAAGGTTCTGTGGTTACTCCGTGAAATTATAGGTTCGAGTTGCAGATCTGAAATTTTGTGATTTGACCAGATTTGACAAGGTTTGACTAACGTTGATTTTGTTGGTTATGAATTTGTTAGAGGAGACTTGGAGGAGAGCTAACTTGGGAAATTTGTGATAGTCTTGGTTTTGGTATTTGGTCTTGGATATATTACTTTAATCTAATTCTATAAGAAAAGGATTTTTGGGTTTTCCCCCTTGTGGGGTTTTTCCCTCGCTTGGAGCCTAATTTCTGGTGTTCTTTGTCTCTCTAGGATCTTTATGTTTTGGTAATTGTTTGATGAAGAGAACATAATATTTAATAAAAAACCAACAAACATTCACAATTAATTATCATGTGAATATAAATCATCATTATTTACTTGCATTTGGTTTCTCGACATGGTATTAGATCTGAGGTGAAGGAAGGGATCTTAATGATCACGTCTTGTTGGTAGTCTTGTTTGAGGACATCCATATAGAAACTATAATCTCTATCCCACTCCAATATAAAGTTACATGAAGGTATCAAGACTATTAGGAGTCTCCTTAAATCCATTAAAATGATGCATCACCAAATTCATTTCTAAGCTATCTAAAGAAGTTAAGGATAAAAGTCTCTACTCTACTCTTACAGGTTCATTTGAAGATGATAATACATGGGTAATCAATAGTGGAGCTTCAAGACATATGAAAGGGTAACATGGTCAAATCGACACTTTATCAAAAGAAAACTCTTCTCACATAGTTAAACTTTGATATAAGAATAACTAATTGGTCAAAGGGATTGGATATACCTCCTTTAAGCTAGAATCAAGTGGGGACATTCATCTCAAAAACATCCTGTATGTTCTAGGGTTGAAAAAGAATTTTCTTTCTATTTGTTTTTTAGAATTTAAAGGAGACATGGTAGCAATTGTTGATGGCAAATTATTGTTTAGGAAATGGATCTAGTATAGAAATTGCAAGGGCTATTGGGATTCATGAAGGGAGGTTAGCTCTACTACATTTAGACAAAAATCCTTGTGAATTATTACAAAAAAGGTATGATCATCTCCATTAAAAAATATTAATTGATTGGATCAAATGGTTATTGTTATACCCCAATTAAAATAAGAGAATGAATGCGTCTATGAATGATGTGCCCTTGGTAAGAATGTGAAGAAACCATTCACTATTAGTGACACAAGATCCAAGGAAATCTTGGACCTAATACATTATGATGTATGTGGACCTATGTGAGAGAATTCACTTAGTGGTCATCAATACTATGTAACATTTTTTTATGATCATTCCCGAAAGACTTGGATATGTCTCTTAAATTTTAAATATGAAGTATTCGAGAAGTTCCAAGAGTTCAAGGAAGAAGTGGAAATATTACATAAAATAAGATCAAAACCCTAAGATCAGATAATGGTGGGGAATATTACTTCTAAAGAATTTGTGGCCTTTTGCAAAGAAGTAGGAATCAAGAGGGAGCTAATAGTTACCTACAATCCTTAATAGAATGGCATGGCCAAAAGGAAGAATCGATCCATTGAATAATGTGTAAGATCCATGGTACATGACCAATACCTTCCCAAATTATTATGGGGAAAATATTTTGTCACAACATTCTACATAAAAAATAGAAGTCCTCAAAAAATTCTTGACAACATGACCTCGGAAGAAGCCCTTACAGGAAACAAGCCGAATGTTGATTATCTCATAATTTTTGGAAGTCTTGTTTACCTTTACATTCCAAAGGAAAAAAGGAAGAATTTGGATCTGACATGTATGAAGGGTATATTTTTTGGATATAACACGTCATCCAAGTCATATAGAGTCTACAACAAGAAATAAATTCGTTTTGAAGTAAGAAGAGATGTTTCATTCGATGAAATTCTTGCATACAAGAAGTCCAAGGATATCCCTATTGATTCTAATAAATAAGAATGAATTATCTTTCCCAATGAAGAGAGTCCAAGGCAAGGAAATCCTCCAAAGACTACAATTGATCATCATGAAGAACAAGAAGGGCCAAGTGAACCAGTAAAACCAATCATCATTCCAGAAACTCGAAAAAGACTAGCTTAGTTAAGATCAACTCTACAAGAAGACAAAGGACATGTAGCAACAAAAGGAACATTCAAAGAAAGCAAGAAACCTAAGAGATATTCATGTTATGCAACTTACATGACCAAATGTATTGAGGCAGAACCTACCTCTTATGAAAAGGCAGTCAAAAATTAAGTATGGAAGAATTAAATGTCAGAAGAATACCAATCATGATGTTTGGGAAATTATTCCTAGACCAAAAGAGAAATAAATTGTAACTTCCAAATGGGTGTACAAAATCAAGCATGCAGTTGATGGGAGTATTGAAAAACATAAGGAAAGATTTGTGGCAAGAGGATTCTCACAACAAGAAGGAATTGAATATGAGTAATTTTTTTCTCCAACAACGAGGTATACAAAAATTAGATTTATCATTTCTATTGCAACTACTATGGGATGGAACATACATCAATTGGTCATACAAAAAAAAAATGAATGGAAAAATTGATGAAGAAGTCTACATTGAGAAACCTCCAGGATCCAAAATGAATGGAAAGGAAACTCATTTTTGAAGTTTAAAGAAGGCTCTATATGGCTTGAAACGATCCCTTAGAGCATGGTATGCCAGAAAGGATGCTTATTTATTAAGACTTGATTTCATCAAAAGTACTACATATCCAAATATTTACATCAAGGTGGTAAATAATGAGCCCATGATCATATTAATTTATGTGGATGACTTACTAATAACAAGTGTGGAACATTATATATGTGAATTCAAGAAGGAACTAGCAACTAAATTTGATATGAAAGATCTTGGACTAATGCACTATTACTTGGGACTTGAAGTGTGGCATAAACCCGGTGAGATTTATCTTGGCCAAGGAAAATATGTGATCAAGATGTTGCAAAAATTTGGAATGATGGATAGAAAAACTATGAAAAAACATATGATCACCAATTTAAATAAGCTAAGGAATTAAAACTATTTTTTTTTTATCCAACATCCTACCGACAATTGATTGGTTCCTTGATGTATCTTGTGAACACCCGACTATATAGATGTTTAGTAGTAAACACTCTTAGCCAATTTTAGATGGAGCTAAGGCATGATCATTGGATAATAACCAAACACATTTTGAAATATATTTAGGGGAATATACATCATTGTTTGAAATACGTTGTAGGAAATAATATTTAATTATTGGACTACATGTATTCAAATTGGGAAGACAATGATGCAGATGGAAAAAGTACAACATGTGGATTTTTTTGTGTGGGATCCTCTATGGTTTCATGGATGAGCAGAAAAACAAGACTCAGTTGCATTGAGTAGTGATTAATTTGAATAAGTAAAATCCAGTGAAGTTGGTTGAGAAGCAACTTGGCTCTGAAAGTTGTTTGTATATTTATTTGAATGACCTTTGGATTCTACCATCATGTGCTATGAAAACTAGAGCTACATAAGGTTGACAAAGGACACAATTTTCCATGCAAGGAAAAAGCAAATTAATAACAAGTATCACCACATTTAAATCTTGGTGCAGGATAGGGTCGTGAAGCTATGGTACATCTCCACTGACAAACATGTAGCAGATATCTTGATAAAGTCTCTTCCTAATAGGAAGATTGTGATATTACCACTTAGCAATTATTTCTAATTGAGAATATAATTTTTGCCCAATTTTGATAATTTTGGTTTCCAACTTAGGAGAAGTGGGTTGGAGGACCCCACTTCCATTTTTTGGTTAAAGCACTCACACAAGGGAAAAAATTCAAATCGAGCACTTAATGGAATGTCGGGCCATTCTAGAGGAAAATACGTTCTACTAGGGCAACTTGAGCTATTTGCAGAAGAAAGGAATTCGATGATGGGTCCCACATGAGGAAGAGAAAACCATGGATAAATAGAGGAGGCTCACATCATTTTTCACCTTTGATACTTTGAAAAACTCTCTTACCCAGCACACTTGAGTTTTTTATCCAAGCATGCACACAAGATCCTCAAGCGAGTTTCTCACCCCTTGCTTTGATGGACTTCGAGTGCCAGCACAAGGAGGGAATCGATATCTTTGTGAGTCAGTTCCAGCTTTGAATCAACTAATTCATCTGGGTTTTCTTCAGAAAACTCGGCGTGGAAGAGGATTACGAATTTCTTGGGGAGGCTAGGAGTGACCAAAAACTTTTTGAGACTTCCAGGGAAGAATTGGGCCTCTTATTGCTAAAGGATCAGGGTGATAGACATGCCAAATTTTCTCGATATTTTGTTGTGGAAGTGTGACCATTCCAGGGACTGTGTGGGCCTACATAGGAGACTTTCTGAGCTACATGTGGGAGCTTAATGGGTTTTATTTTAGAGCTGGTTGAACATGGAATTTTGGGAATTATTCAGAGGGGAGAATCACCAACATTTTCCCAACATTTTGGAGGGCCAAAGTAGCAATTTTTCCAGAAGGGACGAAATACGCAGCCAATTGAAGAGCACGTGGAAGTACGGGTCAATTTTAGGGGTAATAAATAGGCCAAACCCTTTCTAGGTTTTGGTGGGTTATTTGAGAGGAGTTCGAGGTTAATTTACCGGAATTTTCTGAGCATTGGAAGGGAGTCAAACAATAGTTTCATTGCAACAGAAAATGGAGTTTTTTTAGGGCAGTGCGGGGAAAAGTAGAGGCAACATATTCTATAACCTCGGAATTGCATTTTACCACTTGGGACATGTCTATATTTCCTTTTGCAAGCCCAGGTGCACTCAACCATACCCCATTATAATTCTATTGTATAATAATAAAATGGCTCAGCAGTGTGTAGTTTTTGGATAAATTTTTGGGTGTTTACTTATGTGCTTGAATTTTAGTGTTTTTATGTCCATTTTTCTTTGTTTATCATTGAATTTCCTAAGTAGGAATATTATAGTGGTATCATAGCATTAATCTTGGCTCAGTCGTGGGTTTTTCCTATGACCTTGGAGGACAGGCAGAATGTTACTTACTAGAGGAAAAGGTATCAGAGTATGGAAAGAAAGTTGGAAATCACCCTGGATATTGAGACTCCAAAGCAGGTCATGGTGGAAGTAGTGTTGGCTTGAGGGGTCCTGACCCAGGTTCGGTGTGCAAGGTTTGCCAAAAAAACCCTATACTACTAGCCCTTTCGGTAGTGACCTGCTTTCGCAGGTCACAGTCTCACCCGAAGTAGTATGGGTGGGTGATGGAACTAGGTTTCCACAACCTGAGAAAGGAAGGGTAAGGCAAGCAGGGTTGCGTTCTGTTCAGATTACCTTGTTTCTTCGCAGGGTTAATTATGTATCTATTTGCATTTACATGCACTAGATCTACAATTATATGCTTTTCATAACATCAACACAACATTATATAAATAGAGCGGAATAGATCTAGATCCAAGCATTCAGTACATAGACTTTTGCAGCAGAAAAATAGAAAATACATAACACAGTAATTATCAGCAGTTCATTCAATAGTACTCATGGATTCAGATTTCTAATAATCCTTCACATTCATTCATTCATCAACTATTCCTTACAATTCCCTTCCCAACCTGCGCACACAGCAGCAGGGTCCACACACAACTAGACTAGGAGCTCCACGCACACAGCCAGCAGGAGTCCGTTCCCCCAAAACCCAAACAGATAGCTTAACCAATAGATCGCATCAATAGCTCATCCATTCTTATCCCTTACAATCCAAAATTCATCTCTATTTATAACAATCTAGCCTCAATGTTCCTATGGTCCGCAACCCATGGTTTTCGGACTCCTAGTTTACCCTTTGACCCATTAAAATGCGTTTGGGGCTTTGACTCACCCCAAAACCCCTGCGCTATATTAAATATAATAAAAAATAATCAAAATGGACCAATTTCGTAGCTTGTTAGGAGACCCCATTCCAACAGTCCCCCAACACAATCTTGTGACTAGTCCCGAGTCACTACACTGGTGCGATGTCTATTTGCGCGCGCAAGGTAGCCAGACTACGGAAAAGTGGAGGGAGTACGTACTGAATTTGGGCCGCAAAGTGTTTCACAATGTTGACCAGCGCCAGAGAAGCAGGCCCATCTATATCCGCAGAAACCTGTTCTAACAGCTGGTGGAGACGTGCGATGACAGACTGAGCATCGTATGCAAGCTGGAGTGCGGTATCAGACCAGGGCTTCAATCATTTTCGAACAACCTTCTTGGAGTGGCGAAGGTCCTCAATCCTTTCCATGGTGGCTAGGCGTTGCGCGGAGACGGGGAAAGGTGTGGATGCCCAGACTTGCTCTAGAACAGCATCTGCCTACTGTAATTCCTATTGGACATGCTGAAGCGTGGGATGTTATTGTACTGCCATCCATAGCTGCGTAGCCGTTTCGGCCAATTGGATTCCCTGTGCCAGCTACTCCTGAATAATACACATAGCATTAGTGACCACGGCAATCTGCTGGGCTCGTTCTTATGGAGGCATGTCATACTGCTGTCGCCTATCTTAGTCACAGCGGTGAACCTCTCGCAACACTCTGGAGGATAGTCCTTGTAACTCTGTACTAGATAGCTATGCTAAGTCTACTTGAACGTCCCCAGTAATTGGGTTGAAAGTGCGAGCTATGGCAGCACGAGGGAGTAGACATACATTGCTTCTAGTGGGCGGCGTACGAAAACGGCGGAGAAGTCGCAGCAGGTCCCGGTACCGCAACGTTCCGGCGGGGCGTGGTTCACAGATAATCCCTTCTGTCGGAAGCCCGTGCGCACTCTTATTACTGCAATCGGCATCCCCAGGTCCTCTTAGTAGTTCCTTTGGCGGGTTGGGGTCCATCCTTTTAACAGAGAGATGAGCATTACAGAGAGTATGGATGGCCACAAAAAACCAGAACGCATATAGCCGAAGCCTATGAAAGGATGAATAAATAGCCTGGCGCGAAGCTGTCCAACCATCCGCGTCCCCTCCAGAATTATTAATTGTTGAGGGAGCTTGTTCGTGGCACGTACCCTTAATCCTGCCGACCGTTATTTTCATTAATTGCGGCATTGACACCCTGCCGCCTGTTTTTCGTACTTGTGGGGGTCTTTTCTTAGGAGATCAGGATATGCCGACGGTTATCCTTCATGCCCTAGGTCGTGTCCATGAGTTGTTAGACCATAGATGACGCTTCTATGTTGTTTTCATACCTGGAGTGAGGGTCGAGGCGAGGTGTATCTGTAAGTTGGTTAGCAGTCTTGTCGAGGCCTTCGGTTTTCTTGCGGGCAGAACGTCCCTATTTGAGATGGCTGGGTCATACGTCCTGATGTCATTTATTACTTGAGTGTTTGCTGATTTTTAGACAGGTCTGTAATCCTACGCGTGTTGAGGGCTGTGGTACCCCGGTAATTCTGTCTAGGCAAGGTTCGATCGCACTCTTGAGTGTTTCTCCGCAGCAGGTATCCACGTAGGTCAATTGACCTCGGAGCCCATCTAGCCAAAGGGGTCCCTATGTGTAGGATCACCCTACTCCAGCATTTCCCTTGAGTAAAGAAGACCGGTCCTTGCGTAGATGTTTCACATAGCATTAGCGGTAATGCTTCTAGCCTACGGTCCGTAGGACTCTTCGATTCATCAGGCTGCTGATCTTCACCTGCGTCCTCTCGGCCGAGCGAGATTCTTTCTGTGATAGAGATGCGACGGAAATTCCTGATGGTTCGAAGGCTTCGCAACGCTGAAACCTCATGCAACCGACCTTGCCAATTGTCCAGCTCTTCATCGGAGTCAAAAAAACATTCACTGTCCTTTTCCCAACAGATAATTCCTTCATTTGTGGGGTTAACCCGATCTTCATCCTGTGCAGTTATCTTATAAATGTGATCCAATTCCTCCTTTTCATAGGCTGGCTTTGTGTACTGCGCACCTTCTGCTGGGTCTAGTGGTACTATGACACGCGTACCTTTGTTTTCGAATACCATGCTACATTGCTTGAGATTGATGACAATTCCCATGTCTATTGCCCAGTCCAATCCAAGGAGAGCAGGGTAGGGGTCTGCATCTTCTACTATTTCTATTACTTCAAAATCAGCTAGGGCCCACACCCTGCGATGTCCACCATGAATTTTGGTAATCTACCCAGAGGGATGATCTTTTATTGATTCGCCATTCGCAGTTGGATAGTAGACCATTCCAACTTAGGCTCTCCCATTCATTTCCATGTTTTTTTTGGTAAGACGTTGGCATCCAATCCAAGATCTAAGATAACCTGATCCATTTCATAGTCTCTGATATGCGCAGTTAACCGCATTTCTCTCCTGGTGAGTTTCTTATAGCTATACAGTTTGTGTACATCCTTGGTCTCAGGGATCAAGGTGGGCCGAGCTGCACAGGTATTCAGTAATGCTAGGAGATTTCCTACGGCCTGCGGATTCCTTAGCAACTTCAGACATGCCTTTAAAAAGGGCTCAATTCCTTCTTCGATGCGAGGCTATGCGAGGGCTGCCAATGGTGCTTGTTCATTGCAAGACACTCCTCTCTGAGAGGCAAGCCCTTCTTTGTTTCCTTGGGTGTCCAACCCACTATGTGTCATGACTTTTATACTTAGTTCCATCTCTCGTAGCTCAGTTTTAACCCTCTGTACGTTCTGCGTAGGGGTAGGCTGCTTTTCCTGCATCTTGGCTATTAAAATTGGGCATTCTTCTACCTCATGGTCCAGCTGCCTACAATATTTACACGACGGCCTAGTGGGATTAGGGAATTCTATGGAAAAGTGCCCTATTTCTCCACAGTTATAACAGATTAGCTGACCTCGTCCCCGGCCTGCACTTCCTCCTCAACCTCCTCTGCCTCGGGCCGGTGATCCTCCAAAGTGCATAGCTAGTCTTGGTGATGCAGGGTCCGATTGCACCCGATATAATTTCCCATGATCCATCATTAAGTCATATGTTCAACAGTTCTGCTCATCATGTCCCACTGATCAACAAAATCAACACCATTGTTTCTTTAGTTCTGGGACGTAGGCACCCAGTCGAGGGCAATGGTTTGTATCATGTAGGCCTGCTACTCGACAATCATCACACCATAGCACAGATCTGCTTGATCTTGGTTGAAATAGGGCAGGTTCCCTACTTACCCCTAGGCGTATCGGACTAGGCCCTCCTGCTTGCATATAATTAGTCAATAGAGGGCACTGATCCTTCGTATGGCCAGACACCCGGCAACATATGCACCAAATATCTGTGCAGATTTCTTTTCCTCTTTCTTTTCGCAGGTTTTGTATCTCCATATGCATAGCCCCAAGTTGTTCCTGGATTTTTTGTACCCCTGCTGACTTATCCTCCCAAGGTGCAACGTCTACTTTCATAGTGACTTCCATAGCTTTCTCTTGTGATTCAAAGGTCTGATGACTCATCGGCATACGTAGGTGAGGTAACAACATGGCGATGAACCACTCTGTATGCTTTCTATCATCATACTCAAACCCTCCTTCCTAATTTCTTTCTTCAATCACTGATCAGCCTCCCATACTGACTCAGACGCACCTTGTTTGAAGTCCTTTACTTCTGCTACCAGCTGGGAATAGGATTTCGGCTTTCGGAATTGCTGCTTTAGAGCATCCTTGATATCTTGAATGGAGGCGGTCCCATTCTAGGCAACATACCGCATATACCAGTCCAAAGCTCTGTCTTCGAATGCTAAAGACAGTTGCGCCCTCTTTATCGTGTCACTTTCCACGTTCTGCGTAGTCCAGACAGAGTCTGCCACAAACCAAAACCGGTCCATATCCTTGTCTCCTACCCCCTTGAAGGTAGGTAGTTTCAAATGCACAGCCATATCACTGTCTAGGGAGGGGTGGCGATACAGTCGAGGGGTCGTGCGCAATAGGTTCCTGAAATGGATTGTAGGCGGATCTCCCTTCATCAAGGTTGATTTGATAGTATTTACCACTGCGGGTCGCACTCTCTTCTAGATCCGAGGTCATTCAGTCCATATGACTACATAGAATGCTCTTTTCGCACAGTAATTTCTTGATCAACAATGGTAATTTCCTCAGGAATTTGCCTCGGAATCCTTTGAAAAATCGTCGTTTGACTTCAGAGTATGATACAAACTGATCAATAACAAATTCTGTTACAAATCCTCCCAGCACACTATCCACCCAGTGATCCACTGTGCGTGTGATAGTATTATCAGTTTCCTCAAGTTGTTTGATCAACTCCAGGGTCCACAAACTGACCCACTCATCCTTCCAGCACTTCTGGAATTCCACCAGTCTGGCCAGCCACTCTTGGAGTTCAATTGCAAAAGTCACAAAGAATATTTCGTAGCTTTCAATAAGGACATACCTATTTTTCCACCTTTCCGTCGTTAACTTCTCGCTGCAATTTTATTTTACTGCGAACTCCTGGATCTACCTTTCGAACCATTCCTCGATCTCTTTTCTTTCAAGCTTCTAGTATTCTCTTGTCATTACCCGATCCTTTCTCAAACCTCTTCCAGTCCCGGCAATGGAACCATTTGTTGGCTTGAGGGGTCCTGACCCAGGTTCGATGTGCAAGGTTTGCTAACAAACCCCTATACTACTGGCCCTTTCGGCAGTGACCTGCTTTCGCAAGTCATAGTCTCACCCGAAGTAGTATGGGTGGGTGTTGGAACCAGGTTTCTGCACCCTGACTAAGGAAGGGTAAGGCAAGCAGGGTTGAGTTCTGTTCAGATTACCTTGTTTCTTCGTAGGGTTAATTATGTATCTATTTGCATCCACATGCACTAGATCTACAATTATATGCTTTTCATAACATCAACACAACATTATATAAAAAGAGCGGAATAGATCTAGATCCAAGCATTCATTACACAGACTTTCGCAGCAGAAAAACAGAAAATCCATAACACAGTAATTATCAACAGTTCATTCAATAATGCTCACGGATTCAGATCTCTAATAATCCTTTGCATTCATTCATTCATCAACCGTTCCTTACAATTCCCTTCCCAATCTGCTCACATAGTAGCAGGGTCCGCACACAGCTGGACTAGGAGCTCCGCACACACAGCCAACAGGAGTCTGTTCCCCCAAAACACAAACAGATAGCTTAACCAACAGATCGCATCAATAGCTCATCCATTCCTATCCCTTACAATCCAAAATGCATCTCTATTTATAACAATCTAGCCTCAACGTTCCTATGGTCCGCAACCCATGGTTTTCGGACCCCTAGTTTACCCTTTGACCCATTACAATGCGTTCGGGGCTTTGACCCACCCCAAAAACCCTGCGTTATATTAAATATAATAAAAAATAATCAAAATGGACCAGTTTCGTAGCTTATTAGGAGACCCCGTTCCAACAAGTAGATATGGGGAATTCAAGGATAAAATAGGATGCATTGTTTGATAGCCTCTTGAAGGCCCTAAAAAACTTGGCTAAAGGGAAGAAGGAGATGTTAGAGGAACTCAAGCAACAAAATCAGGACAAGAGCTTACACCAAGAATTTCTATTTGGGAAAACTTCGGGGGCTTCCCACCAATACGACCACCATTCACTAGTGACTCACCCACATTATTTCAGTGGACCGAATAGGACTACTATGCCCACGTTTTTTCCCTCAGGACCAGGTGAGCAGGGTGGGAAGGACAAGATGCCCATGGGAGACTATTTCCAAGAGTGGCAGTCCATGGGGGATGATTTTTTAGCTACACTCTCCTTCAGATATTTACGCCAACTCAAGCATAACGAGAATGGTAGGGTCATAGGGGGTTCCAATGCATAGAACACATAGCTACAATGCACCATAGGGAGGATGTACCTTTCCACATTTGATGGGTCTTCAAAATGTACGAACAGAGATTAGGTGGAGAAGCTAGACACATACTTCCAACTCAGCCAAGTGAAAGAGGTAGAGCTGCAGGGAAAATTTTAGGGGCTAATATACGCAGGTGGGCTAATATTCCATGCTTTTCCAAAAAAAATATTCGCCAATTTCCATTTTTTTTAAATGAATTCGCCTAGATTTTATAGCATACAATTATTTTACCTTGCCAATATTATATATTTCCTAATATAAAATAATTATAAATATAATATATTATATATTGGATATTAGGGACTAGTAATATTCACCAAGGTTTCTAAAGTTTAATATAAAATTCCATCCTTAAAATTTTCCCTAAGTAGAGGCCATCAAGATTGCTACCTTAAACTTGGAGGGTGAAGTCCATGATTGGTGGTTTCATGGGTTGACTATGCTTGGAGATGCAAGTGTAACTTCTTATGAGGATTTCACACGGAAGGTAGTGGAGCGTTTTTATAGGAGGGACTTAGAGGCCCACTTTATATAGTTCAATAGCTTAAACAGATAGGAGACCCTGAGCATTACCTATCATATTTCTTGAGGGTATCCGTGATGGTTCTCGACATGTCCAAGGTGAGGAGGGTATACACTTTAATAGAGAGTTTTTTGGAGCCTTTACATGGGTTTGTGAGATGTTCCAGACTAAGTATGTTGCAGGAGGTTGTCATTTTTACCCATTATTTGTAGGATGTAATTCCCAAGATGAGGGAACCGATTCCTTCGCGAACCCCTTTTCCTCCCAGGGGTCGTGATATGAGGGCCCCACAACTGATACCTAACCAGGGGAGTGGAAAATTGGATGAGGATACTAGGAGATACCCACGGAGAGGAAGTTATTCTTCACCTTCCAAGAGACTTAGGCACCAGGCCATATATGCACCACAGGCAAGGACCACTACATTGCGGTATTCTCTGATAGTGACTAGGAGGATGAGATATATCAAGAGGTATATAGAAGGGATAGAAAGACACACGCAGCAAGGGGACCACCATGACCCGAGGGAGCCCCTTTCACACCTGTTGGGGGATTACTTGCTTTATTACGTGGGATTCCAAAAAATTTGACCCTAAGGATTCGAGGCACAACATAGAGGCAATGTGTCTTAGTTTTGGTTGAAAATGGGGCTACCCACAAATTCATTGATGCAAAAATGGTATAGAGGAGGGGAATTACTACAGAGGATTTTGAGTGGTTTTTTGTCCTTGTTCCTATGGATAGGACCATGGAGTGCACCCGATATATCCCCGATTTGACAGTGACCTTGGGGAATTACTTGGTGACTGAACACTTCTTTACGGTGGATGTACTAGACACCAATGTGGTGATGGGTATATAGTGGCTTTTCTCTCTTGGGAAAGTGACTAATAATTGACAGAAGCTGGAGATGGAGTACATGGGACCAGATGGGAAGTTGGTTGTCTTGAGTGGCATGCAAAAATACCTACTGCAAATAGTCTCGACACACCATATGGAGGTTGACTTGAGACATGGGGACATTGAGTGGGAAGTGGAGTTGATGAATGCAGAGGCTAGTGGTCAGCTAAAGCCACCCCATCGATATATTTAGTCCATCTTGGACAGGTACCCAACAATGTTTGGAGACATCCCACTAGGATGACCACCTGACAGAGGGTTTGAGCACACCACTGAGCTAGAGCCATGGGTACAGGTGATCATCACAACCCCTTACATACATCCCAAGGCCTACCAGGATGAGATTGAGTGATTCATATAGGAATTGTTAGCCTTGGGGCATATCAGGCCCAGTTCTAGCCCCTTCGCTTCATCAAGGATCTTGGTGAAGAAGAAAGATGGTACACTAAGGATGTGCATTAATTATCGGGCCCTCAATAATAAGAATTTGAAGAATCGATTATTCGATTCCTCGGATTAAAGAGTTGATGGATGATCTTAGAGGGGTTAAGTACTTGTATAAGATAGACCTATGTTTGGGGTACCACTAGATCAGGGTGATTGAGCAAGACATTCCCAAGACGATTTTTCACTGCCACTATGGAAAATTTGAGCTTTTGGTGATGCCCTTTAGTCACAAAACTGTGAAAACACATATGATCACCAATTGAAAGAAGCTAAGGAATTCAAACTAAATTTTTATTGATCCAACATCCTACCGACAATTGATTGGATCCTTGATGTATCTTGTGAACACCCGACTATATATATGTTTTGCAGTAAACACTCTTAGCCAATTTTAGATGGAGCTAAGGCATGATCATTGGATAATAGCCAAACACATTTTGAGATATATTTAGAGGAATATAAATCATTGTTTGAAATACGTTGTAGGAAATAATATTCAATTATTGGACTACATATATTCAGATTGGGAAGTCAATGATGCAGATGGAAAAAGTACTACATGTGGATTATTTTGTGTGGGATCCTCTATGGTTTCATGGATGAGAAGAAAAACAAGACTCGGTTGCATTGAGTAGTGATTAATTTGAATAAGTAGAATCCAATGAAGTTGGTTGAGAAGCAACTTGGCTCTGAAAGTTGTTTGCAGATTTATTTTAATGACCTTTGGATTCTACCATCATATGCTATGAAAAATAGAGCTACATAAGGTTGACAAAGGACCCAATTTTCCATAAAAGGAAAAAGCACATTAATAACAAGTATCACAACATTTAAATCTTGGTGCAGGATGGGGTCATGAAGCTATGGTACATCTCCACTGACAAACATGTAGCAGATATCTTGACAAAGTCTCTTCCTAACAGGAAGATTGTGATATTACCACTTAGCAATTATTACTAAATGAGAAAATAATTTTTGCCCAATTTTGATAATTTTGGTTTCCAACTTAGGAGAAGTGGGTTGGAGGACCCCACTTCCATTTTTTGGTTAAAGCACTCACACAAGGGAAAAAATTCAAATCGATCACTTAGTGGAATTTCAGGCCACTCCAGAGGAAAATACGTTGTACTAGGGCAACTTGAGCTCTTCGCAGAAGAAAGGACTTCGATGATGGGTCCCACATGAGGAAGAGAAAACCATGGATAAATAGAGGAGGCTCACATCATTTTGCACCTTTGATACTTTGAAAAACTCTCTTACCCAGCACACTTGAGTTGTTGATCCAAGAATGCACACAAGATCCTCAAGTGAGTTTCTCACCCCTTGCTTTGATGGACTTCGAGTGTCAGCGCAAGGAGGGAATCGATATCTTTGTGAGTCAGTTCCAGATTTGAATCAACTAATTCGTGTGGGTTTCCTTCAGAAAATTAGGCGTGGAAGAGGAGTACGAATTTCTTGGGGAGGCTAGGAGTGATCAACAAACTTTTTGAGACTTCCAGGGAAGAATTGGGCCCCTTATTGCTAAATTATCAAGGTGATAGACCTGCCAAATTTTCTCAATATTTTTTTGTGGAAGTGTGACCATTCCAGGGATTGTGTGGGACTACGTAAGATACTTTCGGAGCTGCATGTGGGATCTTAATGGGTTGTCTTTTAGAGCTGGTTGAACATGGAATTTTGGGAATTATTCAGAGGGGAGAATCACCAACATTTTCCCAACATTTTGGAGGGCCAAAGTAGTGATTTTTCTAGGAGGGACGAAATACCTAGCCAATTGAAGAGCACATGCAAGTAGGGATCAATTTTAGGGGTCATAATTAGGCCAAACCCTTTCTAGGTTTTGGTGGGTTTTTTGAGAGGAGTTCGAGGTTAATTTACCGGAATTTTTTGAGCACTGGAAGGGAGTTAAACAATAGCTTCATTGCAACAGAAAATGTAGTTTTTTCAGGGCAGTGCGAGGAAACGTAGAGGCAACATATTCTATAACTTGGGAATTGAATTTTACCACTTGGGACATGTCTATATTTCCTTTTGCAAGCCCAAGTGCACTCAACCATACCCCATTATAATTCTATTGTATAATAATAAAATTGCTCAGTAGTGTGTAGTTTTTGGATAAATTTTTGGGTGTTTACTCATGTGCTTGAATTTTCGTGTTTTTATGTCCATTTTTCTTTGTTTATCACTGAATTTCCTAAGTATGAATATTATAGTGGTATCATATCATTGATCTTGGCTTAGTCGTGGGTTTCTCCTATGACCTTGGAGGATAGGCAGAATGTTACTTACCAGAGGCAAAGGTATTGGAGTATGGAAAGAGAGTTGGAAATCACCTTGGATACTGAGACTCCAGAACAGGTCATGGTGGAAGTAGATATGGGGAAGTCAAGGATAAAAGAGGGTGAATTTTTTGATAGCCTCTTGAAGGCCCTAAAAAACTTGGCTAGAGGGAAGAAGGAGATGTTAGAGGAACTCAAGCAGCAGAATCAGGACAAGAGCTTGCACCAAGAATTTCTATTTGGGAAAACTTCGGGGGCTTCCCACCAATACAACCACCATTCACCAGTGACTCACCCACATTATTTTAGTGGGCCCAATAGGACTAATTTTCCCACGTTTTTTTCCCTCAAGACCAGGTGAGCAGGGTGGGAAGGACGAGATGCCCATGGGAGACTATTTCCAAGAGTGGCAGTCCATGGGGGATGATTTCGAGCTGCACTCTCCTTCAGATATTTATGCTAGCTCAAGAATAATGAGAATGGTAGGGTCATAGGGGGTTCCAGTGCATAGAACACAGAGCTACAATGCACCATAGGGAGGATGTACCTTCCCACATTTGATGGGTCTTCAAAATGTAAGAACAGAGATTGGGTGGAGAAGCTAGACACATACTTACAGCTCAGCCAAGTGAAAGAGGTAGAGGCGCAAGGAAAATTTTAGGGTCTAATATACGCAGGTGGGCTAATATTCCATGCTTTTCCAAAAAAAATTATTTGCCAATTTCCATTTCTTTTAAATGAATTCTCCTAAATTTTATAGTATAAAATTATTTTACCTTAGAAATCGCCAATATTATATATTGTCTAATATAAAATAATTATAAATCTAATATATTATATATTGTCTAATATATTATATATTGGATATTAGGGACTAGTAATATTCGCCAAGGTTTCTAAAGTTTAATATAAACTTCCATCCTTAAAATTTTCCCTGGGTAGAGGCCATCAAGATTGCTACTTTAAACTTGGAGGGTGAAGTCCATGATTGGTGGTTTCATGGGCTGACTATGCTTGGACATGCAAGTGTAACTTCTTATGAGAATTTCACACGGAGGGTAGTGGAGAATTTTCACAGGAGGGACTTAGAAGCCCACTTTAGATATTTCACGTAGCTTAAACAGATAGGAGACCCTGAGCATTACATATCATATTTCTTGAGGGTATCCGTGATGGTTCTCAACATGTCCAAGGCTAGGAGGGTATACACTTTCATAGAGGGTTTTTTGGAGCCTTTACATGGATTTGTGAGATCTTCCAGACTAAGCACGCTGCAGGAGGTCGTCATTTGTACCTAGTATTTGCAGGATGTAATTCCCAATATGAGGGAATCAATTCCTCTGTGAACCCCTTTTCCTCCCAGGGGTCATGATATGAGGGCCCCACCATCGAGACCTAACCAGGGGAGTGGAAAATTGGATGAGGATACTAGGAGATACCCATAGAGGAGGAAGTTATGCTTCACCTTCCAGGAGCCTTAGGCACCAGGCCACATATGCACCATAGGCAAGGACCACTACATTGCAGTATTCTATGATAGTGACTAGGAGGATGAGATAGAGCAAGAGTTATATAGAGGGGATAGAAAGACACAAGCAGCAAGGGGACCACCATGAACCGAGGGATGTAGAAATTATATGCACTAAGCATGCATATGTCCAAGATCCACTTGATCTCACACTATTTAACTTTATGCAAGATACTAAATCTATTCCACTTGTTAATATTTTGCGGAAAAATTAATTGCACACACATGTGAAGCATAAACAAAAATTATCAATCGCACATAACACAGTTTTTAACCAGGAAATCCTGAAGCTGAAAACCCCAACTATATATCATGTAACATGGAGATCATATGACAATCTCATACAAACATACAAAGCTTATCACAAGCTCTCAGTACAGTAAAATCGTCATACACTAATCAGGCCCAATCTTGTAAATCCATGCACCGATATATGCCACCTGCTAGCCTACCTCCACTACGCAATCTCTGCTGAAGAATAGCTCTAAATGAATTCGAATTACTCTTGGATTGACTACACAATCCTCATTTTCATCTCCACTGTGTGTTGGATGCAATCAATGCATCACTAATAGTCACAACAGATAGTCTATCTTGCCCTTTCACCTATCTCTCCATTGGGTCTCCACTGAAACTGCCATGCACTATAGTTAATTGTTGTATTGTTCAATTGATTAATGAGTTATTATTTGTGAATTAATTAACTAATTAATTCACTCCACTCTCACTAGTGTATCAATCAGTTAGACTAGATACAACTAGCTCAACTGAGTCTAACTGAGTTAAACTGAATACAACTCCACAACTACTTCTTCCAACTGTGTCATAACTCTGCCACTTGAGTTCTAACTGATTCCTCCATGCAATAGCTCCAGTAAACCCTTAGGAATAGTGTAATTCCTTCTTCCAGCTGCTGTGCCACATCTGTGCACTGAACTGAAGTGCTCTAAGAGAATAAATTGTTGTTTAGAGTCCGATTATTATTAAGAGCTAATAATAATCGACATGCATCTATTTTTAGATTGACGATCTATAAATAGACTTCGCCCAATATTCTAAAAATAGAATTTCATCTATTTTTCCAACTCGATCAACCATCCACAAATAGCATCCTGCAACTTCTGAAATATGATCATCATGTCTAAAAATAGACTTGCGCCAAAAACAGCCTGTGGGCCCACTTAGTGAAGTCGACTCTTTTCACTAAGCTCATCATCTTGTTGAATATCAACAAGGGAGTCCCTTTCACACCTGTTGGGGGATTACTTGCTTCATTACGTGGGATTCCAAAAATTTTGACCCTAAGGATCCGAGGCACAATGTAGGGGTAATGTGTCTTAGTTTTGGTTGACAATGGGGCTACCCACAACTTCATTGATGCAGAAATGGTATAGAGGAGGGGAATTACTACAGAGGAGTTCAAGTGTTTTTTTTGTCCTTTTTCCTGGGGATAGGACCATGGAGTGCACCCGATATATCCTCGATTTGACAGTGACCTTGGGGAATTACTCGGTGACTCACCACTTCTTTATGGTGGATGTACTAGAAACCAATGTGGTGATGGGTATCTAGTGGCTCTAATCTCTTGGGAAAGTGACTACCAATTAGAGGAATCTAGAGATGGAGTATATGGGACCAAATGGGAAGTTGGTTTTCTTGAGTGCCATGTACTCATACCCACTGCAGACAGTCTCGAAACACCATGTGGAGGCTGACTTGACACATGGGGAAATTGAGTGGGAAGTGGAGTTGAGGAATTAAGAGGCTAGTGGTCAGCCAAAGCCACCCCATCCATATATTTAGTCCATCTTGGACAGGTACCCAACAATGGTTGGAGACATCCCACTAGAATGACCACCTGACAGAGGGTTTGAGCACACCATTGAGCTAGAACCATGGATACAGGTGATAATCACAACCCCTTACAGACATCCCAAGGCCTACTGGGATGAGATTGATCGATCCATTTAGGAATTGTTAGCCTTTGGGCATATCAGGCCCTATTCTAGCCCCTTCGCTTCATCAAGGATCTTGGTGAAGAAGAAATATGGTACACTAAGGATGTGCATTAATTATCAATCCCTCAATGAGAAGATTTTGAGGAATCAATTATTTGATTCCTCAGATTAAAGAGTTGATGGATGAGCTTAGAGGGGCCAAGTACTTCTATAAGATAGGCCTACGTTTTGGGTACCACCAGATCAGGGTGATTGAGCAGGACATTCTCAAGACGTCTTTTCACTGCCACTATGGAAACTTTGAGCTTTTGGTGATGCCCTTTGGGCTAACCAATGCACTTTCCAGTCCTGCATGAACCACGTATTTCATAGGAATTTGAGGCATTATGTCCTTGTCTTCTTTGACGATATATTGAACTAAGTAGGACATGGGAGGAGCACTTATAGCATCTAGAGGAGGTGCTCAAGATCTTGGAGGGGTAAAACTTCTACGTGAAGTTTTCCAAGTGCAATTTTGGTCTCATAGAGATGCTCTATATGGGGCACATCATTGGAGAAGATGGGTTGAGGGTGCACCAAGAGAAGATCATGTCCATTTTGGATTGGCCTACACCTAGGATTGTAACGAAGCTACAGGGATTTTTGGGCATTTAAACCTATTACAGACATATCGTGAAGGGGTTTTCATAGTTGGCAATACCCCTCACTAAGTTGACTAAGAAGGGTGTGTTTGAGTGGACTAATGGGGTGCCAGAGGAATTTGAGTGCCTCAAATAGGTGATGAGAATTTTCCTAATTTTGGCACTTCCATATTTCACACAAACCTTTGTGCTTAATTGTGATGCATCCGAGGAGGGTGTAGGGGCGGTCCTGATGCAAGGGGGACATCCAATTACTTTCGAGAGATGGAAGCTACTTCCCCATGAGTGAATGTACTCCTTTTATGACAAATATATGTTTTCCATCGTGCATGTGTTGGCCATGTTTAGGAATTACCTAGTGGAAAATAGGTTCAGGGTGAAGACAGATCACAACAACCTCAGATTTTTCGTAGAGTAGAAAAAATTTTAGGAGAGGTAACAAAAGTTGGTGAGAAAGATTTAAGCATATGATTTTGGCATCGAGTATGTCAAGGGCCGGAAAGACATGGTGGAAGATGCGTTGTCTAGGAGGTCGACTACCATGTCACTTATGAGCCTTGCAAAAAATTGGAGGGTGTAGTTGCTAGTGGAGTATTCCAAATATCACCATGCATGTGAGGTTCTTGATGATATAGTTTTGGGTGACCGGTACAGGGTGATGAACGACGTGATCTACAATAAGGACCAGATCTATTTGGTGCCCAAATCCTAGCTGAGAGAGAAGATTATGCAAGTGACCCATGAATCACTATAGGCTAGGTTCACCATGATGATACAAGGATATCAGGGAGTGGCTTTCGTGGAAGGGCCTAAAGGATGATGTTTTGAGGCACACCTGGGAGTGTGACACTTTCCATAGGAAAAAGGGAGAGAAAACACACCCTATTGGGCTATTGCAACCTATTTCTATCCCTAAGAGGAAATGGGAGAGTATATTTATGGATTTCACCAAGGGGTTTTCTGCAATACAGGGAAAGGACTGCATCTATGAGGTGTTCGAAAAATTGACCAAGTTTTCCCACTTATTTTCCATTCACGCTCGATCTTCAGCCTCATAGGTAACTGAGCTATTCTTCAGAAAGGTGTTCGACTTCATGCCCTTCCCAATACTATTGTTAGTGACTGGGATAACATATTTATGGGAGGGTTTTGGTAGGATTTATTCCGGCTAGTGGGTACTGAGCTTAATCCAAGCACTAGCTATCACCCCCATACTGATGGGCAGACTGAGATTGTGAACACATGGTTGGAGGGATATTTACACAATTATGTGATGCGCCAATAACATGCATGGATATAGTGGTTGCATTTGGGCAAGTATTGCTACAAAAAAATGCACCACATGTCCATAGGTATCTTTCCATTCTAAGCCTTGTATGATTATGATGCATTGAATTTTGCTGACATGGTTTTTGGAGTCAACAGGGCCCCTAGGGCCAAGGATTGGATATAGGAGAGTCAGGATATCCTTCGAGCTCTCAAGGATAACTTAAAGAGTGCGTAGAACCAACATATGTTGTACGCTGACAGGGGTCGAGTGAGAGATAAGTCAATTTTGGAGATTTTTTTTTTCTAAGACTCCAACTGTATAAGCAATCCACACTCAAGAAGAAGAGGGTGAGAAGCTTAAGCCCCATTTTTATGGGCCATATTGGATCACTAGGTGGGTTGGAGAGGTAGCATATGAGTTGGAGCTGCATCCAAGGAGTAGGGTCCATAATATATTCCATGTGTCTTCCCTAAAACAGGAACTTGTTCAACACGTGACATTAAATACAAAGTTACCACCCTTGGATGATGAGGGGCATTTGGTTTTAGAGCCTAGGCCTATTTTGGACACTGGGGAGAGGCGATTGTGAGACAATTTCATCAAATAATTTTGGTCAGATGGAGAAATTTTCTTGATGAGGATTCCAATTGGGAGGGTGAGAAGGTACTCCAGCACCCATATTTACAGTTGCTTGGATACAAGCAACATTTAGGTAAGGAGGACTATGATATTCCCACTTAGCAATTATTGCTAAGTGAGAATACAATTTTTGCCTAATTTTGATAATTTTGGTTTCCAACTTAGGAGAAGTGGGTTGGGGGAGCCCACTTCCAATTTTTGGTAAGGCACTCACACAAGGGAAAAAAGGCAAATCGATCACTTAGTGGAATGTGGAGGCCACTCAAGGGGAAAATACACTCTACTAAGGCAACTCGAGCTATTTGGGGAATAAATGAATTCAGTGATGGATCCCACATGAGGAAGAGGAAACCAAGGAAAAATAGAGGATCACATCATTTTTCACCTTGATACTTTGAAAACATTCCTACCCAACATGCTTGAGTTGTTGATCCAAGTTTTCACACGAGCACATCAAGTGATTTTCTCACCCCTTGCTTCGGTGGACTTTGAGTTCCAACCCAAGGAGGGAAATCAATATCTTTGTGACTAAGTTCCAGCATTGATTAAACAAATTCATGGAGATTTTATTCAACAAACTTGGCATGTAAGAGGAGTACGAATTTCTTGGGGAGGATAGGAGTGAGCAACAAACTTGTTGATACTTCCAGGGAAGCATTGAGCCTCTTATTGATAAAGGATCAGGGTGATAGACCAGCCAAAATTTGGGGATATTTTTCTATGCCAGTGTGACCTTTCTAGGGACTGTGTTGGCCTACATAGAAGACTCTATAATTTTCACGTGGGAGCTTAAGGGGTGGCCGTTTGGAGCTGGTTGAACTGGGAATTTGGGGAATTATCTAGAGGGGAGAACCAACGATATTTTACCATCATTATGGAGGGCCAGAGTAGTGATTTTTCTACAAGGGTGAAAATATTCAACATGTTGAGGAGCATGTGGAAATAGGGGTCAATTTTGGGGGTCAAAACTAGGCCAAACCATTTCTCGGTTTTGGCGAGTTATTTGAGAGGAGCCTGGGTTAATTTCCAGGAATTTTCTAAGCACTGGAAGGGAGTCAAACAATAAATTAATTGCAACAAACAATGCAGTTTTTCTAGGGTAGTGTAGGGCACAATAGAGGCAACACATTCTAGCACCTAGGCATTGCATTTTACCTCTTGTGACTTGTCTAGATTGTCTTTGAAAATCCTACGTGCACTCAACCATACCCCATTGTACTTGTATTTCATAATAATAAAATAGCTTAGATGGGTGCAGTTTTTGGAGAAATTTTGGGTGTTTACTCATGTGTTTGTATTTTCGTGTGTGCATGTCCATTTTTCTTTATTTATCATTGAATTTACTAAGTATGAATTTACAAAACTTGAGTATTTAAGAGATAAGATTGGGATTATGGATATCTCCTCACTAGTTGAGAGGGAGTGAGGACGGAAACTATATTCTCCATGTGACATGCATTGTGGATAAAACTTTATCCATAAGCCTAGTGAAGGCATAGGTAGGGAGAATGGTGGATTGGATAAGAATATAGGAAAAATATTCTTTAAGGATTTGTATCCAAGATAATAATAGTCCCAAGGACCGATATTATTTGATTATGTGTATCCAAGATAAGATTAGGCTCGTGAGGAAATATGTGTTGAACATCTGGATGGGATATGTGCCTAGAGAGGCAGTGGTGTCCAAATTTATTCCTCCCAACATTGTGCTCTGATCTAGTGGAGATATAGAGCTTGTTAGTCAAGGCATTGCTACTTTTGACAATTCTAGTTATGATGATGCTTATCAATCTGAACTCTTCTTATGAGAATATTACAATTTGATAGTATCTTGTTATATCATTATGAATACCTCCCTACTTAAGAGGGAATGTTGGAAATGTAACTAGTGTCAGTCTTCATAATGTAATACAAATATATCACTAATATACTTATATTATGAAACCATCTCACAAAATAGAAGAAAATATAGATCAATGACTTGAAAATTAGCCTCTTCGAGGGGGGAACCTCCTTTACATTTCATGAATGAACAATTCTTGGACGATTCAAATTATAAGACCTCCTTGGTATATATAGGAGTCTAAGGGGTTGTAATATAATCAGAGCCTACATAAAAATAATAACATAAGGGGACAACAATAACAATAGTGGGCTTCTATGGGGAACAATAATATAAACATTGGGGATTCATGGGCACAAAATAATAATGGGGGGCTACAATAATTATACAAATAAGGGGAATACACCAGTATTATAGGGACCTAACATGCCCTCTCCTTCAAAAAAAAGTGTTTTCCTCAACGCTTGAGTATTTCTTGATGCTTTTTTATAAAATTATCATCCTCCCATGTGGAATATTCAGCGGGTAAGTTCTTCCACTTAATGACATACGATGAAATTAATCCATTTCGTAGATGTCGGGTTCTTATTTCCGTGACTGCTTCAGGTTAAAATATGATTTTACCTTCTTCGTCAAGTTCTGGAAACACTATTTGAACTGGGATCTTCTCACCGATAACCTTATTTAAGCATGAAACATGGAAAACTAGGTGTACTTGGGAAGATTCAGGCAACTCCAATTTGTATGCCATAGTACCAATATTTTGTAACACCTTGTAGGGACCATAGTACTTGGGTGACAATTTGTTATTCTTATTAGCTTTCTTGAGAGAAATTTGTTTATATGGTAGTAGCCGTAAAAATACCCAATCGCCTACATCAAAAAATATTTCACTACGATGTTGATCTACCTATTGTTTCATTCGATTATGCACCAAAGTGAGGTTATCCTTTAAGAGTTGGAGAACTTGTTGTTGATGGTTGATGTGATATTCCACTTCTTTAACCTTAGATTTTTCTCTTAAAGATGATTAGATGGATGGTGGATGATATCCATAAAGTGCCATAAATTGGGTCATTTTTGCTGCAGTATGGAAGGAAGTGTTATACCACCATTCAACTAAAGGTAACCACTTGACCCATTTTTTTTGTTTACCAGATACAAAGAAATGAAGATATCCTTCCAAATATTTGTTCACTATTTTCATTTTCCCATCAGATTCAGGATGATAATATGACCTTTGAGCTAATTGAGTACCAAGACAAGAAAATAATTCCGCCCAAAAATTTCCAGTGAAATAGGATCTCTGTCACTTACAATAATATTTGGGCTTCCATGTAGCTTTTAATTGTTTCCATAAATGCAGTAGAAACTGTATTGGATTTAAAGGATGAGATAATGCACAAAAGTGTACATACTTGGTAAGTCTATCAACTACCACCATGATGACACTCTTTCCTTCAAACTTGGGTAAACATGTGATAAAATCCATTGAGACCTCCTCCCAATGCTGAATTGGACTCCCTAAAGCTTGTATCAAACCCGACATCTTAATTGTCTCAACTTTATTTTGTTGGAAAACCAAACATTCTGCCACAAACTTCTGAATATCATATTTAAGGCCATCCAAAAAAAAATCCTTCTTGACCGTATGGTAAGTTTTTAAAAATCCTTAGTGCCCTCCTAAGGGGGAGGTTTGCAATTCCAAAATAATCTTTTGCTTGAGTTGGGAATTCTTACAAATATATAAGCGATATTGGTACCATAATGAATAATTTTTCCAACTAAATGTTTCAAATGTATTGGGATATTGTTGCAAATTTTGAATGATTGTCCACAGCTTTTCTTCATTCTTCCATTCATCCCTTGCTTCAGTTATCCAATCAGGTTGGATAATATAAATGGAAAAAATAAATGCTTCCACGTCCTCATTCTTTCTCGAGAGTGCATCCGCAACAACATTTTTCTTCCCTTTTTTGTAGATTATTTTTGTTGTATCTCTGTAGATCATTCTAGGTTAAGGAATTATGCTAGAGCATCTAAAATATTTTGTTTGTTTTTAAATTTTTGGAGGCCAATGTTTTAAACCAATTCAAACAGGTGTTGAATTTTAATTAATCATGATATAATAAAAAGGTTCGTTCTTTACCTCTTGATATAATTTTGGCTTAAAATAGATGTGTAAGGCATAAATCGAAGAATCTATGGTCTATCAAATATTCATACAGAGTATTTAATTAACCATATGAAAAATATGCATGTAACCTATGTTTACAGCCCAGCATTTTTTTTTTGTGTGTGTGAATAAGATAGAATACGAAAAGATAAAAAAAATATATACAATAAAAAATGGTAGGTGTGAGCTAGGTGCTCCAGCACAGAGATAGAAAAACATGCCTTCACTACCTTGGAAATATCCTTTTTACAATTTTCAAATTGATATAGTGCACCGATGCTGAGAACGGTGACAAACTTTACAATGTCGGAGCCCATATTAAACGGATAAATGAACATAGTAGATAGAGTAAACAAAGTAGAGTAAATAGAAACAATGAAAGGAACTGCCATCGTCTTCCTTAAACCACTCCCAGGAGCTACGGAATTCCCTCCATCGAGTCTTCATCCAGGCTAATAGGAAGCTCTTGAGTGTTGTCTGCTTGAGTGGATGGAGCCATAGGACCGCTAGAGGAGGCACCAACTGCTTCCTTTATGACACTGAGAAAGATTCCACCTACTTGAGTGTGATTTTTCTACATGGAGAAACAGTGGGTGTCCTTAGTAACAAATCGATAGTGGTGAACTACCTCATCATAGATGATGAACTTGTCCATCAGCATATCGATTTTTTTCTCAAAATTCTTTGCCACCTTTGTCTGTTCCTACATCGCCAAGCTAAGGATTTTATTCAATTTCCATGAGATTTCAATGGTATTTCTATATAGATTCTCCCTTTCTTGGGTGAGGCCCGAATCTAGGATCCACTCAAATTTCTGGTTGAAATTCTTCGTTGTGACCCTGTGCCTTAGAACCCTCGCCTATGCTTCCAGGTTCTCAATTCTCTCTTGAGTATCAGTGTTAACAACGACTATGTATGTAATAGAAACTAACATGGCCGAAGATTCAACCCTGGTCATGGGCGGAGTACTTGGAATGTTCCACCGAGAGGCTTCTCGGCCATGGCCTCTACCGCAACGAGTGGAAGAGTTGGAGCCTTTTCTAGGCACCTTACAGGTAGGGCGGGGGGAGTGGGGGGGGGAGCGATCAGAGGCTTGTGCACAAAGAGGAGCAGGGGAAGATGGACGCAAGTAAGAGCAGGCTGACGGGGAGTAAGGGAAGGGTATACATAGAGATTGTAGAGCATAGGGAGCGGGATGACATGAGGCGAGGAATAAATGTGGGTGGTGGGAGGTGTTGAGAAATGATATAAGGGTCAAAAATGGACAAGGATGAGTTAATGGAGAGACAAGGCCCAAGAGTGGTTGTGGCACATACACCTACACCCACAGCAGTTGCTTCCTTATGATTATGAATCTGTTCATTTGTCATTAATAATGACTCCATTCAAATGGTTGTTGCAAATATGATTGAGACCAGTGATTTTAAGGTCATTGGGATCATTAGGGAAGTTTTCCTTAGCATTAATGATCTCACACTACTGACACAACCTACCCTCTTCTAGGTCTTTCCAAGCTAACGAACATAGACGTTATGCTATCTCCATACCTTCGTTAGCCAGCCTATCAGCCAAACCAGTTGCCTTTCTTCTGACAACTTGGAAATGAATTCTGGTGGCTTCGTCGTTGTGGTGTTTTATCCTGTAGAGTATTATGTTTAGGCACTAATTTTCCAACACCTTGGATGCTTCCACCCCTTGCTGTAAGTTTCGATTGGCCTGAGTAGCCAATGTTGAATCGCCTTTGATGATCAGAGGCCCAAATTTTTGGATACTGGCTATATCTAATATGTGTTCCAAAGCTTGGAGCTCCACCACATTATTTGTGGTGGTGCCCAAATTCCCTCCATAAATTGAGATAATTTCAACTTGGGAGTTTCTGAAAGCTCCCCCAAAGATCTCTTTTCCCGAGTTACCCTTCGCATCCCCATCACAATTTAGCTTTTGAATACCAGTCTCAGGAGGGGACCATAGAGATTCTGACCCCTGCATTTTCAAGTTCCTCGAGATCGTGGGTATGAGGGTGAGCAGAATATCCAAGAGGGATAAAATACGAAGATCCACGTGAGATGGAGGGTAAGTGGGGGGTTTCATCTTATATGAGGCCATATATTACCTGATTTTTTTCTTGATGAGCGATAGGAAAAGATCCTCTGGTTTATGAGTATCCCTAAAAATTTTGCATTCCTCTCTTTCCAAAGAGGCCAACAGATGATCCCCGAGAGTAGATTCCAAGCTTTGTTTATCAAGGGGTTATTAGAAAAAGAGGATCTCCAATTCTCAATGGTGTTGATAATGGAAGAGATGTCCCGATCTAAAGCATTGAAAACTAAGTAAGCCCAATTCTAGAGATTGTTAGCAAAGGGGCACTCATTTAGAAGGTGGTTTGTTTTTTCCTCACTTTTCTCATAAATATTGCATCTAGAGGGACATGTGAAACCTTTTTTTCTTAGGTTTTCCTAGGTTAGAATCTTATTATGCATGATGAGCCATAGAAACGGGGAAATGTTTGGCCAATGCTTTCTTCCCCATAGAATATTCCATTTTTTCTCAGGTTGACAGAAGCTATGGAGTGCAATGTAGTTGTAGGCCTCCTTTAATATGAAGTGACATGCAGGGTTCTTCCCCCATCTAATTTTTTCCTCCTCGGCCTCAAATTGAATTTTTCCATCCTTGAGTTCAGCCAAGAACTACTGCCAAACCAAGAGTTTGTTTTGGTTGTTTCATTCTTCTTCTTCTTCAAGCCAGTCCCTCCATATTTCTTCGTCGTTGTTTGGCTTCCAGTAGTGGTTAACCTTGGTCTTACTACTGTTTTGACTATATAAGTGCAACTCATTGAAAGGTTCTTGATTCAACTCTAGGATTTATTTCTAAGAATCTTCCTAGAATAATTCTTTTCCCCCATTACCTATTCCCCAGAAACTGTGGTTTTGGATTGTTTCTTTGTTTTCCCATGCTTGATTCCATATACCAGAACCCTTGATGGAACCACTGAGCCTTATGAGATGATATTAGTGGTGGGAAGGATTATATTTTTCTTTCCAGATTTTTCCCCAAGGGGAGTTTGGGTGAGTAATCCATTTCCACCAAGTTTTTTCCCCCAGGGATTTCCCAAGAGTTTATGGATCTCTTAAAATGAGACCCCCAGTAATTTTGGGTTTACAGACCTCATCCTAGGCAATAAGCGCCCACTTCCTCTTTTTTTATGAGCCTCTCACAAGGAAGTTCCTCTGGATGTTTCTAATAGCGCAGGAGATGGATATGGAGGAAACAAGGGTTGAGTACATGTATTGGGGAATAGCTTGCAGGACAAATTTCACAAGCACCAGATGACCGACCAAATTTAGAGCATGGAAAGTCCAGTTGGCTAATATGTTTTCCAATTTCATGGTGAGATCTTCCCAAATAGATCTGGCCAGGGGCTTTCCAGTGAAAGGGACTCCTAGATATTTGGAGGGAAAACTGAAAATCTGAAATTCCATGATTTTGGCTATGTTCCTCTAGATGTACAATGGGGCATTGAGGAAGAACAACTTAGATTTATCCATGTTGATGGAGGTACCAGAGGCTTCAGATAACTTGGAAATAATGGCTTTTAAGGATAAGGCTTCTTTGAGAGTTTGGGTGCCCATTAAGAGGGTGTCGTCCACGAATTGCTGATGACTGGAGGGGGGCTGAGTCATACAATTTCAGGCTACTAAGGTCCTCTCTAGAGGAATCCATAGAGATAGATCTACTGAGACCCTTACCCATAATAACAAAAATGAAAGAGGAGATGGGATCTCTCTGTCTAATTCCCCTGGAAGGGATAAAGGTTTGAGAAGGGGAGTCATTTAAGAGGATATATAAGAACACACCTGAAACCATAGCCATGATCCATTTTATGTAGTCTTTGTGGAAGCCAAATGATGCTAAGACCCCCTTCATGTATTCCCAACAGATTATCAAAAGCTTTGGACATATCCAGTTGCATCAACATACTAGGTTTTCTTTGAGCTTTGAGGGAGTAAATTAATTCCTGCGAGAGAATAATTATCTCTAGGATTTTCCTTCATTTCACATACCCGTATTGGTGCGAAGAGATAAGGAGATGCATAATGGATTTTATTCTATTGGCCAATACTTTTGATATGATATTGTAGATGAAATTAGATAGTGCTATGGGTCAGAATTTATCTAGAGATTCAGCACCCTCTGACTTGGGGATCAGGGTGAGAAAGGTGGAGGTCAAGGCCTTTAGAACATATTTTTGAATACGAGATTCCTCCACTACGTTAACTTCATCCTTTATCATGGTCCAAAAGACTTTGTAGAAATCCATTGTGAATCCATCCGGTCCCGATGCTTTTCCATTGGGAATTGCCATGACTACCTCCTCCACTTCCTACAAGGAGACCTTCCTCAGGATCATTTGATTTTCTTCCTTGGTGAGGATGCCCAAAATGTTTTTAGTTATTTCATTAATGGCTCTTTCTCTATAGTTTCTCGTTTCAGTGATGAGTTTTCCAAAGAATTAGTTAATTTATACTTCAATTTCCTCACGAGCATGGATAAGGTTACCATCTATGGATTTTAGGCCAAGGATCTTGTTGTGTCTCCTGTGTTGTATCATCAAACAGTGAAAGAAATCTTAATTTCTTTCCCCGCACTTGAGCCAATTGATGCGAGACTTATGATGGCATAATTTTTCTTCTTGAGAACCCTGTCCTCCCAAATGTTTTGGAGATGAATTTCTTCCAAATTTCTATGTTCATTGATTACCTTGATTATTAATTTTTTTTTTAGGGTGTCCTATTTTAGTTCCAATAGTATTTTTTCTAAGTTGATATTGTCGAATGTTTTCTTGCTCCACAGCTTAATCTATGTTTTGATAAATTTCATTTTTTCTGGAATTTATACAGCTTGTTCTCGTTTTTAGGTAATGGGGTTTCCCACAATTTCTTCATTATTTCCATGAATTATGCATGATCTAACCAGAAGGCCTCGAATATGAAGGGTTTTTTCTTTGACCCAAAAGTGATATGAATTTTTAAGGGGATAGGCCACTAGTCTGATCCCACCTAAGGGAGGATTATAACCTCTGTTTCCCAGGAGGTAAGATATATCTCCTCCGAGATTAGGAAGAAGTTAAGCCTGGATGCTATTTTTTGTTCTCCTCCTCTCCTGTTATTCCAGGTGAAGATATCATTCTTCGTGGGAATTTCAATCGAGTTGATACTATCAATGGTGTTATCGAAGGCTTCAAAATCTTTGTCTAGTTTCCTTATGCCTCCCTTTTTCCCCTCCAGGTTAACCACCATGTTAAAGTCACCCGCTATGATTTTAAAAGGTGTATGTAAGGAGTACAAGAGCTGACCTAAGCTTTGAAGCAGTTTAATTCTCTCATCCACTCTTTGGGGAGCATAGATATTAGTGACACAGATGTTGTCGTTCATTCCTATAATGTCTCGGACAATCATTATTGAGTGTTTTGTGGCCAAAAAGGAGGAAAGCTTGAATTAGAACTCCTCCACAAAGTCATGATGCCTCTTATCATGCCAATGGTAGAGTTTTCTATATAGTTGTAGTTCTTGAAGCAAGTTTTTCGGATTAGGGTAAGATTATCCATGTCAAGCTTGGTTTCTTGTATTAATAGGATGTCAAGCTTATCAGATGTGAGTCTGTTTTTCAAGACTCTTTTCTTTCTAGGACCATTGAGTCATCTAATTTTCCATGATGTGAAATTCATTGAAAAATGGTAGGGGTTAGGGTTGAGGCCTTTACCTTTCCTTCGTTAATGAGGTGAGCTCCTAATTCTTGTAGTAGTTGACCAGTAGTTTTCCTCCCTCTTTTCCTGCTTGGTCCCTTTGGGTGATATTTTCCTGCCTCTAGATTAGCCAAAATGCCATTGTTTTCGAATTTTCTGAGAGATACTTGATTTGAACCTTGTTTCAATTCCTCATGAAGGAGGTATGCCCCTTCAATTTTCTGTATTTGGTCTTCTGGAATCGCAACTAGGCCATTTTTCTTCCATTCCTCTGTGACCAATGTAAGGTATACTACTTCCAGTGCTTCTTCAATGACATTATCTTCCGGTGAGAATGCCTCCTGGGCCTATTCCATTTCGATGTCTTGTTGAATAGTTTCGCCTTCATTGATGTTGTATTACACTTGCTTTTCTTATTGCCTCTGGTTTCCTTGTGTTTTCTTGTTTTCTTTGGCCTCCTCAGCATTAGAGATGAAAATGAGTGGTTCTTCTTATGTTTCATTCAGAGCTTTGAATTTATTATGGCTTGTTGCCTGAAGCTGGTCTTTTTTTTAGTGTCTTCTTGTTGTTTTTGTTCTTGTTTCCTACCTTTGTGAAACCCAGTTCATCATTTTTCTTGTGAGTTTTCTCATTGCTTTGAGGGGTTTTATTCTGTGGATAGTCCCTGAAATAATTCCCGTGTTCATGGAACTTTCTACATTAGAAAGGGATGTGTTCGTAGTCGATACTCTAGAGCCAAAATTCATCCCTTAAAATCAACTTAATGGCTTTCGAGAGGGAACCTGAGACATCTATGTAGACACAGATTCTTACATAGGAAACATAATGACCATTTCTGGTACCCTCAGACATTTTATGTATTCTCCTAGATCGTTGTCAATGCCTTTAAGGACCGAAGAAGTATAGAAGAACCCAAACCGAGACCTTGGTGAAGTTCTCTTTCTCTGGAGTCTTGCCGAGTTGAAGAAATATAGACCCCCCTCAAAGTATTTTTCTCTGTCCTCCAGGAGATATAATATAATTGTAAAAAACCCCTTTGATTCTAGTTGAAGTCTTATTTCTCCCTTTGGTTTCAATTTGGACTAAATCCACAATTTAGAGCCTTCTCTATGGGAAAAATTCCCATGAATTTTCATATTACTGCATGTCCTTGAATATAGTCTCGGTAAATGTATACCTCTGGGTATTGAATAACTAGATCAGGGATTTTCTTATCTTTAGGGTTGCAATTTTTTTTTCTATTTTTTTCTAGCATTTTTCTAGTGTTCCTCTGTGACTTCTTCCTCCACAAAGTTCGATGGATGAGGAGAGGAGTTTCCTGGAATGTCAGAGAATTTTTCTGTCAAAGGAGGTACCGAATCATTTTTCCCATTTCCCTACTAATTTTCTTTAGCATTAGGTCTAGTTACTAAATATTTGAATGCATAGCTTGAGGCCATTCTAGTGAAGAATGAGGATTCCTGAACCCCTGGGTTACCAGACACCATTTCATGAAAGGAGGGAGCCACAAGACCGTCGTCCAAATCCTCCATGGGATCACTTGAGGAGGGGAAAGCCAGAGCCTCCGTCGTCTGAAACCATGAGGAACCATTTATAGAGTCAAGCTAGTTCAAAGCCGAGCTAGTTTCAAAACATACATGCGGGCCAAAAAATTAAAATGACCATGTTAAAAAGATCATAAAAAATATATTTAAATTCATGAAGAAGTGATAATTTAAAGGTGTAGTGGAGTTATCTTAGAGAAACAATCAAATAAACTAATCTCTTTAATATATAATAACTTCACAGGGGATTTCAGACAAGTTGACACTCAACCTTATCTTACCCAGATTTCTTCTTTAAAAAATTAAATATATGCAGAAATTTACAATATGAAATGAAATAGCAATGAAGAACTCACAAGAACACAAATTTATTTGCCGAAAATCGAGAATCCTTTCATTAATATCAGAAAAAATTCATACGAATACAATTCTTCTTGATATCTTATCCCAAGGATTCAACCCATCATAATTCATTCTAAAAATTATTTATACAATTTGGTCTAAAATATCTTGATTAAATATCAAGATATGTTTACAATGATATTCCAAAGTTTCTTTACAAAAATAGATCTATAATATAGGAAAATAAAACTTCTAAAGCTGTATGTCACTGAATTCGAGGAAAATGTTGATGACTGGGCTAGAAAAGATGCTATTCAATTGTTTTCCCCAACTATTTGTCCATTTATTCCTACAATTCTACTTGTTGTTGCTAAAACTCAGAATTATTATTGTAAACCTGTTTGTTGACTCAATCAATGAGTAAACATAATTTGTCCTATATTTCTTCATCTAGTATGGTATCTTTGATTAAATTTCTGTGAGTTGCATCCACATAAGTGTACTTCTAAAAAGTGGGTTTGACTATAAACAAATGTTTTATCTCATGTTGAATTAACAAGTCAAAATTTAAACCTTCAATGAAAGCCTTTCATGTAATTGTTCCTTTGATTTTGGAAAATTTGGCTTTGCCGATGGCTATTGAATACAACCTTCATTGATATTATTCAAGAGTGATTAGCTTATCTCCAATTCCCCTTAAACCTGACAGTCCCTTGTGATGCAACACATTAAATTTTCTGTGAAATTTTTGAGGTTGGCTTCTAAATTGTGACATTTGTTTTCAAGTTTCAACATTAATCTTTTTTTTATGTGAACCTTTCTAACGTCCAAAATTATTTCATTTCCATCATTTATGTCATATTCTTCGAGATATTGTTTTGTTTTTTATTTCATAATCCTAAATAATGTTGTTGCATCTCCTGATTTGTTACCAAATCCTTTCTTTACCTATGTTATTAGTTCTTTTGATTTTTCCAGTAATTCTTCCTGCTCAAAGAGAATTTCAATTGATGGCCATAAATCTGTCATGGATTCATTTGTGTCTTTCCATATGCTTTCCTTGGCTTGTGCAAGTGTTTGAGCAATTGTTGATTCATTATTCAAAGTATCTATTATTTGAGTCAATCTGTGACTCTTTTGGATTTCTGCCACATATGCATTTTCAATCTTAATTTTCTGTTCTTGGAGGTTATGAAGATGTGCTTTAAATTTTTCAATTTCTTGTCCCCTCAATGATAGATCTCCCATGGCCTTGGCTAGATCAGTTTCTGGATCAGTTGATTGTGTCTCTCTTGTTGTAGTGATTGCGAAATTTGAAGTTCCTACTGTTGAAATACCTATGATTAGAACTGTTGTTAGAGGAATGATTGTTGATTGAGTTGATTGCTTATCTTTCTCTTTTAGTAGTTTCTCTATTTCGGTCTCCATTTTATGAATTTGTGCATTTTTTTCAATGATTATTTTTAACATATATTCTTTCTCCTTTTCTATTTCACTAACTTCCTTTGTTTGTGGATATTCAGTAGATGGAAGTTTGAGTTGCTTCCTTAAGGCTGCAATATCAACAATTTTTCTTTTAATTATCTCCTAAACAACTTTTACATTACTGGCATCATATCCCAGTTTAATCACCAAATCCTCTAAAGAAATTATTTTGTTGTCTTTAGCCAACGAATATATTTTTTCTAATTTTAATTGAGACTGAATATTATTAAATAAAGCTTGGAGTCTATATGTTGTCATTGATGAATTTCTCAAAGTAGAATATAGCATTTCACCTATATTTTTATGTAAATCCATGTGATCAATACACTGGATTTGTTCCACCTCAAAAGAAAAAATGGATTTCTTATAGTCATCTGCAGTCTTAGGAAAGTGAACTTTAGGTTTAAGGAAGGCTATTTGAATTTTCCCTTTCTCAGTGTCAGAAGCAGAGAGAAGCACGTGTTGTGATGATGATGCTTGTTTCCATAAGTGAGAATAGGTTGTAGCCTTAAAAATTTCATTCTTCCTTTTGATTTCCTTATGTCTTGCAAATATACTTGGTTCAGCCTGATCATGGGCTAATTCTTCTATTTGAGATGTTTCCATTGGATCTTGAGAAGCCAAATATGTTGGTGACCCTATAAAAATTTCTTTATTTCTAGGAAAGCCAGTAGCATAAAGGACTGTTAAGACAATTGTAGTCTATGTGTTTTCTTCTTTCAAATACTCTTTTATAGGATTAGTTTTCTATTTCTTTTTGTATATTTGGAATTCTTTCCCTTGAATTTTTGAGACTAGAGGGGAAACACTTTCCCTTGGTCTTTTATCTTTCTTTTCCTGTGGCACTAGTGTCTATGATGTTGTAGAAAATAGTACCTATTCCTCTTCTTCTTTAAATGTGTTTTCTTTCCATTCATCTTGATTCATGTACTACTTAATTTCAGGTCTAGGAGTGTGAGCATAAGGAGTAGTTTTCTTTTCTACACTCAATTTTGAAATAATTCCTAAAGGATCATATGACCAAACTGAGTTTGAATTTCATTTGTTTAAGGAGAAGATATACCTCCTTTGTTGTTGTTCTAGCATTACAAATGAAAGGTGCAACCCGAGTTTTAATCTTAAACTGAGATTTCCTTTTGGCTGACACAAAGTGCAGCTCATCCATATTTATAATTTTCTTAATATACTCTAGTGCAAAAAATATTATTGGAACAAACTTAGGAAATTTTTATGGAGGCAATTCACATCCATATACTCTGATCTCTGTGTAATTTTGATATAGGTACCAGTAACCTGTCTTTGTATGTTCATTAAGATGTAGAATTATCTTAATCTTAGGTCCAATTCTAATTTCAACATCGATGTTGAGTAGGAAAGAAACTATATACAAAACCTGATCCATATAATCATTGAATGTGAGTTCATTGGTATTCTTCCTTACCAAGGAAGTCCAATGAATCATGGACTGTGGATTTCCCTATTCATCTAGTTTCTGTAGTTGAAATTGAAATCTATTTTGTTGATGAAATAAAAACAAGTAAACCAAGACTAAAGAATTCTTGAAAAATCCTTCGATAGAAAATTTGAGAAATTGCTTATGGATAACTTCTACCAAGAATTCAATGTAATGAAATATAAGTGAAGGTTTTTTCTCATATTGAGAACACTAATAGAAAACCTATAATTTCTTCATCGACCCATTGATATACTTGATATCCCAACAAACCGGAAGCTATAGAAATGATTTTTTTTTCATCTCAGGAAATATTGAGGATGATTAAGGTGGGTTTGTTTTTCGCAATTGAACATTTTCGAGCAGGAATGTCTCAAAAAATTTAGCTCTTAGGGGAAAATTTAGGTTTTTGTAGATTTCCATGAGGGAGTCTACAAATAAAGGATGAAAAAGGGGTTGAATTGTGGATTTGAAGCATCTAACAAATGGATTTGTGAGTAATCGTGAATAAAATGTCATTTTTCTAGGCAACAATAGCTCTCTAACTGGGTATGTATCTAAAATGGCACCATGAGACAAATTCTAGGAAATGGTGGGTTTATGGAAAAACGAATTGAGCTAGGAAGGAGTCCCACAAACTCAATTCGTCATTGTAATGATTTTTTTTTTTGTTTTAACCAATTGTGGAGTTCATAAATATCAAACTCATAATTGGTTTAGGATATTTTGTAGTTTTGATCTACTTACAGCTGATGATATAGGTCAATTAAAGGGGGTAGCATAGGGTTTTCCACTACGGTTTAAGATTTATCCTTAGAAGCCATTTTGAAAGAAAATAGAATAGGAAACTGTAGTTACCCGGGAGCTAGTTGGTTTCAATTTTGAGGGAGAATGTTGTTTGACTTCCTTTCTTGGTTGCAGCTACTAACTTAGTCGTTCATTTCTAGAACCATACAAATAAAGGAACAATTGAATGGGGTTTTTATTTTATAGGTGAATGCATTTACCATTTAAAATATCTATTATATGAGAGGTTTTATTTAATTCAGCAATGATTATAACCTACAAACGAATAATTAATGGTAAATCATGGTTGAAATAGGAGTGGGACACTTGGAAAAAGGGCAGTAGGACAGGCGGTAGCTGTGGAATGGACGTGGAGGGAGTGGGAATGGTAGTTTTTATTTAGGAGGGAGCGAGGGAAGGTGGATTTCGTAGGGGGGGTGAGAAGTAAGTGGTTTGGGAGGAGGGGGGTTTGAAATCAACGAGGGGGCGACACATACACCAGGCGAGATGGAGAGAATCCGCTTTTCGGACTGTCCCCCTACCCCCTTGATTAACCGTTAGAGGGGCAAGGGGGTCCGAAGTTGATGAGGGTCGTCGATCTAAGCAGAAGAGATCATGGTGCTTTATTGTAGCACAATCGATATCATATACGAAAAAAATTAATATCAATAAAGACTTTATTGCAACTTACTAATCGAAATTATAATTGCAATTTAAACTAATTATCTTGATTAATTTAGTATCTAATGCTCCATTTAATTTGGCACATATTTTTTATTTTTCTAAGGGTTTTGATCATTTTTTAATTTTTCTAAATATATATATATATATATATATATATATTGTCATTTTTTCATATTCATTTTTTTAAATACCCTTTTCTATTTTTATTCTTTTTCTCTTTTATTTTTCTTATATATTCATTTTTGTTTTCTATTTTTTTCAACAATTACATATAAAAATAAAATGATGTTACAACATCGACTTCAATTGGGGACTGCTTCTCCCTGAGAGATGTGAAGAACAAGTATATCCATGTGCCTTCTCCTCAAGCTGTGGAGTCTTTGCTATGAAATCATGATATGAAAGTGGAATATAAACACAACTGGTAATGTAGAATGAACCAGGACTGCAATCAACCTAAGTACTAAATATAATGTTTTAGGTACTCTCCATTGACAGGCAATGTAGAGTATGCTCCTTCCGGGTTATGCAGAATAAAAGTATTGTTTCCCTTGACTTATTCAATGCTAAATGGTCCCAACCAAAGATTATCAAATTTACCATGTTTCCCTTTTTCTTATCTTCTGGCATCCCATTTTAAAACTAAATCTCCTTCCCTAAAATATATTTCTCCGTTTTTCCTATCAAACAAAATTTTCAACTTGTTTTGATATTGACGAAGTTTTTACTGAACTTCATCTCTATCCTCATTTAACTCTATAATGTAATTTCCTCTTCTAGAAAAATCATCAGGCTCTTCATTTGATTCTTGTAAAAATTTCATGACAAGAAAGGCTAGTTGTGTAGGAAAAATGGCCGCAGTGCCATAGGCAAGATGAAAAGGGGATTTACCTGTTGATATTTTGGGTGAAATTCTATTGGTCCAAACTGCATACTTAATAAGACTATCCCAATTTCTCTTATGATATTCAAGTACCTTTTTTATCACTTTTACCAAACTCTTATTAGATGATTCTACAAATCCATTCCCTAGGGGTAATATGGAATAGAATGACCTAATAAAATCTTATATTTATGGTAGAATTCTATCATTTTAACACTACTAAATGCTTATGCATTATCTGTGACTATCTATTGAGGACAACCAAATCTAGATAGTATATTTTCCTCAAAGAATTTAATGACAACAATATTTGTAGCATTTTTTGCTGGAATAACTTCTACCCACTTTGTAAAGTAATATGTTGTAGTTAACATCCATCTATGATGATTGATGGATGTTGGATGTATCTCTCCAATGAAATCTAGGCCCCACTGTAAAAATGGTTCCTCAATCAAAACTAGAACAAGGGGAAGTGTTGCCAATCTTTGTTTGCCAACAAAAATCTGACATGGAATGTAGCTTCTGAATTTTGCTCCAACCTATGAAAACAACTTTAGCCAATATATACCTGCTCTCAAAATATTGTATGTTGTTGCTCTCCATGCATAATTACATTCACATATTCCTTCATGAAACTAATCTATAACACCCTATGTTTCACTCTTAGTTAGGCATAGAAGTAAAATATTTAATGGATCTTTCCAATACATTTTAGCATTGATAATACAATACTTCATAGCCTTTAATCTAAGAGTTCTGCATTGAGTTTTTGTGAAAATAGGAAGGTACTTAAAATCATGAATAAAGTGTACAACATCAACATACCATTCAGATAACATAATGTTTCCTCAATATGAAGTGGAAGAGGAGTTGAATCTGGAGAAGAAGGTTCTTGTGGGTTCTTCTCTTATGAACTAGAGGAAGGTTATTGTGGATTTTTCTTTGATGAACTAGAGGAAGGCTCTTGTGGATTCTTCTATTTTGATCTTGGAGAAGGTTCTTGTGGGTTCTTCTCTCCTAATACATGTATGATAGTGTTTATTCCCAAAAATTTACAGTTAGATTCATCCAACAACTTTCCTAAACCATGTCCTTTTATCATCTTAGTAGATTTGATGTATAGATCAAATTCAATGATTTTAGATATCCATCTCCCTCTCCTACCATCTGTATCAGGTTGGGTCAAAATGGTTTTAACAACATTATTTGGGACATAAGTAGTAATAGGAGAATGAAGGACATAAGTTTGAAAGGCTTTGAGGGCTTGTACAAGAGAATAGGTTTGTTTTTCAATGATGACATATTTTAGCTCTACATATCTCATCACTTTACTAAAGAAGAAAATTGGTTTTTCATCTTGGTTATCATTATTTTGCTGTAAAACAACAACTAAAGTGGTGTCAGAGGCAAAAGATAAAATGTTAAAGGGTTTGGTATAATCAGGGTTGGCTAGTACTGGGGCTTCAGAAATAGCCTTTTTGATCCGTGTAAAAGAAAATCTAGCCCGCACTATCCATTTAATCGCATGGTCCTTTTTCAACACGTCAGTGATATCTTTAACAATCAAAGCATAGTTTGGTATAATTCTTCTTAGAAAATTGATATTCCCTAAAAAATCTTGAACTTCCTTTTTATTTCTAAGAGGAGTAATTACCAAAATGGTTGAGACTCATTTTGGATCAATTACCACTCCTTTTGAGATGATTTGGACAAGTAACTTTCCTTCCTTTATGGAAAAAAAGGGATTTCTTTGGGTTGAGCGAGATTCCAAATTTTTTGCACCCATCAAAAACCTTTCTCAATTGCTTTAAGTGATTTTCATCAGAATTTTAAAACAAAATTAGATCATCGAGATAAATGAAAATAAATTTATATGGCTCTTTGAAATGTTGCTCCTACATTAGTCAAGCCAAATGGCATCCTAGCATACATAAATGTACCCGACGAAGTTGTGAATGTTGTTTTCTCTGTCTTCTAGACTTACCAAAATATGGTTATATCCACAAAAACCATCTAACATGGAAATTCTACTAGAACCTGAAACTCTTTGAAGTAATTTATCCATTTTGGGTAAACAATGTAAACTTTTAAACGAGAAATGATACGAGTACCCGCTTTTCTGAGGTAGAAAAAAATCATATGATTTTGAAAAGTGTTAATTCAGAATACACCTTTCATTTTAGGTAGCAAAAAATTGATCGATTTTGAAAAGTGTTGATTTAGAATACACCTTTTTTTTTAGGTAGCAAAAAATCATGTGATTTTGAAAAGCGTTGATTAAAAATCCACCTTTTTTTTAGCATAATTTTGACACTTTAAATTTTCTCATGCATCAGGTATGAACATTATTTTAGAAATGTTAACGATTTTTCATGCTAATTTTGAAAATTCATGATGCAACATCAATCTCCTTTTTTAGAGGGCTTATTTTTTACAGTTTAAATTTTATAATGTATGAAGTGTGGAATTTTTTTTTAAATGTGGAAGATTTTCATGCGGATTTAGAAAACCATCAACATATTTTTTCAAGGCATATTTTTGACACTTTAAATTTTCTTATGTCCTAAGTATACATAATTTTTTAGTTAAATGTTGATTATTTAACCATTTTTCAAGTGATCTTATTCCTCTTCATGTTTTTCGTCCTAAGATATTTGGATTTTAAAGGTTTCCATTTTTTTTTTGTTTTTGTTTTCCTTTGCTATATATATATATATATATATATATATATATATATATATATATATATATATATATATATATATATATATATATATATATATATATATATATATATATATATATATATATATATATATATATATATTCTAAAGTTTAAAAAAATTAATAAAATCAATATTTTGAGGTTAGGATTTCTTTTATATTTATATATCGTTAATCAATATTTTAATACACATAAAATAATTGTCACCAAAAAATAATAACTTTAAAAACTCTCACAAAATATAGATTTTGCATATAGATATAATTTAAAAAGAATGTATTTTAAGACATTTCAGCTAAAAAGACATGTTAAATAAATAAAATTATGGAAATTTTGAATAATTTTTTTTGGAAAAATAACAAATATTATAAATATTATATTTAAAAAAAAAAAAAAACATTTCAAAAATAAAAATTCCAAAAAAATGATTTAGATAACATTTTAAGTATTAAAAAAAATTAAAATTAAAATAAAACACACAATTTATAGAAATAATAAATATAAATAAATAAATAAATACAATTAAGTTATAAAAAATAATAATTAAAAATAAAAAAGTAATAATAAAATTAAATTGAAAAAATAAAAAACAAGAAAAAAAATACAATAAAAACAAATTAAATAAAACAATTTAAAAACATAAAAAAAACATATATAATTTAAAAATAAATAAAACATATAGATATAAAACATATATATATATATATATATATATATATATATATATATATATATATATATATATATATATATATATATATAAGGAGTGAATGATGGTGTAATTTTCAAGGAACGATGTTGTTGTTGAACGCCTATGAGCTCGCGCGCGCCGCCTGGTGCAAGGGTTCCCTCCCTCGCTGCCATGGAGTAACTGGGTTCGCCCCAAGCCCCTCCTCCCCCTCCCCCTCCTCCTCCGTCCATAGATGAAGCTTTCAATACGCTGCTGGCATCACTGCCGAAGAAGAAAAAATCAGAAGCTGCCAAGTTTGTGAAGAAGCTGGATGACATTCCAAAAATATCCCTTCCATCAGAGGGACCGATTCAGGTTGCCTTGTCTCTAGTGGATTGTGCCCTTGTTGTTCATTTTACTGGCCTTTGGCCCTCTCCAAAAACAACGGAGACCTGGGTTTTCAAAAACTTGAGGTCTTTGATCAAGAACAGTGTAACCTCGTACTTCTTGGGGAGAGGCTACTTTTTGTTCGAATTCATCTCAAAAGAGGACAAAGATCTAATATTTAGGAATGGCCCTTACTTTATGGGACCTCAGGATTTTTACCTCAATAAGTGGACGCCAGATTTCGATCTAGCAGTGGATGTTCCAACGATTGTTCCTGTTTGGGTAAGGTGTCTGAATCCCCAGTGTGTTGTTGGAACTGGGAATCTCTTAATCATATAGGAAACGCTCTGGGAAATTCATTGACCGAGAAAACAACAAGGATCAATATGATTGTGCTCTATTCTGGTGTGGGACTATCGGAGGCAATAAAAATCAACATCGGCAGTTGGTCTCATGTACAAAAACTAGATTATGAGCAGCTTCCTTTCAAGTGTCGAAAATGCCACGAATACGGACACTTTTCTAGGGGATGCCTGAGTAATGGAGAGGTGGAGAAAGGAAAAGAGGAGGGTTGGAAGCAGGTTAAGCGATCAAAGACTAACCATAAGACTGCAAACCCTTCTAGGGCGCCAAAAGGTAAAGGTCCTCAGCCGGCTCCTGATCAGCAATTCCCTCCCCGAAGGGCTAAGAGAAAAAGTTTGGGCCCTTAAGTTGAGCTTCAGTGGAAGTCCAGGAGGTCGAAATGCATAAGAAATTGTCCCCAGACAAAGGGACAACCTCGGGCTCGAGGCAAGGAGAAAGATCCACTAAAATACATAAGGAGAAGCATGCAGAATCTGAAGAGGAAGAACAAGGGTAGGAGGAATCAGAGGAGGAAGGAGAAATAGGGGAATCACAAATTTCGGCTAGAATATCGATAAGAGGTCGAATGCCTGCCCAGGAAAAGAGAGAGCAGGAAACTTACAAAGGAAAGCTCTAGGGAAGTCAACCAACCCTTGAGAAGCTATTGGCAAGAACTCCAAAGATGACAAGAAACCAGACACAGGGCTCCAAGGGAGCTCATCACACCCAAAAAAGTAAGTGATGAAGGTTGTCTCTTGGAATTGCAGAGGAATGGGGAGAAAAGTGAAAGAAGAAGCCATAAGAAGCTTGATAAGGATAGAAGCCCCAGATATCCTTCTAATCCAGGAGACAAAAATGGAGGGTAAAGACTTCCTCCAAACAAGTAAGAAATTTTGGAATAAAGGGGGAGGTCAGGTCGTCTCAGCTCGAGGAGCTTCGGGAAGTCTAGGCACTCTTTGGAATATTAACAAGTACACAATGGTCACTGGGATCCAAAATACTTATTGGTTTTTCTTGAAACTCGAGCATCATGATACTAAGGAGGCCTTTAGCCTCTTTAATATGTATGTCCTAGTAAACATAGGGGAGAAGAAGGCCTGCTGGGACTCTATCAGAAACCTGTTAGATATAAATAATCTTGAAAATACCACTATTGCTGACGATCTCAACCTCACCTTGCTTTTGTCTGAGAAGCAAGGAGGTAGCATCATTTGGGATCCGGCAAAGGAATGGGTGGAGGACCTCATCCAAGATTGGGACTTGCTCGACATCAAGCCCTCAAACGGTAAGTTCACTTGGTCAAATAAAGGAGTCGGTCCTGGGCATATTGCAGCAAGATTAAATAGATTTCTTGTTCAAATCTCTTTTCTCCTTTTAGGACTAGAGGCTAGAATGTGTATCCTTCCTTGCAGCACTTCAAATCATAAACCTATTATGCTAGATCTTTCGGCCCAAAATGATTTAGGCCCTATTCCATTTAGATTTAGTCCTCTGTGGGTTGAGAATCCAGACTTCATGGACAAGGTAAAGGAAAGTTAGAGGATGTCTGTCAAGGGTTCTCCTTTCTTTGTATGGGAGGAAAAGCTCAAAAGAGTGAAATCTGCTTTGAAAATTTGGGCCAAAACTCTCCCTAACCCAGTGATAGTAAGAAAGCATGCTCAAGACAGTCTTGAGCTCCATCACTTTCAAATGGAAGATGCAAACATCACAAAAGAAGCTCTAGATAGGGAGGCAGATTTACAACAGAAGTTTCATAAGGCATGTCTATCAGAGGAAGAATTTTGGAGACAAAAGTCTCGCAGCCTTTGGCTAAAAGCGAGAGACAGAAACACTTCTTTCTTCCACAAACAGTCCCAAGCGAGAAGAAGCTTCAACTCCATCTTAGAAATCAAGGAAGACTCCATAACTCACAATGACTTCAAGAGCATTAAAATGGCAACTTTCTCCCATTTTAAAAACCTTTATAGTGAAGAAGATGTGCAGGATCAGAATTCTAAGTTTTTGGATGTGGTTCCTTCAAATATAACCTCCAGGATGAATCAACACCTGGAAGAAAAAGTTACTAGAAAGGAAATAAAGGTTGCTCTCTTTTCTATTGAGTCTGACAAAACCCCCGGTCTGGATGGCTTCACAGCTAGATTTCTCCATTCTTGTTGGCAAATAGTGAAAAATGATTTGCACAACATGGTCTTGAAGTCCCAATCCTGTCAGAAAATTAGGGGCAACACGAACTCAGCCTTTCTTGCCCTTATTCCGAAGGAAAAGGGAGCCAGTGCTTTTAACAAATTTCAACCTATTTCTCTATGTAATTGTTGAGGCCTCAGAAATCCGTGGAAACAACAAAGGGGGATAACCACCCAGTCCGGACCTTAAAGCAGTTCATTTTCCATTTGGGGTAGTGGCTATGAATGGGTGTGATGGGACCAATTTCCCAGATTTGGGTTTTTTAAGATAATTTGTGGGATTTATTTTCAAAACATTTTGAAATAATGAATTACTACAAACTAAGATAAATTTATTTCTAAATGAAAAACTTTGAATGAAATTTAATCTAACCTGGGGATAATAATTTAATGCGATCTAAAGAGATATCTAGTCAATCTGTGATGATGAAATCATCACAGATTTAATAGAATTATTACTGTTTAAGATGATTCTCTTGAAAAAATAGTTAATCAAAAGAAAATGAAAGATATATCGCATTTATCTGATGACCATATATGAAATAACTAATTTGTATCTTTATACTGTACAATAGTGCAACAGATATTTCAAACATAAATAATTAATTCCATATATGATTCATGAAAGTTGAGCTCATCACTAACATTCAGAAACAGAAATAACATACATGATAATAGTACCAGATGTGTATTACTCTGTTTACCGGATTAGTGATAATAGTTCATATTCAATCCTTCCATCAAAGAGTCATCCATAGAATACAGAAGTGCACCAACATTGATCAACAAAATGATTTTTATAACTGAATAAGGCAATGTTCCATTATTTCATCAAGGCATTCACAAACTTACTTACAATTAAACATTCTTTGCAAATGTTCTTAACAAAATCTTGGACCCTTATCTAAATGCATGAGAAGGGTTTAAATACTAAAACTAACTACAAACTAATTAAATGATTTACAAAAATGTAGAGGAGGTTTCAAACAACCTTTCTCTAAAACTTAACTTGAACAATAATCTAGAAATTTAGAACTGGTAATCCTGACTTTATGGATCATGCATTTATGTGTGATCACGAAGTTGGCAGATATCTAGCATTGTCTTGAGTTGAGCTGTGTGATCGAATTTGGTCCTTGAAGATAGCATTTGAGATTGTTTACTGAAACTTTTTGGCTAATTATGTGAGAAATAGAAGAGTTTGCTGCTGATGATAAGGTTTGATCAGAAAATTATAGTAATTTTCCTGATCAAACTTATTGAATTTCTTGATTATTTCTTCCTATTTTTCTGCTCTCTGTGTCCATTTTAATTCTACTTCTTTTGTTATTTAAAACACATTAGACGTGCTTTCTTCAAGAAATCTCGTTTTAAACAATTCGTCACACAAAAGTTGTATAACCTCACTTGATTTGCTGGATGTCTTGGTCGCTGCTCTTTCTGTTCGGATGATCTGTGCTTCCCATTCTGTAAATAATAGTTCTTTTTGAAGCTTGTCTATTTGTGGTAGATTAGCTTGCTTTCCCATATCTGAGTCTTTCCACTGAATGTGTTCTTCAATTTTCTTTTGAAGTTTCTCACATTCTAGTTTTTGGATTGGAATTTGCTGAATCATTATTTTATTGGAATCACAATAGGAATCAATTGTAGCAACTTTATGAAAAAATATTTTTTGTTGTTTCTTTATCAAAGAATTTATCTCAAGTGCTTCTTTAATGAACTTTTCTGATTGTGATTGATTTTGTAACTCTGCCATGGATTTTTCCAGTTGTGTCTGTTTATCTTTAGGCTCTGCGTGATGTTATAACTTAATATTTTCAATATCTTTATGGAACTGTGCTGAACTTTCACTGATTTGTTCAGTAGTCTTGACTTTCTCTGCATCTAACATCTGTTCTAATTCCTATATTCTGGATTCTTTCTGTTTCAACAATGTTCTAACTTCAGTTGCCTTATCTACAGTGGATGCGGTATAAGCTCTTGCATATTGTGACAATTTAGTCAGATGATCACTGGGATCCTCTAATGAATCCTTCCAAAGGACATCAACTGATTCATCTATCATTTTAGGAGTTGTCTCATCAGTTCTTTTTATCTTATTCATTTTAACCACAGCTCTGTGGCTGAGATTGTAGAAAATATCCAATGATGGAATGTCTTCAATTTGTAGGATGATTTGATCTATAGAGTAAGCCGGAATGATTTCTTTGATCTGTGTTGTTGGGATTCTCTGTAGAGGGTTGACAGTTTCAACTATTTTATGAGAAGGCTCTGGCGTTTGAAAACTTGTTTCTTGGTCAGTATTGACCTTTTCTTTAGGAGTCTTTATTGCTTGAGAAAATTGTTCCCATTCATTCACCAGGTCTTTACCTTGAGATGATTTAGACTGATCTACCATTCTCTGATCCTTTTGAACTGCCTCTAAATTTGATTTAGTGCCATTGTTCTTTGTTTTCTCTTTCAACTCTATTTCTTGAAGAATTTGGTCGATTTCCAAATTTGCTTTTGTAGATTCAGATTCATCCTCAGATTGATCTGACTTATCAGAGTACTGTTGAGATTGACCAGATTCATTTTCAGAGCCATATTTCATTTCTTCATCGAGTCTGACACTTGGAGTATGTTTTTCTTCTTCAATAACTAACAGATTCAAAGGGAAATTTTTCAAACTCTCATTTATATATACCTGAAAGGCTTCAGCGTCTTCTTGACTTGATTGACTAGAAATCCTTTTAACAATATCAGAAAAATCTTCGACTCCTTGGAAGAAGTCATCAAATTTATCTTCTTCCTTTATGAAAGGCTTTGTTTTGAGCTTTATCATGTAATTTTTAATTACATCATTGGGGTCATATAGTCTCTCGGGCATGAATGCTAGATTTAACATCTAAATATTAGGAACCTCTTTGTATGTATGGCTGATATTAGCCAAAGCGAAGGTGTCGCACTGTAGAGGGAAAGAAGGCCAAATAGCCTTTTTATCATCTTTTAATTGTTTTGTGACACCATTGATGAGCCGATAAGCTATCTCTCTCCCAAAAAATCTATCTGGAACATAGTATGGCAAAATATGTGAAAGAGCGGAACTTCCAAATACTCGAATATATGTGAATTTCTCTTCAGCAAACCATCTAGCTGTAAGAAGAATATATTTACTGACTTCTTTGGAAACCCTAGGGATCTTTTCATTGAAAATCATTTGATACATAGGCAACATGAATCCATAATAGAATTTGTAGAAATGTAGGTGGAATTAATTAGAGTCCTAGAGTTATTCATGGTATATGTGAATTGGGGTAGGGTTTTTAATTGTCCATTTCCAACCCATGATTGGAAATGTAGAAGTGAAACAGATGGAATCCATAACATAAGCAAACATGTAAAAGGGTGAATTTTATTGGGATGAAGCACTCCTTTTATTCCTACATTCTGTAATATGTTTGGCTAAATAATTGGATAAAAGGTCTTCCCAATTCAAAATGGACAAATTGACGATTGCGTCAATTAAGGGAACGCAATCTCTAGAGAACCTAGTACTATCAGGTTTGGAAAATAGCCTACACAACATACCAACAGCATAGAAATAAGGATAAGCGATTTGTGTAATGTGGTATGTACCAGATTTGTCCTGCTTCAATTTCCCTTCATTGTCTTTCCATTCATGGATGACTTTGATAAGATTTGGATGTTTAGCTCTGAACATTTTCACACATCTATTATCATACTTCTGTTGCGGAGCTAGTAGATGATACATGGCTGTCAAATATTTGGCTTTGAAGGAGCCCATAATCTCTCCTATGGAATTCTTGAAAACTCTATCTTCAATATTTAAGTTCTCAACTGCTCACTTAATCATATCCGTGTAAGGCATAATCTTCAGTCTCGAAGCTATTATGTGAATAAACAAGCATGCAACGCCGAAAAGGGTTGCATCAGAGGTGGAATCATTACCTGTCGCAGACGTTTTTGTTATCACCTTTGGTTCTTCATCCTCAAAAATTTTGTACATAGCTTCCCATGAAGAAATGCTACAATCCTTGTTACAGACAGTGTCTGAAAATAACGAAGGCATATATGTATCCTTTGAAGATGATGCTTGAGACACCTCTTTACCCTTTTTACTCATCTCTAAATTTCTTAACTCAATAATTTATTTCCTAAGAGCAAAGTGAAATATATCATATAACGAGCATTACAAAGACATATTAGGGATTTATTTCAAACTCACGCGAAAAACTGTCAATCTTATCAATCATCTCTTCATAATTCTTTATGATTTAAAAATTTAATGCTTGACGTGGCTTCACATGACTTCGCACACAATACTTATCAATTGTTTAAAGCCGTTAAGATCTAAAATTCAATTTGATATGACATAAGTTGCTTTTAACACGTTGATATCATTAAATGCGAAAATTGCAATGATTCCTTATAATATTTCGTGATTGTCTCATAAATGTTGCAAAATGCGATCTGTGCAAATCGTAGATCGCAAGATTTAAAAGATATGTTTAAGTCTATATTATAATTCGCACGCGATGCGATTTGCAAAAGCTTAAAGTGGATGCGATAGCGAAAAAGGATTTATATTTTTGAGTTTATTCGCTTCGTCGGGTCTGCAGCTGTCGCAACTTTTATTACTTTGTTTCTTCAAGTTTTAACTAAATCAAGTGCAATGCGAAAAAAGGAAAGTAAATATTTTTATTTCTTTGGAAAGGCTTTTTAAATAGCGCATTTCACAGTTCGCAAATTTTATGATTTAGGATTCTTTTTTAAGGATAAAATATGTGATAAGCGGTGCGCTTTAGGCAGAAAAAATATTTTCTAAGTGTTTTTAAAAGAAATTTTAAAATGGATTTTCCTATTTATTTCTAAAGGGTCCCTATTTATGAAAAATAAATGGGGGTTGTTGAATAGCACAACAATTGGTGATTCACTTGGACGAACGAGATGTCTCTGATAAAAAAAAAAATTGAAAATCTTAAATCCTTTGATATAAAAATAAAATAGTTAAAGAAATGAAATTTCAAATAAATAATATATTTTTTCAAATAACAAAAATTTCATTTATTCACTTATTCAAGAGAATTCCTCTATAAAGATATAAGTATAAAAATCAATGTCAGTATTTACTTAGTTAAAAATAAATAGCACATAATCTTTATAGATAAAGCTTTTTATAATTTTACTCTTTTATCATAGATAGAGCCTCTGTTCCAATAGGCATTTTTAAGCTTTTGGCAAAGTTACCTTTTAACCACCTATGATCTATTTTTCCATCCAGTATTTCTCATCATATTCATAAGTAAATTATATATTTTTCTTTTTTATATCTTATATCTACTTAAAAGCCATTGTCTTGGCTAGGTAACCAAATAGTGACAATGCCATTCACAAATAGTAATTAAACTGATCAAGCTGGCTCTTGATGAGACCCCTTGTCTTTATGATATAATCTCAAGTCATTACATTGTTTTGGTAGATAGTATTAGTAATATCAGTTCAACTATTTCTTTATGAACATGGTAAACAAGCTCGTGATGAGACTTATTATCTTTTAAGTTTTCTCCAAACTTTTTCTTTTTTTTTTTCTTTTATCTACTTTTGAAAATTATAAGATTTACCGGATGGGATGAATCATATTTCTTTTTAAGATGCTAGATGATAATGTCGAGTTGTTAGATTGATTTTTCTGAAAAATATTTCTTACTATAACATAATTTTCTTTTCATCAGTGAAAAAATAATATTCATACTAGATAAAAATGAGAGTTCTTCAAACAAAATAAGTGTTTTATTGGAATTTCATTTTTCTAGAAACATAAAATTAATCTGTTTTTTTCCTAAATCTTTCGATTTTCTTTCTTTAACAGCTCTATTTTTTAACAAGTGGAAAAATAAAGTGAAAAAAGGAATTATCTAAGACTTATTTTGAAAGTTCAATTGTTAGTACTAAACAAATTTTTATTTCTATATGAAAGAAAAAAAAAATTTAATGTACAAAGATAGAAGGGTTGCCTTCTATAAGAAATATGTTTTCAAAACTTGCCCATTAATAGGTAAAGAATCTTTCTTACCTGATAAATCCTGTAACAGAAATCTTGATGAGCCAAATTTTTCAATTATTTGAAATGGTCCTAACCATAGTTTTTGAAACTTTGTGTGTTTACCCTTTTTTTCATGAGCTTTGTCCCATTTTAATACCAAATCACCAATTTTAAAATCTCTTGAACTAACATATGTTAAATCAAATGAGGTCTTTATTATTTGTTAATGATGGAAATGAGTTTTTTTAGCTTTTTCTCTTTCTTCTTCTAACTTAAGGATTTGATCTTGTCTAAGTTGAAGAGAGGAAGAAGGATTTTCGTCAATGAATTGTACTAAAGAAAATGATAGTATTGTTACGTTTGAGGGTAGAATTGCTTCTTTACCATAAACTAGTACAAATGGTGAAGTACCTATTGAAGCTTTTTGGGTGATTCTATCTGACCAGAGAGCAAAAAATAAGGCCTTGTGTCAATTCTTATGATTTTGCTCTACAGTCCTTTTGATGATTCTGATAAGGTTTTTATTTGTAGATTCAGCTAATCCATTTCCTTGTGGGTAATAATTAGTTGAGTATTTTAACTTAAAACCTCTTTTCAAAGAAAATTTAATCATGGTATTTCCAGAAAAGTAAGATGCATTATCAAATATTAAATTTGATGGAAGGCCAAACCTGGTAATTATGAATTGATCAATAAAATCAGTAATATTTTGTGTATTGACCACTTTTAATGGGATAGCTTCTACCCATTTTGTGAAATAATCAGTTGCGGTTAGAATATACCTGTGTTGTTTTGAAGAGTTAGGAATTATTTCACCTACAATATCTAACCCCCATTGTTGAAATGGTTGTTGGATATTTACTGGTTGTAATGGAAATGTTGCTTTCCTTTCTCTTCCTGTTGTGGTTTGACATGTTTTACATTTTCTTGCATATTCATGTGTATCTTTAAACAACGTTGGCCAATAATAACCGGCATGCAATATTTTATGAGTTGTGGTATTTCCTCCAAAATGACCTCCAAGTGGTCCATCATGTAGTTCCTACAATACTTTTTCAGCTTAATTTTTCTCTAAGCATCTTAATAATACAGAATCATAATTCCTCCTAAATAAAACATTATTTACAAGTTGATATTGATTTGATTTAAGTCTCAAAACACCCTTTGCTGTATAATTGAGATATGATGGAGCATGTCCATTTTTTAGAAAGAATTACAGATCATCATATTGTGATTGAGAATCGTTTAGGCTTACCTCAGATAGTTGCATTTCATTTGATTGATCTTCCTCTTTTGACAAAATGAGAAGCTCCAGTTGCAAAGACCTTGTCCTTTAACAATTTTAGCTAGATGTATTTCTACATCAGATTCTTGGAGTGAAGTAACCCAATTTGCTATTTTTTCTCCTACTTCTCATTGTATTAATAATTGCCTTACTGCTGAGTAAGGTACTATTATCTTGGTATGTGTTTTTAAGAGAAAATGTCTGAAATGTTTTAAAGATTTAAATACAGCATAGGCTTGTATTTCTATAGCTGAATAATTTAACTCAGCACCTTGAATATTAGAGCTAAAAAACGCAATTGGTGCTTCAATGTTTTGATCATTCAATTGTTTTAAAACAACTTCATATGATGTATCAGAAGAAAATTTGTACAACAGAAAATATTTGAGAAAATCAGGAGTTGTTAAAGAGGGAGCTTCAACAATAGCTTTTTTAATTAACTCAAAAGAATTTCTTTCTTCTTTTCCCCATCTAAATATTGAATTTTTCTTAATCATTGACTGTAGGGGTAGGACAATTTGGGAGAAATCTGGAACAAATCTTTTCACAAAATTAATTTGTCCTAAAAATTATTGCATTGTTTTTTTGTTATGTGATAGAGGAATATTTTCAATCTCTTGAATCCTATCAGGGTCTATATGAATTCCATTTTTAGAAACAATGAATCCCAATAATTTACCTTCTGATAAGGAAAAATAACACTTTTTAGGATTAAGGGAAATGCCATATTTTCTGCATCTTTCGAAAATGTTTTTTAAATGATTAATATGATTGTTCCTATGCTTATAATGAACAGTAATGTCATCTAAGTATATAACAACCGAGCTATTGATTAGTCCTCTGAAAGCTATATCCATAGCAAGCTGAAATGTGGCACCAGCATTAATCAGTGCAAAAGGAATTTTTTGATATGCGTATGTTCCCCATTTTTTTCTAAACGTTGTTTTTAATCTCTCGCCAGGATGTACCATGATCTTATTATACCCTGAAAATCCATCTAGAAAAGACATCAATTCAGACCCTACAGCTGATTGCAATATCTGTTCCATGGTGGGTAAGGGAAAATTATCTTTCTGATAGGCTTTATTCAAGTTTCTAAAGTCTATAAAAATTCTAATGTCTCCATTCCTTTTTCTAACTGGAACCATGTTTGACACCCATTTCGAATGTCTAACGGGAAAGATGACTTTAGCTTTGAGCATTTTATTCAGTTCAGATTTAATTTGAATTTCTAAATTTGGATGAATTTTTCTGAGTTTTTGTTGGACAAGTTTATCATTTGAGATCATAGGAATGGTACGTTAAATTATGGAAGTATTATATGTTTCAATATCTGAATAATACCATGCAAAGACCTCTTTATATTTTTCCATCAATTTAATAAATGATATCCTTTCTTCATATTTTAGGCCAAGACCTAAGTTGATGTTTTGAGGCTTTTCTGGAGTACCAAGATTAATCAATTCAAAATTTAAAGTAGAACTTTGATTTTTTGAATTGGTCACTTTTTTAAATCTATCTTTAAAATCATAAAGGTATTCCATTTTGACTACAGATTTGGGAATTGGATTATTGTTTGTTTTATCCTCAATCTCTAAATCATGTTCATGTTCATCTAAGATTTGACCTTCATAAGCTCTGTCTGATGTAAGAAAGTCTACTATATCTGCATCATCGTTAAATTCTCTCCAATTTGTTATATTGTCATGAATGGATGATCTAAAAATTAATTCAATTGAAAATATATATGGACTAAATTCTTCGGGTGGTATCAGTCTAGATGCTACATTAGCAAGTAAATCAATGCTCACATTTTGTAATCTAGGAATTGTAGAGATATTGAATGCTATAAAATGGGAAATAAGATTCTGAGCTAAAGTTTGTTAATGTTTCAAGTGTCCAGAAATACAATGAATCATATTTCTAAATTGTTTAACTATTATTTCAGAATCTCCATATACTTGCAAATATTTAACATTCAATCCTATAGCTTTATACCTACCTTGTATCAATGCTTCATATTCAGCAGTATTATTCGTGCACTGAAACTCGAGTCTATAAGCTAGCATCATTTTCTCTCCTTGTGGATTGATTAAAACGCAACCTGCTCCTACACCATCTTCTGATTTCGAACCATCAAAAAATAGAGTCCAAAATAAAGATTGTTTTGAAATTTTATTACTAAAATCTGTTTGAGAAAATTTTTCAACTTGAGAAATAACCGTATTTGTTGAAAAAGGTGAGACCTGAGTATTGAATGATCCAATAAATGACTTAGCTGAATAATTTCCTATGATATTATTAGTAGAAGCTACAAGTTCATTTGGTCCTTCCAATTCAATAAATGTATGTTTCATAAATTTCTCATGTTCAATTTTGATTTGATTTGGTTTGCCATTATATGGTAACCACATATGTGACCAATCAGTATCAAAATATCCATGTAACTTTTCAGACCAATCTCTGCTTAGAATAAGACCATAGAATTCAGGGATGTCTACGACCAAAATATCAATCACTTGTAATACCTTTGGATTAGATGACAACCTGATAGATACTGACAACATTTCTCCAATAACTTCAACTTTTGTTCTATCCAATTGAACTATATGTACAGATGTTTTTTGAGGAGTGATATTTAATCTTGAACATACGGTTATTGGCATAATGTTTGAAGAAGCCCCTGAATCAATAAGACAATTATGAACATTTTTGTTGAAAATTTCATAAGTCAAAATAAAAGGAGGAGTTTGAGAGATAGATATATCACCAATTAAAACAATATCATTGGAATTTACTTTATTGGTAGATGATGGAGGTTTTCCCATATCTTTTGAAGCTTGTGCTATAACTAGCAATTGTATAGGTTCTATAGGAATTTCTTTGAGTTATTTAAGCAAGAATTTATGTTGTTGTTTGAGTTTGGTCATTTCATGTAATGAAATATTTGCTTTAATATTTTTCATGTCTTCAACTATGTTATATTCGATTGTATCTAAAACTATTAAAGTTTTAGAAGTTGTAGAAGGATCTGATAAAATTGGATCTGTCTGTACAGTTTTAGATTTTTTGATTTTTTCTTTCATGAGAACATAATTTTGTTTGGGATTTGACACAATTGGATCTGAAGAAGATTTACTTCTTGTAGATACAAGCATAGCTTCATTTTCTTCTTCTGTGGGAAGAATAAAATCCCATAAACCATTTAATTCGACTTCTTCTTCAGACTCTAATTCATTTTCAGAAGGTGAGGGATCTTCAGTATCTTGATCAGATTTAGCATTTGAAATCTCATTTGGAGGTTGAGATGTTGAAGGAGGATTTTTCTTAAATTGACAAAATGATTTTTTAGCTATTGAAGTTTTAGAAATTTGTTTCTTTATATCAATCATAGCATTTGACATAGTCTTTAGCACTTTTTGAAGACCTTCAAGATCAAATGGATCTTTTGAAACTTTCTTTTTAGAATATTGACTAAATGTCACTTTCTTTGTTTTTCTTTCTTCTGTCTCCGATCGTTTCTCTAATGCTAAGATTATTTTCTCTACTGCGAGAGCTTCTTTCAAGTTTTCTAAAAGAGTAGATTTATTAGCTCTATCTACAAAAATAGCTATATTAGAAGGTAAAGAAGAAATATACCATTCTATCTGTACATCAACAACAGGTTTAGAAGCATTTGGGATTTTATTTAATAACTTGTTAAATCTGGAGTTGAAATCTTTGATATTTTCACCTGAATTCGTTTTAAGATTGGAAAGAGAATTGATTAAGGATGCAACAATCCTATCATCTCCAAATTTTGCAAGGAAAAGTTGTTCAAAGGTTGCCCAATCGACAATAGATCCTGCTGGAAGAGAGAAGTACCAGGATCCCGTAGATCCTTGTAAAGTGTATGGAAACAATATGACTACAACATCTTCATGAGAGATTCCTTTTAAATTCATGGCTAACATAAAATTATTGATGTGTTCTTCAGCAGGAAGACCATCATCTGGATTATATTTAGGTAACCATTTTTCTAGATAATCTGGAAGAGGATTAGGATTTTCTATTAATACAGCACCAAGATTCATCCAAGGTCGATTAGCCATAACTAGATTTGAAGTTTGTGAAGATGTAGAAGTATATCCAGAAGTAGGGGTAATGAATGAATAACCTACAACTAGAACAGTACTACTTATGACAACACTGATTGTTTGCATAGAAGAAATGGAAGATAGAGAAGATGTGATTGATTAGAAGAATGTGGAGGAATGGCTAAAGGAAAATTTGATGTGACTTCACTTATTTCTGACTTAGATCTAGATATAGAAACTTTTTTGCGATGAGATTCTAATGGAAACTCAAAAGGGGGAATTCCAAGCTTCTCACTTTTAGATCGAGTTAAATTACCAATTTCTCTAAATAAAGAACACTTTCCTCAGAAGTTTCTCGGTTCACAGGCTTTTCAATAGAAATAGATATTCCTTCTAATTGCTGAGTTAAAGACTGAACTTCAGGAGATTCGGGAATGAATTCTGAAGTAGGTGGATAACGTTATACTTCAAGAGATGATGGAATGGTTTCTACTACTTCCGATTTCTGAGTTGGTGATCTAGATTGTGATCGGGAAATCGTAGAATGCTTTTGAGGAGATCTACTCTTATGAGGGTTTTGAATTTTAGACTTATCTGCCATTCATAGTCAAGCCCTCCTTCTAGCGCCAAAAATTTTGAAGCCTCAGAAATCCGTGGCAACAAAAAAGGGGGATAACCACCTGGTCCGGACCTTAAAGCAGTTCATTTCCCGTTTGGGGTAGAGGATCCGACTGGGTGTAATGGGACCAGTTTCCCAGATTTGGGTTTTTTAAGATAAATTGTGGGATTTCTTTTCAAAACATTTTATAATGATGAATTACTACAAACTAAGATAAATTTATTTCTAAATGCAAAACTTTGAATTAAATTTATTCTAACCCGAGGATAATAGTTTAATGCGACCTAAAGAGGTATCTAGTCAATTTGTGATGATGAAATCATCACAACTTTAATAGAATTATTACTGTGTAAGATGATTCTCTTGAAAAAATAGTTAATCAAAAGAAAATGAAAGATATATCGCCTTTATCTAATGACCATATATGAAATAACTAGATTGTATCTTTATACCATACAATAGTGCAATGGATATTTTAGACATAAATAACTAATTCCATATATGATACATGAAAGTTGAGTTCATCACTAACATTTAGAAACATAAATAACATATATGATAATAGTACCAGATGTGTGTTACCCTGTTTATCGTATCAGTGATAATAGGTTGTATTCAATCCTTCCATCAAAGAGTCATCCAAAGAATACATAAGTGCACCAACATTGATAAAAAAAACGATTTTTATAACTGAATAAGGTCGTGTTCCATTATTTCATCAAGGCATTCACAAACTTACTTACAATTAAGCATTCTTTGCAAATTTTCTTAACAAAATCTTGGACCCTTCTCTAAATGCATGAGAAGTGTTTAAATAATAAAACTAACTACAAACTAATTAAATTATTCACAAAAATGTAGAGGAGGTTTCAAACAACCTTTCTCTAAAACTTAACTTGAACAATAATCTAGGAATTTAGAACTGATAATCCTGACTTTATGGATCTTGCATTTTTGTGTGATCACAAAGTTGGCAGATATCTAGCATTGTCTTGAGTTGAGCTAGCTGAGATATTCGTGATCGAATTTTGTCCTTGAAGATAGCATTTGAGATTGCCAACTGAGACTTTTTGGCTAATTCTGAGAGAAATAGAAGAGTTTGTTGTTGATGATAAGGTTTGATCAGAAAATTCCAATAATTTCCCTAATCAAACTTATTGACTTTCTTGATTGTTTCTTCCTATTGTTCTACTCTCTGTGTCCATTTTAGTTCTACTTCTTTTGTTATTGAAAACACATCAGACGTGCTTTCTTCAAGAAGTCCTGTTTTAAACAATTGGTCACATAAGAGTTGTATAACCTCACTTGATTTGTTGGATGTCTTCGTCGCTGCTCTTTCTGTTCGGATGATCTATGCTTCCCATTCTGTAAATAATAATTCTTTGTGAATCTTGTCTATTTGTGGTAGATTAGCTTGCTTTACCATATCTGAGTCTTGCCACTGAATGTGTTCTTCAATTTTCTTTTGAAGTTTCTCACATTCTAGTTTTTGGATTGCAATTTGTTGAATCATTATTTTATTAGAATCACAATAGGAATCAATCGTAGCAGCTTTATGACAAAATATTTTTTTTTGTTTCTTTATCAAAGCATTTATCTCAAGTGCTTCTTTAATGAACTTTTCTGATTGTGATTGATTATGTAACTATGCCATGGATTTTTCCAGCTGTGTTTGTTTCTCTTTAAGCTCTGCGTGATGTTCTAACTTAATATTTTCAATATCTTTATGGAACTGTGCTGAAATTTCTCTGATCTGTTCAATAGTCTTGACTTTATCTGCATCTAACATCTGTTCTAATTCCTGTATTCTGGATTCTTTTGGTTTCAACAAGGTTCTAACTTCAGTTGCCTCCATCCTAGGTATTTTCTCTTGTTTATATCTCATGGTTCCCATGTTTCTCTTCTAGATCCTCTTTGTTCTCTCTTGGCTACGATGTGGGACCTAGGTTGACTGTTCATTTCTGGCTTCCCTGCTATCTAGTTTCTCCTGCTTGTAACTCCATTTGTATTATATTCTTTTAATAGAATTAGTCTTATTCAAACTAATAATAATAATAATAATAATAAAACAAATTATTGCATCCCTTGAGCTGTTGGTGGCCCAAAGGGCCACCTACCGTGGGCGAGCATACCTGTTAGAGCTTTGCCCGCCCATAGCAGGAGGCCCCTTGGGCCACCAATGGCTCAAATCTAATTCTCAGAATCGGATCTGATTCTGAGAATTGGATCCGATTCTCAAAATTAGATATGATCCGTTGGTGGCCCGAGAGGCCGCATGTAGTGGGTGGGCATAGTTACAGTAGCTCCGCCCGCCCACAGAAAGCAGCCCCTCGGGCCACCAACGGCTCAAAGCCGATTGCAGCAACTCCTCTCGCACACACAATGTAACCCCTCGTGCCACAAACAACTCAAATCTAGTTCTAAGAATCAGATTCAATTCTCAGAATCGGATTTGAGCCATTGGTGGCCCAAGGGGCTGCCTGTTGTGGGCAAGCGGAACTGCTACAACTCAACCCACCCATGGTTGGCAGCCCCTCGGGCCACTAATGGTTCAAATCCGATTCTGACAATCGAATCAGCTCTACCTGCCGACGACAGGCGACCCCTCAGGTCACCAACAACTCAAATCTGATTCTGATAATCGAATTTTATCTGTTAGTGGCGACCATCAGTGGGCAAGTGGAGTTGCAGCAGCTCCACTCATCCACGACAGGCAACTCCTCAGGCCACCAATAGCACAAATCTGATTCTAAGAATCAGATTTGAGGTGTTGGTGGCCCGAGGGGTGGTTTGTCATGGGCAGGCAAAGCTACTGCAGCTTCGCCCACCCACGACAAGTGGCCACCAATAGCTCAAATTTGATTATGAGAATCGGATCCAATTCTCAAAATCGAATTTGAGACGTTGGCGGCTCGAGGGGTGGCCTGCCGTGGGCGAGAGAAGCTGCCGCAGGTCTTCTCGCCCACGGTAACTGGCCCCTCGGGCCACCAACGAGGTCAAAGCCGATTCTGAGAATCGGCTTGAGCCCGCTAGTGGCCCAAGGTACTCAATTTGTATATATATATATATATATATATATATATATATATATATATATATATATATATATATATTTTTTTAAGTATAATTATTCATTTTTTTAATCATTTTTTATTATTTTTCATTATTTTTTTTTATTTTTTTTAATAGCTTTCATTTGTTATTTTAATTTTTTTATATCTTAAATTTTTATTTTTATTTTGTTTTTAATGTTTTTCTTTTTTTTCTTTTTTTTAATATTTTTTTATAATTGGTTTTTTTAATGTTTTCTATTTTTTTATTTTTTTATGTTTTTTATTTTTATTATTTTTTATTATTTTTTAAGTTTTTTAATTTTTAAAATTTAAAATTTAAAATTTTATTAATTTTTTTTAAATGTGTTTTTTTTAATGTATAGTTTATTGATTTATTTTAATGTTTTTTTTGTATTTTTTTTGGGTTTGTTTTTTTATTAATTATTCAATAAAGTTTCTATTTTTATTTTTATTTTCCTTGATTTTTTTTCTTTAATTATGTTTTTTGAAAATATATTTTTTTTTATATATTATTTTTTTATTTATAATTTATAAATTTAATTTTTTTTGACATTTCATGTTTGATTTTTTTGTTTTGGCTTTTTATATATATTTGTATATTTGATTTTCTTGTCATTTTTTTATTTTATGTTTTTTTCTAATATATATTTTTATTTATTTTTTATTGTTATTTTAACTTTTGTCTTTTTTTTCACTGTTATAATTTTTTTGTTTTTTTTTTTTTTTTCATTTTTCTTTTGAAATTTTAAGATTTGTCGGAGTCATGATATTGTATATTTTATGTCATTATTTCAAAATGTTGAAAATCTATTCTGAAGAAAGAAAGTTATATTCTAGCATCAACGTCTTTTGTTTTCGGGGTGTTTTTTGCACCAAAAAAATGCGTTTTCACTGCCTTGTTTAAAACATGTTGAAATTTTACCCTAGGAAAAAATTTGGTAATCCAGCATCAACACTTTTTGTTTTCGAGTTGTTTTTCTATGTTTTTGGGGTTTTTTTGCTAGATTTCTCGTTTTCAGTTTATAGTTCTCGTTTCATACTTTACATTGTTGGTAATGGATAGTTATCTTTTAAGGATGATTTGTTCATATTTCTAAAATCCACACACAACCTGATTTCACCATTATTTTTCCTTAGGGGAACTAAGTTTGTAATCCATTCAGAAAATCTAAGAGGAACAATAATGTTTGCATCCAATAACCTCTTAAGTTCCATTTTAATGGTTGGAAGAAAAATTAGATTTATTCTTCTTAATTTCTATTGGAATAGTTTGGCTTCTAGTTTATTAGCGATCTTGTGCTCAATGAGATTTGTGTCATAAGTTTTGAGCTCCTAATAGGACTAAGCAAAGACATATTTATAATGCTTTAAAATATTGATATATCTGTCGTTTATGTCCTTGGGTAATGATGCTGAAATTTTGACATTTCTAATTTCTTCATCAGTTCCAATATTACAATCTTCTACATCCTCTTTTTGTTGTGAATTTAATAACGAAGTTTTGAAGACATCGTTATTATCAAAAATATTTTCAAGAGGGATTAGGCCCTTGGGAATAATATTTTTTGGCAATTGAAGGATATTATGATCAGCTATATTTTTTTTTAAATGTGAAGCTTTATTTTCATGAGTTGCATTATGATTAATAATTTGTTCTCCCTCACATTGTAAGGCTGCAAAATCATCAATTATCTATTGAAAACTCTTCAATTGTTCATCGTCTTCAAACACTTTTCAGTGTTTAAGATTGTCAGGTATTGAAGGTATATATTTCACCTGATTGATATTGTAGTTGTATTGGATCAGGAATTTTAAAGGAATTTGCATAAACTACTAAAGAATCTGCATACATGTTTTCATTTATTGGGATTGTTATGATGTTAAAAGCTTGGAAATAGTTCTCTACAGAATCCCATACCTTATTTTGGTAATATATAAGCCTATGATGTTTTCTTGGCATAGATTTCTTACATGTTTTACAATTAATTCTGAGTCACTGAAAACACTTAAGTTTTGAACCTTCAGAATTTTGGCTAACTTAAGACCTTAAAGTAGGGCTTCATATTATGCTACATTATTAGTAACATCGAAGTCTAACTTAAAGGATTGAGTTATGTTTTCTTTATCTAGATATATTAATACAATTCGTGCTCCAGCCCCATATTTAGAAAAATCCCCATCAAAGTATAACTTACACACATTAATTTTTATACATTTAGGCTTATTGACAATTTGTTCAATGCTAAGTTGGGAATTTTGGAGATCATTAGATGATAATGTGAAACATCCAAAATATTGATCAACAACATAGATCAGTTGATTTATTGCTTGATAAACTTTACAGATGGTGTTAATGAATCTTACCTCTATGTATAACGTAAGATGATAACCCCCATATACGAGAATAGTGGCAACATACATATCCATCTATAGAATTCCACCTAATTTGGCATAGCATGATCTTGATAAAAACTTTCCAAATCTGGGAGGAATATCTATGACTACAATGTCTAGCAATACACCTTTTACATGGATTTGTGCAAAGGTTACAACTAGGTCTTTTATCAGTCCGAGACAAGGAACATTTTTGGAGTCAAAAGTGTACAAATCATGGTAAGGTATGGTAATTTTCAATTTTAGTTGATCCATGTTTACTTTGGGCATCAAATTGTGAGAGGAACTAGAGTCTAACATGCAATTATATAGAATAAAATCATGAACTTTGAGATTAACATAAAATGGAGGAGCACTTTCATCAATCATGTCAGAACTAGGACCAAAAACTACTGAAGGTTTTTCATCATGTAAGCTATCACGTCCCCCTCAGCATCTATACTCGAAGATTGGATCCACTTTGATACTTGATTTTTGTATCCTGGGTTTTTGGAGAGTTTAGATAGTGGAACAATAATTTTAACTCTATAACTCTTTCTCTACATTGTAAATTGTTGGAAGGGTTATTTTGGGTACATTATGTTCATTTGGTTGAATTAATGGATGAATGACAGTAGTTTGGGTTTCAGTAGTTTTTACTGGAGGCTCATGGATTGTGACATTCTTGGTTGGCCTACTAGGGCTTGGTCTAGGTCGTAAATCATATCTTATGCTTAATTTTGCAATAAGATATTCAAATAATGCTTGATACTTTGAGACTTTGGAAGCCTCTTGATCTTGGGTTGAAGATTGATCAGAAGAAATTGGAACGATGGAATTTTGTAATGATATGTCACCTAGACAATTAATGTCATTGGTAGTTGATGGGTCAGCTTCCTTAGGTTCATGATCATCATTAATAATGGAGGCTAGACTAGTTGGTCATTATTTGGTCTTTGCAGGATTGAAGGTTGAAAAGGTATTTTGTATTAAGACTGAGGTTTGTTCATTACTAGTTGAGCTACCCTAGGTTGTGCTTCCATTTTTGAAATTATATTGGAAATATTTCTTAACAAAGAAGTAATTTCATCTATCCTATGATATTTTTCCTTAATCTTTGTAAAAGAAGTAATTTTTTCTCTAGCCTTCATTTTTCTTTCAATTTTTTTAGCCTTTTCTTTAAGTTTATTTGATGCAGATATGTTTGCCTCCACCTCAATAACATTTGTTTGTGTATCTGCCAAAGTGGCAGATCTTCTTTCTCTAAGCATGAGAATAAAATCATCATCAAATCCCTTTGAAAATATATTCTTTGCTACAACTACTGGTGGTTTGCAGTCAGGTGGCAATTTTTTGTAAATTTTATTGAATCTTTTAATAAAATTAGAGACAAGTTCTCTAGGGTTTATTTTTAAATCATCAAATTATGAAAGGTAATAGATTAGATCCTTTTTTACTCCCCATTGATTCTTAAAAATATTTGTTAATTCGTTCCATGTTCGAATTGAATTTTGATACCTTTTCCTAAATCTTCTGCAAGTTCTGCTCAGACAAAAGGAAGGTTATCCTCACCTTCATCATCATCTTTTACTTCAAATTCTTCATCATATTCACCTCAGTTTTCGACCATCATTCAGGCTCGTTATACTGCACTAATTATTCCTATTCAACTTAATGATTTTCCAGATGGATATCTTAAACACTTCCTAGGTTTAATGGAGATATTGGTCCATATGTCGAATATAATTTATCTACCTTCTTAGATTTTGCTAACAACATGAACATTTACATGAATATGTATATATGAGACTTTTTGTTCAATCCCTTGAAGGAAATTTAAGAATCTGGTTCATACAATTTTATATATATATATATATATATATATATATATGCTAGTTTTTCTCAAAGAAAAAATAGGAATGTTGGACCTCTCTAAGTTCTTATGGAAACTATATTCCAATCTCCAATAAGATCCTAGTGAGATATATATATATATATATAGATATGCTAGTTTTTCTCAAAGAAAAAATAAGAATGTTGGACCTCTCTAAGTTCTTATGGAAACTATATTCCAATCTCCAATAAGATCCTAGTGAGAGATCTCAAGTTCTCCCTTTAGAGGGAAAATGAGGTGGTACTTTATAAGAGACCCAATTAGAGGGGTGATTTATGAATTTATCATGTATTAGTATTTGTATGATCTAAACTAAAAAAAGGAAAATATACTTAGACTAATTAAATAATTAGTATTGGGATCATTGCAAAAAGGTTGGATTGATTCCTAATGTAGAGCTCATTTCTATTAGGAAAACTTCATATTGAAATCAATCATCCCTAATTTTCTAGTTGATGTAGATCATGATCTAATCCCCTTTAAATTTAATGCTCTCTATCTCTAAGATATCAAATTCTAGGAAGAAATAGAAGAGGCATGGTTTCATTTTTTACAAGGTTTTCCATCGTTAACATGGGAAACAAAACTAAAAGTTCATGAACTCTTTCATTTATTTGTCCAAATGGAAAGAAGAAATGTGTAACACCCCCTAACCACCCCATTGAGTGGCATTACCTCCAAAATCTACCTCTAAAACCATAAATTTAACAAATATTTAACTTGACACACAAAAACCCTATGACACCATGTATAAATTTCCCACCCAGACTTCAAAACACAATGTAACCTACCATGCAATTGCAACAAGTACATAATTGTAGATAAATAATTCACATTCAATCATTACAATGTATTATAAAGTTGTTGTAGGTTAGGTAAAAACATCACATGTAATCCATGGAATCGTAAATATGACTCATGTTGTATACACAAATTTCCACATAAATCATAGCACCCTCAAAATAATGAGATCATTAACTGGTACAAATAATAGGCACAATATCTGGCACTGAGCAAGTTATAGATCAAAACACTGAGTTGAAAAAAATGGAGGCATCTAGACATCATGAAAATCACATCTCTCTCTAAAAACCAAAATTCTCACGATCATAGTCGTGTGCAATATGCATACTAGGATTGCATACAATATATGGGGTAATAGTCCCAAAAAGTGTTGATAATCCTAGTTTCAAATAAAAAATATCCCTAAAAAAAACATTAGATAGGGAAAGAAGAATCATGTTGGCTTTAATACCATATTTAATTCATATATCTCTGGTGAAAACTTCATCAGAACTAAATGCAACCAATTAAAACACTTCATATTTATAACAACACTAATAAAAAATATACCATACCATTAGAAGTGCATAAGATAATAAGATAAGAGAATTTTATTAATGGCCAACTAATAACCACTGAAGTATGTCAATGGGACTAATAAAAACAATGATTTCAATACAAAGTGGGAGAAGTAATTATGCTCCTATATAAAGGATAATGCATAAGTAAAGTATGAATATAATCTAAATCTTATGAAGCAAGTTCTGAGAATGGAGAATATATCCAAGAGAGATATGTACAAAATAGATGGATCTAAGAACTAAAATTTCATGTTTTGTTGGCACCATCTCTCTTGACATCTAAGGCCAAAAGGAGAAATCTCAAAATAGGGGGTTCACTAGAGGAAGAAATGGAAAGGAAGCTAGAATATGTATTTTTTTATTTCCTAGAATATGTGGGTCAACGCTTGGGTCTAGATGAACTCATCTAACTGCTTATATGGGATGTAGACCAACAATGCTAGTTGGGTCTCACTGAAATAACTCTTCGACACCACAGTGATCCAAGGTCAGAGGCAAGGTCATTGTTGGACGGTCTCTTGGTGACCTTAGTAGGCGGGAGCATCTGAAGAAAAACAAGTGATTTTTGAGTGGAATTTAGTCCCAAAAGTGGCCATATGGTAATGGAGTAACGGTTGGAAGGCCTCCTTTATATATAAACCTAGAAATTTCTAGTCAAGGTACTTGAAGAATCTAGAGAGGTATGAATATATTTAATGACAATGGAACTACCCTCAAATCTAATTATAGATGGGTAAAAAGAAGATGAAGTGGTATTTAGTCTGAATATCCCAAATATGGCACAATTGGAAAATCTTATCTAAGGGATCAATCTGGTGATCTACATATACTCCAATTCTATATGAACCCACACTAAAGTGACCAATGGGAATATGAAGAACGCAAATCCAATGGTATAGTGTGTAATCAGGTCAAACAATTAGTCTATCTCTCAAATCCATGAAGTTCCCAATGTATAAATCCATCTTCAGATGTAAACCCCCTTAATTTATCCTAGTAACTTATAAAAACTACCTATAAATCTCATTTTGGATGATCCTCCTCAAGTATTTCCTAAGAGGTAGGAGGTGTCCAGGCACATCAAGAGAGTGTATAAATGGAGGAAGCTATTTGATTACAATTCCTACAAACTCCAAAATATCATTAACTCCAAAGTTTTGAAAAAGAAGTTGATGTTTGATTAAGCTTAGTTTCAACTACCTTTGTACAATTTTGGTGATGCCAAAATAGATGTGTGAGTTGTGCCCTAAAATCAAAGCTTGAGAACATGGCATATTCTTCCAACATAGTTGGTGGTAGCAATCATATGTTTGTGTTTGCTTTCAATGGGTGCTTGTTATCAATGGTTTGACTTGAAGGTGATCCAACAGATAGCGATGGAGGCCTATTATACCTTAGTTGTGTATGAACACATTAATGATGTTTGGTCATTATTATTGGTTACTATTATTAACTTAGTGGGGTTTTTGGTCTTATGATATTAATGATAAAATAAGGTTTTAAATGTAATGGGTTATGGAATACTTGGAGTTGTTGATTGCATTTATTATCTTCCTCCATTGAATACTATATATTATTTTATTAAACCCACTCTTCTTTGTAATAGAGTTATAGGTGCATAAAAAATTTAAAATTTGAAGAGGGTTATCAACAAGGGAAGTACATATAGTAGTTGATGCAAACTAGTCCAATTAATAATAAACCAAATTTGATGCTCTTTGGTATATTTGTAGCATTTATGTCTAATTTAGTTGTTGTTGGTTATATATTTATTTCCAATGTTTAATTTTTTTAATAAAATTTACAATATAAATGAAGCCATCACTTCCACTATCTCTTCACTACAAAACCCCTAACATCAATGATGATCCCCTTCCATCCCTCCCTCCCAAGTTTCATGTGATCAATTATACAGTTGTGTAAGTTCTCTATGTCGAGTATAGCATGAATAATTTAACCATTATGTTTTTCATGCAAATAAGCTATACTAAAAATACCAAGGTTTTTGTTTTACTTAGGTATCAACAACTTCTTAACATAAAGTGCACATATATTCTTTATAATTAATTCGAATTTTATCATTGATCAATAAAAATGGATATATAATGCATATGAAAAAAAATTTAACCATATTTAAATATATAATTTCATACTCAAAACTCAACATATTATCACACAATTTTAGTTCAAGAATATACTAGAATGTATTGCTCTCATGATATACAATGATTATCACAAGGAGGAAATCTATGTTATTATCAATGGTTTTGTTTCCTTGATTTTGTGATCTACAACTTCAAGGATACTCTCCCTCTCTAGAATAGTTAATCTATAACATACAATGCAACAACAATTGTTGGTGACATATCACAAGTGATATAAGAATACCTTTTAACTTTAGTTCCTATATAATGAATGGAAACTACAAATAACTTTTTATGAGTAATCAAGAATCAATTTGGTAGCAATATTTACAAGGATGAGTGAATATCATCAAATAAATTAATAGCAGGAAAGCGTTAAACCATCGTTATGCCATGAATTTATTCTACAATAGATCTCCTAATTATTATTATTAAGATTACATTTCATTCCATGAGCTACAAGGACAACTCTGACATAAGAGGAATTTCCTATCTCACCACGTATAATCAATAACCTATTTATTTCTTAAATTTTGCTACAACCCAATGACCAATAAAAACCCCACTCATGGCTATTTCTGCAGCAAAACGACCAATAAATAATACATGAGAGTTTAAAAGGAAGCTAGGGTTTACCAATTTGTTTGAGGCCACAATTTTTTTTTTTTTTTGGATTCACAAGAATGGTTTGTGACAGTTTTCATTTTTTGAAACGAGAGTTGAACATAGGGCCACAAGTTCCTTTGCAGAAAATCTACATCCTTTGAGACTAGCTCTTCTGCAAAGTGTCTAGCCCTCTAACCAGGCTTTACCCCTATGGTTTTATGCTCCTTTTGCAAGGGAGTCATAGCCTTAGGATAACTCCCCTTCGAAAGGGAGCACAAACAATATTACCACTTTTTCAATACAATTTTTTTCAAAAACTAGGGAAACATGGTGTGATCTAACCACATGCGATAGCCAACATAATAAAAATTGTGGATATACGACAATAAAGTTAGGTTGAAAATGAATTTTGATTTTTTTAATCTTTTTTGTTGAACCATATAACACAATTATTTTGCAACGTTTTGTTTCTTAATGTAATCCTGACCAATTGACACCCATTCTTCCCTCAAGCAATTATTCATCTCCAAACCTAAGCCATTACCTTCCTTCCTTAACTATGCTCATTAAGGGGAAGAAATAGAGATCAGGCCTGGGTGAACCCCTTCCGTCAATGTGTATCTTCCATTTTTTAGTGGAAGCACTCATTCTTTGAAAATTTTCAAAACATGAAAAACAATAGATGAAATAAGACAAGGTAGATTTAGGGTTGAAATGAAAGGATAAATGTTAAGGTTTACTTATTGATTTAGGTTTGAAATGGATTATATAGGTAGGGAGAAATCCTATACCACTAACGATTCAATGGACAAGTGGGTAGTTATCAGGAGTGGTTAAGGCATTGAAAGAATAGGAATAGGATTGCATACCATATTGGTTTCCTCTATGGTGAAAGAAATCAAAGAAAGGGAAATTTGTGCTTACCACAATATATTTGTCATAATTTGAACACCTTTCCTTTGTGCGACCATTGTAGAACACCTGCCCACTCATTTCTCCACCACCTACGACCACCTAGTTTTCCACCTGGTTTTATACACTTCTCGTTTTCCACATAATTCTCTAATGCTCTAATGCTCCACATAATGCCCATGGCACACACACACATATATTTTATTAGGATATATGGTAGTGAATAGGTGATTAGGTGTTTGGATATTGGTTTGGTTTATATGTATTGTGGGATTATAATGGTTAATATTAAAATACAGTATAGCTTATAGTTGGTAAGGCTTACAATGGTTAAAGATTCAAGGATTGGGATAATTACACCATGGATTTGGTGCTATAATTAAGGTTCAAGAATTATATGTTTTGGGGGTTATAGTGGTTAAGGTATTGAAGGTAGTGGATTTAGGTTAAATTGAACCAAATATTATAAGAGCGATGGGTTATAAGGGTTTAAATATGAGGATTATTTTGGTTAGGGATTAGGGAAATAAGGCGATGTGTTAGTTGTATTATGGTTAGGGGTGATAATGATAAAGGATCGATACTGAATTTTTTTTATGAAGGGTTCAAATGGTTAAGGTTTGGGGTTTAGAATTTAGGGGCAATAGCAGTGTTAATGGTTAATGTTTAGGGTTTGCTTGTATTATTATTTATAAGGTTACTATTTAGTGGTTATAGTTTATAAATAATAAGGGTTGGAAGTTGTGGGGATTTAGGTTTATCAAGGGTATAATATGTTGTAAGGTTTAGAGGTTATAGTCGGTAGTGGAAAAAGGCACTCAAAGAATATATGACTTCAGATATAAATGAGAGGGATATTAAGAGTAATAATGGTTAATTACTATATTTATTAACAAATATGGGATTAGGATTTATAAGAAATTGTGTATAATTGATAAATGGTAGGGATTACAAGGCTCATGATCAATCATTATATCTTATATAAATTATTGGTTGAGAATTAAAGCTTGTAATTATTTGGAATTATGATGGCTATGGGTAACATAGGTGATGGGTTATATGTTCTAGTAGTTATGGTAAAAGCATCAAGGATTATGTGCTAATGGTAGGTGGTTAAGGATAAGGGGTCAAGAGCATGAAGATAATTGAACCCAGGACATTTAACTAGCAAATTAAGGTGCTTTAAGAATGGGTACTTGACCAATTAAGCTAACCCTTGGGGAAAAATACGTACCATGATAAGGACACTAAAACATAATAAATAATTTCATCTCCTTGACATTTATGTTACAATTTTGTCATTTTATTGTCAAATTATTTGTGTGAGTCATATTTGAGTCTTGAAATCAACCCATAACATCAACACATGCATCTACTATAACCATGCCAAATTTCAATGAATACATGCACAAATTTAAAAAAAAAAAAATCAATGTTGGCCCCATTCACAACCCCCTCTATGCGGGGTCAATTAATTAAAGAATAATTTCCACTAATTGGTAAATGGAAAACCTTGAAAATTGTTATACGAACCAAATTTGAAATTTTATATGATGGTATAAACCTCAATGAACTTCTCTTGGTTTCAAGAATAATATATTCTCTACTAAACAAGGCCAACCACGTCAAGGTGGAAGCTCATATGCCCCCCCCCCCCCCCACCCACCCACATTACTCTCAATTCTCCAATGCGCAATTTATCTACTATAAAATATTTGAAAGAAACATATTAAGAATAAAAAATAATTACAAACTAAGAAAACAAAAATATAAGGCAAATGAAAGAGAAAAAATAAACTGAAACATTTAAACACATACCTCGTACATTTCAACATTTCAATATCATTAATATTATTCTTCATCCAAGTCAACTTCTACATCTTCCAATTGAGAATTGATGTTGAAAGGATTGGCCATATTAACATCATCTTCATCATCTATATTATCATGGTGAAAATTGTCTCCTATGTTAGGCTCAACTTCTTCAAGTTCTTCATGTGAAAATACATTGTCAATATCATCTTCATCCAAAGCATTGTCTCAAACATCTTCACAAAATTCTTCGACATATTCATTTCGCACTTGAACTAACTATTCCTATACATCAAATTCTTCTTCAATGTCATCTTCTTTCACTACCTTCTAATCTAGTAGCATTCCTCTTGGATCATAACTAACAACATATGACCAACACCCTCTACCTAGAACATTTGAGCAAAAGACATGTTCACATTGGATTGGAAGAACATAACGATCTAGTCCTGGCTCAAATTACCTTGTATTAACCATGGTAAATATATTATCATGTTGAATAATAGTCTATCAATATCACATTCATTCAAATCTATCATGTACCATTTTACATTGAATAAAACCAATTTGAAGGATTTAAAGACACACTAAAGTATGTCATCCAAATAACCAGAGTATCAATTTTCAAAGATTTGTGGATGTATCTCACTTCTACATGAAACATTAATGACCTTGAAGACTACAGTTATCCCATGATAAAAAAAAATTTTGTTTTCATCCAACATTTTGATGCGAAATTTATGGTCATTGCACCATATAGCCATGTGGTGTTTCAATTGAAATATTCCAAACTCATAAAAAATACATTGTCAATTAATAAACAGATTTATATAACTTGTAAATTATCTAAATTATAAAACACACACACACACACACCTACATTCACATTAATAATTTATAAAATAACTTAATAAAATATTGTGAGGTCACAAATGCATGCTTTCATGTTTATATTTCAAACCATTTACTAAATTAATTTCCCTCTACGTAAGATTGGTATCTCCTTTATGATCAACTTATATAATAAATGTAGACACCCCTTCCATGATAATCTACCATCGTGTTGTATACATATTTCAATCCATACCTTCATCCAATCAATATTGTTTGCATTGTACATATGTAATGCCTTAAAATCTTGACCAATTGTATTAGAAAATCATAATTCACCAATAAATATTAGTTACCATGGTCAATATTAATAATTTATGAAAGAATAAAAATTAAATAAGTATGATATAAACAAAAATTAAAAGTTATATGCATTATAAATCTCCACAGATATTTAGTTACCTCTCACTTTGCTCATTCTACCTTTCCCCAATAGGTGCTCCACTTCAATTTTTTTGATGCATTTCATATCCCAAATGCAATCCATGTGCATATCTAATGCTAATTTAGGAAGAAACTAACTAATATACACCATGGATTGATGTACCGTATATCGATCCACCATAAAAACCATAGGACGTGCTATTTGTCTAACCAAAGCCTTCAATGATTTCAAGTTCCTCTCCACCATCAAAATTGACCTTGTATGTATATGCCACAAAATTCAATCTCCTCAACTTAGTGTATGAGGTAGTTTTCTTATGCATTGAAAAATGTCGGAGGTAGATAATTTTGAATTTCACAGATTATTCGAGGATTTTATCTCTTTCAATGCTTTATATCTTCTTTATGGATTTATTTCAATGACAACCATCTACATATGATGCAATAAAATAACATGTTTCAACAAAACATAATATATTACATTACAAGTAAAATACATGTTATTAAGTTGAACAAAAAATTGAAAAAACACTTTGCATATAAATCACTACTTACCTCGTGTATTTACAAAGATCATATATAACTTGTTTGACGTTGTTGTGAAAGTCATTTGGGAGAGGTAAAGGTATAACATACAGTAAAAATACAAATGAATAATTATTTTTTTAATCCAAAGTAGACAAAAAAACTATGAATATGTATACCAATGTAGAAATATATATGCCAAAATAATTACCTTAATTAATTTATGCCAATCATGTGTTTTTACCCCACCAAATTCACCTTTCTTTGTTAATATATTTATGTTTGAAGAAAAACCTGTGGGAAATTTAGTTCTTGAAATGACCTCTTTTACTTCATTGCTTTGTTTCTTTGTCAATAACCATGGAAGGCTTTTTCGGTCTCAATCATTATTTGATCAGGTCCCACTTTACATTACATTATTGGTTTCCTGAATGTCATTACAAATTTTAACATTTTTTCTTTATCCCTCCTACCATCTATGATTCGCCATAATGTATCTATCAAATTCTTCCTGATATGCATTGTATCAGACAAATGATCTATTCTTAGGTCCTGATAGTACAGAAACCTCATGAATTGAGTGGGATAAATTTTCATTCATCGTGGAAGCCAATTAATAATACCTTCGCAACCTTGATGAAGCATAGAAGAAATAACAACAATAATTATCAAATATGGTAAAATAAATTTATAAAAATAGAAATTCAAAACATTACATATATGCTACATAAACAAAATGTGATCCTTGATGATTATGTTATATTTTAACTTCCATAGGTGATGTGGCATTCTTCATGGTTTTAATCCAATCTCTTATTTCACATTGAAAATATGTTTTTCAGAAGTACGATACCTATGGTTCTTATAGAGGAAGTGCATATACTCATTAAACACCTCCTTTCCTAAACTTTTCGAACGAAGTGATTTCATCTTAAGGCCACAAACTAGACATGCAAATTTACCCTTTGTTTGAAGACGTACAAGGGATGGATTAATGTCAATTATATGAAGGGATTATTTAAACTTAACATGCAAAATATCTTCAAATAACTATATACTATTGAAGTGCAATATTGGAATGTTACATACCACAAAAATGTGTAAGTCTTGGGGCATCATGAATTGTCCATACAAGTATTCCTTGGATTGAAATTGCCTTTATCTTATTGGTTTACAGATGTCATGCATAGTGATGAAGACCCATAAATTTAGTAACTTGTAGATAAGAGGCTTGATAGATGTATTAATATATTTAACTTGGTACCTACCTAATTGTTTTAAATTACAGATAATTACTACCGTGATATGTGAATATAATTAAATAAATAAATAAAAGATATTATGCAAGAAACGGGACAAATGAAAATGTTACGTTTTAAAAATTAATGTAAACAAATACCTGGAACAATCATTGTTAATATTATGTGCTCCCTCTTTATTGACATCCAAGGAGGAAGGTTATTATTTCTAAATTAAATTAGCCATATTGAGTAAATATACCTGAGTTGTCTAAATGCATTAACACGATCCACTTCCAATGAAAGAATAACATTACGAGGTTCATATTTAAAACACGACCATTTTTCCTCAATTCACCTAAGTTCATAACCATCTGTAGGCATTCGAAGAACACCATCTCCACATCTTTTCCATGCATGGATCCATAGACTGCGCTATGATTTCGCACTTGAAAAATTACCGCAGATGTGGAATTACGAGAATATGAGAATCTTTTGAGGCACCCTTTTTTTTATTTGATCTATTTGATATCTAATACTCAAATATTGGAGACATTTTATTTTCGATGCATGTTTTAAATAATATATAATATGATCATTAGGACAAGCATATATAGCTTGATACTCCATTCCAATTTCTTTCATAATGGCATATAAATATTGATATGTGCAATGTAACATATTTTATGATGGTAACAAAAAATCGCTAAAAATATACAACATAAAAAACCATTAGTTAGTTTAAATAATATTAATTGTAAATATTTCATTCTTATTTTACACATTAATTCACTCTAAAAAAAATTAAAAAATTAAAATAAAAACTTTAATGTATAATATGTGATGAAACATATAACACACCTTAGGATCTGTGTCATGCAAGTGTTTGAAAAAAACATTCAAATCCTTTTAAGTTCACCAACAATAACGTAACAAAGAGAATATTTTCTCTTCAGCCTTCATAAAGTAGTGTTGTTGCATTTTCTAGCAAAGATATTGTTAGCATCACGTTTGCACCTATACCTAAAGGTCCAAAGGCTATATTTATCAATTAATTTTTCAAAGCCATGGTTATGTAAATGGCCTATTAATTTTTTTTTGTGTAAGCTTAGGGACATGTTTAATCAAGTATTTTAACCTAACCCTAATTTTTCACAGTGAAATTAGCCTATCGCAAACCTACAACTGGCGCTATGAAATATTTTTGTAGCGCTCATTGAAAAATTTAAAAGTTAGGTTTTCGAGCTACCAACCCCGTCATTTCAAGTGCCTATGCATTTTTTCACAAATCCCTATCCCTTTTCATCCATTATTTTACATATAGTTTCATTGTAAAGCCCAATATATAAGTTTAAACTCAAACCCTAAATTGTCTAGTTTACCCTAAAATGATCATTTCCAGCAAACCCATAATTTTTTTTAACAATGCACAAGAAGATTCTAAAGCGTTTTTCAGTGTCTGGCTAAGAGAATTAAATGCTCTAGAAGGATTTGCATTGTTTTAATCTTTGCAAGATTGATTTATCAGGTCATGTAAAGTGGTTTGAGCCCGATGGGATGTATTTTTAAGTTTATCCAGAAATACTGGATCTTTTCCGAAATGCAGGCTAGGAACCAATATTTCAGCACTTCAATGGACACAACCTGAGTTAGTGCCATGGTTTCATCTATTCTTTTGATGGAAACACAATAATAATTATAAACCTGTAGTTACCAACCACTAAAGAATCTATTGCAAATGCCACGGGTTTGGCAACTGAGGGTGAGAGATGGTTTAAGAAACAAATATTTTAGAATGTTGACTTGAATTTTTTCTTGGATGAAGAATGTTAGAATCAAGAATGGAACATAGGTGTCTTCCAGAATATGTTGAATCCTGAATGGTCTACTTCCCTTAGGACTGTACAACTCTTCTTCACCTGTGAAGGAAGGTATTCTAAAGCCTATTTGTATCACGAGGTTTTTATGTCATTTAGCAGATTTTAGTAAGATGAATTTTCCCTATTTTCTTCATCAAAATTTGTTGAAGATGTCCACCAAAGCAAGAACCAGACCTGAGTTGAAACCTCGTGAAATTTTTCATCTCAACCTGATTAAAATATTATATACTCACGAGCTAAATAAGCAGGTGGGGGAATTGAGACAAATAAACATAAGATGGCCTACACCTAGAAGACCAAGGAGAGGCCAAACTAAAGTTTCTATTCAAACCCTAGCTCAAGAAACAAATGGAGATCCTAGCCATATCCCTATTGAAAAACATGTTGAAAACCCTATGAAAGACCCAGAGGTTAGTGTTTATGAGAGGAGGGAAATAAGACAACAAAAACTAATGCTAGAATAAGAGGAGGAAAAACAAAAAATAGCAGAAAGTCAAAAAGGCAAACAAAAAATGGAAACAGTGGATGAAGAAGTTGAAACAGAGCCTAGGGTTTGCTGCAAAAAACTTATACTTTCCCTACAAACAAACTAAGACTAAATTTCAAGGAAAAAATTAACCTTAAGCTGAAGGAGACAGTAATTCTTGATGAATATGAAGATACTGTGAAAGTTTCAAAGAGAAAAAATAATGCCACCAAATAGAGGAAAACAGAGCATGCCATGACAGAAAAGGAAAAGAAACCCTAAAGTCTGATAAAATCATACAAAAAGCTACCAGAAGGATGACAATAAGCTAGGATAATTTAGACCTCCTTTCTCAGGCTAGAGAAGCTATGGAGAAATGATCAGTTTACTTCATGGGGTAAAGAAATATATGAAACCCTAATTTTGTTGAACAAACCCTAATTATACCTCAACATTTTTACATACTCCATTTTAATATTTTTTTACATTTATTTATTTTCGATATGCTATGGTAATATATCGAAGGGTTTTTTTGTTTGAGGAAGTGCAGAAAATACAAGTCTACATAAGGGAAATGGGCCTTAAAAGGAGAAAGAAGTTACAAGGGAATTTGCACAGTTTCAGCATAGTTTACAGGTTCATGCATCATTTTTTATACTAAGAGGGAAAACGAGTTACAGTTTGAGATATCAAGCATACAAAGGAGTGAAAAATATTGGATCCTACAATGCAGCTATGACTCTTCCTTGTTCCATAAGAATAGCAGGGGATACACACATCAATTCCACAATATACTTTGACCAATCTTATGTGCTAGATAGAGATCCAAATAGATAAAATGATCGAATTATAATTCTTTTTTGTTAATTAAACTTTCATATATTGTAAATATTATGCAGTTATTGCTACCATACTTTGTGGATCTTATCTTTATTGTATTTTTCCTATATATTACATGATAAATGAGGAAAAAAGGTTGGTTTTATATGAAAAGATAGCTATTGTCTATGTGTTGAGAGCTTTATTAATTTACAGTTTGCCAAGATCAAGAATATTTTGATCAATGACACAAATATTCATGTGATGGTATCTCTTAGTTTTTATTTTCTACATGTTTTATTGGTTCCTTATTTGTAATATCATTTTAATTCATTGTCTTTTGATATTTGAATGAGAATACATGTTAAAAAATGTGTCCTTGCTTTTGATGCTTTGTCTCATAGATTCAAATATTTGCACTCCTATCTTTTAAATATACTTTAGGATTCATTTCATATGCCCTACTGTAGTGGGTTGTTCTTATGTTTTCCTATTTCATCTGCAACGATGACAAATATATAAGATCTACCATCTACCTTGCCTTTGTCAATCCTAATCAGACAACCAATATTTTGGTAAATTGACTTAAACCATAGAATTTTTACTCCACTTCCTAATGTGATATCTCCATCATGCCCAACCAAACCCTACCTCAACACAACTCAACTAAATATCTAGCCATTATTTGAATGTACAATCAATTACTAAATTTAGTGATTAGGTTGTCAAAAATACCCCCCTCCAGATTGAAGGGGATAACCTTCAATCTATAAGATTGGTTTGAATGGTTACCTTAGGAATTTTTGTCCTACAACCAAGAGATCATTTCTGAGTGATAAAAGGAAAATCAAAAATATCATCATTGTCTTCATCCTAATCATTGACCGATCGAATGAACAAGTATTGGATCAATTCATTTGCCCCATCCTCTTGAACTGTGTTATGGGTGGCATATTCTTCCACGGGATCATTTAATTCATCTTTAATATTAATTCCATGTTCCTCAGTACAAAAATGTTTCTACTACTACTTGTCACATTCAGCCACCTATGGGGCCAACTTGATTTTATAATTACAAACAATCATGCAAAATTATTCCACATCACAAATATTGTAAAAATATATAATTTTACAATTATGATTAATATACATACAATATATAATGAATATATAGCTTACCAAGGGATGATATTCCTTCGATACCCCTTCAATGTGCCTATGTGTCCTACATATTTTAGCTATTTTTTTTTTTAACTCTAACGGAACCTAAGCCCCCACATTTAGCACAAGGAATATAACATCTCTCATGATCCCCTTGAATTTTTTCCCACCTACTAATATTCTTGACATTCTTCCCCACAAAAAAATTATGTGATGATTATGTTATAAAGTTGAGTGGTGTACTAGATCTATTACATTTTTGTAATGCATTATATATATATATATATATATATATATATATATATATATATATATATATATATATATATATATGTTTTTCACTCGAAAATAAGACCTTATAACCTCTTAGAACTATTGTAGTTATAGTGAAAATGTCGCAATGTCTCTTAAATGAAACATATTTATAAATTTATTTACCATCATAATTCCAATGTTCGTTGGCCAAATCATGGTTAACTAGTCAAAAATTTATTGACAACTTGAATAGCTCAATGGATAGAAGTGATTAGTCAAAAAGTGGCTTTTTGTCGGTCTTGCGATGAACTAGGAATATCGTTGTGCTTACAATGATGTGGAGATGGTTCATCGTAAGACCGATGAATGCAAGGAGATTAGAAAAATAAAAATAAAAAAATTGACATCAATCTTCTAATTTTCAACAATACAACTGATTTTAGCCATATCGCCTTATTATTTTGTCAAAATGTATTCCTATATGTAGTAGTGACTAAATATACATGCATGTGATTTACAAAAAATGTTCATAGAATTATTAATTCTTATTTCAAATCATAAACATGGTTAGCAAAAAAATCATAATTACTCTAATCCGTAATAGTTTCCTTATCATCTAAAAATGGATTTTTATGTGAAGGAACTACTAAATGAAAAGAGTTATTGTTATATGAATTACAATAACAAAATAGGTCAAAATATAATGAAAAATGGCTCTCACGGTAGATATAACTAAATATTCCTTTGTTATTAAAATGATCGTTATTGTTAAGGTCTAACATTTGAGTTACCAATTTTAATTCTTCATTATTCCCTTCATCACATAAATAGCAAACAACAAGTTCATTGCAATTTGAAATAATTTCATGAGTAGGATTAATTTCACTAGATACATCTTTACATCCCTAAAATTGGGTATTAAAATGTTCAAGACTATGTGATTGAACAACATCCTCAATATTATTAGTAAACTCAAAATAATCTTCCCTAATATCTATTGTAGCATGCATATTTTGAAAAAATGATCTTTATGTTCATCATAACTATTCTATAATTGTATACATGGAATACATTAATTCATGTATGGTATCTATGGTAATGAAACCATTAATTTAAGTTTGCATAAAAATGTTTGTCATTAAGTTAAAATTTGAAACAAACTAATCTAAATACAAGAAGAAAATGTTCCACAAAGTCACCTTCATACCTGCATACATTTTCCAGTTCTAAACGCAAATCATTGTAATCATAATCTTGAAAAGCATGTAATAATTCACTTACAAAAATGTTCAATGTGTGAGTATAGGAAACATACACCAACATTTTACCTAGCCTTTGAATGTAACATTGAAAAACTTGCAAATAAACGAACATAGGCTCCCCATTTGAATCGAACATTTCTATGAATTCCTTCTCCTTCTCTCTCTCATATGCTCTAAGCCATTCAAATGGTGTCGTTATTGTAGGCCTTTGGGTTCTCTCTCGTTTATCATTGAAAGCAAATGTTACTCTTCTATAAGGGTGTTCTTCTGGGAGGAATACCCTGGAGAAGTCATACACTGGCTTTCATAGGTTATTGGACCATATAACTTTCAGAGAAGGTCCACAACATTTACATCCATAATACCCTTTTGTTACAAGACCTATGAAATTATTGTATACAATATTAATGACACGTTAAATAATATCATGAAGATCATAACAATTACAACGAATTAAATAATTAATATGTGAAATAATATTGTTACGTATATAAACAAATCAATAAACATGATTTACTAGAGAAAAATCCTAAGCCTGGATAATCATGTGTCATGTAAGCACATATGCCATACAACGTAAAGCTCCTCTCTATTGAGATGGATCTTGATAGATCGTATACATTTATCTCATCCCATAATTCCTTCAATTTATCTACCAATGGTTGTAAGTAGACATCCATATTCTTCACTTGTCTTCTACTAAGGACTATGAGAGCCAACATAAGATGTTCATTCTTCATGGACAACCATGGGGGGGGTATTGTTATTTATCACTACTACAAGCCAAACATAATAGTTGGTGTTCTAGAAGGAATATGGGTTGATTCCATCCATGGCTATGCTGAGTCATAGATTTTGTACTTCATCCTTGAATTTTTTGGGCCATGTATCCTCTGTATGCTTCATGGCTATTGAATCTGTTGGGATTCGCATAACTCCCAACTCACTTATGTGTAAGGCATGCCATCCCTGCAACATAGCTAATTATTTTCAATGAAATATCCTTTGAATCCTTGGGATTATAGGCATGTGCCTCAATATCTTAAAAGGAGGACCATGTGATTTACCCTTATTTTTTGTTTATCATACCTGTCATGCCCACATTTTGGACATATCTCTTTGTCTGCATATTCTCCTCTATATTTAATACAATCATTTGTACATGCATGATATGATATGTACTCAACACCCAACATTTTCAACAATTTCTTTGCCTCTTCATAGCTACCGGGCAAGACATTATCACTTAGAAGAACCTTATATTTGAATAACCTATATTTGGTCATGGACAATATTAAATGTAAAATAATTCTGATAATTATTAACGTTCATAAAAGTGACCATTTGTAATGTTAATTGTGTGACAATATTTCTCAAAATATAAGGGACTTGATGGTCAATTATCTCAAAATTTCTGAGAAACATGCATTCAACAAGCCAAACTTTGCTTTCAAGTTGTACAGTAACATCGTTGTCCCCAACTGGGTAGACTTTGACTGACCACCAAGTCCAAAGAGAGGGGTGGTGGAAGCAAATTTAAGGCTTTCGAAAAAGGTATTAGCAATATGAGCATCATCCCCTAGCTTATCATTGTTCTGGAATGTCGCTCTAACAACATTTTCTCCATGGCAGTCATATCCCTTATGTAGTCATCCATACCAACCTCTATTTGATTGCCTCCATTGCCAGCTTGTGAAGAACTACTATTGTTGTAGTCATTCCTAATTGGTGAATCTAGACGTAGTGGGAATTAAATAGGTGGTTGATTCAACCATTCTTGGTATCGTTCCTCTCCGAGTTTTTCTCTTAATTCAGTCTTCTCTCGATTTGACATTGTCGTGGGGTGCAACGGAAGATTTTAGGTAGGTCATTCATCATCACTAGAATCCTAATAATTTCAAAAAGTATATTTGAACATGATTAGTACAAAATCGATGACATCAATTAGTAAGCACGTCGATGCATGATTAATTGGTTTGACGTTGAAATAATTACATTATACCAAACAATTATTATTACCATCATTGTCCTAGGATTGTGGCTAGAAGATGACATGTTACAATTGGCAAGGTGAAGCGGTTGTCCATTTTCATCTACCAACCGTGCCTTACAGTATGCTGCTCCTAATAAGAGCTTCCGACGTTTTGGAATTGTTTGAATATTTTTGCATTTGAATTCAATTTTGAATCTACATGAACCTGGAAATTTGTATACATTAATTTTATTCAGCTGATTGACATGGATAAAATAAATAAATTCAATTAGATAATTAACATATAAATAAAATCTGAAGTAATTATGTTTGGAGATAAATAGGGAGAACTTTGCGATGGACTTTGAGAAATATTATGGAACAAGCTAGATTTTGAAGAATTATCCATTTGATATAATTATGAGATTTCGTCCCTACATTTGAGCAAAATCAACAACAAATTTTGGTTTACATACATAAAAGTAATTTCGGTGCCTTAGAAAAGGACTTATTGTTATCGATGCTAATGTACTGTTAACCGCACCGGTGTCATTTTATTAACAAACACATAGGTGTTGTTAGTTAACAAACACACCGAATATCTGGAAAAAAACACAACTTTATTTTTTTGAAGTGAAAAAAAACGATAAATTGAAAAATGAGCGGTAATTGATTTTTGGAAATCTAATTTCATAAAAAATTTATTTAAATAGTAAAATTTATTCATTATTTCATTATTTTTGCAAAAAAAATCAGGGAGGGATTTGCACGAGAGACATACCTGGAGCGAGAGAGTACGAGAGCACTAGGGAGCAGCAAAATACTTTCGAACAACAACACTATTCAGATAATCAGAATTTGAAACATCTGGTGATTCACACAAAAACCCTGTAATAATTGTTTTTTACAGTAATAATTTTACTACAATAATTTATTTTTTTACAGTTTCTGTTAGATTTAATACATGCATAGTAAAAAATTTAAATTTTACTATGAATTTTACTAATAAAATCATTTACAATCTCTATTCCTATTTACATTTAATTAAAATTCAGAAAAAAAAATAAATAAATAAATAAATAAAATAAAATAAAATAAAATAATATATATATATATATATATATATAATAAATTTAATTAATTAGTTAAAAAAAATTTAAAAAATAAAATTATATATATATATATATATATATATATATATATATATATATATTCTTACGTTAAACCTTTGCTTCAAGTCTTGTTTAAGTGACGTCACAACTAGGGCTTTTCATTTTAGATTTATAGGGTTTTTATTACTATATATATAGGCATATGACATCTAACCCACAGGACCACTTGCAAAGTCGGATCCCAATCCCTGTAGGCCCTTGCATGATTTTTTAAAAACTTTTTTTTTAATCGGTGTGCACTATTTAAAATAGCACACCAGTGCACTATACTATGTGTGATTGTAGTATAGCGCATCGAGCGCGTATTGAAAAAAAACATTGTTTGATAAAAACATTTTTTTATTAATTTATGTTTATGTTAATCAGTGCTCCAGTATTAATATGACGCACCAGATCTCCTTGTTGACAAAGAGCATTGTACGGTGTTTCTACTGTATTGGCGGTGCGTTTATAAGAACCTACTGCACTGCGTTCGGTACGTAAGTTGCGAAAGGTGCGCCAATCTCTTGATTTTTATTTTTTTTACCTGAAAAGTATGTGATTCATTTACAAAATATATTAATGAATGGTACAGGTTTCATATTGATAAAGAAATGGCTGACAAGAGTTCAAGTAACAAAAATACAAATAGCACATCCAGAAAAGCAAAAAAGGCAAGTTCTTTGTAATTTCTTTACAAAAATTATTATTTTTGAATTATATGTAAGTTTAACTAATATGTATTGTTTAGTGTGTATCACGCAAAGACACAAAATGGTGAAGCTCGATAAGATTATTTCTGATCTAAGACCAGAAGAGCGTAAAATCTTGATGGAAAAATTACAGAAGAATGAATCAAGTGAATGAAAAATACTATTGATCCAATATGAGTTCTTTTTTTAATTTTCAGTAATAATATACTTAAAAATATTAGATAAAATGTTTTAAACACTCTATTAATTTATATATGCTTAATTTTCTATAGGGACCAACATTGAAGGAAAGAAATGTTGTTCTAAGAAAAGAAAAAAAATAGAACATGCAAATGAAAATGAATTGCTCCTTAGCTCATCTAGAGTGGTGCTAGAGGTTAACGGAAGGGGGGAAAATTTTACAAAACTTTGAGGGATCTAGTGAAAAAAATGTATAGATGTTCTTTCCACTTACAATACAAAAATCAATCCAATGATTCCATGAACTAAATTTTATTTAAACTACAGGATGAGTTTCCAAAAAATTGGTCAATGAGACATGTAAGACTTTTAATGGAAAAAACGTACAACAACAAAAAAGGATTGAAAATTTAATATTCCTTTAATTTTTTTTCTAGAATTATATTATATATTACTACAAAGAAATAATTTATAAATATCACTTTTGTTATATTTAGTTTTCATATATCAATATAAAAATTAAATAGTTTGTTGTCAGGTTACATTTTCAGGAAGATTATGAAAATCTCAAAGGATGAATGAGTTGATATCATAAATATGCCAGTAGGAATGTCCAAAAAGGTGTACAAGGAGATGGTCAAATAAATGGACATAATTGCATCGCACGAGAAGCCATCTCAACAACAACATGCTTCAAATGTAATATGTAATCATTGATTTTTCGATTAGGTACAATAAATAAACAATTTAGCATTAAATATTAATTTTCAAATATTTTTTTGCAGATAGAAAAGAAAATGGGAACCATTCAACACATAAAACAGGACAATAAGGAAGAAAAGGGTTGATATCTATATTTGTGAGTAATTGTTACTTCCTTATAACAACTTAACTAGATTTATTTTTGTATATTTTTTAAGTTATTTTACAACAATTATCATTGAAAGTCTTCAAATAGGTGTTAACATATAAAGAAGAACCATCAGAAGAATTGATTGAAAATGGGTTAAATATGGATTGTCAGTATATGTTGGCATATCAGAAATTAATTGTGGAACTTGTAAGCATCTATCTTGTTTTACTTAGCTCTGTCTATAATTAATAGAACAAAAAAACTTTTATATTAAATCTATGATTTGTTATGGGGTATAAAACTTGCAGGAAACAAAGTATGGAACTGCGCCAACAAATGAATTGTTGAAAGATTACATGAAAATTGGTTTTGAAATAATGTGTATAGTTCACGAGTCAATTCTTGCTATGGTACATTTCTTTTGATTTACATTGATGTATATTATTTAATATTGAAATTTTCATTATTCTCACCAATGTATATACACTCATTACACTTTATTTTTACATTTGTAGATGGAAATTGAAGAAGAAGAAAACAATCAACACAATAAACAAAAAATTCTTCCAAACAAACCAAGTCATGGAATTAGCTCGATCAGTGACAACAGTTCAAGCGAAGAATGATGATCAATATGTTTGGATATCAAAGCAAGGCATTGTATTTTTTGAAATATTTGTCTATGAAATCAAAAATTTTGTTTAATGTAATGGACATAGTGTCCCAATTGAAAGAAAAAGGGATACCAATAATTGTCCCATTTTGTATGACAAAAAGTGTCTTATATATATATATATATATATACGTTTTAACTTATTCTATTGTGTTCAACATTGTTGCTGTGAAATGTTACACCATTGATTAAATATATGGATGATTAAATATTATAATGAAGAGATGTGAAATATGATGATATGATATAACAAATTCATCCAAACATCACCTTCAAATGCACTAATAAAAATTTAATTGATATGAATACTGTTATAAGATATATTTTGACTTTTGATGAATAATGAATTTTTAAAAATCACAATAATTGCACTCTCACAGGTTGATGTTTCTAAAAAATAGAAAATGAACACCGGTGTGTATAAGTTACTACACATATGTGCCTTTGTATGATACTGCACACCAGTGCGTTTCTAAGACCTATGTACACTACACCAAATATAATACCAATTAGAAAGCCTGGTGCACTTTATCAACGACTACCACCCAGGCAGGCGGATAGGTGTTACATGCATCGGTATGGTTTACATTTAACACGTCGGTGTGTTTTTATAACTTAACGTCCCGATGTGTTTTAACACGTAAACGGCCTAGTGTGTTTTTACACCTTAACGGCACCAATGCATGCACCTTCTATCGGCCTGGTGCATCTTTATGGGTGACATGAATTGGGACATTTCTAAATGCCCCGGGGCTTCTAAAATTTGTTTTCCATCATGGTGCTTGGAGTATTGACAGTACCGGTATGTATAGGGTAAAATGCACTAGTTCATTTACACATGATGCGCGCACTGATGAGAAAAACATTCGTAAAAACCTTCAGCCTCCCAGTTTTTTTTAGTTGTGTTGAAGTTTCATTAGAAGCTCCATGAAAACCTCCATTACCAAAAACGGATGTTGTAGCCAATGTTTTTTTGACATTTTTTCCAATTATATAACACTAAAAACCTCCTTTATAACCTCCGCTATAGGGTCTTTTCCTTGTAGTTCCTAGAACCTAGTATCTTCATAATATACAATCCACACAGTGTGAACTAAAGTAATTTCAATTTCTTTGTATGTTGAAGCAAATAAAAAACAATCTGATTTATTGCACACCAAAATCTCACAACAATCTTATTCATTCAAACAATCCTACTCTAATCCACCGAAACTATGCCTTGTTAAGTGTAATCAAACTTCCAGTGTAACTAAGTGAGGAGTGAATTATCTGATAGACCACCTTTAATGTAGCTAAAATGATGAAAATAATAGACAATATGAAACTCAAATTCCAGAGAAAACTTATACTTACAACTCCAAATTAGTAAGCTACTAAAACACATATCATTGATGAATTGTGAAACCATCCTCTGTAGATATCTGAGATTTTTTATCATTGTTGAGAGGAAGAAAAATATATTGTTGAGTGTAATCATAATTAAGCCTTGAGCTAACACAACAACAAATACTTCTCGCATCTTGAACTAGTGTAATTTTCAACCCATGGAATCGCCAAGAGAAATAAAGTAGAGCCACCAAGTGAATAATATCAAATGTCAAATGTATAATCCTTGATCACCATCAAAGGATAGATCTAATAAATTATCATTTTTCCAGGTAAAAGTATCTTCGTTACTCAGTTCCTCGACAATGGTTCCAAATGTTGTATCTATTTCTTGAAGATAGGTTTTGGCTAGAAACTATGCCAAGAAATCAACTTACCCCACTTTAGGCTCAAGATGGCCCTTGAACTAGATGGGGCTCCCTTATATGTTACGAGGCTTATGGATATTCATGGAAATGAATAGTAGCCTTTTAATCACATTGTCCAGATTTAGGGGTTTTAGAGGTGGTTTCTTATGGTTTCAAATCCATGCTTAAACAAATAAATACCTCTCTTTTAGAGAGCCCAATCTAAGTGTCAACATCTGATCATGACAGAATAATGAAAACTTTAAAGATGAGGAAATAATACTAAAGAAGATATCAGCTAACATTCATACTCATTATGAATATATAAGCCAACTAATAATATTATAAAGCATGAATAAAGACTTTTAACTGCTCAAAAATGACACACATTACAGTCATACATAAGGAAGCAATCTTTAGATATATAAGAACTAACATAAGCATACAGTTTCTTTAGCTTACTAAGTAAATAATATAACTCTGTCGGGGGAACTAAGGGAGGTTGATACTCAACCTAGCCTCTCCTTGGGATCTTTACAACTTCAAACTGTATAAAGGAAAATATGATAAACACACAGGAAAAAACTTACACAGAGAACAAAATCTGTCATAAATTAAAACCATAAGCCTTTTATTAAACTCTAAAAATATAAAACTTTACAAAAAACAAAAGTCTTTGAGTTCCCAAAAGGAAACCCTTTTTTAATCAAAATGAAAGAACATATATAAAAACATAATCCCGAAGTTGCTACAAGCTTTAAGGAATAAAATTCTAACAAGAAACTAAAACAAAATAAATCTTAACATAATTGTAAGAAATATTGAGGTGTTCGATTAATCTTTGATGATGTTCCTTTGAAATCCAGATTAAAATATTTGAGGGTTGAATACTCTACCACCTGTGTCTTTCAAGTTCTTTTAAATTTCCTTGAAATGCTCATTCAATTTTTGACCTACTGATCTCTCTCTTCCTAAAATAATTGTTGTCCTCTGAAATGTTATGAACTACCTTTTAAAACAGGTTCAACTCTTCCACCTGTATCATTTGATTGTCACTTCAACATGAATCACCTTTGAAAATTGCAAGTAGACGTTAGATTATCTACTTTATGCATTTGAGTCAAAAATAAATTTGCACAATTTATGGCTTGAAATATGGGTTGAGCTTTATTTTATGACCTTAAATTACTAGAAATCTAGAATTATATTGATATTCTACCTTTAAATTTGAAACGACCTCCTTGAATATTGTATTTTCTAGGAGTTAAATCCCTTGCCTCTGAATGATCTATCTCATAAATAGAAGCATATGTTGTACACCTTCCTTCTCAAATATGACATTTTGCCATAAAATAAGGAAATTCAACGCTATTGTGTGTCGCAGAAGCCACATTTACTCTAGTTGGTTCAGATTGATTAGTATGCTAGTTTCATATTTCTTTGCGCTCACCTTTAGACATGTGCATTCCCAAATTAAGAAATTAACCCAACATAGGTCCTCCACTACAAAAAAAAACAAGTCTCGGGAAGAGTGTTGAAGTGAGGACTGATCCATCCCCTCATTTATATTAGCATATCTGCCTTACATTCATAACAAAACTATTTCATTGTTATGACTAACACTCACTCGCTTTTGTTGGTGTAATTTTAAAACCTAGAAACGATGGATCCATAGTGCGATAGGTGTATCAAAACAATGATTCTCTTCCAAAAGTGGAATCACCAAGATATTCTATTAACATTTGTTACATGATATAAGCCAAAAAATATCTTGAATTCACCACAACTATGATGAAAAGTATATAATGATATCTCTTCTAATCAAATCCCAAACACCATGAGGATGAGAAAACCCAAATAAAAAATGTAAAAGAGAAAAAGACAAAGCGATAAGAAAAAATGATGAGAGAGAGATGTAGGACCAAAAATTTTAGTGTGTCTTCATGCCAAGAATATGTTACAACACCCACATGAGCATCAAGGTCACAACCCATAGGTTAGTTGTTGACCCCTTCATGGTAATAATAATGTAATACGGATGCCCCCCCAAAGGTTATGGCCTTATATATATATATATATATATATATATATATATATATATATATATATATATGTAAGTATGTAACCACATAAATTACAATCCTCCCCTTATTAAATATATAAATATATAATGTGGAGCACTTAGGCCCCTCTATTGCCACCTCACCCTAGAAGCAAAATCCCTAGGGATTTCCATCTGCACACATTCAAAAAAATTTGGGGTATTCCTCCTCTTACACCATCGGGGTCACATGGATGGTCCCACTACCTTCTTTCTCATATCATCTTCACGTAGCGTGGTGTAGGTCCTTTCTCAGTAGCCACATAACCTTGATAGTTTAATCTCAAAAGTTCCCCTTTGCACTCGTCCAAAGCTATTTGGGGTACCTTTCTTTGACATCATTGGGGTTACATGGATAGTCCCACCATCTATTTCTCTCATATTATTACATAATGCAGCATGAGTCCCTCCTCCTATAGATCCAAATTACCCTAGGAGTTTAATCCTAGAGGTTTTCACTAGGCGCTCGAAACAAAAGTGTCAAGGTCCAGGGAGTAGGATAAAGACCCCTCTCTTAAACTTAATTTTTTTTAAACTTACTTTCTATCAAACTTCTTTATCTTGGGATATAACATCCCTTGAAATTTGAGCAGAATCCTCCTTCAAAAACATCTGGGGTGACGTCCCTTGCCCCGTCACAACCTTTTCACAATGGCTCATCAACATGTGTCAAGTGCTCAATTCTTGGGGTCCTCTACACCACGTCATCCCATGAGTAAAATCTTGAATATTTCCACCTATGCTCCACTTAAAACCTCTGAGGCTTCATACCTCTAAGGTCATCCAAAGGTGCAAATTCAATGAGGATATCAACAGGTCTAATCACATCATTCTTGCCTTCTGTTACACAGTAATTTGTCACCCTACTCACTTCCCGTCCTTGATCTTGAAGTTCCCTGTGACAGGTCATGTGCAGTATATCCACTTGGGAAAAATACACAAATATATCCTCTGAAGAATCAAATAAATCTGAATTGAAAGATCACTGGAGGGACTTGGTAAAAAACCTAAATTTCTGGGTCAGCGTGCTTCTCTAGTGTCCTACATGTGCTAATTGTAGGTTGATAATTCTGGCCTAGCACTGTCAACACCCTTTTTTCTGGGAAAACTGTGATGATCCCTTTCTGGAAGTGTTTCCTCAAAATGGAGGAGAAGCTTTGACTTCTACAATCTCCAGGGTGGCAAGTTGGTTGTTATTCGGTGGTGATAGGGTCGAGCTCTCTAATTTTAGAGCTTTGATATTATCAATGGGGGTTTATTCCTTATAAAGTGGACCTTCCTCCTCCTTTCATGGGCTCCCAACCTCTTCTCCCTTCCTATAAATCGATTCCCATCCCTCCACTATTGGTTGGTCATTGTTGGGTTGGTGAGATCATGCATTCCCTTTACACTCATGTATTGTGATAACACCTAAGTTTTTTGAGAGAAGGAATGATTTAGAGCTTCGATTAAGGACTCATAAATCACCAAAGGGAGGCCTCCAACATCAAGGCCTAGGTTGTAAGCTCTCTCTTTTACATTCATTAATAAAACATATGATGTTTGTTTTCTATATTTGTCTAATCATTTGCGCAAATATTTGCATGTTCCTTGATCTCTTAGATATTTGATGTTCATGAATATTATGTATTGAATTAAGTTTGTTGTTTCCTCTTGATCTTCTATAGGTAATCGTATGCCACTAGTAGTGAGGAACAAGCTTTAGGGATCGTGGATCAAGGCCACCATAAAAGTGTTCAAGCATAGCATCATGAAAGCGTAACCCTATCTCCTTTCTTGTCTCATTTTGAATATTAGCTAAGGAAGCTTGCATTAGAAAGTCTCACAAGTTGTTATACCCACTCTAGGGCCAAATAGATTGCCTCTGTCTATAGAGAGGATTTATCTTCACAATAGAATTAGCGACACCACTGGGGAGATTCAGCCTCTTGGCCTTCCTTTCCTGGGTTGATCTTGATCAGTTTGACCGATCATTGAGATATAAGTTTCCTTAGGTCTCTATAGGCTTCCATATGGTTTGATAGTTAATCCAGTGTGTCAAGTCTGGTTTTGGTGTGAAATTATTTTTTATTTTTCCTTGTTTTTAACACTTATTGTTTTTTCCATTCTCACACTAGCGATGACAGCGTTGTTTTATACAAAACAACTGCGATGATCTGCCTTTCAAAACCCTTCTTCTCACCACAAAAGCGTTGATCTCAGAGCTACAAAAATTTAGGGTTTCCCCTTACCTTTCCAATGTGTCCTGACCCTTGAAGAACATATTTCAAGTCTGAATGAACTCCTTCCTTCATGATTAGTTTGGTTGTATGGTTGGTTTCATTTCTTTGACTTTCTTGTGAATTAGAGTGAAGTTTAGTTGCTTTCTAGTTCTTCTAGGTCAATTACCCTTCCTTGCTCACTTGTGCTTGTTGTCAAAAAATTGATGGGATATACTTTAGGATTCTATTACAGTCAGTTCAAACTCCTTTGTGCATTGCTTCTAGGTTGTTTTTGAAGTTTCTTTTTGTTGCACTGGTTATCGTTGCACTTAGAAATCACCTTCATTAGGGGAATTTTGAGGTCTAAAATGGGCCTCCTAAGGAAAATGTACAATCAAAATTCACTTTACGAGAACCAATCACATTTTAGGGGATGACATCATCCCTAATGGTTGAGGTGGCATTGCTTGAGTTAAAGGTACTTACTTGTCACATTCTCAATGGTGGATAAAAGCTCATGGTTAACCATGGTAGTGCTCCAAGTATTTTTAAAGTCAAAGTAAAATACTCATAATAAATGTCATTTTACACTTTTTGAATAAAAATATATTATTGTCATTTCATATTTCTTGCAAGAAACAATGCATATCCCTCTACATTTATTATATTATATTATATTATTTATATATATTATATTAATTACATGTTATTATACAATTTAAATAATATAAATTTTAATATTTAGCATACAATATAATTAAGAATTTATAAATTTATATTTATATTTTATTTTAAGTTATTTAAGTACAAAGGACAAATGCATTAGTTGTTCAATGATAATGACTTTCTCTTGAAAAGCTCATTCTTATTTATAGTCACATCAATACAATTTTTTTATTAATTTTATTTTGGTACAACTTTTGAATTGAATTTAACTATGGTTACTTGGATTGTGGTGAAAAAAGTGAATTTAAAATTCATAATTATTATTTTATTGGTTTAGCTATTATTTTATTATTTCCTTAGGAGGCCCATTTTAGACCTCAAAATTCCCCTCATGCAATTTAGTGTCAAACATAAGATCACAATTTGTTTGATTTGCAAGTTTAGGAGAATGTGTCTTCTTTAGTCCCTGAATTCAAAAGAGTAAATTGAAAATTATTTTCATCTTGACATTTGGCTTTGGTTTATTCGCTTTGAAAAAAGAGTGAAATTTATTTTCATTCGTGCATTTTTTGAAGCGGTCTTGTTTTCCATTCGATAAAAATAAAAGTGAAAAGAATTATTTTTTGTTTCTTTGTTCATTTGGTTGATTTTACTTTAGTTCATTGATTGCATTTGCATTTTGAGCTTTCAAAGTAAAAAAATAAATAAATAAATAAATTATGCATCTTACTGGGAAGAAATTTCATTTTTCAATAAGCTTGCATTTTGGGGAATAGTGAAATTGAATTCGATCTTTACAAGCAATATTTCAGTAGTTTTGAACTAGTTGGGGGGCATCATTATTTGTTGCATTACTTGCACTCTTGTTTGTGTTTCTTCCCTCGTTAGTTTATAATTCATTGAAATGGAAAGAATATCTTTTAGCATTTAGTTGCAGTATAGGGTTCAGGTGACATCGATATTGAGCCTTAAACTGAGACTTAATTGAAGATCAACTTTAAAGTTTATCCAATTAACCTTAAAGAGAATTTGAAATTAACGAAATTATTTAGAGGTCTAGGCTACAGACGTGCTCCGATGTCATTAAACGTAGGATTTGTCGCTAACAATTTGTGTTACATTTTGGAGGTGAAACACCGTCCCATGTATGGAAGTATATAGGACTATGCTCCACATATGAAAATTATAAGGGGACACTCTCATCATATGGTTACGCATTAGACAACACTAATACAAAATAGACTCTCACATACCGTCGAGTATATATGGGGATACACCACTAGGTTGCAAGTCTACCATCGGTAACCGAGTCAGTCACCTTGTAGACGTGATATATTAAACACAAAATTCGGGGAGATTGGCTATAGTACGTTAAGTCCTTGGTAATTTTTTCTATAATTTATCACCAAGGTTTATATTACAGTTCACGGATACTTGGTAATCCTTTCTGCCTAGTTCGCCCTTTTTATTTTTATTTTTTTTAATTTCTAAAATCAACTGCCCGCGATAAAATCTTACATGTGCAGTTCTCACAGCCTCATCTTTTCCTGGTTAATTGTAAATGTTAAATTATTCAAAATTGATTCAATTTTTCTCTCTTTGATCTTGCTTTAAAGGTCATTATGGTTGAATCATCAGATTCACCTACTTCCTCTTTTGAAGGATCTTAGGACCTCCTCCTTAGGTCCCCCAATTTCCAGTTGGACCCCTTGAAGCTCAAGGCACTAAACTTGGTATTGTCATAAGTGTACAAACTATTTCGCCGCATCCACCACCTGATGATTTTCTTTCATCGTCATCTGAGGACCTTGAGCTGGAAAGTCTCGAACCGTCTGCATAATTTACATTCTTTCCTCCAAATCCACGCTTCGATCTGATAGTGGTCTCACCCTAACAGGATTATAGTCCTTTGACGCACTGGTTTTTCCCCTTGCTTCTTCTCCAGTAGCATCTCGCACTACTGCTCGTCAATTGTTTCGTCTTGAAATGGCATCTAATGATGATGATATTCCATTCGTGAGTGTCGCTCAGAGCACTTTACAAGAAACCACTACAACTCATATTCCAGAAGAAATTTCATCCATGTTTCCCCCTGAAGGCTATCCTTACATCACCACTCCTCAAGATACAGGAATTTGGACGGGAATACCCTCTAGCCAATTCTTATATTCACTTATACATGGTTATAACTCTCTTTAAAGCCTTATTTTAGGATATTTTGGAGCTACATCTTTATTTCCAGATCTCATTTGGTCAACGGGAATTCCCCCATCTTACGGACCATTCATTTAAAATATGGCTGCCATATCTCAGCCTATTGTTCGACCTACAGTGACTATAGGTCAAATGACCTTTACAATAGGATATTCTACCCCCCTATCATTATCTACGATTATTGCGTCTCCACCATTGAGTGGAAAATATATGGTTTCGTCCGTGCCTAGGGGGCTATAATGTTCCAAATTTTTCAATAAGGTAATTGGAACATTAATTTTGCTTTTATTTTAATAAAAGGAATAAAATGGGTAAGGGAGCCCATGTAGTAGCATAATAAAACTCTCCTAATGTGCATGAGTCACTTACGTGGCTAAATTTGACATTCCCTAGTGTGAAAAGGGCCAAAAGGAAAAAGACTAGGCCATGGTTGACCAAGTCAACAACATGCCCAAGAGAGGAAGCTTGCACAAGAAGACTACACAGTTTTGAATGGAGGGAAAACAGAGGATGAGAGAAACCCTAATGGGTGGGGTCCATCGCAAGGAAGCCTTCCTTGCATAAAAAGGTGAAGGAGAGCCATTGTTCATTTCATGCTTGAGAATTTCGATTTGCTCTCTTCAGTTGTTCAACTGAGATAGCTTGTGCTACTCAGCACAAGGGGAATTCCTGTTTAGGAGTTTCCTTCTCTTCCTTGGGAGGCCTTGGAGGATTTTTCCTTCATCTTCCTCACATCCAGGCTTGAGGCCAAATCCATCTCTTTCAGCTACAGCATTTCTGTTGGGCAGATTCATTGGAGTTACTGGAGGTAGTAGTGAGGATTCACCATCACCCATTTCCGAAGCTTGTTTTGTAGAGGAGGAGCCCTCTCTTTCTCTAGGAGATCAGAAAATGATATTTCCGGAGCTATATTTCAGATTTTTGCATTGGGCCAAGTGTTTCATCTCAACCCCAGCGCAGTCACTCCCTCTTACAGCGTTATTTTCAGAGGGTATTTGCAGGAGGATTCATCATGGGGATTGGAGAGTGTAATATTCAGTGAAAGGGGCAGCCTCTCACTTAGAAGATCATTGGAGGAGGTTGCTATATTGTTTGCATCATTCTTTCCCTTCTCCATTTATGTATTATTATTGAGTTGCAACAACTACACTGCAACTCCGGCATTTTTGTATTTTATCATTTTGTACATGTATTGCAACCAATCCTTCTAAGGATTGTTAATTAGTTATTTTCAGGGATTGAGAGCTTTCTCCCCCTCATTTCTTTAGCTGATAATGATATATCATCATATTTTCATATTATGTGTTGAATTCTCCTCATGTAACTGCACATTCATGGCTAGGGCAGCAATATGTAGCAATGTAGACTTGAGTTTACATGTATATTCTTGATTGAGGCTATCTTGAGAGGGTTCTTCCTCAAGATTTGTATATTATTTGTTGTTGCTATTTATATATCAACCATGTACTCTTCTTATGCATTATGATGTATTATTTCACTGTTGTTCATTATTGAAGTTCAGGTGTTGTTGTAGCTCATCTCTTTGAGCAAGTTCTTCCCGAGGAAGAAATATTTGCATAGCTATAGGTAGAGTCTGAGGAAGGGCTAGATAGCCTCCGGTTATCATCCTCTATTTAGAGGTGAAATAACTGGTAAAATCCCTCTCAATCCATCTCTGACATAGCCTTGTTCATATTTCCGACAAAGGAACATTTCAGTGGTGTAAAAGCTGCTAATTTCCATTTCAGAATATTACAGTGGTATCAGAGCTTCGAACTTGGCTCAGCCTGTGATGTTCAAATTTTAGAGAAGAATAGGTCAAGATGATGCAGAGGATGATATTAATCTCATCAATTTTCAGATCCAGCAACAACCTCTCCAAGGAGGTTGAGGAGATATAAAAAGGAGAAGAGGAAGGACCATGCACTTCCTATTCTCACAGAGAAGCAAAGCAAAAGCATGAAGAGAACTTGGAATTCGAAATTCTAAGTGAGTATCTTGCTGAATATGGAGAAAACCCTAGAGTCTACCAAAAGAATCTATCTTTTTCACACTTTGTTCAGCGGAAAGATGAAATAAGACCCCACATTCATGGGAGGATGAAAGGCAATAGATTTCTATTGTCTACTTTTGATGGGTCACCCACATGTGCAGCAGAGGCTTGGGTGAATAAGATAGAGGCTTTCTTCCTGCTACATCTTGTAGTAGACAGAGAGGCTGTAGCAATTTCAGCACTGCACCTTGAGGGAGAGGCAAAGATTTGGTGGTTCAGCCATGGGAGGCATGCAAGGGTTTCTACTCTTGCTGATTTTTCTCATATCTTGATCAGAATATTTGGCCAAAGGAGGGAGGAGACCTCACCACCAGAAGAGATGGCACATGCCAGCGCTGTCACATTCATGGAGGAGCAACTTCCATCTTCAGCAGCTGGAGCAGCCAGCACATTTGGGGAAGAGACTCTTGCAGCCACACAAGACTCTTCCAAAATTTACCAAGGTATGCATGAGTTTTAATTTCCTGTTGATTCAATACATGCCATGAGGGATTGCATACGGCCATGGCAAGCTGATTGTCTAGAGTAGGAGACTTCAACTGCGTTGTGCCACCTTGAGGAAATAAACCCTCATTATCCTCATGCACCATTGATGAGCCATGTACCACATGTGAGGTTGTGGTTTAGAAATTTTGTCATGGAGGAGATTGCATTTCAGTGTCCCATGAAATGCAAAAGGGAAAAAAAATTTTGGGATGATGGTAGCTCTTGTGGGAGAGGTACCAAGTTGCAAAAATATGAGAAGCATCCACTAGGAGCTGAGTGGATGTGGATGGGAGGCAAGAGGATGGTGAGCCTCTTGCAGATCTATGATACAGGGCTGCAAGAAGCCATGCTGCGTTGGTTGCTCTTGAGGGAGTTTGGCCAACATGTGACCTATTCCTTTTCATGGGGTTTGAAAGGGAGGAGGAGATGGCAGGATACTTACACCATGAAGCAGAAAGGATCATGGATGCATTATGATGGGATGGAATTCTTTTTACCATTCATCATGTTCCCATTTCATATTTGGTGTGGTGGAAGTATGGAGGAGAAAAAAACATCCTTGTTGCTCAGATTTTGTTTGGCTGCTGCGGGAGCAAGAGGAGGCACTAGCATAGTGCAAGCGAATTTCTGTTTGAAATTAGATGCCCATGCAGCACCTTCTTCATGGGAGGGGCTCTACATTTGCAGCAACAGGATGGGAGGAGTCTTTGAGTCCTAGTGATAATTTTAAGGATGGAAAATAATCTTGAAGTTTAAAAAATTGGCGAATCTCACTAGTCCCTAATATGCAAACTATAAAAAATTTATTGATGTATTTGTAAAATTATTCAAATTTATAATGATATTATATATATTGTCTATATAATGTGGGCGATTTTTAATGTAAAATATTTTTATATTGTAAAATTTGGGCGAATCATTTTTATAAAAAAATGGAAATTGGCGAATCTTTTTTTTGGAAAAACCATGGAAAATTAGCCCACCTGCAAATATTAGCCCCTAAAATTTTCCAAGACTTTGACAAGATTCATGTCAAAGAGGGGAGCTTTGAGATGATAGTGGCCCTACTCCAAAGGCCAGCAGTGCTGTCACTTGAGAGCTTGGATTACTTGCTGAAGTGTTCTCAAAACCACTTCACAAGTGATGTGTCTTGGAGGCATGTAGGAGAGGAGGATGAGGAAGTAATGGATGGCATCATCTCTTTCTATGTTTTGATTATCTTGGCTTGGGCTCACAAGCACAAGAAGAGACACCTACATGCAACAAATTTGGATTCTTCTTCTAGGCATTCTCATGCATACTATCTACTGATGGAGGAGTCCACTTGGGAGGGCATCCTAATGGATATATATCAGCACATGGCTAGATGCATAGTGTTGTACATATAAATCGTTCTTGTGGACAAGACCGATCTCCCTAGTGTCAGAAGACAATCTAGCAACAAACAAACAACTAAGCCTGTCTTTCTCTAAATATATTCATTTTACAAATAAATGCTATGAAGGTTTCGATCCTACCTTAGATCCAAATGCTTATTTGTGGTCGTAGTGCGTCTATCGCATCAATAATCCTTCCGTTGCAACAAGAGTTCTTTCGTCGCAACAATAATCCTTCCATCGCAACAAAGTGTCGTCTTTTTTCAACCTGTAATCACAAACAAGAAAATATTAAATAGCACCTATATAACAAATAATTATAAAACATACCTATCATAGTGATCAAGGAATCTATGAAATAAACGATCAAATGACAGCTTATTGAAATAAACAATCGAACGACAATTTATTGAGAAAAACAAAACTTGATTGTATTAATCTTAAAAATAACAGAAGAACCTTACAACCTTAGCCTTGATGTTCGAAAGGCCTTCCCGGGGTCCGAAGCAGGAGTCTCCTCTACTTTGATAAGTCTTGCACTCTTCCTCCAAGAGCACAAAGAGGTATGTGATCTTTCCTCTCAAAAGCTCAGCAGAAAGTATACTAAATCTCAACAGCATTTCAACTCAATCACACATAAAGCTTGAACTCCAATTCTCAATCTCCAAAATCCCAATCTCCAAAATCTAACCATTTGAGGTTACACAATGCCTCCTTTTATAGAGCAGATGAGGAGGTTAGGATTACACCTTTGTAGGGATAGAATCCTCCTTTAAAGGGATAGACTCCTCACATCAAGGGATTAGTTCCTTAAGGTGAGGGATACATGCACCTTATCAAAGCATACTCATCCCCAAAAAATCTCATCTAAAACCTTCTAGAATTGACCAAAATTCAACTTTTTCACTTTAGTTTCTCTCTTTTTTTACTTTGGAGGGGGTACGCGGGCATTACAAGGGAAAACTGCATTTTGGAACGCAGGTAAGCAGTGTATTACCTGCGTACCCAAGCCAGAACGCAGGCAGGCTTCATGTTACCTGTGTACCCTGAGTTTCAGAGATTTAAGTGGGTTTTCTCTTAATTTTAGGGCTTGGAATGAGGAATAAAGGTTGTAAGACTTGCAGAGGAGGTAAGTATGAGTGTCAATGAACTCATACACATAGCAGAATGTCAAGGTGACAGTTTTTAAGTGCAACAGATTGCCCCCTAAAGTGTGAAGTCTGGAATAGATGAAGATGAAGTCTGTTATATATGAAGAGTGAAGTACTTTATCATTTCAAGGATCATCCTGTGGACACCCCGGTCAGAACCTGTAAAAACATTCAATGCAAAATATATATATGTAAACATATCATCATTGAGGTAGGCATTCCCATACTCAGATCAAAACTAACTAGAAAACTGATTTAAACTGTTCTGATACAGGAATGATTTTCAATACATCAATAGTCTTACCTTCCAAAGTAATAGAAAACTTAGGAAGGATCCCTAAAGGTTCACTAATGATTACGTTAAAAGCTTTCAAATTCTGCGTAATAGGAACAAGCTGAGAGGACCCTAAAGCTTTCCAAGCAGTTGAGGATAAAATACTAACAGAAGCACCTTCATCCACATGTGTGCGGCATATATCCCTACGACCAGCCTTCATAAATATTTGGAAAGGGATGGAGGAAGGAAGATGAGGTTCTGTTAGTCTATTCCAATCAAAGGAAAAGACCTCAGTACTTGGAGGGGGTTCTGTAGAAATAGGTGAGAGGAAAGTTACGTTTACTGTGTCAACCTCGTTAAAAAATGAAACACGTTGCCATGAGCATAGTTCTTTTCCTATGTCAAGCTCGTTAAAAAATGAAACAAATCCTCCCCTAATTGAGTCGAGTCTTTGACTAGATCTCATAAATGTTAATTCATATATTTAGGTTAGTTATTTCAATTTTTTGCATAATTTTCTTATAGTTTTAGGTCGGGTCTTTCATATGATCTCGTAAATGAACCTTCATTCCATCCAGCTATTAATTACCAGCAATGTACTTAGTTGAATGAAATGAAGCTGGGGGGGCATGCGCTCTAGCAGTTACGGTTAGGGGGCATCAAGCACAGTTTTCTCTCTGTTTCAAGCTTGTGTAAAAATGAAACCACTCTGAAGCATAGTTTTTCTCTGTTTCAAGCTTTTGTAAAAATGAAACCTGTCTTAAGTCAATTTCGGTTATTTTCAAGACTCGTTAAACTCATGAAAATCTCGAGATTATTTTGCTATCTTTAATTCTCGTAAAACACATGAAAATTTCAAGTTCTTTCCGTCTTTTCCTGCTCGTAAATTAAATTGAAATTCAGCCACATGAGTACATTTTTATTCCTTTTTCGAACTTGTTAAAATTTATAGAAAAAGCGAAACTACTGAGTATACTTTTATCACTTTTTCGGACTCTTGAAAATTACGAAAAAGCGAAACCCTGGAGTTCTCTTTTAAGCCCTTTTCATACTCTCTAAAAATGAAAAGATTGCCGAGTACTTGCCTATTCAAACTCGTTAAAGTAAATGAACAGTCGTCCCTTCAGTATAAGTTTACCTCTTTTACGAACTGAAATGGACTATTTACGAAAAAGGTATATGTTGACTAATTACGGTCAATAGAGTTCTATCCCGCATTATTTTATCCTTTTTCGGGCTCGAGAGACTAAATTTACGAAAAAGTACACCCATGGAGTTTTCTTAAGTTTTTTCTTTTGACTCCCTAAAATTGAAAAACGCCGAGTTTCTCCTATATTGGACTCATTAAAATTTAACAGTAAAGGACCTATTCAATTTTAAGCAGGAATGAACCACTCCTTCTTAAGGTTCGAATCTTAAACTAAGTTGGACTCATCCGAAGGATGAGCTTATAAACAAGCAAATTTTGTCCTCCTCAAGCTTGTCAAAAATAAAGAGGTACTTGCCAGAAATGGTGGGGGAAAAGAGAGAAAAATGACTTGTTTGTTGTATTTTGAATTTTCAAAAATCCAGTTAACCACTCTTGAACACGACACTTTCATTCACCTGGGTTGGGAAATCCTTTGCCTAGCAGTTAATCAAACCTCATTGAAAGTCTTCATCTGGTTTCTGGGTATTAGCTTTGGGTCAATTTTCGCCAAGCCATCTGCAGTGTCGTTATGTGTTCAAGAGGACAATTCAAATAAACCATTCATCTGCAAAATATCTGTCATCCATTTTGACCATCCCTGAGTCAGTCCTTGCCAATATATTTTCAAAACTTGATCTATGATTTCATGCTGTGGGCTTGCCTACGACGGATCGCTTTCTATCGACGACAGCTCATTATCTAGGAATTTGATCTAGAAATTGTCAGTACCTTGAAATCTGCATGCCTCAATGGCAGGTTTCTCGCCTTCGACGACAGGTAGCATCATTGACCTTCGATCGAATGATTCCGTGACCTGTTCGACTTCATATCATTCATTCACATTTCACGGATTTTACTGGGTACTTTGAGAGCCATTGACATTACTGGTGGTTACTCTCACACTTGTTAACAGTTGACATCATTGACTGGTAATCAAGTGGTTTCTACCATGTTCAACTTCGACACATTCATTCACATGGATAGAATCGTACTAGTTCGAGATGCAGAAATCAAGACCCTGGATCTAGTTTCTACCATCTAGGTTGCGAGGAATTTTGTTATCATTTATACAGTGGACTATTTATAAACATATGGTTGCGTCCATACTGTGTCTACACATGTCTATACTGTGATGTACTCAAAATCATTCCTGTATCAGAGCAGTTTGAATTAGTTTATAGTTAGTTTTGAACTGAGTATGGGAATTCCTACCTCAGCGATGATATATATATATATATATATATACTTTGCATTGAATGTTTTTATAGGTTCCGACTGGGGTCTCCACAGGATGATCCTTGAAATGATAAAGTACTGCACTCTTCATATATGACAGACTTCAGCATCATCTATTCCAGACTTTGCACTTTAGGGGGAAATCTGTTACACTGAAAATTGTCATCTTGACATTCTGTTATGTGTATGAGCTCATTATTACTCATACTTCTCCCTTTGCAAGTCTAACATATCAGTTCCTCATGTCGAGCCTTGAAAATCAGAGAAATGTTCCTAAAATCTCCTAAAATTTGGTGTCGCACTTTCTCTTTATATTGCATGCGGTCCCACACCTAATGTTCAGCTCTCTTGCGTACCTGAATGCACTTTATATGTGTTAAAGGTGCGGACCCCTGTAAGATCAAAAAGGCGCAAGTAAATTCCAAAAATCTCAATAAAAGTGAATTCTAGAAGCTTCCAGAAAATATCTTGTGGTGATAGAACTGCTCTTATGAGGTGCATGTATCCCTTAACTTATGGAGCTAACCCCTTGATGTGAGGAGCTTATCCCTTTGAAGGAGGATTCTATCCCTTCATAGTTGGAACAAAAAACCTCCTCTTTTCCACTATAAAAAGAGGCATTGGGTAGCCTCAAAGGGAGTTCAAGCTTTAGAATATTTGAAGTCAAGTGTTGTTGAGATTCAGACTCAGTTAACTAAGACTTTTGTGAGGAGAGATTACATACCTCTATTTGTCTTGGTTGGAGGAGTGCAGAGCTTATCAAAGTAGAGGAGAATCCTGCTTTGGACCCCGGGAAGGCCTGTGCAACATCAAGGCTCAGGTTGTAAGGTTTTCCTTCTTTTTAAATTAATACAAATATACTCATTTTTCTCAATAAGCTTTCGGTTGATGGTTTATTTCATATATTCCTTGATCACTATGATAAGCATTGTTTATGATGATTTCTATACAGGTGCTATGTAATATTTTGCTTGTTTGTGACTGCAGGTTTACGAGGAAAATTCCTTCAAGCGCGCGAGGGACAACAATGACTTCGAACAAGCACTGGACATACGGTAAGTCTTTTACACCTCTAAAGAGCTTTTTGTAAATCATATATGCTTAGAGAAAGATTAGTTTATTTGGTTTTTTGTTGCTAGATACTTTTAGTACTAGGGAGATCGATCTTGTCCACAAGACGGGTTAATCCACACAACACATAGCCCAAGAGATGATGATATGGTTGGCACAACCACTCCCCTACTATGTTGCAGTGAAGGGGACTTTTCACTTGAGCCATTTCAGCTCAAATGCCAAAGTACATGATGAGGGAGGTAACCATTTTCTTTATGTTTGGCACTCTCTTATTATTATGAGCAGCATATTATATCAAGGAGGATATTTCCTTCTTGTACACTATGTTTGGTTATGCTCATGGTCTATTGCAGCAAAGATGATGGCTATTTTAACAGTGGATTGTGGGGGAAAGCCACATGGATTTTGGTGTGCACCTTTGGCACCAAGGTATGTTTTCATGATCACATCTTGCAGGATGAATGTGGCTGCAAAGACACTTGTTACATCATATGTGGAGGCAGGCCAAATATGCCCTGCGTTGGTTCCATGCATGGAACTATATTTCACCTCCTTGCTCTCACAAGTTTATGCTTCCATATTTTGCTAATGGAACGTTGTTCAGAGGAAGCATTGTTTTGAAGGGGGGAAATAAATTGAAGAGGCCCATTGGGAGTGTGATTTCCCCTACTTTTCATGTTGAATTTTTCAGGAGAAATAATGGGCAGCCCATGATTTCCAAGCTTCATCTCTTTCCTTCATATGGGAGGAGTTATTTGGAGAGTTTGAATTTTTGGAGAAGGCACTTCATGGTTTGTATGATTGATGGGGTGGCTTGGGTCTCTCTTGAAGACCAATATGTTTCAGCCATATATCAGCAGTAGCCCCATATGTATCATGAGGAGGAGGAGACTCATTGGGTGGATGTTCCCTTTGGGAGAGAAGACCTCCATCGTTTTTGCAGCTCATGCTCCAAGGGGAGTATGGGAGATGATATGGTCACCATGTTCAACCATTTTCTTTTCCATGAGGTGAACCATATAATTGTTTGGATGACATATGATGATGAATTCCAACTCGTCACATATGAGATAATTTGGGCCAGCTTGATTTGTAGCGTTGGAGGAGAGATCCTTGGGGATCTAGACTTCATCTTGCCTCTTGACGGCAACACTATTGCAGCCCAAGTTCATCTTTCACTCCACACTTATCATAAGTGGAGAAGAGGACAGCATGGGGTAGGCTATGCAGCTTACCATGTTTAGCATTTCAGCGCACCTTTCCTACATGAGCACAAGGTGGAGGAGTATTTTCAGGAGTTGCCTAGTTGGAGGGTGAATCATTTTTCTTGGTTGATTACTTAGGGATGGAGGATCTACATGAGGAGATTTCATACTCCATGCCTTGAGTGGAGGTTCCTTTTCAATTCTACCCTTGCACTTGCTTGAGGGCAAGCAATCTTTGGGAGGGGAGGACTGTAATGTTCCAAATTTTTCAATAAGGTAATTGGAACATTAATTTTGATTTTATTTTAATAAAAGGAATAAAATGGGTAAGGGAGCCCATGTATCAGCATAATAAAACTCTCCTAAGGTGCATGAGTCACTTAAGTGGCTAAATTTGACATTCCCTAGTGTGAAAAGGGACAAAAGGAAAAAGACTAGGCCATGGTTGACCAAGTCAACAACGTGCCCAAGAGGGGAAGCTTGCACAAGAAGACTACGCAGTTTTGAATGGAGGGAAAATAGAGGATGAGAGAAACCCTAATGGGTGGGGTCAATGGCAAGGAAGCCTTCCTTGCATAAAAAGGTGAAGGAGATCCATTGTTCATTTCATGCTTGAGAATTTCAATTTGCTCTCTTCAGTTGTTCAACTGAGATAGATTTTTCTGCTCAGCACAAGGGGAATTCATGTTTAGGAGTTTCCTTCTCTTCCTTGGGAGGCCTTGGAGGAGTTTTCCTTCATCTTCCTCACATCCAGGCTTGAGGCCAAAGCCATCTCTTTCAGCTACAATGTTTCCGTTGGGCAGATTCATTGGAGTTGTTGGAGGTAGCAGTGAGGATTCACCATCACCCATTTCCGAAGCTTTTTTTGTAGAGGAGAAGCCCTCTCTTTCTCTAGAAGATCAGCAAAGGAGATTTCCGGAGCTATATTGTAGATTTTTTCATTGGGCCAAGTGTTTCATCTCAACCCCAGCGCAGTCACTCCCTCTTACAACGTTATTTTCAGAGGGTATTTGTAGGAGGATTCATCATGGGGATTAGAGAGTGTAATCTTCAGTGAAAGGGGCAGTATTTCACTTAGAAGATCATTGGATTATGTTGCTATATTTTTTGCAACATTCTTTCCCTTCTCCATTTATGTATTATTATTGAGTTGCAGCAGCTACACTGCAACTCCGGAATTTTTGCATTTTATCATTTTGTACATGTATTGCAGCCAATCCTTCTAAGGATTGTTAGTTAGTTATTTTCAGGGGTTGAGAGCTTTCTCCCTCTCATTTATTGAGTTGATAATGATATATCATCATATTTTCATATTATGTGTTGCAGTCTCCTCATGTAACTACGCAATCATGGCTAGGGCAACAATATGTAGCAATGTAGTCTTGAGTTTACATGTATATTATTGATTGAGGCTATCTTGAGAGGGTTCTTCCTCAAGATTTGTATATTATTTGTTGTTGCTACTTTATATATCTGCGATGTACTCTTCTTATGAATTATGATGTATTATTTCACTGATGTTCATTATTGAAGTTCAGGTGTTGTTGTAGCTCATCTCTTTGAGCAAGTTCTTCCCTAGGAAGAAATATTTGCATAGTTATAGGCAGAGTCTGAGGAAGGGCCAGAGAGCCTCCGGTTCTCATCCTCTCTTTAGAGGTGAAATAACTGGTAAAATCCCTCTCAGTCCATCTCTGACATAGCCTTTTTCATATATCCGACAAAGGAACATTTCAGTGGTGTAAAAGTTGTTGATTTCCATTTCAAAATATTACAGGGGTAGTCCAATCCTCTTACGTACCTCCCCTTTCAAGTGGGGGAATCTAAACTCTGGACCCATTTTAGGGGTGGGACAATCTAATGCTATTATAGGTGGAACATTGATTTCACAACCGACAAACGCTATCATAGGAACTACTCCATTGATTTGTCAACCTACTTCGGCCGCATTTGTCTATGAGTAGCCCCATGTTGATTATTCTCAGGTTCAGCAACCCCATCTCCAACAATTGAACGTACAATATCTGTATGTTTAGCAACCCAACATACCTCATCAATATGTTGAAAAACCAAATATGCAGTCTCAGTATGTTCCTTGACCAAATGTCTTGCAACAATACGTCCAACAGCCCCAACATCCAGTGGGTACCATTGTGAATAATCGTTAGTTTGGTCCTTACACCCAAACTAGTTCGAACATCCCTTTGGGTAAACCTGGTGCTCACCCCAATCAGCCTAGTGTATAATACCAACAAATTATGCAAGGTCAGTACCAACAACCCCAACCGGGGCCTCACTCTGGTACTCAATATCAGCGTATCCCTTAGTACCAACAGACCCAACCGAGACCCCAAGATGGATCTCATGTTCAGTAAGAACCTCAGGCTAGACCCTATGTTCAGCAAGGACCACAGTTTCAAACCCAGCAGGGGCCTTATCAATAGCCCCAACAGGGTCCCTACGTTCAGCAACAACTGCAACAAGGTCCTTATCAACCATGGGGATAGTATGCATATCCAGGTCAAAATCTGCCCTATTGGGGGGAAATCTGTATCAACCAGGTTGGAACCCTCAAATGGGTAACTTTAAGCGACCTTTTTCTCCTCACCATCCTCCCTTGCCATTTTTTGATACGTTGGAACTTTCGGATGTGTCTAATCTCACAAGTGATCCCATCCAAAATATGTTACATTGGCTGCCCATTGCAACTAAGATTCTAGGAGATTGCCCAAAGTTTGAAGGTAAATCTGGGGAAGGCCCCCAAGCCCATGTCATGATGTACCACCTGTTAGCACTGTAAATGTTAATATTCTGACCGCCATTGTATCACTGTTTTCAAATTTTTCTTATTTCCTAGCCAATGTCGAAGTTTGAGTCACTATCAATAAAGGTCAAAAAAGAGTCTTAAAACCAAAATACTTTTAAGTTTATAGGTGATATTAGTGTGTTAGGTTCATAAAATAAGTTAAAACCACTGTTTTAACTTAGGTTAGTGTCAAAGGCTATTGGTTATTTTGGTAATAAAATTATAGCTGCTCTTTTCAAGATAATAGCTACTTCTGTTTAAGTTTCATTGTTAACACATTGATATAATGGAGGGAAACTATTTCCGCAAATTGAAGGTCACATTACTAACACATTGAAAAGAGCCGATATTTCTTTAGGAACTTGTTTCCATTAGTAACACAGTGAAAAGTGCAACCATTTTGCTGAAATTTTGTTATATTACAATACAGAGGTAAAGGAAGCTATTTATCAGGCATAAGGAGCTACAAAGAATATTTTCAGAGAAAATATCATTCATGTTTGTTGATGATTGAAGACCTCCTATGTTATAAGCATGATTATTCTTTTTAACAATATTAATTATTTTTTGACTTAGGAGAATTATTATAGATGAATTGTTATGTTATTAATGCAACTAACCTATAGCTACCCTACTAAACTGAAGTGGAGATCATGGTACAAGGTATCAATTATTAAATGATGTTGAGTGTTGAGGAGTGTTATGAGTTATGGGGTCACTTAGCGCCCGTATTTGAATGATTTAAAATCAAGACATTAAACCATATCGTAGCTAAAGGCGTAATTTCAGAGGGTTAAGTTTAATTTTCTCAAGTCCGAGGTTCTCTGTGGAAGTTACAGCTAACAGGAGTCACATCCTCCATCAACCAGTTTATCATTCCAAGGCAAGAAAATGAAGCTCTGTGTGTGGTTTCACCTCCAGGTTGAACAACTGTGTGATTACAAGGAACCTAGATGTTGAAAAGTATGGGAAAATGTGGGAATGTTAACATGCCTGAGCCATCAAATACCAGGTTTGTTGATGCTAGGGCCAGACCTCAATTTAAGTCAGCTGGCTCGTATAAGTTTTTGCAAAACTTGCTATAGAAAATGTAGCTTTAGCTCAGACCTTTGCCGAGAGCTTTGATGGGGAGAAGGTCAAGTTGGAGAGCAAGACTTTCAAGATCTCTGAGGCCATCATAACTCGAGTTACTCAAACCTCTGCCAGTAGAGAACGTTGGTTCAAGAAAAAAATGTTGCCCACAGAAGTAAGTCTCTTCCTTTAACCCGAACATGTCAATGTCAAATGGAATCCTACTGCACATATTTCATGTTTTAGGACTAAATACCAACATGCGATCACCACTGTGCAATGCTATATTACATGTGAGGGTATGTTCTCCTCTGTACATTGTTACAAAATGAGATTTCTTGCTCATATTTCAGGTGATAAACCTATGAATTTTCCCTACTTTCTATTGGTGTTGGAATCAACATTTGGACTACATCAAGCGCCTGACCAGATACATCCTAAACTCTAAGGAAATTTAATGATTTTTTTTATGAGATTGTTAGGTGGTTTAATCTCTAATCCACTGAAAAGAGATTTTAGTCAAATCCACAGTTCTACTAATGAGGGTATTGGAGCCTGATGTGGTATCAAAGGGTGGGTTTGTAGCCTATGAGGAGAAGAGAATGTAAAATGAGAGAAGAAACGGTAGGTCTGCAAAGCATAAATATATTGAATTTGGTAGAAATTAACACAAGTAGCAGTTCAACAATATTTCATCAAGAGAAAGCTATTTCTAGTCTTACAATATTCTCACTGAAATATTATAAAAGATAATTTTCATGAGTGATTCTCTTCCCACTATTATTATATATATTTTACCAAGAAGGCTCGTTGTGTGAGACTAACAAAAATTGATAAAACACATGAACATGTCAAGAGACTGATAAAAACTCATAACAACATGAGGAATTGCAAACTACAACTAAAGATAATAAGATGTGGAAACACGAGTGGAAATTGACAATACACACACCAGATTGGTAATAAGTCCTCAAAATTTTCTCTCCATTTCATTCACTAAAAAGAGAACCGATCATATGAGTCAAGATTCTAAAACCATGCACCCTTAATTCATAGCATTTTGTCACATATATACAAAATATAAAATTTTCATCCCCACAAAAGGAGTAAATTTGTTCCTAAAATTTATTACCATCGCATGCAAGAGATGAGACTTATCCAAAAAATTTAATACAAAGTGCTATAACATAATCAAAATAAACAACATTAAGACTAGAAATTCGAAGTGGTTGTATGATGTGGCAATCTATAGGATGACTCCTCTTCTGTTCTGGTGCAACCAACTCCACAAAATTTGTGAAGAAAAGTGAAAGTGACCTGTGGTTGTTCCTTGAATGTTGCCTGGTGCCTCGCGGAAATGTGTTGGTGCTAAGAGTAATGGTAGAAATCTATTTCAAAGAAACTCTATCATTTTTCCTTTCCTTTGGTTTCTTTTTTATCGAGATAGGGATGGAGGCAGATTAAAAGATATAGCGGAGTTTCATTTTATTAGCGGGAGAGATTATTAGATGAGCGGGAGGAGAAAAACTCTTTATACATATATCGCAATCGCAGATCGAGTTCGGAATGTTTAAACATAAGACACAAGTGGGAGTGAATGAGATTTGTGATGGGGGTGATGGCGTGGCAAAGAGGTGGGGCCCAAACAATACCGCAAATCGCAAATCGAAAGTTTTATTATGATACACTGGAGGTAACGGTTAAAACTTTCAACATGCGATGTGCGATGAGAACATAGGTGACGTGACGTGACAGACGGTGCGGCCCATTTATTACCGCAAATCACAAATCGGGATTTTTATTATGAGGAACCGGAGTTAAGTATTAAAACTTCCGAAGTGCGAAGTGCGATGAACAGAGGGTGACGTGGAAAGACGAAGATGGGGCCCATTTAATACAGAAAATCGCATATCGGGATTTTTGTTATTATACACGGGAGGTAAAGGTTAAAACTTGCAAAGTGCGATGTGCGATGAGAACGGATGTGACGTGACATGAAAAATGGTGGGGCCCATTTGATACCACAAATCGCAAATCGAGAGTTTTGTTATTAGACATTGGAGGTAAGTGTTAAGACTTGAAAATTGCGATGTGGGATGAACAGAGGGTGATGTGGCAAGAGAGATATGGGGCCCATTTAATACCGCAAATTTCAAATCGGGAATTTGTTGTTAGACATGGTAGGTAAGTGTTAAAACTTGCTAAGTGCGATGTGCGATGAACACTTATTATCGCATTTGGGGGTTTTGTAGGAGACGGAAATTGTAACACAAATGAAAGTTAAAACTGTGATAAGTCGATTGCAATGAAAGGGTAATGGGTCCACCATGATAAGTGTAGTAAGTTATATCATATAATATATGATATTACAAAGGTTTGCTATGGTGTGGTTAGAGCTTCCTTTTAACTATAAAAAATGGATTTTAATAGTTAAAAAGGGGTTTCGAAAGAAATGAAACACTAGAATTTGGGTTTTTAGAAAAATGAAAGTTAAAAGAGGGAAAATTAAATGAATAAAGGTAGAAATGAAATTTTCTCACCACTACACTTTGATAGTGACACTTTCATCTTACAACCAAACAGAAGTACGATTCCTTGGAGAATGATGGCCAAACTTTGAAAATATTTTAAAAATTGCAGTGCTAATAGTGGCTCCTATTGGGGATGAATTCCTCCCTATTAGGCTTCCAAGTACTATAGAATTGGTGACTTAAAAATTCTTTAAACTCATAATACTTCTTGTAAATTATGACTAGGAATAACCATTGACTAGCTGTACTCAAGACTGACCATATATACAGACACAAGTACCATTGGGCATGGAGTTTTATTGACACATCACACTAGATATTTATAATGGAATGACTCAAATGACTTACTAAACAAAGAACTTCTTGAGAAAATGACCATTGACTAGGCCTCCAATCAGCTAGTCATCATCCAGATGTTTGAGCAGAAAAGTAGTGTTTCCCAAAACTTCAGCAATTCTAAATGGTCCAAACCACAAATTTTCAAACTTACTATGCTTTCCATGGTCTTCTCTCCTGGCATCCCAGTGCAGCACCAAATCATTCTCCTGAAACAACTGTTGGTTTTCTCTTTTTTCAAAAACATATTTGACTTCAGTCTGATACTTTTGTGTCTTATCTATTAGTGATTCTCTGATTTGGTGTGCCTCTATTGACTGCAAAATTCTCCTTTGGATTTGATTTTCATCATCAACTTCATCTTGCGGGAACTTCATCACAGGAAGAGCTAATTGTAAAGGCATTACGGCATCAGTACCATATACAAGCTGAAATGGAGACATTCCAATTGATTTTATACCACTTACCCTATCTACCCAAAGAGCATGTACTAGCTGAGTGTCCCAATTTCTTTTATTTTCAGGTAACATTTTCTTAATTATCCTCACCAAACTTTTATTGGATGACTCGGCTAATCCATTACCTTGAGGGTAAAAAGGTGTGGAATGAGTCAATTCAATTCCATATTGCTGACAAATTTGTACATCTTAGTAGACTTAAAGGCCATTGCATTATCAGTTACTAACTTCTGTGAACAACCAAATCTTGACATAAGTTTTCCAACATAAATTTGATAATTATTGTATCAGTAGAATTCCTGGTTGGTACAGCTTCAATCCATTTAGTAAAATAATATGTAGCTATGAGAATCCATCTATGGTGTCCTGATGAAGGTGGATGAATTTCACCGATGAAGTCTAGCCCCCACTATTGGAAAGGAACATCTGCTGAAATAGGAATAAGAGGTAATGGTAGAAATTTTTGTTTACCAGCAAATTTTTGACATTCGACACAGCTCCTGACTTTGGAAAAAACATAAGAGAAAAGAGTTGGCCAATAATAGCCAGCTCTTAAGATTTTGTTTACAATGGATTTCCAATACAAATGCCCTCCACACACTCCTGCATATATCTCTGTCATAATCTCTTGGGATTCAACTTCATCTACACTTCTTAATAAGACTCCAACAGGGTCCTTCCAATAAATATGGTCTTCCAAAATGCAATACTTAATAGCTCTCAATTTGAAAGCTCTTCCTTTGACTTCTCCATTTCAGGGGGGCAGTTTAAATTTAACAGAAATTGTATTATATCCTTGTACCAATCTAAATGACATATTTCAGGATAATTAGAAATACCTTCTCCATCTTCTCATTTAGTTGCCTCTATGTTCAGATTTAAAGCCTTGCAGTTAGATTCAGCCATCAAGTGAGCCAAGCCTTGACCGTTTATGAATTTAGTTGGTCTGATCTCAATATCAAATTCCGTAATTTTGGTCATCTATCGTCCCCTTCTACCATTTGCATCTAGCTACGGTAAAACATCTTTAACAGTGTTATTGGGCGCAAAAGAAACTATTTTTTAATGCAGCACATAAACTTGAAAAGACTTCAAAGCCTTAATTAGTGCATATTATTGTTTTACAGTCAAGTTGTACTTTAATTCAGCATCTCTTAAAGTGTGAATGAAAAATGAAATAGGCTGATCTAAACCTTCTTTGTTATTTTGTAACAAGACAACTGCAATTGTTTCTTCTGAAGCATATGAAAAGATCAGAAAATATTTTTTGAAATCAGGACTAATCAAAACTGGAGCTTCAGTCAAGGCAGATTTGATTGTTGAAAATGAATTCTTTGCTTCATCTGGCCATTTAAATTCTTCATCTTTTTTCAGCAAGACATTTATGTGTTTGATTAGCTCTGCAAAGTTAGGAACAAAACGCCTCAGAAAATTGGTTTTCCATAAAAATGACTGCAATTATTTTTTATTCCTTGGCAAACCAATATTCTGAGTAGCTTCTACTCTTCCTGGATCAATACAGATGCCACTTTTTGTTACAATATGTCCCAATAATTTCCCTTCTTGGACAACAAAGGATGACTTTTTTGGGTTCAAGGACAAACCAAACTTTCTACATTTGTCAAAAACTTGTTTCGAATGTTTCAAGTGGTCTTCATCAGATTTTGAATATACTATGATGTCATCCAAATAGATGACTAAAAATCTATCTTTTTCTCCCGCAAAGTCAATATCCATTTCCCGTTGAAAATTTGCACCTGCATTCATCAAACCAAATGGCATTTTGTTGTACATGAATGTACCCAAGGCTGTGGTAAATGTTATATTTTCTCTATCTTGCTTGTCAACTAAATTATGATTATAGCCTAAAAAGCCATCAATCATTAACAATATTTTATATCCGACAACCTTCTGCAAAATACAATCCATCTTGGGTAGTGGATAGTTATATTTCAATGAACATCAGTTCAGGTTGCGAAAAGCGACACAAATTCTTATCTCTCCAATATTTTTCTGAACCAGGACTATATTAGCTACCCAGTTAGAAAATCTCAAAGGCAGAATTATCTTTGCTTCCCATAATTTTCTGATTTCTTTCTCAATGATTGAGAGCAGCATGGGATTGACATGTATGATTTTTGGTGCTATAGGCTTTGCATCTATTTTCAAACGAATCTTGTGCTCTGTTATGCTTCTATCATAAGTTTTCAGCTCTCTATAATACCATACAAAAATATCAATAAATTCCTTCAGGAGCTTGATATATTTTGTTCTAATTTCAAGAGATATGAATTTGGACACTTTGACTAATTTTTGTTGATCCTCTGTGCCAATGTTAAATTCTATTGTACTCTCTCCATCAACTTTACTTTCAGGCTTGAGAAAAACATCATTATTATTGAACAATCTTTCTAAAGGAACTAAGCCTTTAGGAATATAGTTAGTTTTCAGATCTATAATGTTCTTCCCAGCCATGGTTTTCTTAAAAGGCCTGCTATTTTGATTTTCAACAATGTCCTGCTCATCATCAATTTGTATGTCTACAAACTCTTCAACGCACTCTAAAAAATTCTTAATTTCCTTGTCATCCTCAAATACTTGTCAGTATTTAATGTTGTTAGGAATTGAACACCTATTTTTTATTTGAACATCATAGGTTGCCTTGAAATCTAGAGGAACTTTGAAATTACTAGCAGTACTAGCTAGTGAGTCAGCCATTTGATTTTCCTCTCTAGTGACAAAATTTATATTAAATGCTGAAAATAATGTTCAATCAAGTCCCAGACTTCATTTCTATAATTTTTCAACTTGGATTTTTTCACTTGGTATTTTTTTCTCACCTTCTTTATCACCAACTCTGAATCACCAAAAGTAATTATCTGCTCCGCCCCCAAATATTTCGCTGCCTTCATACCCAGCACAAGCGCCTCATATTCAACAGTGTTGTTAGTGGTAGAAAATTGCAGTTTATATGATATAGTTACCCTTTTCTGAGTGGGAGAAAAGAGGACTACACCGACTCTTGATCCTTCATTTGATGAGGCTCCATCAAAGTGCAATTTCTAGATCTGTTTTCCCTCTAAATGCTGCTCATTTGTAACTTGAAAGTGTTGTTTTTCACTTATTTCAGGCTGGAAATTGTTATCATCAACAGCAAGGTGTAGTATTTATGACCCCAATTCCTTTTCTTCAACATATATGGGATGGTTTGAAGGATTATGTTGATCACTAATGACGTAGGTCATTTGGGTTTCCCTATACAGCCTTCTGAATTCCCCTACAAACACTGGGATGGTGGCATATGACATTTCCATCTGAATTAGGGTACCTCCCAATTTTTAGACCAAGATCTGGAAAGTAGCATCCCAAATCTAGAAGGAATGTCTGCAACTACAATATTTATCACTAAGCTTTTCATAGGTAGTTGGGTAAGAGAAACAAGTAAGTCCTTAATTACTCCAATGCACTTGGCTTTTTTGGAATCAAAGCTATGGAGGTCATGGTATTTCTTGGTGATCTCTAATCCAAATTCATCCATCACTTTCTTTGGCATGAGATTGTGAGAAGCCCCATAATCTAACAAACAATTATTCAACAATTTTTCATGTATATTGAGTGGCAGATAGAAAGGTGGTGAGTTTTCATCATTTTGATCTTCGACAAGAAAACCTAGATAAATAGTGGGATGTTCATCCTCAATATTAACTTAGTTCGGGGCGAGAGGTGGCTGAAGCAGACTTTTAAAAGAATATTTATATGATGGATTTTTCAAAAATTCCATAAGTGGGACTGAAATTTTGATATTATTCAATTCAGATTTGAAATTGAAATAAATTGGAACTAATTTCTTATTTTCTGCAGTGATTTTGACAATTGGGGCATAATTTTGGAGTGGAGGGACCTCATTGACTTTGTTCTTCTGTTTGGTAGCTTGTTTCTCTGAATCTGATTTTTGTTGAGGTTGTTGAACAGGGCCTTTAGACCCCAAAGGATAATTTCTGTTTTGAGCTTCTTGTTGTTTTTTATTATTTTTTGCATAAATTTGGACATTCTCATCATCTGAAAACAAATAAATCCTTGATTGGTCTTCATATTCTTGCAAAGTCAGACAAATTTACAGTGAGGTTTCTCCTACAAGGTTTATTTCTTCATTTTCTTCCTCATGTTCTGTTGATTTTCTTCGGAAAAATTATTCAAAGGAGATTGAACATTTTGATCATCAGCATTCCTCCTTGGGCGTTGTAGGATTTGTTGGGGTTGAAATGGCATCTTGAAGGGAGCCTGATTTCTATTAGCTTCATTTTGATTGGCTCTAGCATCTAGTTTGTTTTCTAACTCTAATTTTGTCATCTTAGAGGCAAGTTCCTTGATTAAATTGGACATTTGATCGATCTTTTCTTTTGTTGTAAGAGACTTAGAAGAAGAAGGTCTTTCTTCTTTCATATTATTTTTGTCTTTTGTTGCCTTTTCTTCCTCTATTTTCAATTTATTAGAAGCCATGAGATTAGAATTCACTCCAATTTCAACCTTTTACATATTCATCAATGTTTGTGCTTTCTCAGCCCTTAACTATAAAGCAAACTCAAAATCTAGAGAATTTGCAATAGTTATCATAGTTGTAGTCTCAAGAGGCTTAATTTATTCAGGAATTTTCTGGTAAATATTATTAAACCTCTTGGTAAAATCATCCAATGACTCATCTGGTTTCTTCTTCAGAGTTCCAAAATTTGTAAGGTAGTACACATAGTCTTTCTTATCACCCCATTTCTTTACAAATATTTCCTCCAATTCATAAATTCCTGTTATTGATTTTGGAGGTAGACTTCTAAACCATTTACAAGCTTCACCATCCAATGTCTGAACAAAGAGTCTTGAAAAGACATCTTCATGTTCGACATTATGGTTGTCAGCATAACTATAGAAAGACACTAAATGTTCCTTAGTAGAAACTCCTTCTCCCTCCCCAATATATTTTGGAAGATATTTCAAGTAATCCCCTTGAGGGAGTGGATGCAAAGGTTGAGGAAACGAAAGTGGAGCATATATTGAATCCACTATATGTTGCATCCTTGTAAGGGCAGGCTGAGCCATATTTTGTTGATGTATAGTTGATGGATGACCGTTTGATGTAGCTTTTTGGGAAATAGGAATTACAATTTGTGGATTCTGAATCTGATTTAGGACAGTAGAAAATTGGAAATATTGAGTTGATTCTTCAGGCTTGGGGGCTGAAAATAGTGGATTCTCAAAGAGATGAATAGAGGATTTGTTGACTTCACCTTCTGCAGAAGAATAAGATTTAAAAGTTGTCTCTTGAGGCGATGAGGTTAATTCAAATTTATTTTTTTGAGCTAGGAAGTCAGATAAGTTTAATGTGGGGCCTTCAGGAACACTCTCTTCTAGTGGATGAGAAGAGGATGACCCAACAGCTGGATTTATAGATAAAGGAATATATTTTTGCTGAGGAGTAATGAAAGACTGGTATTTAGGATGAGTTCGGAGGAAATTTAAAATGGTCTTAAAATCTTCTTCAGTCAAAACATCCCTATCAAGAAAAGGTGCAATTGCCAATACTTTCTCTAACTCCCCTTCAGTTAGCACAAACTCTTTTGTTTCCTTATTGACACTAGATAACTCAATTTTTCCTCTTTGACTGAAATAGTACTTACTTTAGATTTACTAATTTCAGATTTATAAATTTAGGAAGGAGGAAAACCTTCAGCTGAGCTTAGGTTAACAACATCTACTTTATCTTCTATGGAAGTAGTTTCAATTTTAGATTTTTCAGCAAGATCTTTTGAAATTGAAACTTTTTTTTATTCTAAAGTATATGAAAGTACCTTTGTAATGTATTTTTCGTGTACCTTCTTCACTAACTAAGATCTGGCCTCAAATGATCTCTTTTTTCCTTTTGCATCTTTAATGATATTCTCTAGGTCTGCAACTAAGGTCACAGTAGGTGATCTCTGATATCTCCATGTAGTTCGAGGTATTGAAACCCCTTTTCCTCTCCGTGGAGTCGCCAGGTGAACTAATTTGTAGTCTTCTTCAAGTCATCAATTCTTATTCACCATTAAGAATTGACATTCAGCAATTCAAAACAAGAGACATCGGGAGAATACTTCGTTTCAAGGCCTTTGTCTCCTGGCAGATGCACCAAAATATGTTGGTGCTGGAATCAGCACTTGGACTACATCAAGCATCTGAACATACACATTCTAAACTCTAAGGAAATTTAATGAATTTTTTTATGATATTGGTAGGTGGTTTAAACTCTCATCCACTGAAAAGAGATTTTAGTTAAATCCATAGTTCTATTAATGAGGGTATTGGAGCCAGATGTGGTAGAAAAGGGTGAGTTTGTAGCCTATGAGGAGAAGAAAATGTAAAATTAGAGAAGAAACAGTAGGTCTGCAAATCATAAATCTACTGGATTTGGTATAAATTAACACAAGTGGCAGTTCAACAATATTTCATCAAGAGAAAGCTATTTCTAGTCTTACAATATTCTCATTGAAATATTATAAAAGATAACTATCATGAGTGATGCTCCCACTGTTATTATATATATTTTACCAAGAAGGCTCACTGTGTGAGACTAAAAAAAATTTATAAAACACATGAACATGTCAAGAGACTGATAAAAACTCATAACAACGTGAGGAATTACAAACTGCAACTGAAGATAATAAGATATGGAAACACAAGTGGAAATTGACAATACACACACCAGATTGGTAATAAGTCCTCAGAATTTTCTGTCCATTTCATTCACTAAAAAGAGTACTGATCATATGATTCAAGATTCTAAAACCAAAAACCCTTACTTCATATCAGTTTTTCACATATATACAAAAATATAAAACTGTCATCCCCACAAAAGGATTAAATATGTTCCTAAAAGTTATTACCATCTCGTGCAAGAGATGAGGCTTATCCAAAAACTTTAATACAAAGTGTTATGACATAATCAAAATAAACAACATTAATACTAACAATTTGAAGTGGTTGTATGATGTGGCAGTCTATAGGAATACTCCTCTTTTTTTCTAGTGAAGCCAACTCCACAAAAAGTGTAAACAACAGTGAAAGTGACGTGTGGTTGTTCCTTGAATGTTGCCTGGTGCCTTGCGAAAACGTGTTGGTGTTGGGAGTAATGGTAGAAATATATTTCATAGAATGTTTAAACATAAGACACAAGTGGGAGGGAATGTGATTTGTGATGGGGGTGATGACGTGGCAAAGAGGTGGGGCCCAGACAATACTGCAAATCACAAATCGTAAGTTTTATTATCAGACACGGGAGGTAAAGGTTAAAACTTGCGAAGTGCGATGTGCGATGAGAACAAAGGTGACGTGACATGATAGATGGTGGGGCCCATTTAATACCGCAAATCAAAAATCAGGAGTTTTGTTATGAGGAACGGGAGGTAAGTGTTAAAACTTGTGAAGTGAAATGTGTGATGACAGAGGGTGACGTGGCAGGACGGAGATGGGGTCCATTTAATACCGCAAATAGAAATTCAGGAGTTTTGTTATTATACATGGGAGGGAAAGGTTAAAACTTGTGAAGTGAGATGTGTGATGAGAATGGAGGTGATGTGACATGACAGACGGTGGGGCCCATTTAATACCGCAAATTGCAAAACGGGAGTTTTGTTATTAGACACGGGAGGTAAGTATTAAAACTTTTGAAGTGCGATGTGCGATGTAGAGAGGGTGACGTGGCAAGATGGAGATGGGGCCCATTTAATACTGCAAATCGGGAGTTTTTTTATTAGACACGGGAGGTAAGTGTTAAAACTTGTGAAGTGCGATGTGCGATGAACAATTAATATCACAATCAGGGGTTTTTTAGGAGACGGCAATTGTAACATGAATGAAAGTTAAAACTATGATAAGTTGGTTACGATGAAAGGGTAAAGGGTCCACCATGATTAAGTGCGGTAAGTTATATCATATAATATATGATATTACAAAGGTTTGATGTGGTGCGGGTAGAGCTGATTTTTAACTATAAAAAATGGATTTTAATAGTTAAAAAGGGATTTCGAAAGAAATGAAATGATGGACTTTGGGTTTTTAGAAAAATGAAAGGTAAAAGAGGGAAAATGAAATGAATGAAGGTAGAAATTAAATTTTCTCACCACTACACTTTGACAGCGACACTTTCATCTTACAATCGAACTGAAATTGTAGATTGATTCCTTGGAGAATGATGAGCAGACTTTCAAAATATTTTAAAAATTGCAATGCTAACACTTCCTATATAAATCCTTGCTCAAGATATCCATAAAGTTGTATAAAATCCCTAATTATCCCTTACACAACCTATATCACAGGGGTTTAATTAAAATTTTGATTGTCTACCAACTCAAGAAGAAAAGGACCACCTGGGATAAGTTCCTAACAGAGGAGGGGTTTGGTAGTATCAACTCTAGCAGGAGGGCAGGGAGGCCCAAGAAACAAGATGCTCATGAACAAACTAGTGCAACTCCTATGCCAAGAATTTCACAGCCAGCTCAGTCTACCCCATCAACTAATAGGAAAACTAGAAGTTTAGCGAGGAGGGCTAGAACTGAAACTATGTCTCCTATACCCATGGTGTAGCCTGTAGAGAAAGTATATGAGAGGAAAGCTCCAAAGGAATCTTAGACTTTAGCAGCATTCATCAGAGAGCATTCTATAAGATTCAAGCAAGGGAAAATTGTTAAGTCCACATGTGAGGAGAACAAAGCTTCTTCCTCGAAATACAAAGGCATAAGAAGGTTGGTCTTAGGAGATAAAATTTCAAATAAAACTAGTCCTAAAGTTCTAGTTCAAGTTCTAGTTGAAGTGCCAGTTCATGTGCCAGTTAAAGTGTCTATTCCAGTTCAACACTCCATTATAGCAGTTTCAAAAGAACAAGAATAGGTCAGGGAACCAACATTTTCTCAGTTATTATCTTCCTTCAATACACTTGAGACACCTACAAGGAGAAAGGATAAGAATGTCATTCATTCTTATTCATTCTTTGAAGAGGATACCACTGATGAAGACTTTTCAGAGACAGAATATGAAGAAGGTCAGTCTAGTGATATGGTGCAGAAGAGAAAAAGGGTTTCCTATATCCCAAATCCACACCTTAAAAGGCCTCACACTCAGCCAAAAGACAAACTTAGATTGAATAGCAAGTTGATTGCTAACCCAAGGATATGGGATCAAGTCATCAATATTGATGAAAGCCCAAATAAGCAAACCAAGAAGGCCAGAGCTAAAAGGAAAAAGTATACAGGAAAAAGATCTAGAAGGCTCACTAAGGCAGAGTCTCTCAAGATATTTTCTTCAATACTTGATTTCACCTAACTCTTTCAAGAGAAGCTCATACATTTTTGGCCTAAGTGAAAAACACAGCTATTTGCAAATTTCTGATTATTGCTACCTAATTTTGAAAAAGGCAGCTATTTTTTCCTGAGTTTTTGGATGAAGGGAGTGGAGGCAGATTTCTTCAAGTCTCGAGAGGTTCTACTGAGTATTTACATGCGTGTATTACCCAAAAAGGTAGCTCATGCCAGGTGTCATTGATCAAAGCTTCCTTCTAAATTTCAGGGTTTTGTTTCGCACTTTTTGGGGAAAACAACCACATTCCATTTCCAACTGTTGTTTATATTTTTTGTGGAGGTGGGCGCACTAGAACAGAGGAGAAATCTTCCAACAGATTTCCACATCATTTAGCCACTTTGAATTACTACCCATCATGATGTTTACTTTATTTATATTATAGCACTTTGTATTAAAGTTTAAAGATAAGCCTCATCTTTTGTATGAGATTGTAATAATTTTTTAGAACAGATTCACACCTTTTGTGGAGATGCCAGTATAATGTTTTTTGTATAAATGTGACAAAAATATATGAAGAAATGGTTCGTGGTTTAAGAATATTTTTCTCATATGATCAATGTACTTTTCAGTGAATGAAATTGGAAAAAACTTTTGAGGACTTATTTTCACTTGATGTATGTATTGTTAATTTTCACATGTGTTTCCACATCTCATTTTCTTTAGCTGCAGTTTGTAATTTCAAATGTTGTTGTATGTTTTTATCAATCCCTTAATATGTTTATGTATTTTGTCAACTTTTATCAGTCTCACCCAGTGAGCTTTCTTGATGAGATATACATAATGAAAATTAAAGAGCATCACTTATGACAGTCACTTTTCATGATATTTCAGTAAGATTATTGTAAGTCTAGATATAGCCTTCTCTTGTTGAAATATTTTCAAACTATTCCTTGTGTTATTTTTCACCAAAATACAATAGATTTCTACCTTGCAGACCCATTGTCTCTTCTTCTATTCCACACTCTCTTCTCTCCATAAGCTACAAACTTACCTTTATGCTACCATATCAGGACTCAATACCCTCATTAGTGTGACAGTGAACTTGACTGAAATCCCTTTTCAGTGATTGAGGGTTTAAAATAGCTACCAATATTATAATCCAAATCATTAAATTTCCTTAGAGCTTAGGATGTGACTGTTCAAGCATTTGTAGTAGTCCTAGTGCTAATTCCAGTACTAACATCTTTTCGTGCATTTGCTGGGAGACAAAGGCCTTGAAACGAAGTATTCTCTCGAGTCTCTTGTTTTGAATTGTTGAAAATCAATTCTTGATGGTGAACAAGAATTGGTAACTTGAATAATACTGCAAATTGGTTCACCTCACAACTCCACAAAGAGGAAGAGAGGTTTCAAGACCTCCTACTACAAGGAGAAATCAAAGATCACCTACTGTGACTCTAGTTGTTGACCCAAAGAAGATCATTAAAGATGCAAAAGGAAAACAAAGAAAAGTTGAAGCCACATCTCAGTCAGTGAAGAAGGTACATAAAAATTACATTCCAAAGCAAAAGGTACCTTCATCTACTTTAGAATCAAAAGAATTTTTAGTTTCAAAATATTCTGCTGAAAACTCTCAAGTTGAAACTTCTTCCCTTTTAAATAACGTAGATAGCGTTAACCTAGGCTCAGCTGAAAGTTTTTCTCACTCATCATTTATTAAATCTGAGATAAAGTACTATTCCAGTCAAAGAGGAAAAAACTAAGGTTTTAAGTGTCAATAAGGAATCAAAAGAGTTTGTGCTAAAAAGGGAAGTTAGAACAAGTATTGGAAATTTCACCTTTTCTTGATAGGGATGTTTTGACTAAAGAAGATTTTAAAACCATTCTAAATTTCCTTCAAACTCATCCTAAATACCATTCTTTTATTACCCCTCAGTAAGAGTATTTTTCTTTGTCTCGAAATACAGTTGTTGGTTCATCCTCTTCTCATCCACTAGAAGGGAATGTTCCTGAACGCCTCACTTTCAACTTATCTGGCTTTCTAGCTCAGAAAAATAAAGTTGAATTCACGTCATCCCCTCAAGAGACAACATTTGAATATGATTCTTCTGTATAAGTTGAATTCAAGACATCCTTTGTTCATCTCTTTGAAAATCGAGTGTTATCAGTCCCAAAACTTGAAGAATCAGCCCAAGATTTCCAATTTTCTGTTGTCTCAAATCATATTCAAAATCCACAAATTGTAATTCCTAATTCCCAAACAGCTACATCAACCATTCATCCATCAACTATACATCAACAAACCATGGCTCAGCCTACCCTTACAAGGATGCAGAAGATAGTGGCTACAAGATATGCACCACTTGCTCTTCCTCAACCTTTGCATCCTCTTCCTCAAGGGGATTACCTGAAATATCTTCCAAAATACACTAGGGAGGGAGAAGGAGTTTCTGCTGAAGAACATTTGGTTGCTTTCTATAGTTATGTTGATAACCAGAACATTGAACATGAAAATTTCTGGCCAAGACTCTTTGTTCATAGCTTGGATGGAGAAGTTCGTAAATGGTTTAGAATTCTGCCACCAAACTCAATAACATCACTAAATGAATTGGAGGAAGTATTTTTGAAACAATGGGGTGATAGAAAAGAATGTGTACTACCTTATAGATTTTGTAACTCTAAAAAAGAAGACAAATGAGTCATTGGCTGATTTTACAAAGAGGTTTAATCAAATTTATCAGAAATTTCCTGAAGAAATTAAGCCTCCTGAGACTAGAGTTATGATAACTTTTGACAATGCTTTAGATTCTAAGTTTCCTTTATGGTTAAGGGCCAATAAATCACAAACATTGATGGATATGCAAGAGGTTGTAATTGGAGTGAAGTTGATCCTGGTGGATATTGGTGGTCACCCGCCTATTCCACTTGGGGCCCCACCATTGTCTCTTTCAGTTTTTCAGTTTCGGCACAACTTACTATTTTTAGCATTTTTTCAGGTTTTGAACTTCCGGAGCCGTTTTGAGGCCCTAAATGAAATTATTTGGGAAAAAAAAAAACATGGGTCCACGGACCAATGTTGCTTATTTAAAATTTTTATTCCTCGGATAGATCTTTCTAACGAGGTATGGTACACGTCAAACAGAGATCGTATGCCAAAGTTACGCCCCTGGGAAGTTGAAACACCAATTTACCCAAACGGGGCCCATAGTTTTGGCGCTTCATCTCCTAGGGTTAGGGTTTTGGCTATTTAGGATTTCCCATTGTTTCTAAATGATAAATAGGCCCTCGAGCCTCATTGTAACACATTTCAGAGGCCTGTAGCCGCCACATCTCTTCTCAGAGATAGCTACCAGCGCCCTAGCTAGTTTTATTTCCATTCTGTCTGTAAGCAAAATTCAGTTCTTTGATATTAATGAAATGAAGTGTTATTTCCGCTGCATATCTGTATTTATGGTTATGTGTTTATTCTGTTGTGTTCCTGCATAAATCCGGATCAGAAGTCTAATCTTATGGCTTCAAATAAATTGAAAATGGAAGAGGAGAAAATAGCAAAAGACAAAAAGAAAATGAAAGAAGAAAAACCTTCTTCCTCTAAAACTCTTACATCAGAAGAAAATATTGATCAAATGTCCAATTTGATCAAGGAACTTGCCTCTAAGATGATAAAATTGGAGTTAGAAAAAAAACCAGTTGCTAGAGCCAATCAAAATGAAGCCAATATAAATCAGGCTCCCTTCATAAGACCTTTTCAGCCTCAACAAATTTTACAGCGCCCAAGGAGGAATGTTGATGATCAAAATGTTTAGACTCCTTTGAATAATTTTGCTGAAGAAGAGAAGCAAGAACATGAGGAAGAAAATGAAGAAATAAATCTTGTAGGAGAAACATCACAGTCAACTTGTTTGAATTTGAAAGAATATGAAGACCATTCAAGGATATATTTGTTTTCAGATGATGAGAATGCCCAAATTTATGCACAAAATGATAAAAAACAGCAATAAGCTCAAAACAGAAATTATTCTCTGAGGTCTAAAGGTCTTGTTCAACAACCTCAACAAAAATCAAATTCTGATAAATAAGCTGCCAAACAAAAGGCCAAATTCAATGAGGTTCCTCCACCTCAAAATTCTGCCCCAATTATCAAAATTTCTGCAAAAAAATAAAGAATTAGCTCCAATTTATTTCAGTTTCAAATCAGAATTGAATAAAATTAAGATTCATGTCCCACTTCTAGAATTGTTGAAAAATCTAGCATACAAAGAGTGTTTCAAAAGTCTATTACAACCACCTCTCTCTCTTGATTCAATCAATCTTGAGGATGGACATCTTACTATTTATTTAGGCTTCCATGTCCAAGACCAAAATGATGATAATTCACCACCTTTCTACCTCTCACTCAATACACATGACAAATTGCTGCATAATTTTCTATTAGATTCTGGCTTATCACAATTTAATGCCAAAGAAAGTGATGGATGAATTAGGATTAGAAATCACCAAGAAATACCATGACCTATACACCTTTGATTCCAAAAAATTTAAGTGTTTAGGTGTGATTAAAGACTTGGTTGTTTCTCTTACCCAGCTACCTATGAAAAGCTTAGTGATGGAAATCGTAGTTGCAGACATACCTTCTATATTTGGGATGTTTTTTTCCAGGTCTTGGTCTAAAAATTTGGGGGGCACCCTTCATATGGATATTTCATATGCCACAATCCTAGTGTTTGGAGGAGAATTCAGGAGGTTGTAAAGGAAACCCAAATGGCCTATATCATCAGTGATCAACATAATCCCTCAAATCATCCTATATATGTTGAGGATAAGGAATTGGGGTTATCTATATTACACCTTGTTGCTAATGACAATAATTTCTAGCCTGAAATCAGTAAAAAACAACACTTTCAAGGCAAAAATGAACATCCTTTAGAGGGAGGACAGATCTGGAAATTGTACTTTGACGGAGCCTCATCAAGGGAAGGATAAGGAGCTGGTGTAGTTCTCATTTCTCCCACTCAACAAAGGGTAAATATATCATATAAACTACAATTTTCTACCACAAATAACATTTTTTAATATGAGGCGCTTGTTCTGGTTAAGAAGGCAGCGAAAGACTTAGGAGTTGACCAACTAGTTGTCTTTGGTGATTCAGAAATGGTGATAACGCAGGTGAGAAACAACTATCAAGTTAAAAATTCCAAATTGAATAATTATAGGAATGAAGTGTGACACTTGATTGAGCATTATTTTTCAGCATTTTATGTGAATTTTGTCACTAGAGAGGAAAATCAAATGGCTGATTCACTAGCTATTGCTGCTAGTAATTTCAAAGTTCCTCTTGATATTAAGGCAACATATGATGTTCAAATTAAAAATAGACCTTCTATTTCTGATAACATCAAATACTAGAAAGTACTTGAAGATGACAAGGAAATTCAAAAAAAATTAGAGTGTGTTGAAGAGTTTGCAAACATTCAAATTGATGATGAGCAGGACATTGTTGAAAATCAAAACCGCAAGCCTTCCAAAAATACCATGGCTGGGAAGGACATTATAGATATGAAAACTAACTATATTCCTAAAGGTTTAGTTCCTTTAGAAAGATTGTCTGACAATAATGATGTCTTTTTGAAGCCTGAAAATAAAGCTGATGGAGAGAGTACAATTGACTGTAATATTGGTACAGAAGACAATCAAAATTAGTCAAATTTTCCAAATTTCTTTCTCTAGAAACCAGAAAAAAATATATATCAAGTTGTTGAAACAATATGCAGATATTTTTGCATGGTCCTATAGTGAATTGAAGACCTATAATAGAGGTATAATGGATCACAAAATTCCTCTGAAAGAAGATGCAAAGCCTGTAGCACTAAAAATAAGTCATATCAATCCCATGTTGCTCTCTATCATTGAGAAAGAAATCAGAAAATTATGGAAAGCAAAAATAATTCTGCCTTTAAGATTTTCTAATTGGGTGGCTAATATAGTCCTGGTTCGTAAAAAGAATGGCGAAATAAGAATTTTTTTCGATTTTCACAATCTGAACTGGTGTTCATTGAAGGATAACTATCCATTACCCAAGATGGATTATATTTTGTAGAAAGTTGTAGGCTCCAAAAGATTGTCAATGATAGATGGTTTTTTAGTCTATAATCATATTTCAGTTGATAGACAAGACAGAGAAAAGACGGCATTTACTACACCCTCGGGGACCTTCATGTACAAAAAAATTCCATTTATTCTAATGAACACAGGCGCAACATTTCAGCAGGAAATGGATATTACCTTTACAGGAGAAAAAGAAAGATTTGTAGCCATTTACTTGGATGACATTACAGTCTATTCAAAATCTGATGAAGATAATTTGAAACATTTGAAACAAGTTTTTGACAAATTCAGTAGATTTGGTTTTTCCTTGAACACAAATAAGTCATCCTTTGTTGTTCAAGAAGGAAAATTATTGGGACATATTGTGATAGAAAGTGATATATGTATTAATCCAGGGAGAGTAGAAGCTATTCAGAAGATTAGTTTGCCAAGGAATAAAAAAAATTGCAGCCATTTTTGGGGAAAACTAATTTCCTGAGGCACTTTGTTCCAAATTTTGCAGATTTGATCAAACATATAAATGTCTTGCTGAAGAAAGACACAGAATTCAAGTGGCGAGATGAAGCAAAAAATTGTTTTTCAGCAATCAATTCTACCTTGACTGAAGCTCCATTTTTTATTAGTCCTGATTTTGAAAAAAAAAATCTGATTTTTTCATATGCTTCAAAAGAAACAATTGCAGTTTCCTTATTGCAAAAGAACAAAGAAGGTTTAGAACAACCTATTTCATTTTTTAGTCGTGCTTTAAGAGATGCTCAATTAAAGTACAACTTGACCAAAAAACAAGCATATGCACTAGTTAAGGCTTGAAAGTCTTTTCGATTTTATGTGTTACATTCAAAAAATTTTGCTTTTGTGCCAAATATCACTGTCAAATATGTATTGCTGCAGCCAGATATAGATGGCGGGAGGGGAAGATGGCTGACCAAAATTCTGGAATTTTATATTGAGATCAGACCTACTAAATTGATAAAAGGACAAGGCTTGGCTTGCTTTATGGTTGAATCTAACTGCAAGGCTCTAAATATGAATATGGAGGCAGCTAAGAGAAAATATGGAGAAGGTATTTATGATTATCCTGAAATATTTCATTCAAATTGGTATAAGGATATAGTATACTTTTTGTTAAATTTCAATTGTCCCCCTTAAATGGAGAAGTAAAAAAAGAGAGCTTTAAATTGAAAGTTGTTAAGTATTTCATTTTAGAAGACCATATTTTCTAGAAAGACCCTATGGGAGTCTTATTGATATGTGTAAATGAAGCTGAGTCACAAGATATTATGTCATAAATACATGCTGGAGTGTGTGGAGGACATTTGTATTGGAAAGCTAATGCAAACAAAATCTTAAGATTTGGTTATTACTGGCCAACTCTTTTCTCTGATGTTTTTTCCAAAGTCAGGACTTGTGTCGAATTTCAAAATTTTGTTGGTAAACAGAAGCTGCTTCCATTACCTCTTATCCCTATTTCAACAGATGTTCCTTTCCAGCAGTGGGGGCTAAACTTCATCAGTGAAATACATTCACCTTCATCAGGACAGCATAGATGGATTCTTACAGCTATAGAGTATTTCACTAAGTGGATTGAATTTTTTCCAACCAGGAATTCCATTGATACGGTAATAATCAAATTTCTATTGGAAAACATTATGGCTAGATTTGGTTTTCCACAGAAATTAATGACTAATAATGCAATGGCTTTTAAGTCTACTAAGATGCATAACTTCTGTCAGCAATTTGGTATTGAATTGACTCATTCCACACCTTATTATCCTCAAGGTAATGGGTTATCTAAGTCATCCAATAAAATCTTGGTGAGAATCATTAAGAATATGTTCCCTAAAAATAAGAGAAATTGGGACACTCAGCTAGTGCATGCTCTTTGGGCAGACAGGGTAAGTGGTAAAATATCAATTGGAATGTCTCCCTTTCAGCTTGTATATGGTACTGATGTTGTAATGCCTTGGAAATTAGCTATTCCTGTTATGAAGTTTCCGCAAGAGGAAATTGATGATGAAAATCCAATTCAAAGGAGAATTCTGCAGCTAATAGAAACACATCAAATCAAAGAAACATTGATGGAAAAAGTACAAAAATATCATACTAAAGTCAAATATGTTTTTGACAAAAGGGAATCTGAAATTATTTCAGGAGAATGATTTGGTGTTGCGTTGGGATGTCAGGAGGGAAGACCATGGAAAACATGGAAAGTTTGACAATTTGTGGTTTGGGCCATTTAGAATTGCTCAATTTCTGGAAAACAATACTTTTCTGCTCAAGCATCTTGATGATGATCAGCTGACTAGAGGTCCAGTTAATGGTCATTTTCTTAAAAAATTCTTTGTTTAATAAGTCAGTTAGTCATTCCATTTTAAATATATAGGGTGATGTGTCAATAAAACTCCATGCCCAATGGTACTTGTGTATATAAATATGATTAGTCTTGAGTCGATTCAATCAAAGGTCAGTCCTAGTCATAATTTCTAGAAGTCTTCTGAATTTTGAAATTTTTAAGGCACTGATTCTACTGTCCTTGAAGCCTCATAGGGAGGACTTCGTCCCCAATAGGAACCACTATTAGCACTGTAAATTTTAATTGTCTGACCACTATTGTATCATTGTTTTCAAATTTTTCTTATGTCCTAGCCTATGTCGAAGTTTGAGTAATTTTCAATAAAGGTCAAAAAAGAGTCTCAAAACCAAAATACTTTTAATTTTATAGGTGGTATTAGTGTCTTAGGTTCATAAAAGAAGTTAAAACCATTTTTTTAACTTAGGTTAGTGTTGAAGGCTATTGGAAATTTTGGTAATAAAATTATAGTTGTTCTTTTCAAGATAATAGCTACTTCTATTTTATTTAAGTTTCATTGTTAACACGGTGATATAATGGAGGGAAATTATTTCTCCAAATTGAAGGTCACATTACTAACACAGTGAAAAGAGCCGCTATTTATTCGGGAACTTGTTCCCATTGGTAACAGAATGAAAAGTGCAGTTATTTCGCTGAAATTTGGTTATATTGCAATATAGAGGTAAAGGCAACTATTTCTCAGGCAGAAGGAGCTGCAAAGAATATTTTCGGAGAAAAGATCATTCTTGTTTGTAGATGATTGAAGACCTCCTAAGTTATAAGCATGATTATTCTTTTTAACAAGATTAATTATTTTTTGACTTCAGAGAATTATTATAGATGAATGGTTATATTATTAATGCAGCTAACCTATAGCTACCCTACTAAACTGAAGCGGAGATCATGGTACAAGGTATCAATTGTTAAATTATGTTTTGGAGTGTTCTAGAGTATTATGAGTTATGGGGCAACTTGGTTTCCATATTTTAATGATTTAAAATCATCAAATTAAACCATACCATATCTAAAGGCGTAATTTTAGAAGGTTAAGTTTAATATTCTCAACTCCGAGGTTCTCTATGGAAGTTATAGCTAATAGGAGTCACATCCTCCAGCAACTAGTTTATCATTTCAAGGCAGGAAAACGAGCCAGCAAATACCAAGTTTTTTGAATCTAGGGCCAAACCTCAATTTAAGTCAGTTGGCTGGTATAAGTTTTTGCAAAAAAATTCTAGAGAAAATGTGGCTTTAGCTCAGGCCTTTGCCGAGAGCTTTGATGGGGAGAAGGTCAAGTTGGGGAGCAAGACTTTCAATATCTTTTAAGCCGTCATAGCCCAAGATACTCAAACCTCTGCCACTAGAGAACGTTGGTTGAAGAATAAAATGTTGCTCACAGAAGTAAGTATTTTCCTTAAACCTGAACATCTCAATGTCAAATGGAATCCTACTGCACATATTTCCTATTTTAGGGTTGAATACCAACATGTCATCACCACTGTGAAATGCTACATTACATGTGAGGGTAGGTTATCCTCTATCCACCATTACCAAATGAGATTTCTTGCTTATATTTCAGGTGATAAACCTATGAATTTTTCCTAATTCCTATACAAATACTTGCTCAAGATGTCCCTAAAGTTGCATAAAATCCATAATTATCCCTTGCACAACCTATATCATAGGGGTTTAATTAAAATTTTGATTGTCTACCACCTCAAAAATAAAAGGACCACATGGGATAAGTTCCTGACAAAGGATGGTTTTGCTAGTATCAACTATAGGAGGAGGATAGGGAGGCCCAAGAAACAAGATGATCATGAAAAAAATAGTGCAACTCCTATGCCAATAAGGTCACAGCCAACTCGGTCTACCCCATCAACCAATAGGAAAACTAGAAGTTCAACCAGGAGGGCTAGAACTGAAACTGTCTCTCCTATACCCATGGTGTGGCCTGTAGAGAAAGTCTATGATAGGAAAACTCCAAAGGAATCTCAGAATTTAGCAGCATTCATTAGAGAGCATTCTATAAGATTCAAGCAAGGGAAAATTGTTAAGTCCACATGTGAGGAGAACAAAGCTTCTTCCTCAAAATACAGAGGCATAATAAGTTTGGCCTTAGGAGATAAAATTCTAGATAAAAGTAGTCTTGAAGTGCCAGTTCAAGTTCCAGTTGAAGTGCCAGTTCATGTGCCAGTTCAAGTGTTTATTCCAGTTCAACACTCCATTCCAGCAGTTGCAGAAGAACAAGAAGAGGTTAGGGAACCAACACTTGCTCAGTTATTCTCTTCCTTCAAGATGTCCAATACACCTACAAGGAGAAAGGATAATAATGTCATTCATTCTTATTCATCCTTTGAAGAGGATACCATTGATGAAGACTTTTTAGAGACAGAATATGAAGAAGGTCAGTCTAGTGATATGGTGCATAAGAGAAAAAGAGTTTCCTATATCCCAAATCCATACCTTAAGAGGCCTCATACTCGGCCAAAAAACAAACTTAGATTGAATAGCAAGTTGATTTCTAACCCAAGACTGAGGGATGAATTCATCAATATTGATGAAAGCACAGATAAGGAAACCAAGAGGGCTAGAGCTAGAAAGAAAAAGCATACAGGAAAAAGAGCTAGAAGGCTCACTAAGACAGAGTCTCTCAAGATATTTTCTTCAATACTTGATTTCATCTAACTCTTTTAGGAGAAGCTCATACATTTTTGGCCTAAGTGAAAAATGTTGCTATTTTTAGAATTTTCAGTTATTTCTACCTAATTTTGAAAAAGGCATCTATTTTTCCTGGGTTTTTGGATGAAGGGAGTGGAGGAATTTTTCTTCAAGTCTTGAGAGGTGCTAATAAGGAGTGGTTACATGCATGTAATATCCACAAAGTTAGCTCCTGCCAGGTGTCATTGATCACACTTTTTGTGGAGGTGGTTGCACCAGAACAGAGGAGCAGACTTCCAACATATTTCCACATCATTCAGCCACTTCGAATTTCTAGCCATAATGTTGTTTATTTTATTTATGTTATAGCACTTTGTGTTAAAGTTTAAAGATAAGCCTCATCTTTTGTATGAGATTTTAATAACTTTTTAGAACAGATTCACACCTTTTGTGGAGATGCCAGTATAATGTTGTTTTTATATATGTGAAAAAACTCTATGAAGAAAAGATTCGTGGTTTAAGAATCTTTTGCTCATATGATCAGTGTACTTTTCAGTGAATGAAATTGGAAAAAACTTTTGAGGAATTATTACCTATTTGATGTGTGTATTTTTAATTTTCACGTGTTTCCACATCTCATTTTCTTCAGCTGCAGTTTGTAATTTCAGATGTTGTTGTTTGTTTTTATTAGTCTCTTGATATGTTTATATATTTTTTCAAATTTTATCAGTCTCACACAGTGATATTTCTTGATGAGATATACATAATGATAGTTTAAATATCATCACTTATGACAGTCACATTTCATGATACTTCATTAAGGTTATTGTAAGTCTAGTTATAACCTTCTCTTGTTGAAATATTGTCAAACTATTCCTTGTATTAATTTTCACCAAAACACAGTAGATTTATGCCTTGTAGACCCACTGTCTCTTCTTCTATTTCACACTCTCTTCTCTCCATAGGCTACAAACTTACCTTTTTGCTACCATATCAGGACTCAATAACCTCACTAGTGCAACAGTGAACTTGACTGAAATCCCTTTTCAGTGATTGAGGTTTTAAACCACCTACAAATCTTATAATCCAAATCATTAAATTTCCTTAGGGCTTAGGATGTGACTGGTCAATCACTTGTAGCAGTCCAAGTGTTGATTCTAGCACTAACACCACATATGGTGCTCTTCCAATTCTTGGGTTGACGATTCAATTCATCTACATATTTTCCACCGCAATCTCACAGGTGTCACAGCTAAATGGTCTATTGAACTCACTTGAGGTGTCTTCTTTGATTTTAACACCTTGGTCGTGTTCTTCCTCACTCACTTCCAGTTACGTGTTCGATATGAAACGGGTACCCACCTTCTCACATCATTGCAGCAATCAACTGCAACCCATATTTCAGATCATATCCACGAATGGAGGCGGAAAATTTGTCTCATCAAATTCGACATCCTCGATCAGTTTTTAACTAAATGGTTCATGAAATATTTCGTTCCACAAATTGAAAAATATCTCACCATGTGTGGTTGCGTGAAGGAAGAGGAATTCATCGCCCACGCGCAATATCTCATGGTGGTCACATGTTCGGTTATGCTACCGCCCAGAAAAGCCTTCGAGCAGGATACTTTTGGCCATCTATTTTTAAGGATTTCATTCTTTACATTCAAAAATTTCATGGTTTCCACATCTATTCTCAGAAGGAATGTTCCCCACCCTCACCCTAGTACCCATTTGTGGCCATCAGGTCATTTTCAAAATGGGGAATTGATTTCATGACCTATAACACTCGCTCTATTGGGGGGCATGGTTATATTATCGTCATCGTCGATTATTTTACAAATTGGGTCGAGGTGATGCCTACATATGATAATGAAGTTAAAACTACGATGAAATTCCTGTTTAATCATTTCATATCTCAGTTCGGTGTCCCGACAGCCATTGTCACTGACCATGGCTCCCATTTTTGAAATCGTGAGATGACAAAGCTTATCTCTTAGCTGGGTCTATGACACGATAACTCCACTCCTTACTATCCACAGGCCAATGGCCAATTTGAAGGTGTCAAGAAGGTTTTGGTGACAATGCTTCAGCGAACCATTGGGAGACACAAAAGAGATTCGCATCTCATGCTTTTCTCAGCTCTGTGGACTTACCAAACATCCGCTAAGACTACTACCGGGTTTACACCATTTCAATTGGCGTATGGTCTGGAAACAACACCCTTGATCGAGTGTGAAATCTCTTCTCTGAAGCTAGCCATTGAGCTAATTCTTGGTACTTCGCCAAAAGAGAAATGTTTTCTTTACCTCGAGCGTCTCAATGAGACTTGAAGACTTGCTACTTTAGTCATTGAAGAACAAAAGAAACAAGTTGAGGCTCAGTACGACAAATTTTCCATCCCTCACGTTTTATCTGAAGGTGAATTGGTCCTCCTTTATGATCAAGCCCACGAAAAAATTGGGAGTCAGGAAGCTCGAGCCAAATGTGGCATGGGCCCTATATCGTTCAACGTGTATTGGAAAGAGGTGCTTATGAGGTAGTAGATTATGAAGGTAATCAATTGGCTGAGCCTAAAAATGGGCTCTATCTAAAAAATTATTATGCTTGATCACAAGTATGGTACATTTTACATTAGTGTGTTATTCATTAGTGCACTTTTTATATTTTTGGTGTGATTTTTTTCTTCGCAGACATGTTTCCCTTACTTACCTAGTGTTCCACTTGGTTTTCATATGTCGTTGAATCATTATACCCATTTTGCTGATGGTTCTTGTCGTAGCACAAGGAACTTATCTTCCGCAACATGGGCACTTTTTCCCCTGATGGCAAGTTGATTAATCTACAAGGTATTTATTTGGGTCAAACAACTAATAATATTTCTGAATATAGTGTGGTCATCGAAGTATTTTCGGATGCAATCAATCTTGATATAAGAGATTTGGTTATCAATTTAGACTCACAACTCATTGTCTTACATTTAAATGGTCATCATTCAGTTAAAAACCCTAGTATTTTGTGTATGTATTTATGTGTTTGATTATTGGAAAGACAATTTGATGACATTACATATCATCACATTCTGAGAAATTTGAATACATTGATGGATACATTAACAAACTATGTATTAGATAGACATCTGCGTAACATGTTAAAACCAATACATCATCATAATACACGAAGAATTAGTAGTTGTAGAAACATGCATATCTATATCTATATATATCGATTATGTCAAGTGTGTTACATCAAAATATACATGATGCTCGTGATAGCATGTGACTTCTCGAATCACTCGCTAGAGTAAGTGACACAATCCTCCTAGGACCCCCACGGTATGCCTCTGATAGTGAAGTGGAATCTCGTCAAAATTTGTGTATTCTGTTATGCCCCTAGTCAGGCCCGTCATATTACGCTCCATCTCTGCTACTGGATCTTCCCCCTCCTCATAGGGAGCATCCTCGACCTAGAGTACCACTCTCCTGGAAATCATAGACATATTGGTTGGTCTTACTAATCCTGCATCTGCAAAAATAATAAGTTTAGATCTCAGAATACATACCAAAAACATTTAAAAGTAAAAAATCCAAAAAAAAAAAATTTACCTACATCAGACCATTGTTTGCCTGGCAGAAGAGGTAGATCTGGGTCACCACTGATGTCAATGTCTAATTATGCGTAGTCCTCGACCACGATATTCTAACGGCACAGCCAGCTGAAGAACGCGGTTGGTAAATGCATCTATTGGCCCCCTCCCTAGGAGGGCATGATTTCACACCATCTCAATAGCCTCGAATCCCTCTGGGCTAGATCATGGATCTCCAACCATTGATACTAAAATAGAGGAACCCTCTCCAGAAAGAAGGAAACCAAGATGGACCCATACCCAAACTGTTTCATCCAACCTGTTTTTCACTTAGTCAATTCGCTCTTCATATTATCCAGTAACCCATTGCACCAGTTAAACATAGTAGGAGCCAAACATTCGACCGCGTACTGGGATCCGACCACTCGAGCCATGAAATGTAATATTGTATGTAAGGAAATATTTGCGATAGAGGATATCTCTACCTTCCCACTCTGAATGAGAATACTAGTACTCCCACCTCCAGCACGAGCTCCAGAGAGTTGGATTCTCTCCCATATCCTGGATAACCCTCTAATGAAATAGATTTCCATGACATCCAACTCAAGTCCTTGGTCTCCAATTATGAATATTTGGAGATCCACATCCCATATCCCAATCAAATACTGAATTAGCTCCAGCTGAGCTCTTAACCCTGATGTTTGCAAGAATTTCAGCAATCCACAATTCCACAATGTGTTTACACAATTTGGGTCGTGGAGTGCTTGGTGGTCTTCCACGTCATGGCCTCTTTCTTTCCATTCAATGACCATCTTTTTTGAGATCACCTACAAAACCAATTGACATTTTAGGGACTTTCATCGGAGTATTTTTGGAAATAAAACATTAAAAATTAAAGAATTTATTATTTTAATTTCTTCCCCGTGGTCAGCGCGACTGTGAAATTTGAAACAGCGCTGGCGGTGCGGTCGCCTTTTGGGCTAAGGGCGACTAGCACGAATCCAAAGCTCGGATCCGCACTGATTGCAATGAAAATAAAAATTGTAAATTCCCCCCCAAATCACAAAATTTATGAGACAAACTACTTAAAAATGGAGTTGAAATGAAGAGGAGAGTTTGAGCTCTTACATGTATCTAATGGACTTTTGAACAGTGTCCTGGATCGGTCGCACCACTGATTTGAAGTTCGAAGGGAAAAGGGGTAAAATTCACTTTCACAATTTACTCAAAAGAGAATGGTGAAAATGAATCTACTTTTTTTTTATTTATAGATTTTTGAAAGTATTTTCTCAATTATTTTATTATTTTTCCTTGATATCGGTGATGTTTGTCATTTTTTGTGCAGTAACAGGATCTTTATGCTAATGGTGATTATTTTTTATGCAAACGAGTTTTATTTTATCTCTTTTTTGGAATCGGTAAAAAGTAATTGAAAAATGAAACCCCCTGGAGTCACCTTTTAGCTCTTTTCTAACTCTCGAAACATGAAATATTGTAGATTACTTGTCATTTCAAACTCGCTAAGGTCTCAATATACGTTTACCCCTTTTTCAAGCTAAGATTCACTATTTACGAAAAAGGAATACCTTTATCAAACATGGTCAAGAGGTTCCCTCAAATATTGTTTTCTACTTTTTCAGATTCGAGGGATGATTTACGAAAAGGGACATGATGGAGTTCTATTTTTTGTTTCTTTTTCAAACTCCTTAAACATGAAAAAGGCACCAAGTTACTCTTTCGTCAAACTCGTTAAATTTTAAACGGTGAAAGACTTGTCACCATGACGAGATTGAGTTCCTCCTTCCAAGGGCTTGTTAAACTTAATAGGATGGATTCATTCAAAGAATGAACTTATATGCTCAGCATATGCTATCCTCTTCATGTTGGCTATAATAAAAAAAGAGGTACTCGTCAGCGATAACAGGGGGAAAATTGAAATTGAACATCCTATGTGTATTTTGGGCAGCTTGTCACTATTTAACATGACACTTGTCTGCAATTCGTGTCGGGTTGGGGATATCCTTCATTCGTCATTTTGCCTCTGTGCGTTTGGTAAATCCATTTTCCTCTTATTCTATCATCATTTATATCATCGTGACCTTTGATCCCATTTGATTTGAATGTTGCCACATTCCGGAGTCATGTTGTTGATATGTTCAAGAGAAGTCCTTTTTGTCAAAGTCAAACATCCATTTCTTCTCTGACATTCTCTGTTATAGTCCTAAATCACTCCTATAATCTTGAGATATTCGTCATTTCTTGTTGATGATGTGGGAATCATTATGGCCCTCCTTCAATGGATCACTTCATTTCGACCTCAGCTCATTATCCAAGAAGATGATTTAGAAACTCATTTTCAGTATCTTGGAGCTTTAATGCCTCAATGGAAAGTTCTTTATGTTTGACGATAGGTTCACATCACTAGCCTTTGATCGAATGATTCTATAAGTGTTCGACTTCAACACATTTATTCACACTTGTATATTGTGTTGTTGTACCTTGAGGGCCATCGTCATTATTGGTGGTTTCTCTCATGACTGTTAACGGTTTTCATCATTGATCGGTAATCAGGTGGTTTCTACTATGTTCGACATCAGATCATCTATTCACATGGCTAGATTCATATGTTGGGTAGATCGATATTGCATGAATACCCTTGATCACCTTTTTCATTATCCAAGTTTCGTGTAGTTATTGAGTATTCATGATTGTACATATGGTCCTGTCTATATGGATGGATGTGACCATGTCGTGGATCTGTTTCCATGATCTCTTTCAGACGAATGGTTGCGACCATTTTGTGGGTTCATATGTTATTCTATGCCTAGTCCACATATATGTTATTAGGAATATTCACATTAGAGATGTCATATAATGTATTATTTTTTATTTGGTAGGTTTCCTGGAGGTATTTCGAATTCTTTTGTCTTGGCTCATAAAGCATTTCACCCATCACTCCCTGTTATGCCTTCATGCTTTAGGGGGCATCTATTACACAGTAATTTGTCACCCTGCTCACTTCTCGTCCCTGATCCTAAAGTGCCTATGATAGGTCATGTGTATTATATCCACCTGGTAAAAATACACAAAGATATCCTCTGAAGAATCAAAGAAATATGCCTTGAAATATCACTAGAGAGACTTGATCAAAAACCTAAATTTTTGGGTTAGTGCGCTTCTCTAGTGACTTTCTCGTGCTGATGACAGGTTGACAGTTCTGACCTAGCACTGTCAGCGACCTTTTTTCTAAGAAAACCATGCTAATCCCTTTCTGGCAGTGTTTCCTCAAAATGGAGGAGAAGCTTTTACCTTTAGAATCTCCAGGGCGATGAGTTGGTTGTTATTCGGTGGTGATAGGGTCAACCTATATGATTTTAGAGCATTGATCTTATCAAAAGGGGTTTATCCCTTGTAAAGTGGACCTTCTTCCTCATTTCAAGGGCTCCCAACCTATTCTCCCTTTCTATAAATTGATGCCCATCCCTCCACTATTGGTTGGTCATTGTTGGGCTGGTGAGATCATTCATTCTGTTTACACTCATGTATTGTGATAATGTGTAATATTTTCGGGAGAAGGAATGCTTTAGATATTCAGTGAAGGACTCATAAATCACCAAAGGGAGGCCTCCAACATCATGGCCTGGGTTGTAATCTATATTTTACATTCATTATTAAAACATATGATGTTTGCTTTCTATATTTGTCTAATCATTTGCGCAAATATTCTAATGTTCCTTGATCTGTTAGATAGTTGACGTTCATGAATAATATGTATTGGATTATTTTTTTTGTTGCCTCTTGATCTCCTGGAGGTAATCATATGCCACTAGTAGCGAGGAACGAGCTTTAGGGATCATGGATCAAGGCCACCATCAAATTTTTCAAGCATAACATTATGAAAAGGTAACCCTATCTCCTTTATTGTCTCATTTTGAATATTAGCTAAGGAAGCTTGCATTAGAAAGTCTCACAAGTTGCTAGACCCACTCTAGGGCTAGAGAGATCGCCTTTGTCTGCAGAGGGGATTTGTCTTCAAAAAACCTTCATTCTTGGAGCCCAGGAACATGGGTGTATGAGGCTTAAGCCTAAATTCCTCCGATCCCAAGGTTTTTTCCACTCTCGCGCATTCAACAGGTATTGATATATTTGTATATATAGAGTCATTGTCGAGACCTCTTGATCCAAAAAATATGTTTGTGTCTTTGCCAAGATATCCCTTTTGAGCTTTCACACTGCCCTGGACCAACTCGGTATGTGGCCTATACATATATATATCGTCATCTCTCCAGATATTTCAATTCATAAATTAGGGCCTAATGGCCAAAATGCAAAAAAATAGGCTTAGCCTAGAAGTGCATTTCATGGATCTATTTGTCTCCTTTATACTAAGGTCATGTAGACCAGTTGCACGCTCATAAGGAACAAAAATACCACCCAAATATTGGGAGGATTTATCCAAGGACTCATCCTCTCACTTCCACATAGGAAAGGGGGCATTCCTCTTTTTTATTCAAGCCATTTTTCCACACAACAAACTCAGAGTGCCTTCTATAAACAATATAAAGAAATTATCAAGCATTTACCTTACAATTTCATGACAGAAGTTCATAAATGGAACCATAAAATAATTAAGAGTTCATTCAATAACATTCATCCATTATTATCATACTACTATGAAACTTTATTCAAATTTATATACATTCATAGAGAATTTTTTAAATTCCATTGATCTCATCTCAAAGAAATTTATTTTCCTTTTAGAAATATCGAAAATCAAAGGTGGGACTTGAATTTTCCACCCAACCATCGACCTATTGTATCCATAATTACTTCAAACAATCACCCCCGAGCTAGATCCACGATCTAGGGGGAATTTTCCTTTTAGCAGCCTTAGAAAGAATCCATCTTTAGTACAAAGAGGATAGGAAACACATATGACAGTGGGTTGTTTGCCAGCTATTCAAGCAAAACAAAATTCATAGTAATGGGTGGTTTATCAGCAGTTTCAAGTATTATAGGAGTTGTTTATCACCCCCCAGCAAGCACCCTAGGTGGTTTATCAATTGTTTCAAGCACTCAATGAGTGGTTTATCAACCCACAACAAACACCCTTTTACATGTGGTTTATCAGCTCTAGAAAGAACCCTGAGTGGTTTCTCAGTTAGTCCCTTTTCAAGCACTTATTATATTTATTTTTCATCCTCTTTCTCTTCTTTTCACAATTTTCTCTTTCAGGGAATCCCATTCCCTCAGCTCAAATCTCTTTATAAGTTTTCTCATGAGCTCCACCAAGAAGAGGTCCCACCCCCACATTACTATGCACTTTACTTTTTATCATTTCTTCGTGGGTCTCTTCATGTTACTCTTGGAATATTCCTCTTATTTTTCTCATTATTTGCACCATAAAATTAGTTTAAGGCTCCAGTTAACCCCACTTGGGTTTATCTTTCCTCTTCCCTCTTATATCATGGATCTATGGTCCCACACTTCATGCCATTACATCATTACACCAAAAAAATAAGGGGAAATGTACCACGGGTGTCACAATATCTATATAATCCATGGATATGAAATGTATATGGATATAAAAATAAATCACGGAATAATTTGAATCTAAGATATAACATAAAAATTAATAAAAACAAAGGTAGATCATTTTTTTTAAATAAATGTAGATCTGGGTGAAAATGTATCCGGATAATATAAAATGTAATACAAGAAATAATAATATATATGAGATCCAATCATCTGAGAAAACTTAAACCTTGTTAAATAAGAAATTCCTGAATGCCAGATATCTTAATTTATCTAAATAAATAAAAATTAAAGATTAAAAAAACAATAACATAATTTTAAAACTGAAATAATTTAAAATTAAAATAAATAAAATAATCCACGAGACATCTAGGAAATAATAATGTATTCACGAAAATTTAAATCCACGTAAAAACCAATTCAGGATAAAAGTATGTGAATATGTAGAGGAGTGTATATCCTCAACTTCTTAATAGTATGTTTAGCGATGGAACAAGCAATGCATGATTTGATATAGTAGCTCAAACCAATGAGATAAAAATAGTAGGGGAAGAGCTAAGAAGCACACTCAGGAGGAAACACACTAAAAAATGGAGGTGGAGCTCTCTCAACTATGCCATGGGACGTATAAGAAATATTACATGTACACACAATGGAAGGGAAATCAGGGTTTGACTACTCGATTGGAATTTATTTTCTCAACAATTCATTGTTTCAAACTCTTGGAGCATGGGAATTAGTATAATCTATAGGGTTGAAGACTTCAAGGCTGGCTAAAGAATATGTGGAGCTATGGAGCATACTAAATACTTAGTGCTTTCCATGTGGTTGATGAACCACTGAGTGTTTTTTGATGGGATGATTAAACCACTTGGCACTTGCAATTAGACTAATGAAACACTTAGTTATTGCTAACTAATTTATGAACCACCCTCATTGTGGAATCAATCCCTAGATAACACCGCTAGGTGCTTGTAGTTAGACTGATGAACCACTTGGTGCCTGCTAAGTTATTTCTAACTAGCTAATGAAGTAACCTCATAGTGGAATCAATCTCTGGATAACACCACTAGTTTTGGTAGTTAGATTGATGAACCACTTAGTTCTTGCCAAGTGCTTGCTAACCAGCTGATGAACCACCCTAATTGTGGAATCAATGCATGGATTCAACCAATGGGTTCTTGCAATTAGATTGATGAACTACATAGTTCTTACTAAGTGCTTGTTAATTGGATGATGAACCACCCTCATCATGGAATCAATTCTTGGATTCAACCATTGGGTGCTTGCAGTTATATCGATGAACCACATAGTGCTTACTAAGTGATTGCTAATTTTTCAATGAACCACCCTCATCGTGGAATCAATCCTTGGGATGACACATCATACTAATTTGATGTTTGTTTTATTGGAAAACTAATCAGTGCATGTTGCTTAGATGATGAACCACTAAGTGCTTGTAAAATTATTAATCGAGCCACTAGGTGATTCCAGTTAAGTTGAGGAACCAATTAGTGTTTTCCGAGTACTTTTTAACTGGCTTATGAACCACATTCACAATGGATTCAATAATTTGGAACTTAGCAATATACCCCTCTATAATTTTGGTGAAACCCTATGATTTGAAGATCAAAGAGTAAATGAGTCACTTTGATGCTTACTTATAAAGTATTATTTGATGAACCACCTGGATAATGGGCTTCATTTCCTAAGTGTTTGACCAAGCCATTGTTGTGAATTTCCCTTATGTAAGCATTCCCTTAGAATATGGATCTGACTTAGGAGAGGTTAACTACAAGAGATATTGTTGTGTAGTTTCCCTATCGTTGGGTGAAGAGTGGAAGTCCCTCCTTTAGTTTCCAACCATCTTAAAAAACTCAAAAAAGTATAATTATTTATGCATATGTGAATTATGAATGATGACTATGCGTGTTATGTTAATGTTTTATATATGGTTTTGTATGATTCTTGAATGAATACCTAAATTCATTGTATGTTCATAGTAGACAATTACTTATTATATCATTGGTTATATGGAATGTTATGTATTGTCAAATTATGTTGTCAAACCCATAATTGTAGACTTTTATATGTTATGTTTTCAAGGAATTTTTGGCTAATGTTGAGGATACTTAGTTTATGAATGATGTTATGAACTTATGGGTTTATGCACACTTATATGCATTGTTATAACTAAGAACTATAATCAGATGAAATTTCCTAGGTTTTCATTGTCTTAATATGGCACAATATCTCTAAAAGTATTTTCTCATACACTTGTCTTGGTATTTAGGAAATTTGGTGTCTGAGAATTTGGGCAGTCAAGCTAGTATATCCTAATAAATGGGTTGGATTTAATCAATACCAGATTGATCTATTTCATTTAGGCATCAGGGAGGTCAAGAACAAGTTCCCTTGAGCTTGGCCCGAATATTTCATGGGGCTATATATCCTTTCCTAAGACCATTTCACATTTTGGCAAACTTCCTTCTAAGTATTGGACCCAAGGGTAAGGGGATGGTAAGAGCTAATGAAATGTTATAACACCATATTTCCCCTACAAACAATATAACGTGAATTCCTTGCAAAAATATGAAGTGGGCTCAGTGGGGGCCCACGTGCAAATATGACATGGTACTGCCATGTGTATGCCACATGGAAGAGGTGAGGTGAGGAAAAATCTTACCACCACCCATCACTTGTTGTCATAATACATTGCATTGCACCATGGTATGGACATTGGCGGTGGGGTGGTGGTAGCATCTATTGTATAAAAAGTCCTTCTACTAGACTCGATAACTAACAAGACCGCCCGTTTCTCATCGAAACTTATTTTAACTCTTAGCATCCCTTTAAGGGTAATAGTGGTGGTATACATAGCAGAAATTACCGTGAAATATTCCCATTTTTTATGGTTTTCAATTAACGAGACCAACCATAACTTATCAGATCAATGTCTCTAGGCCCTTGATAATGAGAGGTATTCTTTGGATATAATTATTGGGTCATGGCCATATTAATGACCCTCATTCATTTTAGGCCCCCTTGGTCCACTAAGAGATAAGGGTGGAAGGGGGGTCTGATGTGGGGATTCCCATTGAGGGTCCCAAATTGAAAGGTGCCTCCTCATGGATGCATGATCGTAGTAAGGGCATGATCAATGACCCATGTTCACCTCGAGGTCCCCCTTGGTTCTCCATGAGTTAATGGGGTGGTTCTGAAATGGTAATCAACCCATGTTAAACCCACTCTGATTTTCGAGAACTCGAAACCAAATATAAGGTAGAGTCATCGAATAACATATCAGGATCTTAAATCATAATACACATGATTCCAGAAGTTATAATCTACATTATAACACAAAGGGTCGACCCCACGTATAGTCATGGAATAACACATCAGGATCTTAAATCATAATACACATGATTCCAGAAGTTATAATCTACATTATAACACAAAGGGTTGACCCCAATCAGATCCATGTTTCAGGATTAATGTGGAAAGTTCTACAAGGACTTAGTAGTGGTCACATGGGTGCCATCTAATGGACCTAGTGTCATCGCGGATTAAATAGGGATGCCATATGGGGCTCCCCTATTGATGTGGAATTATCTAATTGCTTAAACTTCAAATGGGCATAAATTTTGTTGAAAATACTAAAAGGAGGTTGAATCAATATTTTAATTTCTCTAACAATTAAATATCAAAACGTTAACCAGTAACATCATATTAAAGGGACACAAGAATTATATAAACAATTATATTTATATTATAAGGGAAGCTACAAATTTTATTTTTTTGGTTACAACTGAAAGGGATATATGATCTGAATGGAATGTGGCATCCACCTAAGGTATTTACCCATGGTGTTGTAAGCGGCATCTACCCATGGTATTAATTCACCCATGGAATTTATGCATGGTATTGTAAGTTGTATCTATCCATGGTATTCATTCACCGATGGTATTTACCCACCCATGGAATTTATAGTGGTATTGTGACTAAAAAATACTATAAGTAATAAGTCACATTTTGTAAAATGGGATATTTTCCAACACAATGTAGCTTTTACGAATATTCTATGTTTTAATAAATAAATAAAAATGTGGTTTTATTTACTGTGTTTCTTCTCTCATATTGTCGGAATTTAAATTTTTTAAATCTTGGTGGCCTCCCACAAAGATCCAGATCAATGGTATCAGATTCAGGTTACAGCTCCATGGGAATGAGGGTTTCACGCATATTTCACTTTCAAAGTTTTGCAGGAATTTTTTGGGCAGCGAGTTTGTAGATCAAATCTGAAACTCCTGGTGAAAATTTTACAAAAAAAAATTACATATATGGATTCCTTACAAAAAAAATATTCAAATTAAAAAATAATAAAAAATAGAAAAATCGGCCGACTCGGAGTCTGGATAAGGGAGATATCGCTGATTTAAAATCAAGTATGTTGCAGAAATTTTTCTGACAACAATTCGTGGATGGCGGATCTCCTATCATTTTTTGCAATTTTATTTTTGATGAGGGAGATATAGCTGATTTAAAATCAGCTATTTTTTTCAGATTTTTTTGTGATGGCAGGACAGTTGCAACACCAATCTGAGTTTCCAGAGTGTCCATATAGAGATTTAAATCACATGGGAATATGCATAATGGTCATTATGTTTCCAAAAACAGGTTATAACAACTATTCCGAGTTATATTGACCAAGTTATACCCATTTTAAATCCAGAGCAACATTCAAAGCGGGTTCCTTTTGGAAACGTACCCTCCCACCCCGATTTAGTAGCACCTACTTCACCTTCATTAGTTTCAGCATAACAATATTTAGCTTGGGTTCTTTGGAGACGTGCCCTTCCACCCTAGGCTATGCAGGCACCTGCTACTTCATCAACAATCAGCATCACTGTTATGGGTCAACTGCACAAAATCCTTGTTATCGAAGTCTATTTGCTAGGTCGCACACTCTTAGTATCACAGTTGGTCAGAAGCATTACAGGGTATCTCTATTCTCGGATCTTCGTTTTCATGGTTATGAGTTATCCACATTCTCACACTTCATCGAAGTCCATTTTCTAGGCCGCACATTGTCAATAACACATTTGGTCATAGGCATTACAAGGTATCTCTATCCTTAGATCTTCATTCATCACGGTTATTGGTTAACCACACAAAACCTTTTTCTTATGTGGCTCTTCATATTCAACACAAGATTCTCAGGAGGGAACTTCACACAATGGGGACCATTGCTTCTTAAGGAGGGAGAAATGATCTGAATGGAATGTGGAATCCACTGATGGTATTTACCCATGGTGTTGTAAGCGACATCTACCCATGGTAATCATTCACCTATGGTATTCATACACCCATGATATTCATCTTCCCATGGAATTTACCCATGGTATTGTGATTTTCATCTACCCATGGTATTCATTCACCCATGGTATTTACCCACCCATGGAATTTACCTGTGGCATTGTGACTCAAAAACACTATAAGAAACAAATCACATTTTGTAAAATGGGAGATTATCCATCACAATGTATCTTTTACAGTTATTCTCCGTTTTAATATATATAAAAAATTGTGGTTTTATTTCATGTGTATCCTCTCCCATTTTGTTGGCATTTCAATTTTTCAAATGTTGGGGATCTCCTCCCAAGACATGAATCACTATAACCCCAATATTTACCAGTGCCCACTAGAAGGAGGTGACAACCTTTTAAAGGAAGCTACAACTTCCTTTCCTAGCACCACCATATGACCCTTAATAATAATAATAATAATAATAATAATAAAACCATTAAGCTCCCATACCAGGGATAATGAGTTAATTACAATGACTTCCAAACACTAGTATTTATTTAAGTCATTAACAATTTTAAATATTCTCCTTGAGTCTTGATATGTCCAATAGGTATATTGTTGTAGTTAAAAATAAATTCTACCAAACCACAAGAGACTCTACTTCATACCTCAATTTACTTCTCGATAAGACCTTATTCAAAAAGTAGGGAAGCCCTAACCTAGAATTCAAATCTCCTTAACACAACTTCTCAAGGTAGGTATAAGACTACTTTAGAACTTGTACAAGACAAGTATCAAAAGGCTTTCCCCAAGATGGCATGAAGGGATGCTTCAAGACTTATGTTTAAAAATCAATATATGTACCAATGCTTCAACCTTCCTCAATTAAGCTTTCAACGATGCTTAGATCAAGTCATGGAAGTGCATCAAAATAGGGACTGAAGCTGCTTCACATAGCTACCCTAGATACTTGGATATATACCACAGGACACCTTTGGACCTGTCTTAGAATGAATTCCTGAATAGATAAAATCAACTTCAAAAGAATTCGAATCGGCCTCAAGGGATGACACAAATATGCCTTAAGGTTGTCTCCCAAAATGATATAGATATGCCTCAAGAGAGAAAGTGAATTTGTCTACAAAATTGGTCACAAAGGGATCATACTAAAGCTTCAAGAATATTCTTCAAGAGTTACTCCCAAAATGACACATAATTGATTCTGAAATAGCCTTGGATCTGCATTAAAACAATTCTGAATTAGGCCTTGAAGAAGCCTTAGAACTGCTTTTGCTCAGCCCTTTGGAAGGGTTGAATTAGGGCCTCGGGGAAGCCTGAAAAAGGGTTTTAGGCATGCCCAAATTAGACTACATAAAGTTTATATTTGTGATGGAATGGGCTGAAATTCATACCTAGAACGATCCATGGAAGAGGTTGAAATTTGGTTATATCAGATAACTCAGACTTGGACCTGTGACAAGCAACCTCAAATGTGTTTTAGAGGTCAACCTATGTATTTGTTACAAAATCAGACAATCAAAATAAATCTCCATGAAATTTCCTTAGAAACAATTCAATTTCTTCAGATATTCAATGATGCTCCAACCTTATATTACTTCTTGATTTGACTCGGCCTACTCCTCATATTTTTTCCATAGAACTACTAATTTACTTTCCTCAGTTCCCCATGAGTTGGGTGAATAAATAGTGGTTGGGAGGGGGTCGTATATTAGGGCAGACTTGATACATATAAATCCATGACTATATGTTGGAGCCCACTTGAACTTGTACCAAGCCAACTTGAACAAAGAGGCTTAGGATTTATTTATTTTTAAAATGTACCTTCTAGAAAAAGAACAATGCATGGAAAATTTTGATAATACATTTAGGACAATTTAATTTATAATGCTAAACCTTATTAATAAAGGATTAATAAGTTCATAAACTTTTTCGGGCAAAAGCGTTGGTGCAAAACCAATCCTTGGGGCATAAACCTTTAAATGTTAATATCTCTTCAACTAATAGGACCCACAAGGCATGTGTACCTATCAAACGAAATGGTTTGAAAAGAGATATCAATATAGAAGGACCTTTCATCCAACATCATTGATTTGCGCATCCAAACCGTCAAATAAATTTTGGCCCAATCACCCTTTGACATCAATGACGCATTCTTCCAACAATCTCCCCCTTTGTCATTAATGTCAACACCCATGCTCCCTTTGTCATCATGCTCCCCTTGTCTCCATCCTTCACTTCCTTTTTCTCTATGTTGCATTTCATTTTCTCTCCCATTTTGACATCAATGGAAAAGGGTGACTCATGTCTTTGGGGTTTCTCCCTCTAAACATATGGCGTTCAATAGGATTTTTGTCTTCTTATCCTTCCCTTCTTTGTTGTTCTTATAGTTCTTTTGCTTGGCTACAATATTCTTCCGCTCTACTTGGTCTAGAAAGTATATGCCATTTGTTCTTCTTGTGGTTGTTGCAACCAATATTCCTGAGTCTTGTTTTCTAATTTCACACTTCTAAGATTCAAACAAGATATTATACCATTGATCACACATCTTTCCAACACTGAGAATATTATGCTTCAAATCCTTTACTAGCAAAAGATTTTGTGCCTTGATATGTTCGCTTCCAAGGCTTACTACACCATTTCCAATTATCTTGATCTAGGTGGATATTGGTGGCCACCCTCTTATTCCACTTCGACACCCAACACTATTTCCTTTCACTGTCCTTAATTCCATCATAATTTTCGTTTTTTGGCATTTTTTCAGGTCTTGAACTTTCAGAGTTGTTTTGAGGCCCTAAACAAATTTTTTTTGGAAAATGCGCTAAGCCCATAGCTAATAAGGAAAGGGTTTGTCAGGAAAAAAAAATTCCCTTGTACAAATATTTCTAATGAGGTATCATGCATGCCAAACGGAGATCATATTCCCAAATTTGTGACAGCTAAGAAAGTTATCCATCACTAGTGAGTTGTTCAAGTTCTTGTTAAGCTTCTCAAATTCAACTTTAATTGTTACAACTTCCTCTTCAAGCTTCTTACACTCTTCTTCATTCTTCTTCATATCGATCTTCATCACTTCCTCAATTGTTTTTTATTCTCCAAGATTAAACTTTAAAGAGATAATTTATTCTTTGCGCTTTTCAAAAAATTTCCTCAATCCTCTGTTTTTATTTCTAAGCAAGGCATTTTCCTTTTGACTACGCTTCAATTTTTCTTGAAGAAATTAATCCTCATGTTTTGTCTTTGAATATTTTTTATCCCCCAAAAAGAATATATTATCATGTATGGTTCTTCATCATCTGAATCATTGACCTCTTTGTCAACATGATCATTATCTTGATTTTCTTGGGTTATGAAGAGAACTTATCTTGCATCATGTTCTTTTGTATCACTTGCTTTTGAAGACTTGTTGTCCTCTTTACAATAAATATTTTTCTTATTAAAGATTTTATTTTCCTTAATAGGACATCTCTTATCATAATGATATCTTCTTCCACACTCAAAACATTTAAAAGGTAAATTATTTTTGTGTTTTATGGTTCCTCGTTTTAACTTCCTCGTTAAATTTTCTTCTTCTACATCTGAATCATCGTATGGAGTTCCTTTCACCTTGAGTTCTTTGTTTCTTATATTCCTTGTGGCTTCGAAATTTTCTTCTTTGGTTTATGGTCTATCTTCTGTATCTATTCTCATTTCACATACTTTAAGAGTGCTATGTAATTCTTCCATTCTCATCTTAGCCAATTTCTTGGTTTCTTCTATGGCAGATACCTTAGCATCGTATTTCAAGGAAGTGATCTTAAGACATTGTATACGATCAAATGATCTTCAAATTTTTCTCCTAATCCTGTCTTGGAGTTTGAAACTTCATTTAATTTGAGTAAGTAAGTCACGATATCTTATTTTTCATCCATTTTCAAATTTTCAAACTGATATTTATACTTTTGAAGTTTGACCTACTTAACTTTATCATCACCTTCATACATAGTTTCAATTTTATCCCAAACTTATTTGGTTGTGGTGAAAGACATCAACTTTGAATTAATTGTTCTTGAAAAACCACCGATGACGGGATGAAGAGCTTTTGAATTGCAACTAAACAATTTTTTTTCATCAGGATCGGTTGGAGGATTTTAGGAACTTTGTATCCATTTATGATTGAGAGCCAAACATCCACTTCTAAAGCCTTTAAGTAGGTTTCCATGGAACTGCTCCATAATGGACAATAATTTCCATAAAACACCAGAATTTTTCTTGAAAAGATTCCTTCGAATATATGCTCATGATCTTCCATCTAGTGATTAGATTGTTAGAGGGTAACCGACTGTGATACCAATTATTGGAAATACTGAGAGGGGGTGTGAATCCGTATTTCAATTTTTCCAACAATTGAATATCAAAAAATTAATCAATAGCATCACATCAAAGTGACACCTGAATTATATGAACAATTATATTTATATTACGAGGGAAGCTACAACTTCCAGTTTACCAACTACGACTAGAAGGACTAAAACCCCAAGATTTATCAACTTGCACTTGAAGAACATGAAAACCTCCTAAAGGAAGCTACAACTTCCTTTCCTAGCACCACCCTACCACCCTTAATAATACAAATAAAACAAAACCCTTTGGCTCTTGTACCAAGGACAATGACCCAATTACAATGACTTCTAAACATTGTTATTTCTTCAAGTAATTAAGAATTTTAAATCTTCTCCTTGAGTCTTGATATGCCCAATAGGTATATTGTTGTAGTTAAAAATCCATTCTACCAAATAACATGAGACTCTACTTCATACCTAATTTTTCTCCTTGAACGAACCTTATTCAAAAGGTAGGACATCCCTAACTTGGACTTCAAATCTTGTGATAACAACTTCTCAAGGTAGGTCTAAGACCGTTTCAGAACTTGTACAAGACAAGTATTAAAAGGTTTTCTCCAAGATAACATCAAGGGAAAATTCAATGCTTTTATTCAAAAATCAAGAGATGCACCAATTCTTTAACCTTCCTAAATTAGGCTTTCAAAAATGCTCAGATCAAGTCATGGAGTTGCAACAGACTATGTACTAAAGTTGCTTTAGAAAATTTCCCTAGATACTTGGATCTCTACCATAGGACACCTTTGGAAATGTCTCTGAATGAATCCATGAATAGAGAATAAAAGCTTCAAAAGAATTCGGATTAGCCTCAAGAGATGGCACAATTCTTTCTTAGTATTGTCTACCAAAATTATATATATCTACCTCAGGAAATAATTAAAAAAGTATCGTAAAAATTGGCCACAGAGGGATAAGAAAAAGGTTTCAGGAATCTTCTTTAAGAGTGCCTCCAAAAATTCCTTAGAATTGATTCTGAAACAATCTTTAATTTTCCTTAAAACAAGTCTGAATTAGGCCTTGAAGGAGCCTTGTAACAACTTCTATTCATACCTCAGGAAGGGTAGGGCCTCAAGAAAGCATGAATTAGACTACATAATGTTTTAATATATGACAGAATGGGCCGGAATTTGGACCTGCAAATATCCACAAAATAGGTTGAAATTCAAATTTCTTAGAGAAATCGGACCTGTACCTATGAAAAGCAACCTCAGATGTGTTCTAGGGCTTGATCTATGTCTCTGTTATAGAAGTCATATAATAAAAATAGGGATCCATGAAATTTCCTTAGATACGATTAAATTTCTTCAGATATTCAATGATGCTCTAGGCTTAGACTACTCCTTAGTTTGCCTCGACTTTATCCTCACATGTTTTCCACAGAATTTCCAATTTAATTTCCTTAGTTTTCCACAAGTTGCATGAATATATAGTGGTTGGGAGGGGGCCTTATATTATAGCTGACCTAATCCATGAAAATCCATGACTCTATGTTGGGTTGGATGACGCAACAACAGCTGTGTAAAACCCAAAATATGCAACAGCATACATTTTTTTCAAAATCACATTTGCTGCTATAATCATTTACCAGATTATTTCTTTTGTAAAAAGAAAAAATATCCACCTTATTCCAATTTCATATTTATGAACTCAACTTTGGTTAAAACCCCTAATTGTCAACATATAATTATAATCCGACAATTTTTTTTCCTTGGTTGCAGTTTTTGGTTTAACACATAAGATGTCAACAAAACAAACCTTTTTGGGCCTACAACTTACCCAACTCACCTATCCATCGTCAATCATATGCATTAAGCAATCTGTGCGACCTTTAATGAATTGAAGTTATGTGAAATTGGTAGTTTTGATGAGCTATGTGTCACTGCCTTGACACTATCACATTCATCAAATAAATACTACTTACAGATTTCAACCTACGCGAAAACCACTTGCTAGTTTATAAAATTGTTCTCAGTCCCTTTGCACCATAAATTCATGATATCTGCATTTATTCAATTCATGGGCTCGAACAAAACTAGGTTCTGACCTGAATGTGGAATTTTACCACGATTATACCCATTTCAAGTACGATTGGTTGCAAGCAAATATTTCCACAACATTTTTGCCGTTGTTCCATTGAAATGTCACACCATTTAAATATTTCCCATCAGCCCTTTTTTTCCCATCCAAGTTTTCTGTTGAACAATTCGACCATGAACTCTGTCCCTCAACTGAAATTATTCACTATTGTCTCGAAATAAAATCCATAACTGGATATTGTTACCAGTTTTTCTACACGGCTCAAATCACAAGTCAATGTACAGGTTTTGGATTTCGTTCATCTAATTATTTCGCATAAAAAAACCCCACAATTGAATTCGATTGAATTCAACTTCTTCAGATCATCCAATTCTATGTTTTCAATGAAACTTCAATTACAGTCACTCGACTTTCCAAAAGGAATCTATCGAATTCTTTATGAATTCGATTCCTATCTCTGGTCCTCCCAAAATACACTTGTACACTTTTATTATGCAATTATTCTGGTAATTTACAAACAATTGTTCACTGTACACAATATAACTCAGAAATGAGATACGAACTCAGAAATTAAGTGATGATATATATATATTTACATAGCTTCTCCTCTCTGGCCTGATTTTCTAATCAGTGGCCTCTTTCTTACTACTGCCTGTAGGCTAAAATCCAAACTCTACCTCTCTAAATCCTGAATCTCTCTTTTTTTTAATGCCTCGAGGCTTACAATTTACACAATTGGATTCTAAAACCAATTTTGGTTTAGGTCCACTATATTCTCAATCAAATCCTAAATATCCTCTTTTATCCCTAAGTATTCTCATAAATCCCCAGATTCATGAAATCATTTCAATTTGGGATTTACAATTAATTCTCAAATCTCTCATATTCTCTTTCGAGAACATTTACAAAAATCGTCTCAATATTTAATTAATCCTATTTTAAAATATTAAAATCACTCAAATCCAAACAAATAATTTTAATTTGTTACATAAGAATCCAATGTCATAGGAAATACAAGACCCCCTATGTCTACTAATTACAATGAAATTTCTGAGCTGGATGATCCTGCATCAGACTCCCAAAGTAGAAATTAATTATGATCTCCTGATCATGTGCCTCCAACATTTGCCTCCTGGATCCCATACTTTGTTTTGTTGTTGTCCATAAGTTGCATTGTCTTCATCATTCTTCAGTTGCACTTTTCCAGGCTTCCATACTTTATAAATTATTCTGCATCTTCCCACTAGCTATGCTTTCCTTGATGTTGTTTCTTTGCTTTCTTGCTATTGTCTTCTTCTGAGACACCTTCATAATCAACTTTATTATGTTTTTTATTTCTATTTCCAGGTTATCTTCTGACTGGTAACCACTCTGCCAATTGTTACTGCTTCCAATTTCTGCTGCAAATATCATTGTAGATATTGCTCTAAATACTTTTGTAGATATTGCTCTGGACATTGCTGCCTCCCAGACTTCCTGAATATCTCCTAAGATATCTCCCTCTGCAACATCCTTCTTTTGCTCACTACCTGCAAATTCATTTTCAAAAAATAAATTATCTTCTGATACTTTGGCTATAGCAATATACTCCTTGACTGTTCTTCATATACTAGCAAGAATAATTAATTTTGGCAAACTAGTATTTTCTTCTGCTTCTTCTACAACTTCAGACGTTTCCACATCATTGCTTGCAATTCCTTTCTCTGGCACAGTTGTTTCCAGCAAGCATTTCAGCCATTCCTTTTGTACTTGTTTCATCTCAAATATATCATAAATATGTTGTAAGCCAGTTTCAGCATATCCTTCTTCTTCCTTCTTGACAACCTTCAGTGATTGTCCTTCACCTCCTTGACTGATTCTAACAGTCAATTCAGCTTTTTCAAACTTTGTGTCTTCATCCTTTATCATAATAGAATTTTGATTCTCCACCACTGTGACAATTCTAAGGGTTTGTCCTATAGTCTTCTCTTGGCCAATCAGATAAGCCAACTCCTCCTTGTCATCAACAATAACAAGTTCCTTTGTATGAGACATGACTGTCTGAAGTTCTTTGTAGATGCTCCCCTTATTAAATAAGGAATCTATGGGTTGCTTCTGCTGCAACAATTTATCTTCATTCAAGGAAACTCCAAGAGATGGATTGCCTTATGCAACACCTGTAAACACAGTCAAATTATCAATTTCAAAATCACAATACCCAATGGTCTCATTTAATGATCATGTCACCAAATATTCTTCTTACAGTTCTAAGTCTCTTTCAGGACTCAGAAAATTTTTACTGTCTTTCTTCTCAGTTTCCAGGGTTATCTCCATTGTGCCAATCACCATGATAGAATGAGGATCCTTCACTATGTTTTCAGCTAACATAGCTTCCTTTTCATAAAATTCTCTGAAATTTTTCATTTGATGTCCTCCTTTACCTGTATAATTAACACATGAATTATCAATATTAAAAATACAAAGTTTCAATGCCTCTTCCTCCTCTGGCAACATCTCGGTATGCTGCTTTGAGTTTTCCTCTAACTCCTTTGTCAGCACATCAATATGCTGATTTAAATTATCAATGAGACTGTCAGCTAGTCTCTCCTCCATATCATGTGTTTCATGAATGTCTCCCTACTCTTGTTCACAATAATGAGCTCCTTTACTTTGCTGAATCATTCTTACATCCTTACTCTCTTTTTCATGACTATTATTCATGACAATTTCTTTGTCTTTCTCTTTCAGCAATTCATCTTAAGTATAGATCCTCTGCTTTTCCAACTCTCTCCTTTGAAGATCTAACTTTCTATGTAACTCAAAAATTTCAATTGGGGTAGAATTTGGAAACTTTACACAACTTTTCACACCTTCACTTATTGTTGACCAATCATCAGATCGCCCTTCTTCCTATGCTAAATCATCTTTAACGTTCTATTGTATATTTCCATAAGACCCCTATGTCTCCTTTTGTTTCTGAGATCTTACTATCTCAGCACTAATCTAAACAGATTCCAGATTCAACTCCTTCTCCTTAACAAACTTCAAAGTTTGTTCATCATCCTGTGATGTACCTACAATCATACACAAATCCTTAGTTTTAAAACCATAAGACCTTTCAGTCTTGTTTGCTTCTTCAAACACCCATCTTTCACAATGTAATTTTTGGTTTCCAGCAGATCCTATTTGTTGTGACTCAATTCCTTTGAGACTTTCCTTTTCCAACAAAGAAATATGTATTCGTTCAAGTTCTTTGAACTTTTTCATCAGCTTAGCATTCCATTTATTTTGCAATAGGTTCTAGTTAACCCATTTCTTCATTCTCCATCCATGCTTCTGGAATTCATTCTCTTTCTCTTATAGCCATCCCTGTAGTATTTCCAGTTGTACTTTCATCAACGCAATATCTCTTTCTCAATCCTCATCACTTATCTTATTTTCATGGTATTCCTTAGAAACTCTTCTCTGATCCTCCATGACCATCTTCCTCATGAGCTCATCCATGCTTGATTGGTGATCTGCAACATAGTCTTATCTTGTAGCAATCTCCTTTTTCTACTCAATACCCTATCAAGTTTCCTTTTTGAGCTTGACCTCTTCCTAGGTATTATTTTGGTTCACTCTCTTGAACCTTTTGTTCCTTTTGTTGCTGCACTCAGTCACCTTCCTTCTTTCAGAAATTTTTACCAGTTCCTCCATCACTGCTTCTTAAGACTTGGATCTTTCTATGTGGAGATATTTCATCTTGTCTGCAACCAGAATTTTCAAACCATATTAAAATTAAGCATGTTATCTCACCTTCAAAATCTCTGCATGACCTTGTTCTCCCATTCTCTAGTACTTTGAATGGACTGTTCTCATTTATTTTTACAAATTCCTGTTATACATCAACTATGTGTATCTGCTGATTATCAAATTCAAAATCTGATCTCCGCTTGCTTCATCCATCACACATGCATTCTAATTTAATTAATTAAAAAAAATATTTAATCTTCAAAAGAGCTTTTTCCAGCTCTGATACCACTTGACGCAGCAATAGCTACGTAAAACCCACAATATGCAACAGCATACATTTTTTTCAAAATCACATTTTCAACTATAATCATTTACCGGATTATTTCTTTTATAAAATTAAAAAATACCCACCTTATGCCAATTTCATATTTATGAGCTCATCTTTGGTTAAAACCCCAAATTGTCAACATATAAATATAATCCGACAAATTTTTTTCCTTGCTTGCAGTTTTTGGTTTAACACATACGATGTCAACAAAACAAACCTTTTAGGGCCCACAACTTACCCAACTCACCTATCCACCGTCAATCATATGCATTCATCAAATTGGCGGCAGTCACATTTCAATCTGCGCGACCTTTAATGAATTGAAGTTATGCGAAATTGGCAGTTTTGATGTGCTACGTGTCACTGCCTTGACACTATCGCATTCAACAAATAAATACTGCTTACAGCTTTCAACCTATGCGAAAACTACTTGCTGGTTTATAAAACCGTTCTCCATCCCTTCGTGCCATAAATTCATGATATCCGCATTTATTCAATTCGCGGGATTGAACAGAACCAGGTTCTAACCTAAATGTGGAATTTTACCACGATTATACCCATTTCAAGTACGATCGGTTGCAAGCAGAGATTTCCACAACATTTTTGCCGTTGTTTCATTGAAATGTCACACCGTTTAAATATTTCCCATCGGTCCTTTTTTCCCATCCAAGTTTTATGTTGCACAATTCGACCAGGAACTTTGTCCCTCAACCGAAATTATTCACTGTTGTCTCGAAATAAAATCCATAACTATCCTAAAATTGCAGCCTGAATGGATGAAATTGTATTTGGGGTCTTCTATCTCGTTCACACGACCGTCCATTGTACGAGTCTAACCATGTGAATAAACGAGATGTATTCAAACATGGTAGACACCATCTAATTTCTAACCAATTATGTAAGTCGTTAACAAACACGAGAGAAACCATCGACGATGTTAATAGCTCTCAAGGTATTGCAATACAATCTATATGGTGTGAGTAAGTGAGTTGATGTTGAACACCACACAAAATCTTTCGGTCGAAGGAAAATGATGTAAACCTGTCATCGAGAGCGAGGAAAATTGCTATTGATGTATGCAAGTACCAAGGTACCAAGGGGTATTTCTAAGTTAACTTCCTGGATAATGAGTTGATGTCGACAGGAAGTGTCCTATTGCAGGAAGGCCTTGATGTATCCCCCATCAACGACACAAAACATGTATCATGATTTTGAGATATAATGATGATGATACAAAACTAGAACAGGAAAGGTAGACATGGAGAGAGCGGCTTAAGAGTATTGTAGCAAACATTAACTGGATGTCTTTTCTTAAACACAGAGGTGACACTAAATGTAATTGGAAGCATTGACCCAAAACCGAAAATGGAGGCTTTGAAAACAGTATGATAACAAAAATACAAGCATATTACCCAACCCAACATCCACAGAGATGAAGTGGAAGAGTGTCATGTTCAAGAGTGACTCACTTCCATTAGAAAAACGAAGTTCCCTGTTTTCCCAAGTTCCCCAACCATACTGGTTAGTACCTCTCTTTTTTTAACAAGCTAGAGGAGGATAACAAAATCTTGATTTGTAAGTTCACCCTTCGAATGAATCCCTCCGACTATGTTTAACGCACCCTAATAAGTAGTGCTTCGGTCTTTTCATGTTCGACAAGTCCATCATTGTTTGATGTTTTAATGAGTTCAGGGAGGGTAAAACTCGACATATTTTTCATGTTTAGAGAATTTGAAAAATAGGCAAAAAATAAAGCTCCAGATGTTCCTTTTTGTAGATAATCCCTCAATTCTGAAAAGGCAAAAAGCAATACTCAAGAGAACATCTTAGCCATGTTCTACTAAGGTATTCCTTTTTCGTATATAGTATATCTCAGTCCGAAAAAAGGGTTAAACTTATACTGAGTATACATATTTCCATTTACTTTTACAAGTTTGAAAAGACAAGTTCTCAAATTTATTTTCATGTTTCATGAGTCTGAAAAGAATTGAAAGAACACAACAGGGGGTTCCTTTTTCGCATGTTTATGGAGTTTGAAACTGTAATATTCCCAATTTTGGTGACACCTACGACAGGGCTAGGTTGGACTTCCAGAGTTAGGAGCAAACAAGTCACATGTACAGATTGGTGCTATCAGTGGGCTCAAGAGCTTTTCGGATGATTTTTGAGGAGTTTTCATGGTGTCCGGAGGCATTCGCTTGATATACTCCATCATCTGAGCAATTTGGCTTTCGTTTCGATGCATTCCGATAACTTTCGAAATTTTGAGTTATTTATGAGCTTAACTCAACTGATTATGCTCAAGGTGGCATTCCTGGAGGAATACACGATGGAACACCTTAGTGTAATAGCCCATTGGAACCGGGACGAGGAGGCCTACATGATGGGACAGTTAGACACAGATTTCAGTGACCAGAGGAGGCGTGGTAGCCGATTTACCCTTTTCTGCATTAAATTTTAATAAAAGGGAAAAGTGCACCATGAATAAAATAATAATAAAATAATGCTCTAGAAGGCTCCAAGGGATATATAAAAGAAAGGGAGGAGGCCATTGGGAGATATCTTTGGAGTAGATCATTTTCTTGTGTATGAGAGGTTTGAGGATGTGGTTCTCTACTTCAACCATAGCCCTAGGACAGAAACCCTCGGGTGATTTGTGAGTGTTGGACGGAAACCCAACTCTCTTGAGGAAAATTCATTCAGAAGTTTTGCCGTGCTTCAGGGATTGGTGTGAGGATCATCTGGATCTTCAACTTGTGCTTCAGTGGGTTCAGTAGTAGCTGTTGCCGGAGGGAGAGTGCAGCAGTTCGATTTTGGAGGTCACAGCAGTGTAGCAATGCAGCAGATTATCTTGGTGACCAGTTTTACTTCTCAGCTCTTTTTGGGTCAGATCTATGTGTAACCCTCATTATTATTTATAATAAAAGCTTAGATTATTCCTATTCTATGTGGTATTGGATTGCAGTGTTTCATGTCTTTTTATTTTACATGGAAATCTTCTGTTGAGTGAATGTTTATTTTACGGCAAATTGTGGCATTCAGTATTTTTCTGCATTTTTAGTAAAAATATCCCATCTAGGATATTACAGTGGTATCAGAGCCTCAGTCTTGGCTCAGCCTACGGGTTTCAGTTTCCATTTGTAGCAATTACTGCCAGCCTAAGGGTTTATTGCAAGTTGATTTTTGTCCAAGGTATAGCTAGATTTTAATAAGTGTTCAAAAGATTGGCGTAGACATTAAAAATACTAAAGGGTAGTGTTCCATTCTCTCATGATTTTCGACAATCTGAAACTGTCTAATATTTCTCAAAGAGGGTAAATATAATTGAGCCCAATATGGAGTTCAATTACTCTTAAGGGGAGAAAAATGTATTTTCAGAATTTCAAGTGCCATTCATACATCATTTCCATAACTTTTTCAATCGAAAATCAATCCAAATCTGAAGAACGTCGGCTCAGCTAAATTGATTGACGCAATGTGTCAAGGGTCAAAGGCCACTGTCCTGTTGTCGTCATTCTGTCGCTATTGGAAGCTGAGCATGGGAGACGCCAAAGGGTCGAACCGTTTGTTGTGAAAAAGGGCCAACAATTTCAAGCGCGCAACACATTCCTTGTGTCGAATATCGATCCAATTGTTGCCTCAATGGGGTTGGTGGCAGGATTCAAGATGTTCATAGGTCTCAATAATTAATTGAAGAATTCGTTCTCATCTCAGGAGCCGTGAATAGGTTTAAGTGAGATTGTAAGGAGCGATCACGCGTCAATACGATGTAGAAGTAGGCCAAGGGCATCAATTCGTCGTAGTCAGGCCACCATTCCGGGGGCCAAGCGGTGCACGTGAATCATTCCTTGTGGTCGGAAAAAGAAAAAAATAAATCGTGATTTCTCGCAGAGCGAGACCGATTGAGGGCCAAAGATGGACCTAGTTAATGCATAGTAAGTGGTGGACGAAGCTGTGAACGTATAGGTTCTGTGCATTTGCAGCCTTGAGAATATCGACGACAGTATAGTAATGGGTACAGGGTGGCAAGAGTAAATTGCGTATGGAAATATAAAGAATGTTGTTCTGTCATCAAAATTATAATAATTGTGTACACAGGAGGGACGTACTACCAGATATCTGCGATTTTGTTCAATCATCATAAAATCGAAGCAATTTGGGAAGCGGAAATTATCGTTTTGTGGGAATTCATTGTCATAGCCAACCTCAGGGCCATACGAAATGATGGCCTTGCATGTGAATTCCGCATGAAATATGTGGCTCGAGTTATGGCATTGACGCAGAGGAATCATGGCCGCACAGTGACTGCTCTCAAAATCGAGAGGCACCGTAAAAGAGGTTGAGGTTGACGCCTACAACTGACTGGCTCCAACGTGATATGGTTAAACAATAGCTAGGGGACAAACTGGTGGACCATGGTGTATCCGATCATGTGGATCAGTGTCATGCAACCTCCATGGATGTTCGTCGGATCGCTGTGCAGAAGCCAAATCCATTAATGACAAGCAACATTCTCTGCTAAGCCTTGGGTATTTGTGCCGCTAATACCAAATTTCTAGATGTGAGACCAAGATCTTTGCTGAAAGGTGTGTTCGCTACAGGTGCAAAAATTCTTCGAGCTGCTACAAGAACTCAGCGTGAAATCTGTGAGGAGAATTTACTTCGTGGGTGAAGTCAACTCATGGGAGTGGGTGCAAAATTCCTCATACAGCCAGCTAAAAACTTCCATGTACTTTCCTGCTAGCTAAGCGTGTTAATCTGGGCACTGAGAAGGACGTTGGGCGCTTAACTGTACGTGGGAAAAATTATCACGCACTTGCTAATCCAGCGCATCAATTCCAGGTGTGATCACCAAATTGTCGGGAAAATCATTGGAATGCGTATGCACTCAAAGGAAATGTTGTTGAGTTAGGCTTTCCTTAGCCTGAACGTCCATACACAACAAGTAATATGCACCCACAGTCATTTCTAGAATTGAATATTTCAATTGGGTCGAATTTATCAGACATGTACAGCTTGAGAAATATCGCTAAAAATGCTAAGTAGGTCGGGACTCTTTTCTAATTGGGCGTGAGTAGGATTATCTGCAACAAAAACAACATGGTTGGACGTTATCCATTTTTCCAGACTTTGCAATGAAACGCATCCAGTTGATTAATCAAATACCAAATTATAGGATCTGTGCATTGATTTAAAGAAGATACACATATCCTTGTTGCTGTAACTTTATCTCTGGGACTACGCGCTATTGAAATAACACATTTACAGCCAACTGTAACACCAGGTTCCATCTCTCCTTGCATTATATATTTATGTTATAAGTTTAGAAATTCAAAATGAATTTGGGGGCTATTTCCAGCAAACAAACATATTTATGTTGGCTGTATAACATGCATGAGGGTGGTGTGTTTGGTTATGAGAATAATGAGCATAATATATCTTTGATTAAGAAATGGCTGAATGCATCATCGTAACCATCATTCCTTTGAAAATTATCAAACTCATAAAAATACATTAAACTCAAAAACAGTGACCGCATCCTTGGTTGGACCATGGAGGGATTCCTAAATAGATGGATGAAAATAAAAATAGAAGTTGGTTCCTTGAACCACCATGCATCAGAAGACCAGAAAACCAAGCAGAATAGTAGACCTCTTTCAAGAGAGATTTGTGCCATCCTTCAAAAAGGACAACCAAAAGATTTGCAGGGAACATTGGAGATGGGTCACAAAATTTTTGCACTTGGGACAGATCTGAAACACATGAAGATGTCATGAAGAGTTTTGGCCAAACTAGATGAGTTTAATGAACTCATGTTCACAATAGACCAAGCAGAAGGGAAGAAACTGATTTGGGCTCTAAAACCAGCTATGCTTGCTCTTATACAGCCCAAATTCTTGGAGGAACCTTGTGAAGGGGTCACACTCCCAATTGCAGCTTGCCTCAGTAACATCATGAAATTGACCGCCCCTATAGCTCCATATAATTATGATGTTATGAGGATTATGAGGCTGATTGTAGAGACTTTTCAGGATTTGGACAACAGTGCAGGCTCTACCTTCGATAATAAGCTTGAGATTTTATGGAGTATGGCCACATTCAAGACTTATGTCATCATGTTTGACCTTGAGTGTGATGACTTGATCCTGTAGATGTTCCAATGCTTCTTCAGCATTAGGAGACATCATCTTGATACTGTCATAGCACACATGCAGTCCATTTTGTCTTCATGTATGAGAGACCATGAGACCATTGGTCGAGAGTTGCAGACCCGGCTATTGAGCATTTGGAGGAGAGAGAAGTTGATCTCACCTACTACTTATAATCTATCCCAAGGGATGGTTGAGCAGAATATTGGGCTATTCAGGATACAGTTGGGCTGGTTGGGCGGCTCCAATTTGGTAGGTCAGGCAACAGGAATGAGCTGAGGATGAAGGGACTTTGCTTCACTTTCAAATAACCTTGGGGGCTTAATCACTCATGCTGGAGAGATGCAGGTGATGTCGCGGAGACAGGACAGGAGGGCATTCCTTATGTATGCCAGGATGAGGACTCTTCTTCAGATGAGTCCATGGGATCATATGAGGATGCTTCTGGGGAGCGAGAGCAGTCATGTAGATAGGATGACAGTAGACCGGAGTTGTGTTCCAGTGTGCAGGGCAAGTAGTCACAGGACTCTATGAGAGATACTCTGGGTGATGAGTCATTTGTGACGATTCAGCCGAAGCAGCATATGATGGAGCCTGAGTTAGTAGAAGAGGATACTATGGACATCAGGCATGACATTTCCTTGGGTGAGATCCAGATGGGCACCCACATTGAGCCTATGATGGATATGCGACTAACATTGGGGTCAGCCTTTGAGGAGGAGCAGTCAGATGCATAGACACTGAGTACAGTGACGGCAGTTCCAAATCCTTATCCTCTAGAGATGTTGGAGGTCGATGGGATAGTTCTACAAGGAGCTAGGGGATAGCAGGAGTTTTACATTCCCAATGAGAGGGATGAGTTGTTGGAGATGGTGGAGCATCCATCTTTTGGCCGACACATTGATGAGGTACAGATAGATGTACATACAGTCAGCCGCGCTGCAGTACTTTCTGTTGAGATTGCAACAAGATGATGAGCTTAGTGGAAAGGAGTCGCCTTCACTAAGTGGGCCCGCAGGATATTTTTGGCGCAAAGTCTATTTTTAGACTATGTCTGTTTCTATAGACATATGGATCATGTTCTATGAAAGGCAGATGCGCTATATTTAATAATGTTTTAAAACAGATGGATCATATTTTGTATTATTATGAATCTATTTTTAGACTGCCAGTCTAAAAATAGATAAGTCGAATATTATTAGCTCTTAATAATATTTGGACTATAAACATTATCTTATCCTCTTGGAGCACTTCAGTTTGATGCTTGGATGTGGCACATGCAGCTGACAGAAGGAAATATGCTTTTCCTAAGGGTTAGTTGAGCTTTTGCATGGTTGACTTCAGTTAGAACTCATGTGGCAGAGTTTGGTGGAGTTGATGGATAAGCAGAGTTGTATTTGTATTTTAATTAATTGACACAATTAGTGAGAGTGGAGTGAATTAATTATTAATTAATTCACTAATTATAAACCCATAAATCAACTAAATAATTCATCAGTTAACTTCAGTGCATGGACAGTTTCAGTGGAGACCAGTGCAAGAATAGGTGAAAGAGCAGGTTAACTATCAGTTGTGACTATACTGTTGCTATTTGCAACACACATATAGGTGGAGTAGCCCATGAGGATTGCGCAGTTCAAGCTAGGTGGTTTATCTATTTAATGAATCCATCCCATAGCATTAATTATGCAATAGAGGCTGGCTATCAAGTGGCAAAAGATTGGAGCATGTGTTTTGCTAGATCTAGCTTGATAGTGTAGCAACTCTAGGTGTGCAAGAGAGTCAGAGTGGTTTTTATAATATGATCATATATGATTCCATGAAATACAATATACGTATAGTTGGGGTTTTTACCTTGCTTTCCCATTGTAAACACGGTGGTTCATATGTGTGATTGTTTTGTGGTCGAGCTGCATGTGCACACAATTGACGGCTTCGCATGATGATCAATGGCGAGAAGAGATTTTGTATTACAGATGCCAAATAGTGTGTGACTGTGGGAGAATCTCGGTGAATAAGATATCGCTTATTCAAATTTTTATTGGTATCGCAGCGCATTGACTACCGGGATCAATTGGCAGAACATTGGCTACGTGAGCTGGCCGGTGGAGCGAACGGCAAGGTTTTGAAAATGCTGAGATGTTCTTCGAATGTAGAGTCACATTGGAGTATGCCCTTGAGGGAAGCTCAAATTATATTGCATGGAAGGACAGGATGGAGGCGTTGTTATATGACAATGGGTTGAAGGAGTTCATAGATGCTGAAGTCCCAAAGCCTACTTCTAGCGATGCTGCCGTAATTGAGGCTTGGCAAAAGAAGACAGCAAAGTGTCGAAGGATTCTGTTAGAGGGCATGAAGGATCACATAGTGTCCAGCCTACATGGTAAGGATTCTCCATTCTTGATGTGGAAAGCCTTGACAGATTTATTCCAAAGCAAGAGCGACCAGAGGAAGTTGGCGCTCAAGGATAAACTCAGAAACATAAAGATGGAGAAAGGTGACAGTATGCCCAAGTACCTCACGAAGTTCATCCAATGCAAGGATGAGCTGGGAAGTGTGGGGGTGACTGTTGATGATGAGGACTTGGTGAGCTTGGCTCTCCTTGGGCTTCCGAAGAGTTGGCACTCCTATCAGGACTCTGTCAATGGTCGGGAGAAATTGCCAGGATGGGAGCGACTTTGGTCGGATCTTGTGCAAGAGGAGATAAGGTGGAGTACCAGGGATGGATCGTCATCAAAGAACTCTGACAAAGAGAATTGCGCTTTGGCTGCCAAAGCAAAGAAGGGGAAGAGCAAGAAAGCTTCTCATTCTGGTGCGAAAGGCAAGAAGCAGGACATGTCCAAGGTGAAGTGCTTTCATTGTCACCAACACGGACATTACGCCACTAATTGTCCACAGAAAAAGAAAAATAAGCAGGTTGTTGGGACTGCAGCTGGAGAGGCCTTAGCCTCGCAATTTGAGCTGGATTTTTCGCTAATCGCATGCTTGGTCTCAAGTATGACGGGATCAGTGTGGTTTCTTGACAGTGGTGCGTCTTTTCACATGACAGGAGATCGAGATTTGTTTACTGATCTGGATGAGAAAGATCTTGGAGTGCACATCAAGATGGGCGATAGTAGATACAAGTATGGACTGCAGATTCGTACCATTTCCTTTGAGAGGGAAGTCCGGTAAACCCTTCGCATTGAAGGAAGTGATGCACGTTCCAGGATTGAAGAAGAATCTTATCTCTGTGGCAATGTTAGAAGACAAGGGATATGATGTTGTCATTAGCGAGGGAAAGACTTTCCTACACAGTAAGGCAACTGGTGAGACCCGGAGGATAGGGGTTCGAGTTAAGAACCTTTATCAATTGCAGGTAGATGGCTGCGTAGCAATGGTAGGCAAGGTAGAAGGAGTGGTGAGCTGGGATGATGGCAAGTTGTGGCACCGGAGATTGGGCCACCTTCACTGTGGAGCTTTGAAGATACTGTAGTAGATTTCTATTGGACTTCCTAAAGGCACTGGTTGTGTAACCAACTCAAAAATAGAAGAAAAGAGATATCAATGCCTTAGAAATGAGCCACTTCGAGGGGCAACCTCCAATACATTACATAAATGAACAATTCTTGGATGATACAATTTACAAAACCTCCTTTCTATATATAGGAGTCCATGGGGCCATAATGTAATCCTAGTGGGCCACAATGTAATCCTAGCCGACCCAACAATAATAATTTAAGGGCACAATAATAACAAAATGGGGGTTACAAGGGTACAATAATAACAATAAGGGGGTTACACTAACAACAATAAGGGACTATACTAGTAATATAGGGACCTAACATGCCCTCTCCTTCAAAAAAGTGTTGTCCTCAACGCTTGAGTAGCTCTGGGTGCTTCTGTATAAAATTCTCATCCTCCCATGTAGAATCTTCAGTGGGTAAGTTCTTCCACTTGATGAGATACTCTGAAATTGACCGATTCCGTAGTTGTCGAGTTCTTGTTTCCGTGACCGCTTCCAGTTCCAATATGATTTTTCCTTCCTCATCAAGTTCTGGAAATATTGTTTGAACTGGAAGATTTTCACCTATAACCTTCTTTAAGCATGAAACATGGAAACCTGGATGTACTCGCGAAGAAGCAGGAAGCTCGAATTTGTATGCCATAGTACCAATCTTTTGCAACACCTTGTAAGGACCATAGTACTTTGGCGATAATTTATTATCCTTCTTAGCTTGCTTGAGGGACATTTGTTTATATGGCTGTAGCCGTAAAAATACCCAATCTCCTACATCAAAACTTCTCTCGCTGCGATGTTGATCTGCCTGTTGTTTCATTCGATTTTGTGCCAAATTCAGGTTATCCTTTAAGAGTTGGAGAACTTCTTTTTGATGCTCGATGTGATCTTCCACTGCTTTAACCTTCAAATTTTCCCCTAAAGATGATGTGATCGATGGTGGATGATAAGATGAGCTATGAGCTAATTTAGTACCCAAACAAGAAAATAACTCTGTCCAAAAGTTTCCAGTAAAAATGGGATCTCTGTTGTTCACAATAACCCTTTGGCTTCCATGTAGCTTTTGAATTGTGACCATAAATGTAGTAGCAACTGTATTTGCTTTAAATGGATGAGATAATGCACAAAAGTGTGCATACTTGGTAAGTCTATCAACTACCACCATGATGACACTCTTTCCTTCGGACTTAGGTAAACCTGTGATAAAATCCATTGAAATCTCCTCCCAACGTTGACTTGGAATGGATAAAAGTTGTAGAAGTCTCGGGGTCTTAATTGTTTCCACTTTATTCTGCTGGCAAACCAAACATTCCGCCACAAACTTTTGAATATCAGATTTAAGGCCATCCCAAAAAAATTCTTTCTTCACCCCGTGGTAAGTTTTTAAAAATCCTGAGTGTCCTCCTAAAGGAGAAGTGTCCAATTCCAGAAGAATCTTTTGTTTTAGTTGGGAATTCTTACAAAGATATAAGCGATCTTTGTACCATAAGGAATCATTTTTCCAACTAAATGTATCAGATGTACTAGGATCTTGCTGCAACTTTTTAATGAGTATCCATACATCTTTGTCCTTCTTCCATTCATCTCTTGCTTCAGTTATCCAATCTGGCTGGATAATAGAAATGGCACAAAGCAATGCTTCCACCTCTTCATTCTTTCTTGAGAGTGCATCTGCAACAACATTAAGCTTTCCTTTTTTGTAGATTATTTCCAAGTCATAACCCAACATCTTTGTGACCCATTTTTGCTGCTCTTCTGAAGATAGTCTTTGTTCCAAAAAGTGTTTAAGACTATCATGATCAGTTTTTACCTTGAAGTGTCTCCCCATTAGGTAAGTTCGCCATTTCTTTAGTGCATGTAGTATTGCTAACATTTCCTTCTCATAAATAGGTTTCTGTAAATACTTTCCTTTGATTGGACGACTTTCCAAAGCAATGGGTCTTCCTTCCTGCATTAAAACTGCACCAATTCCATTTCCTGAGGCATCACATTCCACAATAAAGGTTTTTGTGAAGTCTGGCGTAGCTAAGACCGGTGCTAGGCACATTGCCTCTTTAAGATGTTCAAAGGCCTTAGTTGCTTCAGGAGTCCATGAAAATGCATCTTTCTTCAATAATGTTATTAGAGGTGCTGCTATTCTCCCATAATTCTTAACAAATTTTCAATAATACCCTATTAACCCGAGAAATCCTCGCAACTGCTTTATGGTTGTGGGGACTTTCCATTCCTTAATGGCTTTAATTTTGTTAGGGTCTACTTTAACACCCTCGTGATATACAATATGACCCAGATATTCCACCTCTTGTACTCCAAAGAAACATTTGGATTTTTTTGCATATAATTGTTTCTCCTGCAATAGTTTGAGCACCCTGTCAACATGTTCAACATGATCCTTCCAAGACCTGCTGTAGATTAGTATATCATCAAAAAATACTAGCACAATTTTCTAAGGAAGGGTTTGAAAATGGAATTCATCAACCCTTGAAATGTAGAAGGTGCATTGGTAAGGCTAAAAGGCATGACCAAAAATTCATAATGACCCTCATGAGTTTGAAATGTTGTTTTTGGAATATCTTCAGTCTTCATTCTAATTTGATGATATCCCGAACGAAGATCCATCTTGGTAAAATAAATTGCTCCATGTAATTCATCCAATAATTCATCAATCACAGGAATGGGAAATTTATCTTTAATGGTGAGCTTATTGAGCTCCCTATAATCCGGATACATTCGCCATGATCCATCCTTCTTGTGTACCAATACTACAGGAGCAGAGAAAGAACTTTGACTAGGTTGAATTATACCCGCCTCTAACATTTCTGCAATCATACGTTCAATTTCGCTCTTTTGGAAGTAAGGATATCTATAAGGCCTGATGTTTGGAGGAACACTTCCTGAATCAAATGAATAGCATGATCATGATCACGAATAGGTGGGAGTCCTTTGGGAGTTTCAAACACCTTGGAATGATTGTCCAAGACTTGTTGGAGATCTGCAGAAATAGATGATTTTGATGTTGGAACTTCTAGTGAGCATAATTGTGCAATTACGCCTCGTTGTTCTTTCTTTATAAGCTTTGTCATGCCATTAGAGCTTATTATCCTCCCTGGCTTCCCTTCAATACCCCGTAGTTCGACTTCCTTTCCTTCTGAAAAGAATTTCAAGAAAAGTTCTTGAAAATTAAAAGCTACCGTCCCCAAAGATTGTAACCATTGTACTCCTAGTACAACATCAGCACCTCCCATAGGAATGGAAAGCATTGGACTAGTCAACACATATTCCCCCATGGTTAGCTTGATGTTATGGTATTTTCCAGAGCAATTTATAGTTCCTCCATTTGCAACCATCACTTGACATTCTGGTGCTGGGTATAGGAAACAATTTAATTCCTTGGCTACCTTACAATGAATAAAATTATGGGTGCTACCCGAATCAATCAACACTATTACCTTTTTCTTCTTGATATGTCCTTCTATATTGAGAGTTTGAGGAGTGGTAATTCCTGCCAGTGCATTACACGATATGGTCGGATTCATTTCTTCCTCTTCTAGGGCTGGTTCCTGGTGTATATCCTCTTCTTGCTCATTTTCTTCTTCCTCTTCACAATCTATGTAAAATAATTTCTTCTCAGCACACTTATGACCTTTAGTGTATTTGCTATCACAACCGTAGCAAAGCCCTTTTGCTCTTTTTTCTTCCAATTGTTGTGGTGTCAACCTTGTAGGTTGTGGAAATCTAGGCGTAGCAACACTTCCTTCTTTATAGAATTGAGTGGTAGGCTTCCTTGTCGCTATAATTTTACATTCAACTTTTCTTGCCAACCTGAATGCCTTCTCCAATGAATCAGGTTCCAAAACACGAACTTCATGTTGGATGTTATCCTTTAGAGTACCTAAGAAGAGATCAATCCCGTGTTCCTCTGGAATATTAGTTACCCTTATATTCAATTTTTGGAAGTCCTCAATGTGCTGCCCCACTAAACCCTTTTGTTTGAGATTTATCAATTGGCTAAAGAAGGTGTTGCTCTTTGTATCCTCATAATGTGCTATCATTTCCTCCGTAAAATTGACCAAGTGACAATTTTTTTATGAGAGAAAAGCCATCAATACCATACAAATGTATTTTGTTCTAAATGTAAAGTTGCAATGCGTACCTTTTGTGTGTTTTGCACGTTATGGAGATCAAAATATTGCTCCATATGTAGTATCCATGTTACAGGATCCTTTCCATCAAACTTCCTCATATCCATTTTTGGAATATGGTGGTTCTTCCCACCAAAATTCGAGTTTATGAAATCATGATTAACATTTATTTTGTTCTCATCATGAGGTTCTTCTCCTATATTTCCGCCATTAGGAATCATTTCTGGTTTTAATCTTGTCATCAAGCCTTCCATGTATGCTTTTAGATCATTCTTCATGTTTTCCATGTTGTCTTTCATGTCATCCATCTTAGCTTCCATGCCCACTTCCATGCCATCCATCTTATCTTCCACGCCTTTCTTCAAACCTTCCATCTTCACTTCCACGCCATCCATCTTAGCTTCCATGCCTTTCTTCAAACCATCCATCTTCACTTCCACACCTTTTTTCAAAACTTCCATTTCATTTTTTGCTGCTCTTTGCAAGAGTGAAATTTGTTGCACTTGTTCTTGTAATTTTGATAGATCATGTTGCAATTCTTCATCTTCATGAGTCATGGTAGAGCCTTCTGAAGGCTTGATGGGTGTTGAATTCTTTTTAGGGGCCATTTTAGAATCCAATATTGATATCTATTCTACAAGATGCCTTTGGAATCAATTCAACTTGATTCTTCAAACAAGACTTATGCAATTCGGAAAAAAATACACACCTTTTACTAGCTTTGAGGAGCTCGATATTGAAATTGTATTATCTCTGTTATTTCAGATTTTCAATATCTGAAATTCCGCACTGAAGTAGCCCTCTGAATTATCTTTTGAATGCCACAGGTCTGACCTGATTTGGATTCTCCAAGACAAATTTGTGTCCAATCTCCCACAATGACCTAATTCTGGACTGGTTCAGTAGAGCTAACTTGTACGACTTGCCACGTGTCACTGTTTTGTCCTTTGTCTCTGAAATTGATAGCTCAGAAACTTCAGTCTGTGTACTTGCGACCAATTTTTACGGCACTTCAATCCAATGCCCAGAGAGAGAGTTATTGAAGTTTTCCCACGATCACCTCTTTGAGATGCAATTCAGAAGCCTGAAAAAGCACTACCTTCCACAGATCATATCTCCAAAAATATTGCGAACCAAGCTCTGAAATTTTTTGACGAATTTCCTCAGGATTTCAGCTTCGCACCATATGAATTTCAGACTTTGAAACTTCGTACAAAAAAATTTATAGCGCAATTGCCACGATGACCTGTTTATGAGCCTGAAAAAATACCTAACTTCCACAGATGATATCTCCTCAAATATTGCGAACCAAGATCTGAAATTTTTAGACAACCTTCCTCAAAATTTCAGCTTCGCACCCTAGAAATTTCAGCTTCTGAAGCTTCGTAGAAAAAAAGTTATAGCGAAAATTCCACGATGACCTGTTTGGAGCAGCGAAACCCTAGAATCCCAAAGCTCTGATACCAAATGTTGTGTAACCAGCTTTCAAAAATAGAAGAAAAGAGATATAAACGCCTTAGAAATAAGCCACTTCGAGGGGGCAACCTCCAATACATTACATAAATGCACAATTCTTGGATGATACAAATGAACAAACCCTCCTTCTATATATAGGAGTCCATGGGGCCACAATATAATCCTAGTGGGGCCACAATGTAATCCTAGCCGACCTAACAATAATAATGTAAGGGCACAATAATAATAAATGGGGTTGTTGTGGGTACAATAATACAATAAGGGGGCTACACTAACATAATAAGGGGCCACATCTATTAATATAGGCTTAACAGCACTCTTTCATTCGTATTTCATGTAAGGGGTGTACTCAAAATTCTGTGAAAGCCACCTTTCACGAGAAGGATAGTCGCGCCACGACGATCCCCGAGAGAATTCACACAGTCACACAGACGTGTGTGGACCTTTCTCAGTAGCTTCGACAGCAAAGCACAGGTACTATGTGATATTTGTTGATGATTTTTCTCGGAAGTGTTGGATCTTCTTCATGCAGAAGAAGAGCGAGACATACTCAAAGTTCTGTGAGTTCAGGGCGCTGGTGGAGAAAGAATCGGGGAAGCAGGTGAAGGCTCTTAGGAGCGACAATGGTGGTGAATTCATCTCTGGCGAATTCAAGGACTTTTGCAGCACAGAAGGAATTCGAAGAGAGCTCATAGCACCTCATAACCCACAACAGAACAGGGTTGCTGAGCGGAAGAACAGAACGATCGTGGGTGCTGCACGGGCGATGTTGCATGATTAGGGCCTACCCATTCACTTGTGGGTGGAGGCATGCAATACTACAGTATATGTGTAGAACTGTTGTCCTCACAGGATACTTGGCATGAGTACACCCGAGGAGGCGTTTTCTGGTAAGAAGCCTGATATTTCCCATTTGAGGATTTTTGGTTCACCTGTTTACATTCATGTGACGAAGGATGCCAGGAAGAAGCTGGAGCCGATCGCAGAGGTTGGGATATTTGTGGGGTACACTGATACGCCCCACAACTATCGTGTGTATTTTCCAGACAGTCGCAAGACTGTTGTGCGACAGGATATCAAATTTCAAGAGGAGAAAGCCATGAAGTGTTCGCTTGAGAGGGAGCTACACTTGCATGCAGAGGAGGAGCTATTAGTTCCTAAGGATGAGTCTCAGGATGTGGATCAGCCACAAGATGAGGTTCATGGAGTGGAAGAGACCACTCATGCAACGCCAACCATCAGAGGGCGGAAGCGCACTACAGAAGCTGAGCGACTGGCTCAAGATGCAGAGAAGGTTGTAGGAGCACCTACATCACAGCGCAGACAGAGATAGTCACCTGAATGGTATACTGGATACATGGCTCTTATGAGCAAGTGTATCAGGACAGAGCCATCCTCTTTCGAGGAAGCTGTGGAGGATCCCGCATGGGTAGATGCCATGGTGGAAGAGTATGATTCGATTGTCAGAAACAGTGCATGGGAGATTGTCCCGAGGCCGGAGGGGAAATCAGTGGTGGGTTCGAGATGGATCTACAAAGTGAAGCAGGCAGCTGACGGGAGTGTGGAGAAGTACAAGGCAATATTTTTTTCCTGAGGCTTTTCATAGATAGAGGGGATCGATTATGAGGAGACCTTTGCACCTGTCGCAAGGTATTCTTCCATACGGATGATTCTTGCTCTCTCAGTGCAGATGGGGTGGCACGTTCATCAGATGGATGTGAATACTGCGTTCCTCAACGGAGTCATTGAAAAGGAGTTCTACATAGAGCAGCCCGAAGGTTTCGAGATCTTCAGCAGCGAGTCGCATGTGTGCAGGCTCAAGAGAGCGATGTATGGGTTGAAACAAGCACCTCACTGGACTTGGATTCTCCAAGAGTGAGGCGGATCCTAACCTATACCAGATTTTGGTGGAGGGTAAGTTGCTGATCATTGTACTTTATGTAGATGATTTGATTTTTATAGGTGATGAGCTGTTGATACTCTCATGCAAGAAGGATCTTGCAAAAGAGTTTGAGATGAAGGACTTGGGCCTCCTTCATTATTTCCTAGGATTGGAAATTTGGCAGCGCAGTGGTGGACTGTTTATTTCTCAAGGTAAGTATGCCCTGGAGATACTGGAGAAGTTCAACATGCATGGCTGCAAGCCTGTTGATACTCCTCTTCCTGGTGGTTGGAGGAAGGAGGATGCTACTTCAGCGGAGGTAGTGGATGCCACTATTTATCGACAGTTGGTGGGGTCTTTTATGTATCTGGTCAATACACAACCTGACATATGCTATGCTATTAACCAGCTTTCACAAGCTATGGTTAAGCCAACCAAGCTCTTTTGGAAGGCGGGGAAGCATGTATTGAGATATCTCAGAGGCACATCGAGATATGGATCATGGTACAGACAGGAGGATGAGTTGAGGCAGCATGGCTTCATGGATCAGTATCATCATATCAGAGATTGTGTGCAGCGGAAGGTCATGTTACTTTCATACATTCCCATGGAGGATCAGGATGCTAATATCTTGACGAAGGCGCTCACCAAGAGCAAATTAGAATACCACAGGGGCAGGATAGGGGTTGCAGATAATCCTTATATTGTTGAGAGGGAGTGTTGAGATTGCAACAAGATGATGACCTTAGTGGAAAGGAGTCGCCTTCACTAAGTGGGCCCGCAGGCTATTTTTGGCGCAAAGTCTATTTTTAGACATATGGATCATGTTCTATGAGTTGCAGGATGCTATTTATGGATGGTTGGTCAAGTCGGAAAAAATAGATGGACTTCTAATTTTAGACATATTGGGCGGAATCTATTTTTAGATTGCCAGTCTAAAAATAGATATGTCGAATATTATTAGCTCTTAATAATATTTGGACTCTAAACATTATCTTATTCTCTTGGAGCACTTCAGTTAAGTGCACAGATGTGGCACAGGAGCTGACAGAAGGAATTACGCTATTCCTTAGGGTTAAGTGGAGCTATTGCATGGATACTTCAATTAGAACTCATGTGACAGAGTTTTGTGGAGTTGATTGAGGAAGTTAGTGGAGTTGTATTCAGTTTAACTAATCTAAACATAGTTGAGCTATTTGTATTCAATTTAACTAATTGATACAATTAGTGAGAGTGGTGTGAATTAATTATTAATTAATTCACTAATTATAAACTCATAAATCAACTAAAGAATGCATCAGTTAACTTCAGTGCATGGACAGTTTCAGTGGAGACCAGTGCAAGAATAGGTGAAAGAGCAGGTTAACTATCAGTTGTGACTATACTATTTCTATTTGCAACACATGGATAGATGGAGTAGTCCATGAGGATTGCGCAGTTCAAGCCAGGTGGTTTATCTATTTAATGAATCCATCCCATAGCATTGATTACGCAATAGAGGCTGGCTATCAAGTGGCAAAAGATTGGAGCATGTGTTTTGCTAGATCTAGCTTGATAGTGTGTAGCAATTGAGGGTGTGCATGAGAGCTTGTGAGGAGTTTTGTACTATGATTGTTACATGATCTCCATGACATATAATATACAGATAGTTGGGGTTTTCAGCTTTAAGCTTTCCCATTAAATATTGTGTTCATATGTGTGATTGTTTGTGGTTTTAATGTATGCATACAATTGATTTTATTTCTGCATGTGATGATTAATGGTAGAAGAGATTATGTATTATGCATGAAGCTAAAATAGTGTGTGATCAAGAGAATCTCAGTGAATAATATATCAGTTATTCAAATTTCTACACTTTCGGTGAGTAATACTCTCCAGGAGTACATCGATGGGGCTTACAGCATGTCTTGCCCACTTTGGCCCACTATAGAGAGAGGGGCTTCCTTCTACAGGCAGCTTCCATTGGCGAATGAGGCAAAGCAGTGGGAGTTGATTACGAGCTGGAAGCAATACTCTGGGCATGTCCCATGTGCATTTGTTGCTACATTGGATTCTTCTTCCAGGATGGACTGGCGGGAGATCATGAGTTGGTACCCTTTTGATGCTCAGTATTCTTCGTAGGGAGCACAGCGGAGCAAGGGCCCTTAGACATATCAGATGTTACAGATGCCAGCTGGTAGTGGGGCCCAGGTCATCATTACTTTAGCACTCCATCCCGATTTCAGGAGAGCGGGATCAGCATGGGATTGAGTCAGGACTTGGATTAGAGAGAGGTGATGAGTTGGTATGAAATTGGAGGGGCAGCATATGCAGTTACAGGTACAGCACAGCAGGAGCCCGAGAGCATTGATGCTTGTTGGTGGTCTTCACCTCTTAGAGCATCAGCTATAGCCAGAGACAGTGCAAAGCTTGATCCGTGGGACTTAGGCGATGATTGGCCATGGTGGCATTATGATCCGAGAGGATTGTTTATTGACTGGGATAGAGAGAGATCAATTTGGGATCCTGGCATTGGAGGGTCTGTTCCGAGAGGTTTGACACAAGTGCATAGCAGCACCCAGAGGTTGGTATGGGATCCAAGCATTGGGTCTGAGATGCGGCGGGTCAACAGAGTGGCCCACATATTTAGATTGCTTGAGGGCAAGCAATCTTGGGGCGGAAGGTCTGTAATATTCCCAATTTTGGTGACACCTACGATAGGGCCAGGTTGGACTTCCAGAGTTAGGAGCAGACAGGTCACATGTACAGGTTGGTGCTATAAATGGGCTCAGGAGCTTTTCGGAAGAGTTTTGAGGATTTTTCATATTGTCCGAAGGCATTCGCTTGATATACTCCATCATCCGAGCCGTTTGGCTTTCGTTCCGATGCATTCCGATAACTTTCAGAATTTTGAGTTATTTATGGGCTTAACTCAGCTGATTATGCTCAAGGTGGCATTCCTGGAGGAATACACGATGGAACACCTTAGTGTAATAGCTCATTGGAACCAGGACGAGGATACCTACATGATGGGATAGTTAGACGCGGATTTCAGTGACCGGAGGGGGCGTGGTAGCCGATTTACCCTTTTCTGCATTAAAAAGGAATATTTTAATAAAAGGGAAAAGTGCACCATGAATAAAATAATAATAAAATAATGCTCTAGAAAGCTCCATGGGATCTATAAAATAAAGGGAGGAGGCCATTGGGAGATATCTTTGGATTAGATCATTTTCTTGTGTATGAGAGGTTTGAGGACGTGGTTCTCTACTTCAGTCGTAGCCCTAGGACGGAAACCCTCGGGTGATTTGTGAGTGTTGGACGGAAACCCAACTCTCTTGAGGAAACTTCATTCAGAAGTTTCGTCGTTCTTCAGGGATTGGTGTGAGGATCATCCGGATCTTCAACTTGTGCTTCAGTGGGTTCAGTAGTAGCTGTTGCCAGAGGGAGAGTGTAGCAGTTCGATTTTGGAGGTCACAGTAGTGTAGCAGTGCAGCAGATTATCTTGGTGACCAGTTTTACTTCTCAACTCTTTTTGGGTCAGATCTATGTGTAACCCTCATTATTATTTATAATAAAATCTGAGATTCTTCCTATTCTATGTGGTATTGGATTGCAGTGTTTCATGTCTTTTTATTTTACATGGCAATCTTCTATTGAGTGAATGTTTATTTTACGGCAAATTGTGGCATTCAGTATTTTTCTGCATTTTTAGTAAAATATCCCATCCGATATATTACAGTGATACCTTTGTAATATCCCAAATGGGATATTTTTACTAAAAATGCAGAAAAATACTGAATGCCACAATTTGCCGTAAAATAAACATTCACTCAACAGAAGATTGTCATGTAAAATAAAAAGACATGAAACACTGCAATCCAATACCACATAGAATAGGAAGAATCTCAGCTTTTATTATAAATAATAATGAGGGTTACACATAGATATGACCCAAAAAGAGCTGAGAATTAAAACTGGTCACCAAGATAATCTGCTGCACTGCTACACTGTTGTGACCTCCAAAATCGAACTGTTGCACTCTCCCTCCGGCAACAGCTACTAATGAACCCACTGAAGCGCAAGTTGAAGATCTAGATGATCCTCACACTAATCCATGAAGCATGGCGAAACTTCTGAATGAATTTTCCTCAAGAGAGTTGGGTTTCCGTCCAACACTCACAAATCACCCAAGGGTTTCCATCCTAGGGCTACGGCTGAAGTAGAGAACCACGTCCTCAAACCTCTCATACACAAGAAAATGATCTACTCCAAAGATATCTCCCAATGGCCTCCTACCTTTCTTTTATAGATCCCTTGGAGCCTTCTAGAGCATTATTTTATTATTATTTTATTCATGGAGCACTTTTCCCTTTTATTAAAATATTCCTTTTTAATGCAGAAAATGGTAAATCGGCTACCACGCCTCCTCCGGTCACTGAAATATGTGTCTAACTATCCCATCGTGTAGTTCTCCTCGTCCCAGTTCCAATGAGCTATTACACTAAGGTGTTCCATCATGTATTCCTCCAGGAATGCCACCTTGAGCATAATCAGTTGAGTTAAGTCCATAAATAACTCAAAATTCCAAAAGTTATTGGAATGCATCGAAACGAAAGCCAAACTGCTCGAATGATGGAGTGTATCAAGCGAATGCCTCCGGACACCATGAAAACTCCTCAAAACTCTTCCGAAAAGCTCCTGAGCCCACTGATAGCACCAATCTGTACATGTGACCTATCTACTCGTAACTCTGGAAGTCCAACCTGACCCTGTCGTAGGTGTCACCAAAATTGGGAATATTACATAAAAGTGATAAAAGTGTACTCCTTGGTCAAAATGATCTGTGAAAACATGACAAAAACCATTAAACAGTTTTTGAACTGCTCAAAACACCAAAATAAGAATTAAACCTACATGTTTCATGATAAAAAAATGAACAATTACAAGGTTAAAACATTAAATATGATAAAATAATGGAAAAATGACATAAGTAATGAAAATGACTATTAATTTTTACCATTTGAATTTACCTTCAACAGTAAGAGATCTAAGCCCTTTTTTCCCTCGATATTTTGTAGCTGATTACGGTCAATCTGGTGGATCATTTTCAATATTGTGAGTTCCAGGTAGGATCTAAGACCCTTCTCTTTCAATTCATGGTTACTTTTTGTGATTTCATGCAAGTTTGATGGATTTTTTAGAGCACCGGGGTACCAAAAACTCACCCTAGGACCAACGCATGCCCATGATATCGAAAACTATGTTGCAATTTGGAAACATTTCACTACATACATCGGTGTAATGCTCTGTCTTCCCTTATGGGACTGCATTGGGCACAATTCCTCAACTAAAATTTCTAGTTTTTCTCAATATTTGTCTTTTTTTTTGCATTAAAAGGATCCTAATGAGTTTCTTATTGATATTTCAGGTACTCATCAGCACAAAATTGCCTTTGTGTGGAGAGAAAGAGCACATGAAGAACATGAATTGAATGATGCAAATGATCCTACCACCATTGAGGCACTCAGGAACTATGGTTTGCTAAAACTATTTTGGTTACCCAACATGAGGCAACAAATGGAATTACTCAAGTTCCTAGTTCATTCATGGGATGTATAGATATAGGCATTCAGGTTAGGGAAACATCTACTTAAGATAAAAGTGGAAGATATATACTTTTTGATAAGTTTGTCATTGAAGGGTGTCCCCATATCTCTCCTAGGAGGGAGAAGTGGAGGAGAGTTAGTAAAGGATTACATTGCCACTCATTTTAGACCTCGAGCACAACCGAACAGAGATGGGAAGATCAAAATCGGATATGTGACTCGTCTACCTCTAAGAACAATCCTTTTCATTATTTCTAGATTGGTCGATAGCTCGACACTTCACGTAGCTAGTAGAGCATACATGCAGTACAGTCTAGAGTATCACAAACCAACAATATTCAACTAGAGAGATAGTGTATTTTTCAGCATGAAGGAAAAACTAACCAAAGCAAAAGAAGTAAAACTGAAAAACTTTGGATATGGTTCAATTTTGATTTATTTTTCCCCAGAGCGATTTCCATTCTTACAAACTCTACAGATCACACTTAAGCCTATTGATATGCAGGTCCATCAGAGCTTAGATTCACACCATCCTTTTTTAGATGGTTACGTAGATAGTTAATCATGATTGAGTATTTTCTGTACGCGAGAGCATATTTCCGTGATGACCCCGAGCTCTTACTTCATGAGGGAGAGAAATGTGGTGCTATGGGTAAGACATTTTTACCATTTTTGTAGATTTTAATAATTTATATCATTTTTGTGTTTTTTTATGTTTTCGAGACTAAAATATTGATTTTTTTCATGCAAATGTTAGACCTATTCGACCTATAGGAGCTTCATATCTCTGTCCCGTAGGAGAGCCACAGGAGGTTGCAGTACAAGCACAAGTTGTTGTAGTAGGAGGGGATGCATTACAGGATATGGATGTAGCAGAGAGCCTTGTAGAGGTGGAGCACCACTTAGAGGGGTTGACACGTGAGATTAATGAGACCAAGGTCGATCAGATCCCTATGTGACTTCAACAATATACTATTGGAGTTCCTAGATGTATTGGTCGGTGCGCAAGATGGCTCGTGCAATAGCACATTATCATGAGCGCTATTATTCTATTGAGGTTCATAGTCATGTCTTCATATAGTTTTTTATGTAGGCCATGTGGCCATATGTGTCCCGGACATAGATTTTGTAAAACCATATATATATATATATATATATATATATATATATATATATATATCTTCAGCGTTTCTATGTTTATATTGTTATTTTCAATAGATGTGATGTGTATTGAAAATTAATTGACATTCGTTGCAAATTTATATCTAAAACATGAATAGCTAGTTCATCTGTCGGTGTATTTAGCTCTCTAGAAATATGTTCATATTAGATGAAATCGAAATGTATTTACAGAAGGAAAACCCTTAGAAACATGCATAATATGGTGGGATTTATGACTGAATAGACATTGGCCAATTGTAGTACCACGAGTTGTGATTCAAGTCTAATGACTAAATGGCAGATATTATGTGTGATAGCATCAGACAGTAGCTCACCCACTGCGTTATACTCAACGATGTTGTTGGTAGAGAGACCAATAAAAATCCCTTGCAAACTCACTAACTCACCATTTGGAGAAAATATATCGCACGTTGCGGAGGATAGATTGTGTGTACTACGACTAGAACCATCAACATAATCGATGTATGGTTCAAGGGATGCCAAAATTTGAAAACCAAACGTAAAAGGATCAAGAGAAACCATGGAAAATTCTGAAGAGACACACTGCAAAGACATTGAACACACCTATAAATGATATGTACATATTGTACTATGCATGAGATCAAGCATAGTATTTTTTTAGGTACAACCCATTCCTTGGTTGCGCCAAAGGGACTCCATAGAAATCAACTAACTCGTAGGCTCATTTTGCAAGGACACGCTTGAAAATATACATGCCTAACCACATTGGTTGGAACTTTCCTGAACCTAACTTGTCAGCCTGTTGGTCATATAAAAGAACAAGATCTCCTTCTGGGAAGATATGAGTATTGACACTTTTGTCGATACGCCATTTCCCAAACGGTCCAACAATGATAATGGGATGCAAAGGAGTAGGAGGATCATGAGTCTTACGATCATAAATTTGGCATACATGAAACTTCTAGACAACGAGAAAAAAATATCGAAAAATGGTGGGCCAGAAGTAACCAGTGCGTAATATATTCTGCACGATAGTATATCCAGATAAATGACCACCACATGCCCCTACACAATATTCATTAATGATTTTCTCGGCCTCCTCATGCTTGAGGCACCTTCATAGAATCATATCGATATCATGTCAATAAAGAGTGTCGCCAATGATAACGTAATATTTGGCCTGGTATCAGATATGTCGCTGCTCAAAGCGAGAGGAATCAGATCGGAAAGTATGGGTCTGGAGATAATCAAAATTTCTCCATACCACGGGTCTGAAGAAGAAATCAGAAACAACAACTCATCGGGGATAGAATCATCAGATGTCAATTCATAATCAGGGGAAGGAAGGTTGCACATAAGCTCAACGAAAACTAAGGATTTCTTTGACTTGGATTTGATGAACTCCATGTCAAACTCTTGCAGGATGAAAATCCATTTAGAGTATTCCCCCCCCCCCCCCCAATAATTGACGTGACAAAATACATGTCATAGGGTTGAAATCTGAAGCAACTGTAGTTTTTCGGAGAAATATGTAATGGCGAAACCTTTGGACGACTTGAACGGCAACCAAAGCTAACTTTTATACATGTGTATACGTGATCTTAGTATCATTGAGATTCTAATTCAAGTAATATACAACGTGTTCTATTCCAACATGGTCCTCTTGTACCAATACCATCGCTATAGTAGAAATGGAAGTAGCGAGGTAGAGGATATAGTTGTGATGGTGATCAGGGAGGTATAATAGAGATGCTCGAACCAGAATATCTTTCAGAGCATCAAACACTTTCAAAGTTGTGTTATCCCAATGGAAGGGAACCCCTTTCTTAAGCAGGCAAGTGAATCCATTATTCAACTCGACATAATTAGGGACAGTTCATCATAGGAACTTAGCTTTCCCTTGAAGTTTTTGAAGATGAGGAAGTGAAGAAGGGGTAGGAAAATCAAGGATTTTTTAGAATTTAAGAGGATCAATTCGAATTCCTTGTTTCAAAATAACAAAACCTAGAATTCATCCTGAACTGACACAGAACACAAATTTGTGTGGATTCAATCGAATATTATAATATCTACAACGTAATAAAATGGCCCTAAGATGCATTGAATGATCAACCCGGTGCTTAGAATGAGAAAGGAGATTGTCAAAATAGGGTTGCATGATGTGTTTAATATCATGAAAAGTGTAATCCATGGCACACTGAAATGTGGCCCCAACATTATTTAGACCCAATGGGAGTTTACGATAAGAAAAATTACCTCAGGGAAAAATAAATTCAGTCAGAGGTTGATTCAATGGGATAATGTTGATTTGATTATATCCACAGAAACCATCTATGAACTAATATATTTTACAACCGGCACTATCATCAACAATCTGGTCGATGAACGGGGTTGGGTAGTTGTACTAGGGAAAAACACTATTCACATCCATATAATTGACACATACTTAGATAGTCCCATGTTTATTCATGACAGGGATGAAATTGGACACCCCATCGATGAGAGGAACGAGATAGATGAAACTGACACGAAGGATTTTTTAACCTTCACTCTTAATCACGACAACCTTCTTTAGATGGACCGGGCGTAGGCGCTCTCGAACTGGTTTAGCATCAGGATATGTTTTAATTTGTTGCACCACTATATTTGGGTCAATACCTTGCCTCTCCTCATAGGTCTGGGAAAATACATCAATAAATTCCTGAAAAATGTTTTTATAAGTCTCAATCTCGGATGGAGAACAATACGTACCAATGTGTAGATTTTTAAAAAAACCAAGTTTGACATAAATTTCAAGAGGCATTGTCTCTTCTATATTTGAGAGATTCTTCTTAGATTAGACTTCATGGATAGAAATGGAACTCGCAAAATATGCATGTAAATTCGGTAAATAAATATCACTGAGGTTATCCTCAATGGAATCTAGGAGGGAGGAATGATGGTGATGATCATCCCATGGCGCATCATACGGCATAATGATCTCCATGATGATCTCATCAGTGGAAAATACATGTGAGAATGGATAGAATATATGTCATAATCTAGTGATCAATCAACCCAATTAATCGAGGTAAAGGCATGAGCCGCACAAGCCGAATAGATAGCTTTATAATCAAGTTTAGTAGGGCTAAGTGACATTCAATCACCAAAACTGGTGATGTCAATTTCTTCTAGTATTACCCATGAACCATCATAGATAGTAAAATACAATATTATGTTAATAAAGGAAACCGAAGGTGAGATGTCGGGAAGATGAGGAAGTGAAAAGGCCCCCATGAGCGAGTATTCCTTCAACAATCCAACCTCGACATGTGATAAGAGTGTAGGGCTTCCCCTACAAGAGGGACACTTTCAGTAACATGGGAATTATAGGTGTAAAAGGTGAGTTGGTCGATGGCCATAATCTTGCCCTTATGAGGAAAAGAGATCATACGGAAATAATTCGAAACGAATTTGGCCATAGCGTAAACCGACGTGTGACCCAACAGAAGATTATAATCAAGAGGTATGTCGATAACTTCTACTTCTATAGATACAATACTTCCCCCTAATTCCACTTGTAATGAATTCAAAATACCAAAAGGCTTGTATTTTCTTCCATCAAAATCTTTCGATGTGGTGGTCGATTGACTCAGTTGAGAAGAAACAATTTCCTTATAGCAAGACATAGACATGATATAGATCGATACTCCCTCATCCATAATAGAACGATGAATGTTCTTACACCAGAAAATAACCTAGATCACAAAGGGAAACTAAGTCTGAAGTTGAGGGGAGTAGTTCTCATGATTGAAAACAACAAGGTTGGAATCTGAAGGATCCACACATCAGATAACTAAAAGCAAAACCTTTTTCTAGGCGGGGAAATTTTGCAACACCTCGAGAGTCGACATAACTGATGGAGACTAAGCTAATTCCTCAACTATGTTGTAATTTTGAGAAGCCCTTACACGAGGGTTGAAATCAGACTTATGAACAACGCCCTTTGGAGGCTTAATAGTTAAATCCGTAAGAATTGAAGGAGAAGGAGAAGGAGGATGGAGGTGATGTTGAACTGGTAGGTTGATCAGTAGCCTAACCATTTGGGAGATTCACATTTCGATAGTCCTTGTTATGAGTAGCCACAATAACATTATATTTATGATTCACGGAAGAAAGCACTAAAAATAAGTTAGAGGAAGATGGGTCCCAAGCAACCAAATGGGTCTCCTAATTGGGAAATAGGCCAGTCAACATAGCTGGATATGTGTGTTGAAGAATGTAACTAGGTTCAATCTTCATTATTGTACTTGAGTCAAAATATAATACTTTTGTCAAAAACAATTTATTGTTATTGACTTGTTAAATCATGGGTTTCATGCTTGAGTCATTTGTCATAGGTTAAGCCTCCATTGTAGGCTTTAGGATTGCGTCAAATTCTATTTTTTCATGTTGAACTCCTCCTCCATCAAAGTCACCTTGATGTCGGCCTTAAAAGAAGGATAATCAGTTAGATTCCATAAGACAAACACATCTCAGCTCAACCATATGGAGATAAAAATATTCAGATAACTCATGTCAGCCTATTTAATCATGGAAACAACTATAATTACCAAGATGAGATCCTTGCATTGCTTCACCTTAGGACCTCGGACTAGATTGTAGAGAAAAATTACAGATATGGTTTCAGACAACATCAATACACAATGTGGAAGAATTACATGGATACTCTCGGCATACTTCCTGAGACAAGGTACGAATTATAGTGGAAATTACAAACATAAGTTCGATGATACATCACAGCATGGTTAAAGCAAGAAGGTTCGGTGCTATCCAAATTGAAAGAGTTTCCATGCAATCACTATGTCATGCCATCACAACAGTATAATGATATCAATGTTATTTCAATCAAGGAAAATCACAGTTTCGGTGTTACTACAGTATCATAAACTTGGTGTAACCTCAGTTCGGTAGTGTTATGTCAGTATATGAAGGAACTTATATTGGTTGCAGATATGATCTATAGTTTTACATGACAAGGATGACTTGATGGATGGAGGTATTTCTGAGTCTAATTTGATAGGGTCTTGTTCGTCTCATCTTGAAGCTACTAAAGGAAGAATTTTGACTGGTTTTTCCACAAAGAGTGGGGTTTTTCCCTGGCAATGTGCCTACATCTTGTGTCCTCTTCTATTTGTTGCTTGGAATTAGTCTTGATTATAATAAAATACAAATCAAAATAATTAATAATAATAACAAAGACATCACAAGATAATTTCATAATAAGATAAATCATATAATTTCCACCTCCTTGGGTTTCTCAACATGGTATGAGAGTTATGGTCATGATCAAAGGAATTTTGAAGATCAATTAGATCAATTCAAGAAGGGTTCAAAGGCATCATGTAGGATTGACTTCAGCGGATAAGCTAAAAAGGTATAAAATCATAATAATAAAATTCAAATAATGGGTGATCATTTGCAACCTTAGATCATAAATAAAATTTGGATTAACAATTCAGAGAAAAAGTTCTTGGTAATAAAGAAGGTATCGGTGCTTTGGTAGAATATATTTGTGTCAGTATAGGAAGAAGGATCTCGGTAGTACCTCAGTCTCAATGACAACACAGTATTGAAACTAGCTCTGCCTCAATTCAGTGCTATTATATGGCCACAATAATCTAAAATGGTTAATATGACATAAATAAGGTCTAGATACTACCACGGGAGTTCTATGATCTCTAAGATATAGCCCGCAGAAACTTCAGAAGATAAGTTCGTACACACAGTGACAAGAGTTCAGATATATTACAAGGATAATTACAGTGATAAAGAGTTCGAACAGATTTTAGAAGTGATCAGAGTAATAAGAGTTCAGATGGATCTCATAGATGATTATAGTAAAGAAAATATCGGATAATCTCAAAGTGTAGGTCTCGGTGGTATCACTCTCTCACAGTCTCAGTGCTCTCCCTCAATCTCATTGATATCTCATAGTCAAGGTTCATTTTGGTATCATAGTGACCTCATGATACCTATTACAGTGAATAAGTCTTCATAGAAACTGTAGTTGTGTCTATCATAGTCTCAATGCCTAAGGACAAAGCCATATCCACATAAGAATCTGAATTTTTGAAGAAATTTAAGTAAGTATTGTCAATATGCACCAACGAGTCCAATAAGAGGTCTGTAAATGCAAGGTATGTATGTTCATGAATTTCTATATTTGCAATATATCTAATAATTCTTGCTTATAACTATTCTAGGGTAAATATTGCAATACCTAGACAACATACATACTTATGTTCTAAGGTTTTGCAAGTAATATAGGATGTCAAGTAGAATTCCTTAATTAAAATAAGGAGCAACTTTTATAGGATCCCATCCTCCATGGTTATGAAGGAGATCTAACTTGAGAAATTAAATTATGTTCTTGGTATCACGGTTTTTCTTGAAAGTATGTATTGCAGGTATAATAAGACCATGACTTACACTTCTACGAAATGCCTTGCTAAATTATCAAGGAGTATGAAGGAAGGCATCTTGAATCTTAAAATATTATTGTTTGGGGAGATTCATCATCTAATGAATCTACCCACCTCATATCTATGATTGTTTGTATAAAAGAACCCAAAAAAGGTTCTCTGGAAAACCCTAACCTAAGGGTATGTTATTAATGTGTGAAACCCTAACTCTACTTATGGTTATTGATGAATTAATTGCTATTATGATGATTTCATGTTTGGGGTTTTGGTATAATCATAGCAAATCTAACTTGCTAGGGATGAAATGATGTTATTCTAAAACCCAAACCTTTGAAATTTTGGTATTATATGGTTTTCTTTGTTATGAATCGAAACCCTAGGTTTTTGTTAGGTATACAAGAAAAATACTTGTTATGTACTTAAAGTTCTAGGAATGAAACCCTAGATATATGTTCATTTGGTTGAAACCCTAGATTAGTCTAGGTCAATATATGTCTAATGTATTAATATTGTCTGAAATATGATATGCTTATGCATGATGGTAATCTCCTAGATATATGTGTTGACCAAATTATTAATCGCCGTAAGTCCTAGGGTTTGGAAAGAATCCCTAGTCAAAGTTTGAATTTCTAGATTACGTTATTTGAGAAATATAAGGTCTACATAAAATCCTAGTGGGAAGTCTAATATATATGACTTTTGAAATTTATTAGATACTTTTATTTTATTTTGACTTATTTCTAGGGATATCTATATGACAAAAATAATATTTTTCCATCTTGATTGAGTTTCTGATATGATTTATGGTTTGTAACAAACCTGGGCTAGAAGTTGAAATATTGAAGTATAGTCTCTTGATGATTATGTTTATAAAGTATAATGCTTCTATAGATCTGGTTGTACTTGTTTTCAAAGTTGTGTCGATATATCATATTCAAGTTGGTAAAGATGTTTGTAAGATGATATGTTAAGCATGATGAGAAGGATGGAAGCCACGAAAGATTATCCAATATTGAAGGAAGAAGTTAATATCCCTAGCTTAAGAGGGATCCTAGATAAAAGAAGAAGTGATGGTTATGGTTTTCTACTTCATGTGTCATGCACTAGACCAGGACTAACAATAGTAAGTCTTAGTGAAGGCCATGAGTAAGAATCATAGTCATGATTGGAGAACGCTTTGTTGAGGTGATGTTGTAAGAAGGAAAGTTGGATCTGATTGAAGAATATGTGGTTGCATGTAAAGTAGGAAAGGAAAGAGTATAATTGAGGAATATTTTGTCAAAGATTCGATTGATAGTCCTACTATGTTGAGAAGCAACATTAAGTTGCTTGAAAGACCCCATAGGTTTGTGTTTTTTTATAAACATGTGAAAGTATATTATTGATTGGGGTTGTGTTTTTACAGGTGAATCTATCGAAGATTTTTGATAACATGTTGGTTATCGATCAGTTTGATCAGGAGAGATTTTTGGTCCTTGATATGCTGGATCAAGGGGTGTTGAGGCTTTATGAGTGAATAATTTCTTGGTAGGACATCTGGTCGGCACTTTTTGTTGATGTCTAGGTCCCGAAGTTGGAAGGGTCGTGTTGGTCATTGAGTTCTGACACATACCTGGATCCTTGGGTTGATTGTAAGCAAGTAAGCCTGATGGTACCTAGAGAGGCTGAAATCTTGAGTCCATCTTAGTCCCACCCATATAGCTTACCCTAGTTAGGAATCTAGTCTATGGCATTGTAGTGCCTAAATTGTTAAGAGACCAGTGGATAGATTTCCCTAGTCAGGAATCTAGTCCATGGCATTGCAGGGCATAAAATTCTTCATAGATGATGTGTTGAAATCTTCCATGTACCTCGGTAATTATATGAAAATATGAATACTTCCCTGGTTAAGAGGGGGTTTTGAAGAATTTCACTAGGTTCGGTCTTCACTATTGTACTTGAGTCAAAATATAATACATTTGTCAAAAAGAATTTATTATTAGTGACTTTTTTGGTTTTTAAACTCATGTGGTGATCATTTTTTAAGGATCTTTCCGGATTATCCACATTGCTAGAAAACGAGTGTCGACTTGTTAAATCATGGGTTTCATGCTTAGGTCAATTTCTATAAGTCAAGCCTCCATTATAGGCTTTAATATTGAGTCAAAGTCTAGTTTGTCATGTTGAACTCCTCCTCCATCAAATTCACCTTGATGTAGGCCTTAAAATAAGAATCACCATTCGGCTTCCATAAGATAGACACGTGTCGGCTCAACCATATGGAGACTAAACTATTTAGATAAATCATGTCAGCCTGTTTAATCATGGAAACAACTATAAATACCAGGATGAGATCCTCACATTTCTTCACCTAGGGATCTTGGACTATATTGCAGAGAAAAAATACAGATATGGTTTCGAAGAACCTCAGTACATAGTGTGGATGAATTACAGGGATACTCTCAGCTTACTTTATGAGATAAAGTGAAAATTATATTGGAAATTGTAAACAAAATTTTGGTGATATATCACATCATGGTTCAAGAAATAAGGATCAACGTTATCCAAAGTGAAAGAGTTTCGATGCAATCACTATGTCGTGCCATCAAAACAGTATAATGATCTCGGTGTTATTTCAGTCAAGGAAAATCATAGTCTCGGTGTTACTACAATATCATAACCTTGGTGTAACCTAAGTTCGGTGGTGATATCTTAGAATATGAAGGAACCCAGATTGGTTGCAGAGATTATCTACAATTTTACATGACAAAGATGACTTGATGGATGGAGGTAGTTTTGATTCTATTTTGATAGGGTCTTGGTCATCTCATCTTGAATATACTGAAGGAATAATTTTGACTTGGTTTTCCCCAAACAGTGGGGTTTTGCCCTGGAAGTGTGCCTACATCTTATGTCCTCTTATATTTTTTGCTTGGAATTAGTCTTGATGATAAGAAAAGATAAACCAAAAGAATTAATAATAATAAGGAAGACATCACAAGATAATGTCATAATAATAGAAATCATCTAACTACTACCTCCTTGGATTTATCAACAAAGTGGAGGATTTCATAAACTGGTTCACTTCTGCACGATGATGATAGTCATGAGCAAAGTGCTCCACATTGCAAATCAAGCATGGGTAGCGAGGCTTTCATTTCTCATCAAAGGACTAATTTGTTTGTTTACAATGTGGTGAAGAATCTTTCTTCTTTTTTCCTTTCCCTTTCTTCTTACTCCCTGGTTGTTGTTGACATTTTCCTTTATCATATGAAATGACATTTATCTCAGAAAAAGAAGCCGTAGGAGGGTTGGATGAAGATTTTTGGGCATAAACAGTAAGAGATGCACCAGATGGTTTTCTCGCTATATGAAAACTGGAAGAACTAATGATGCCATCAACAAAATGATATTCTTTAGCAGTAGTGGAAGGAACAATGTTCAGAGGTCTCGGAGCATCTGGTATCTTTTCATAGAGTGTGTCAAATTGAGTATTGATGACATCCAAATACTAAGAATGAGAAATTACTTGATATTCAATCATGACTCCACCTTTGGCTACATCCTATGTGATAGATGGAAACAAGGATTTAATGAACCATTATGTTAGAAATTTATCTGGAACAAAGGTCTTAACCAACCAATGATGACACCACCACTCATGAATGTGATCCCAAATGTGAGTGGATTTAGATTGTTTAAAGTTAGACAAAAGTTACATTCCAGTTTAATACTGGATGGGAAACTGGAAATGCATGAGGAAGGTGGTAGTTAAGCATCTGAAATCATGAAATGAAGCTCTAGGTAACTCAATGTACCATTTAGCTACAGTACCTGTAAGAGTATGCTGGAAAAGACGTAACTATATGGAATCATCATTAAGAGACTTTGAAGAAAAACACAGATAATACGTCATGACATGAGTCGACGAGTATTCTCTAGGATTCCCATTGAATTTTTGGATATCATAGGGAAATTTGGTGGGAATTATCAGCCACCAAGGCAAATGTGTGATGGGATTGTTGGTAAGATGAGTTAAGTCTAGAAATTTGAGAGTCGCCACAAAAGGTAATTGTCGGTTAAAATACCGTGAAGGGTAGCTTGGATAAGAAGGAATCGCTTGAGCAATAGGTACTTGCATTCTTGGATAAGGAGGCTACTGATAAGGAGGAACCTGGGCACTAGAATAAGGAGGACTCTGGTAACCAGCATATGCATAACCTTGTTGACCAGCTCCAGGATAACCTTGCAAAGGCTCGAATGGTTGGGTTTGGATTTATTGGTCTTGAAAAGGAACTTGAGGGATACCATGATAGGGTCTATATTGATGCCCCCCTGAGGTTTTGGATCATCCCGGCATAAGGTGGGTTCGATTGGGACTGTGCCATACTATACACATTTTTTCCTATCGAAACTTAAGGAGTAATTTGTCCAAGTGGTTGATATTGTAAGGTACCTTGTAAAGGTTGGGTAAGTGGAACGTGGGAGGTACAAGATACCCACATAATAGGTTGTCATGCAACAACATCCTATAAAGTTTGGCTCACATTTATTTGAGCTTATTGAGGTATAGATGGATGGATAGGAATTTGAGACAAAGATGGTGGAGGTTGAGGATTCAACAATCGGTCCCAAAATGGACTAGGTTGAATGGGAAAAGTAGGCTTCCAAACATTGGCAGTCATTACAGGATAAGGATGACTATAATAATTTTGATTACCAATTTGAGGTATACCAACAACAATTTTCCCCCCTATCAAAGGAGGAGGGGATGATGGAGGAAACTACAAGCTAGATGGAGAGTTTTATCACTCCCCCCTACTTCCCATGGTTGTGAATGGAGCTAAAGGAAGGTAACCACAGACCAGGCTTCAGGTCAGGTAGCTGTTAGAAAATTATATATTACATAGCAATGCAACACGTAAAATATGCGGAAAACACAAGCACACAAAACACATAAAACCAGAGAGACACAGATATATGTGGTTCACACAGTTTGGGCTATGTCCACCTCGAATAGCCAGTCCTTCCTTTCTATTATCTAGCAAAATGAAGAGACACAACCTACAGCAAATCCGCTGTAATATCCTATGTTCTTACTCACAGTCTCCCTATCTATTTCTCACTCTGAGAATACACATACAATGCACAGCTGCAATACAAATACCCTCATACAAGCGAGGGGTTGCCTTCTAGGGCAAAAAACCCTGAACTAAACATAACTTCTACCGTCAGATCATCTACCTAATGAACGGCCCAGATTGACTAGAAATTACTATACTTGTACAAGGAAATTTTACATATGTTTTTAGCTTCGGGGCCGCTGCCCCCGAAAGCCCCCGCCAGGGCGGGGCTCCATAAAGTCGCAGCTGCCCCCCCTGGACACCCAAGCAGCGTTTAGTTACGGGCAGCGTTGCCGCCCCCATTAAGGTACAAGGTTCCAAAACTATGATACAAAATAAACAAGATAATCAAGCTCCACACCCAACAATCTCCCACTTGGAGACTGATTGTAGCAACTCCATCGCTACTTCATTTGCTGGACAATGACTCCTCTTTGGACTTGGCTTTTTCTCATCTTCATCGTCATCCTTGAAGACCAATTTAAACTGAGCATATTCTCAGTTTCTCCCTGGTTACAACTTTTGTTAGCATATCTGCAGGATTCTGGCTAGTGTGTACCTTTTCCAGCTTCAACTGTCCATCTTCCAATACTGACCATATGAAATGGTACTTGAGATATATGTGTTTAGTCCTGGAATGAAATGTTGAGTTCTTTGCAAGATGAATGGCACTTTGGATATCACTGTATAATGTGCCCATATCATGCTTCTTACCCAATTCATCCATAAACCTTTGTAACCAAATCATTTCTTTACTAGCCTCTGTAGCAGCAACATACTCTGCTTCTATTGTTGAAAGTGCAACAACACTTTGGAATTTTGAAACCCAACTGACAGTTGTTCCACCTACAGTAAATACATATCCTGAAGTGCTCCTCTTGTTATCTCTGTCACCTACCATATCTCCATCAACATATTCCTGTAGAGAAATTTTTGAACCACCAAAGCATAATGCTTGATTTGTGGTACCTCTCAAATATCTGAGAATCCATTTAACTACCACCCAATGTTCTTTTCTTGGATTTTTCATGTACCTGCTTACAACTCCCACTGCATGTGCAATATCTGGCCTTGTGCAGACCATTGCATGCATTAAGCTTCCAACTGCTGATGCATATGCAACTTTAGACATGTAGTCCATTTCTTCTTGGGTCTTGGGGCACATCTCCTTACTAAGTTTGAAATGGCTAGCAAAAGGTGTACTAACTGGTTTTGCATTCTGCATATTAAATATTTTTAACACCTTTTGTATGTTCTCATTCTAAGACACTGTTAATTTGTGATTTTTCCTGTCTCTACTTATTCTCATACCAAGGATTTGTTTTGTAGCTCCCAAATCCTTCATTGCAAATGAATTTGCCAATTTTATTTTGAGCACATTTATTTCCTACATGTTAGACCCTGCAACAAGCATGTCATCTATATACAATAACAATATAATATAACTACCATCATTTTTCTTTTTAAAATAAACACAATGATCAGAGTGATATCCAGTATAACCTTGTTCAGACATAAACTTGTCAAATTTTAGATACCACTGCCTTGGAGCATGTTTTAAGCCATACAAGCTCTTCTTTAACCTGCATACTAATTTATCTTTCCCTTTGACCTCATATCCTTTTGGTTGCTCCATATAGATATCTTCCTCCAAATCTCCATGGAGAAATGTTGTCTTTACATCTAACTGTTCAAGATGTAAATATTTCGCTGCTACAAGACTTAAAATAGTTCTGATTGAAGTCATCTTAACAACGGGAGAAAATATTTCATCAAAATCAATACCTTTCTTTTGTGAAAATACCTTCACCACAAGTCTAGCTTTGTACCTCTGTTTTCCTCTGTCTTCTTCCTTCAGCCTGTAAACCAATTTATTCTGCAATGTAGTTTTACCTTCAGGCAACCTGACTAAGTCCCAAGTCTGGTTATGCATTAAGGAATCCATCTCTTTTTCCATGGCTAGCTCCCACTTCTTCCTGCTTTCAACCTGCATTTCTTCTTCATAAAATTCAGGTTCACCAGAATCAGTCAACAATAAATAATATAATGAAGGAGAGTATCGTTCAGGGGGTCTACTTATCCTGGTAGATCTTCTCACACCACTTTCAGGTGTTTGAGGTGCATGTTGTTGTTGTTTTGGTTGTTGATTATTATTATTTTCAGGCACCTTTAATTTATCAGTGATCTCATCAAGAACTATGTATTCCTTGTTTTATTTTTCCTGTTTCTTTTCCTGCAACTGATTCTTATACAAGACCTTTTCATTAAATATTGCATCTCTGCTCCTAATGATTTTGTGATTTTCATAATCATATAAGCGATAAACAAAATCATTAACACCATATCCAATAAAGGTACATTTCTTTGATTTTTCCTCAAGCTTTGTTCTATTTTATTTATTAATATGGACAAAGGCCTCACAGCCAAAAGGCTTTAAAAAAGAGTAGTTTACCTTTTTACCTATCCATTCTTCCTCTGGAATACCACCATCCAAGGAACTCGAAGGCCCTGTGTTTATTAGATAAACAATAGTATCTACAGCATCTGTCCAAAACTGTAAAGGCAATCCTGCATGCAATCTCATGCACCTTTCACGCTCCATGATTGTTTTGTTCATCCTTTCTGACACACCATTTTCTTGTGGTGTTCTTGGAACTGTCTTCTCTCTGCAAATTCCATGCTCTAAACAGTACATATCAAACTCTTTGCTGCAATATTCACCTCCATTGTCTGATTTGAGACACTTCAACTTCTATCCCATCTCAATCTCAACCAAACCTTTCCATTTCTTGAAAGTATCAAATACATCAGATTTATTCTGAATATAATAAATCCAAGTTTTTCTAGTTGCATCGTCAATAAAAGTAACAAAATAACGAGAGCCACCATGAGATGATACCTGAGCAAGTCCCCATACATCTGTATGCACAAGCTCTAATTTTTCGCTCTTATTTTCTTTCCCAACTCTAAGAAATATGACTCTCTTCTGTTTTCCATAAATTCAATTCTCACAAAAATCCAAGTCAACATTCTTCAAACCCGGCAACAAATTTCTTGAGTGAATAATATTCATCCCCTTCTCACTCATGTGTCTGAGCCTATGATGCCATAATGCTGCATCTGCTCCTTTGGAAGTTAAAGCATTAACAGAGTTAGAAATACCATTGCATAAATACCGTATGTACCAACCTTTTCTCCTTTTGCTATTACCAGGGCTCCTTTGGTGACCTGCCAAGTTTTATCTGTGAAAGTTGTCACACAACCTTCACCGCCTAACTGCCCTGTTGAAATCAGATTTTTCTTCAGATCTGGAACATGCCTTACCTTCTTTAATAGCCATTGGTTTCCATTCTGTTGTTTTACAATAAATTTACCCATTCCAACAATTTTACAGGGTTTATGATCACCCAAACAGAATTGTCCAAAATCTCCTTAAACATAGTCATGAAAATATTTCTTATCAGGTGTGGCATGGAATGAGGCCCTTGAATCTACAACCCAAGAATCAGTAACATTTTCGAAAGAAAGAATCAAAGAATCTTGTAAGACATCACCTGCCACATTTGCTTCATGATTTTTTTCTTGCTGTGTGTCTCCTTATTTTCCCTTCCGAGATCTACAGTCTTTCTTTAGGTGTCCTTTCTTTCCGCATTTCCAACACACTATCCCCAATCTGGACTTGGATCTGCCTTTCCTTGATTTATTGTGATATCCAGAGCTCTTTCCTCTTTCCATTCTTCTTCCCCTAGACTCCACACTCAAAGCATTACCTGATGTCTCACCGGAGCTTTTCCGTTGCATTTCCTCGCTAAGGATAGCACCGAAAACATCATCAAACTTTAAAGTACTAGATCCAGAGACAGAGTTAATAATGGCCATAACTAAACCATTCCAACTTTATGGCAATGAGCACAGAAACAAAAGAGCCCTAACTTAATCATCAAATTTTACCCCTACAGAACTTAACTGACTGGTAACTGTACTAAAATCATTTAAATGGTCTGCAACAGATCCACCTTCCGACATCTTCATATTAAATAAATGTTTCATAAGAAATACCTTGTTTGAGGCCGAGGGTTTTTCATATAGTTTCTCCAACGCCTTAAGCAAACCCTCTGTTGTTGTTTCCTTAGAAATATTGAAGGCTACCGATGCCGAGAGGCACAACTCTACTATTCTAAGTGCCTTTCTGTCAAGAATCTCCCATTCTGCATCTGTCATAGCCGTCAACTTATTTGTTTTTCCGCTCAATTGTAGGTACAGATCTTTCTGATACAGATAATATTCCATTTGCATCTTCTACAGCGGGAAGTTTTGGTCGTTAAATTTCTCGACCCTAAATTTACCATCTTCCACCATTGCTCCCACTCGAACCAGGAACCCTTCTTTCCTGCGAGTTTATCAGCCAAATAGACCTTCGACTCTGATACAATTTGTTAGAAAATTATATATTATAGAGCAATGCAACACGTAAAATATGTGTAAAACACAAGCACACAAAACACATAAAACCAGAGAGACACAGATATACGTGGTTCACTTAATTTGGGCTATGTCCACCCTAAACAGCCAGTCCTTCCTTTCTATTATCCAACAAAATGAAGAGACACAACCTACAGCAGATCTGTTGTAATATCCTATGTTCTCATTCACAGTCTCCCTATCTTTTTCTCACTCTGATAATACACATACAATTCACAGTCGCAATACAAATACCCTCATACAAGCGAGGGGTTGCCTTCTAGGGAAAAAAACCCTAAAATAAACATAACTTCTACCATTAGATCATATGCCTAATGAATGGCCCAGATTGACTAGAAATTAATATACTTTTACAAGGCAATTTCACATCTATTTTTAGCTTCGGGGGCGCTGCCCCCGAAACCCCCCACCAGGGGGGGGCTCCACAAAGTCACAGCCGCCCCCCTTGGACCCCCCAAGCAACGTTTAATTACGGGTGGTGTTGCCGCCCCCATTAAGGTACAGGGTTCCAACGCTGTGATATAAAATAAAAAAGATAATCAGGCTCCACACCCAATAGTACCTAGCCCTGCCAGGACCAAAGAGGGCTCTCTCGTTGTCACTTTTCAGTCAATGGATTGACTGAATATATATTTACCTTAAGCTAGGTATGTAAGCTTAGTAAATAGGATTTTGTTTGATTTTTTAAGTGTTCGATAGAAAGGTCAGTGAGAAGGCCAGGTCTATGGTTTTTAGGTCTGAATTTCAAGGTCAATTTGCAGAGAATGTGTGAGGCTAGATAGGTATTTTGAAAGCTTGCTTAATTGGTCATTGAGTATAGGATGAAGTGATAAATATTCTGAATGCAGAAATCCCATGGCCTTCTCCTCAAGCTTCAAACTTCTGCAACAAATTCCTTATTGCTTGGACATCAAATTAAAATGGTATGTACAATGAAAGTGGACTTCACCTTAAATGATACATTAAGATAATGTTTGATGAACCTACCATTGAATGGTCCTCCTAGAACTTCTTGCCCTTCAAGATCCTCTAATGAAAATTCTTATTACCTCTGAATGTAGTGATCTTGTAAGGACCTTTCCATAGATTATCAAACTTTTCGTTCTTACCTTTATCTTCATTACGGGGATCCCTGCGAAGAACAACATCTCCAAGCTTAAAATCATCACTTTTGGTATTCTTATCATAAATCATTTTGATTTTCTTGTGAAGCTTTGAAGTATGACTGAAGGCTTTATCTCTTGACTGTTGTTGATGGATCATTTGGCTAATTCTTTGATGGATATCATTTGATTCATTATCGATCTCTTGTATAATTTCCATCACCGGTACAACTAAAGAAGTAGGGAACATCGTGTCAACACCATACACGAGATGGAAAGGTGACATGATGATTGGTCTCTTCGTGCTAACTCTATCCGCCCATAGAGAATTGGTGAGATTATTGTGCCAATTTCTCTTGTTTTCTTGCAACGTCTTCTTGATTATGTTCACTAAAGATTTATTTGATCATTCAGCCAGCTCTTTGCCTTGAGGATAGTATGTTTTTGAATGACCAATAATAATGTGATACTTATCGCAAAAGTCAATCATTTTATTGGACTTAAAGGCGGCATTGTCAGTAATTATTTTGTATGGACAACCAAAATGAGACAGAATATTGTTCTCTAAAAACTAAATAATGACAGTGTCAGTAGCTTGCCTCGTGGGGATGGAATCAATCCATTTAGAGAATTAATATGTGGCAGTGAGTATCCATTTATACTGAGCTGATGATGGAGGATGGTTCTCACCAATGAAGTCAAGTCCCCATTATTAGAATGGTGCTTGCACTTCAATTGGTTTTAAGGGAAAAGAAAAGAGCTTCCTCTTTCCCTGAAATATTTGACATTCATGATAGCTCATGATCGTTTTATAAACATCAGAAAATGAACTTGGCCAATATAAAACCACCCTCAAGATCTTGTTAGTTGTATTCTTCCAATAAAGATGACCGCCACAATCACCTTTATGAAAATCAATCATCACTTTTTCAACTTCTCCTTCAACCAAAAAATTCAACAACACTCCACCCGGATCTTTCCAGTACAAAACATTCTTAAGGATGCAGTACTTAAGAGCTCTCAAATTCAAAGATCTAGCCTTACTACTTGGCAAGTTGGGAGGAGGATTCACGTGTTTCAAAACATTAACTATATCAGCATACCAAGGCAATGAAGAAAAAATTCAGATACCTCAGGTAATGTTTCAGCCTCTTACTCCTCAGATAATGCAGAAATAAAATTAATGTCTAAAGAATGGAGATTTGAAACCACCATAAGTTTTGCTAGGCATTGTCCCTTGATCAAATTTTTAGGCTTGATCTCCAAGTCATACTCCAACATAACAGCGATCCATTTACCTCGCCACCCTTCAGGATCATTCTGCTTAAGCACATCTTTCACAATAGCGTTTGGGACATATGCAATGACATGAGAGTGGAGAATATAGACCCAGAAGTCCTTCAATTCTTTGACTAACTCCAAGTCATGTTTCTCAATTATGTTGTACTTAAAGGTTGCATCTCTTATGGTTCTAATAAAGAAGGTGATGGGAAGCTCCGTGTTCTGATTTTTCTTTTGCATCAGGACAACAGCTAGAGTGTGTTATGAAGCAAATTAAAAAATGATGAAATCAAGTGTAATTTGGACTAATAAGAATAGGATCATGAGATAAAGCCAATTTAACTTGACTAAATGACTTATTTACCTCTTCAGACCATTTTACTTCATTATCTTTCTTCAGCGTGTCAGTAATTTACCTTAAGTGTTCAACTAGATTGGGGACAAACCTTCTTAAAAAATTAATTTTTCCATTGAACGACTAAATTTCCTTTTTTCTCCTAGGATATTCCAAGGTCTAAATTGCTTCAATCCTTGAAGCATATATCCTAATTCCATATTTTGATATCATATGGCCCAACAATTTACCTTCCTCCATAGCGAAAAGACTCTTCTTTGGGTTCAACAATATGCCAAACTTTCTACATCTCTGAAAAATTGTTTTCAAGTGTTGGAGGTGTTGCTCATCTATCTTGGAAAAATCAGTGATGTCATCAAGATAGATGACCAAAAAGACATATTCTTCATTGGCAAAAGCAATATCCATTCCTCGATGAAAATTCATCCCTACATTCTTCAATCCGAAAGGAATTTTAGCATACATGAAGGTGCCCCGTGTGTTGTGAAGGTTGTATTTTCCTGATCATCTAAATGAACTAAAATCTGATTATACTCGGAGTATCTATCCAACGATTAAACTCTAGAAGATCCAACTACCCTTTGCAGAATATGGTCTATATTTGGTGGTGGGTAATTTTCTTTCAATGACACTTTATTCAGATTTCTGAAATCTATACAAAAATGAATCTCTCTTGTCTTCTTTCCCACTAGCACTAGATTATACATCCAATTTGAAAAGTGAAGTGGAACTATAATACCAAAATTAAATAATATATTTACCTCCTTTTGAATGGATGGCAACAACTTGGGATTCATTCTCCTGAACTTCTGGTGGAAAGGTTTCTAGTCTGAATTTAAGGGAATTTTATGTTGGATTATACTCTTATCATACACTTTCAAATCAGAATAGTCCCAAGAAAATACATCAGCAAACTGAGACATAAGTGTTGTGTATTTACCTTTCATTTCTACACTCAAGGATTTTGAAATTTTGACCATATTTGGCTTTTCCGAAGTGCCAATATTGAGATATTCCACTCCCACTTATGTTGGTAGCATGGCTGGTTTGCATGCAACATCATCTTGATCGAAAAGCTCCTCCAAAGGTACTAAACATCTTGGAATGGAGTTGTCTTTCAGCTAAAGCACTTGCATCTCTGCTGCATGGAATTTTTGGTCATCTTCATAACACTAGTTATCCATTGTGAATTCAAAATTTCCACTTGTATCTACAAGAAGTTGCTAATCTGTTTATCATCTTGAAAGACCTGCCAATACTAAACATTATCTGGGACAGCAGGGTGGTGTTTGACGTTTATCTCATACTTCTTATTAGGATACAATGGAATTTTGAACATGTTGGCTGAAGTAGAAAGAGAATCAACAATAAAATTGTTGTCCCTTTGGATCAACGACAAAGTATACTCAATGAAGGTCTTGAGGATATCTAAAATTGCATTTCGGTAAGCTCACATCCTTGCATGCTTGGCCTGGTATTCCCCTTTGACTTGCTTTATTACAAGCTCAGATTCGCCATACATAGAAATCTTCTTAATAATTTTGAGACCGGATATCAAATCATCATGCTCAACTTCATTGTTTTAACAGTCAAAATCCAGCTTATAAGAGGACATTCGAACATTGGGAGGAATTTTTAATTTATAGGGTTGTGAATCCACACTCCAATTCCAGCCCCTTCTTTACCCAAAGTTCCATCAAAGTCCATGGTCCACAAACTACTTTATTCATCAGGAAGCTGTAATTGAACTTTATTTTCTTCTTGAGAGAGTTCTGTTGTACCAAAAAATTATGTTTCTTTCACAGTTTCATCTCTTTTTGGGATGATGCGCTTGGTTCCAAACCACATGGTATCTTTTCATAAATTTCTACATTTTCCATTTCTAAAACAGAATTTGAAAACTCAAAATATTTTTCTTTCTCTTCAATCAAACTTCAAATGATGTTGAACATTCATCATTGAATAAGATAAAGGACTATAAATCTGTGTGGACATCATGTATGGGATGATTATTGGGGTTTTCTCGGCTACTGATCTTGTACTTCATTTTACTTTCTCGGTATAGTTTCTTGAGTTGCCCAAAGACGGGAATGCTAGCAAATGAAAATTCAAGCTTTAAGGTACCTCTAAGCTTTGCTCCCCATGAAAGGGAGAGAAAAATTCCCTATCTAGGAGGGATATCAGCCACAACAACATCCATGAGGACATTCTTGGTTGGGATTTTCTCTAATGACACCACTATGTCCTTAATAAAGCTAAGGCATTTCAACCTCCCTAAATCAAATGAATGAAGATCATGATAAGGTATTGTGATATAAAATCCTAATCTATCCATAATGGATTTGAGCATGAGGTTGTGAGAGGCTCCAGAATCAAGCATGGCATTATGGAGGATAAAATCATGGATTTTGAGACTTAGATAAAATAGAGGGACCTCACTATCTTCTAGATCACCATCAACAGCAGGACCAAATAAAAGCTCAGGGTGATCATCCCTCACATTAACCATGTCGGACATTTGATCCACTTTAAGAAACTTAGCTACTTGAACTTTGTACTAATCATTCTTGACTATTTCAGTTAGAGGAATGGAGACTTTAATTTGGGAATTTCATTTTCAAGACTAAAACGAGCAGAATGTTTTTCTACCTCTTTTAATGGTGCATCTATCCTTTCAGGTTGATCTTTGTGTGAATTATCCTTCTTCTCTCTTGCATATTGGAATTATTTATCATTTCTATGGCCACTATAGGAAGCTTCATTGACTTTAGCATGATTAGGAACAACAATTCCTTTGTCTTTACTTTGGTTTGGAGCAGCGGTTTCTTTATGATGAGCATCTACTTGAGCATTATGTTTTTTCTGATCGGAGGTTATAGGAACATTCCTAATCCTCAAACCATATTATCTCTGCAATTGAGAAAGAGAATTATGATATCCCCTCTTATAATATTTATTTTACACTGATAACACGTCATCTTTTGACAAGACATATCGTTGATCTTCAGGTGCACAAATTTATGTAGAAAATTGATCTTCTTCAGTAAGGAAAATAGGTTGCTAATTTTCCTCAAATAAATGATTCTCGCCAGAAATTTATTCTTCATCTTATTCACCATGGCCTTCAGTGTAGTTCTACTAAAATGGAGTGCGAATTTTCTGCTGACTTTGTGGATCCTGACCCCTATGTTCCCTTTGCTTGATCTTGTACTGAGGCTGTTGATTTTGACCTTTGAAATTGGAATTTATAATGGAGGGTTCAGCTTGTCTATCAGCAATGGAAATTTTATCCATCATCTTCTCCATGGCCTTGATCAAGGTGTCTAATTTTCCCTCTGATGAAGTAGATGTTTCCTCTTTGATAGTGAATCTTTTCTCCGTCTTGATTTTAGACTTCTTGATGATCAAATTAGCTTCCAAACTCATTGTGTTTCTCTGCATTTATTCAAGATTTAATGGGTTTCTTTCCCTCAGCTGATAGGCCATGTCAAGATCGAAAAAATTATGATAATGAAGTAAAACAAGGCCTGGAGGAGGCTTATTATTCTCCAGAATTGAATCATATATTTTATTGAATCTAGCTGTAAAGTCTTGGACATACTCATTAGGATTCCTTTTCAAGATGTTATACTCAGCTAGAATCTGCAATGGATTCTTCTTCTCTTCCCATTTCACCGTAAACAAGTCAATCAGTTGTTGTGAAGTACCTATTGAACCATCTGTGAGAGAGTGAAACCATTTCTTAACCTCTCCTGAGAAACCTTGTGCAATGATGCGCATCTTGGCATCGTCATTGTCAATCTCTTCAAGATATATGAAATCAATCACTTTGGCAATTTGTTGATAAGAAGTAACCTCTAGAGTTCCATCAAAAAGAGGAAGTCTCTGACCATAGTTCTAAGGTAGTCAAGTGATTTTTTGAGGTAGGATCAACGGAGAAAATTTGGCCATGACTAATGGATGAGGTGGTGGAGGTGTTGATAGAGTGAAAACTTGCAGAGGTAATGATGGAATTAAAGGAAGGGTTCATGATGTAGCATTATGAGAAGGTTTAATGACAGGTGGCGAAGCAAAAACATTTTTCTAATATTGGAAATAAGCTCTTTCTGAATTTTCTTGAAACTTATCCACCAAGCCTTTATGTTTGTAGAAATTAGACCATACTTCACTATCAAATTTGGAATAAAAAGACTCAAAAAATGGTGCAAAGTTCTCAAAATCGAAAGGATCAAAGATATTTTCTGAAAGAAAGGTTTTAGACTTAGACCTAAACAAAGATCTTTTAGATTCTGAATTATAGAACAAATATTCTAAAGAAAATCTCGTATGAAAGGAATTTGATTTGACAAGTGGAGGAATAGCTTTTCCAACCTTTCGAGACTTGGTTTTATGCTTTCTTAAAAGACTCTTAGGGCCATTCACAATTGGTGAGGGATTTGGGTCTGGATTTGACCTAGTATGTCTTTTAGGAGTCAACTTAGATAGGAATTTTGGAATTTGGCTCAAGTTTAAGAGCTCAACCTGTTTCGAATGCTAGAAATTGTCACCTACAAGTCTAACCTTCAAAGGACTAAAGATATATTCCCAGGGAAAGTTTTTCAATCGCTTCCCGAAAATGACGCCAAGAATGTTATCACTCCCCTTGCTTCCCAAGGTTGTGAATGGAGCTGAAGGAATGTAACCATAGACTAGGCTTTAGGTTAGGTAGCTAGCCCTACCAGGACCAGAGAGGGCTCTCTCGTTGTCACTTTGCAGTCAATAAATTAACTGAATATATATTTATCTTAGGCTAGGTATGTAAGCTTATTAGATTTTGTTTGATGTTTTAAGTGTTGGATAGCAAGGTCAGTGAGAAGGTTAGGTTTAGGGTTTTTAGGTCTGAATTTCAAGGTCAAATTGCAGAGAATGTGTGAGGCTAGATAAGTATTTTGAAAGCATGCTTAATTTTTCATTGAGTATAGGATGAAGTGATAGAGATTTTGAATGAGCACTAAGGTAAATTCATTCATTTAGAAGTAATTAGACATATCATGTAAACCTTGTCTAAAGAAGAGCGTGAATAGACATGATTTCTGCTTATAAACTTACAAGATAAACACATGGAAAGATGTATCTGAACGAGGAATATATATCATTTAGCATGAATAGATAAACATACATAAGAAGAAAAAATTCTCCAATTCATACCACAAGTTTCTCAACACATGTTCTGCAAATATTTCTTTGATTTCATTCCAAAATGTTGTTACAATATCTCCACTGCAAAATAAGGCTATCCAACCCCAAAAAAGAATAAAAAGACTCTACTTATAGAAAATATGAACCATGAAACCTCATCAGGTCGAAATCCCATCCAAAATGCATCATAAATACATGATATGAGTCATTTCCTATATTCTAGGGAGGTTAGAAACCATTCCCTAAAATTTACCTATGAACTAGGAGTGTTTGTCCCTTACATTGAATTATATGTTCCCTCATGATAGGAGGAAAAAACCAACTCATCTACTCTAATTCAACTCATGAGACAACAAAACCTTGAACTTTTGACATTTTTCTGAGCTTGAAAAGTGTCCCAAGGAATCCAATGCATATGTGTAACATTTCTGACAGAAGTGTAGCATAATTTTGTTGAAGCATGGCAGAAGTTTGCAGCCACTTTTGAGGCACTTTTAGGAGTTCAAATCCAATTATGAAATAATTTTCAACTAGCCCTGTGTCTCTAGTTTCTGTAACTTCTTTAATTTTTCAAAATGACCCATGGGAAGGCCTCCAAACATTCATTCTCCCAAGGTTACTCTAGAAGCGTAGGAAGGCCTCCAAAAAGGTGGCATAAGCATAGAAAATGAGTGGTTTTTTGGTATTTTCTCCAAAATTAAAGCATGTCATGCAAATATAGTTCATGATATATGATGTACTCATAAAAATGCATCCATCCATGTAAATAAATCATCATTTGGATGCCCCTAAAATAAGCGTAGAAAATTTTTTCTATGCTTTTGTGAGGAGGAATTTCCAGAATTGTGAAAAAATCACAAAAAATACCAAAATTCTTCAAAACTTCTCAAAATTGGTTCTGTAGCACCTGTGAGTGATGGGTTAAACAACCAAGGAAACTTGAGCCAACAAATCTAAGCTATCCTTCTCTTTAAGCCTCATTTGATTTTCTTTTAGCCTTTTCTTCAGTTGTTTTAGCCTTATTTGTGAAATTTTGTTCCTGGTGCGATATTGATTTTCCATGTGTCTTTGGAGGCTGTTGTCTCTATTAGCCCTCTTCAATAACTTCTCCAAATTCTCATTTACCCTTGCCAACCAAATTTCTCTATCTTGATTGATCTCCATGTCGATTATTTCATCAAAATTCAACTCTTTAGGTGAATGAGTTGATTGTATTTCTAGCTCCAGTGCCCTTTTGAGGCGTCTTGTCTTTGGCCTTCTTTGATGTGTTTCAATCTCCATTTCCTGCATTTGATCAACATCTATGACATGATTACCTTTACCTTTATCTGCCTCTAGTTGTGGCTTTGGTTTTCTTTGTAACAACTGCTTCACCTTCAACTGAAAATTCTCCTGTTGTAGGAAAGTGATTTGAGAATTAACAATGGAGAAGATCCTCCTCAAATATTATATTTCCTCATATTTCTATCTAATGATCTCCTCAACTGATTTGATATCAATCTTATCTTCTACCTCATCCTCCAATGGCGTTGGTTCACTATGTTGGTGCAAAGGTCTTTCATCTTGATACATAAGAGGTTACTCCTCCATTTCACTTTGTTCAACAATGGTGTCAAGTGTAAGAAATTTTTTGATAGATTTGGGCACAAATACATGTATATTTCCCTTATCATAAGTATGAGTAAACTCATCAACCCTAGTAGCCTCTGAAAACTAAGTTGGAATGCTAGAAGAGCCAACCTCCATTGGTTGTGTTGATGATGTGCTATGCAAGAGTACATGAGGGATAGTGGTAGGTGTTGCTGCTACTCTTTCCATGAAGGTTTCCCAAGTCATGTTGATGGATTAAGGTGATGCAACACAATGATTTTGACCAAACCATGATGAAAAATACTAGGGTAATGATATTTTTTTTCTGCTCAGAACCTTCTCAGCCATCTTAGTCAAACTCCTGTACAAGTAATGTCGCAAATCAAGTGTTTTGGTAGAGGTGCAATGCATAAGCAACCTGATATTTACCTATACAACCTGGAAAATCTTCCTTCATATGTGAAGTACTTCATTATTAACATCATCAAAGGAGCATATTTGTTATGGAGGTGTCTAAAAGGGAAGAGGTAATATGGTTCTTCTATAGCAAGAGGCTTGAGAAATTGTTTGTAATCTTCAATGTCTAAGTTTGTGCCCTTGAACCACTTCTCTCCATGACAAGGAATACCTGTTGTTGAAGAAATTAGGTTTGATGATAGGTTAAACTCTACACCTGCAATGATGACCTTTCCCATGTTGATATTGGAGGCAAATAAGCTTGTAATTTGAATATGATATCCTTCCTCCATGAGCTTCTCACAAAACCTCAAACATCCAGTCCTCTCAAAACATCTTTTGGCCAAGGGTGAAGTATTTATTTCACACATGCTCAAGGGTTCTAACCTAAGATGCCGCCCTCCCTTGAATTTCTTCTTCTCACTCTCCATCTTATTTATCATTGAAAGGATGAAACCCTAGTGTGTTGATGGGATGGGTATGTGTAGTGAAATTTGGGAAAAAAATAGTGTAGGGATGGGGTAGGTTTAAAGGGTGAGATGAAGGGTTATAGAGCTAGGGAAAATTCTACCAAAAATTCAATATATGTGAGGAAGGTGGTCAAAATATGGAAACATAGGAAATTCACAAATTTAACACTATGAAAATTAACTAGAAATTAGGGTTTCATGAAAATTGATATTAGGGAGGACATGGATGGTGGGAGATGGGAGTATGAGGTATATGGGAAGTGTAGGGTAGTGTTATATGTTAGGGTTAGGTTTTATTTAACATGAGTCTTTCAATAGCATGAAGAAGTGATGATATAGTGTACTATGGAGTGGGCATGAAAATAAATCACAAACTTGATAATTTGACCATGGGAGGCTATAAGAGTGAAGACTTATTGTTAAAATAAGTCCAAGGAATGATGCCTGCAAGCCTTGAGCTTGTTTGAATGACTTGGGAGCCAAAAAAGCTAAGTTTTTCCCTCCTTCTAGAAGTGTAACACCAATCAACAGAAGTGTAACAATTGTTCTGAAAGCATAGTAGGAGGCTACATAAACGTAACAACTGGCTTTGAAAGCGTAGCAGGAGGCTACATAAATGTAACAAAATTCCCATAAATGTAACAATTGGCTTTGAAAGCATAGCAGGAGGCTACAAAAGCATAACAAAGGCAACCAGAAGTGTAGCAAAGTGTTTTTGGAGTATTTCTTCACCTTGGTTTTGAACCTTTGACCACCTAAGGATTGAAAATGAGGTAAGAGAGTAGCTCTACCACACAACAAATGAGAATAATGAGTTTGAATCAGCTTTCTTTTGTCTTTTATAGTCTTGAAATGACCTTTTTTGTCGTGTAGTGAAACAATAAGACAATTTTGCCTTTTTGAATTTTTTTGACATTTAAACACATTTTTAAATAACACAACTTGTCTAACTTTACCTCCTAAGTATGCTAGCTCCCTTTTAAAGTATTATGAGTGAAATGAAGGATGATTTTCCTTGTTTTGATGACAAATTAGACCGTTTTCAAAGGCAAATGATGACACCTATATTATAGACCTAGATGAGATGAAGTGAAATGACCTAAAACTTTTAAATGATAATGAATAAGATGACCTTTAAAGTGATGATGGCCATGGATGAGATGAGCGAGCAGAAAAATTGACCTAGACTCCTTCAGTGACCAAAATTAGTTTGAAAACTTGTTTGAAAAATTAAAAATTTTGACCTATGACTTCTAGGAAAACAACTGAAAGAGTATTTTTTATCGCTGACATATTGACACTAATAGAGGGTACCCAACATAAGGAGTGTTAGGATGTTGAATATAACCTTGCCCAATAATATAAGGTCTGGCCTGTTACTCAATTCTAGGTGTATGTGGAGGAGGAGGAGCAGACAGTGTGTCGTTCATAAGAGAAGTACCAGACGGAATTCTTGAATCAGATGACATGGGAGAGGTCCAAGGACTGGAATTTGTGCCAGAAATGGTACCAAATAAAGAATTATAACCTGCTGGGATGGATGTGCCACCATACATATGTGTTTTTGGTGAATTTCCAAACATAAATGAGGAAGCAACATTTTATGTCTCAACCATAGTGGTGGACACGAGCTGAGAGGTCAAATCAGATCCAGTCATGGTTAAAAATCCCAATGAATATTTTCATGAGAGATCTGCAGGTAAGTCCAAAGAATCGAGCAAAGGATTTTGTGTCAGAGTTTGAAGAGGAGGAAGAGGAATATTCTGATAAAAATGGAGTCCCTCACAATGAACATGAGTAGAGGGACGTGTCTCTTCTTGCAGGATATCTTCAATACTCACAAGTCTGTATGTAAGAGGTTCACCATAGGGTCCAAGATATATAGGCTTTGTCTGAGACAAAGGAAGAGAAGAGTAAGGTCCTGAAGTAACAGGTGAATATGGTTGAGGCTCCCTAGGTTCTAGAACCTCAGGAATCAAAGTTTTTGACTCATGAAATTTAGGTTCAATAACCTCAATAATTAAGGTTCGAGGACTTCCGTTTCGATTGTGTCAGATTCATCGACAAGAGTAGATGTGATCTTTGTCTCAAAATTCAAATGGAAAAATGATTCTAGCGGATCAATATCAGGAGGTGGACCAAAATTAGTTCCCAAAGTTCCAGATTGAGTATTTTGTGTCTTCTTATGCTTCTAACTACGACCAAGAGTATCCTATGGTGGAAGAGGAGGCTTATTTTTCATTCTATGCAAACAACAGGGTGGGGGGTTTTTTTCTTCCACATTGGATTAATAAATTTTAGAAATTAGCACAAAAATAAATCAAAAAGAGGGTAATCTAGGCATAAAGGATTACCAAGCAACCGTGAACTATAATATACACCTTGGCGAACCAAGGACTTAACGTACGACAACCAATATCCTTGAATGTTTTGTTTAGTGTATCACAGTATACAAGGCGACCACTTAGTTACTTATGGTGAGGATAGCAACCTATAGGGGACTCCCAAAATGTACTCGATGGTACATGGGATTGCAATCAGTAGTATTGTTGTCTAATGCGTAACCGTTCGATGAGAGTGTTCCCATATACTTTACGTGTGTGAAGCATCGTTTAATATACCAAAGGTATGTGGAGAATGATCCTATACACTCACTTACGTGGAACAAGATATCAACCTTGAATTGTAACGCTAACTAACTATGAAAACTCCTACATTTAATGACATCAGAACATGTCTCTAGCCTAGACCTCTAATTGTTTGAATTAATGTTACAAATTCTCCTTATGTTGATTCAATAAATTTTACTGTTTATCTTTGATTAAGTTTAAGTTTTGGGGCTCACCGTGAATGTCACCTTGATATCCTAAAATGAAAACTAGCACGAGGAAATGAAATATTTCTCATTCAATGAAAATATATCTAAGAAATGGGAGAGACAAAGAGTATGTAGCAAACAATATGCAACAAACAAATGTACAAAATGGAATCCCTTTCCATTGCAACTATTCTGATTTCAATGCGCAAACCAAAACCCTAAATGCCAATGAAAATATTTTTCTTTTCAAGTCTCTTAATTTTCTAAATTGAAGAAAACTAATATGTAAAGTTTAATCATTGCTTCAAATAAACTTTTCAGAATGAGGACTAGAAGAACAATTAATCCAAGCAACCATTGATAATAAAAAAATTAGTATGCAAGCAACCTAATGATAAGAACAAAGGAAAATCTTAAGAAATCCTTATCAAAGGCAATCAAACACAAATGAAAACCAAGTGGAGGCTTCAAAGGGACCACAATACACTCAAGGCTCAATGAAGGGAATCTAGAAGCAGGTTTATCAAAGAGAAAACCAAGACGAAGGAAAATTTATTCAAGAAGAGGGGCCAAAATAGGTGTAGAAATGGCACCAATGCCTTGTAATGCAATCACAAAGAGGGATCTGCAGAGGTGCAATGCTATTTCCCTAGACCAGAGGGAGTAATGGTGAAGAATAAGGGATTTCTGACACAAGTTTTGCAATTGATTCTCAATGAAAGGGATTCCTAGGTCTATTCTTTACTAAATATGATAGTAAATGTCATAAGAAGAGGTGAAATAGACACTAAAGACAAAGAAACCACCAAAGGAATATAAACCTCCCTAGTGGAGTCGCAAATTTGTGAAACAGAATCTACGACTACGGACATAAGTGTCTTCCCTAGACTAGGTGGCTAAATATAGAACAATAGAAGGAAAAAGTAGCTTTTGTTTTCCTTAAAGTAAATGGATGATCGATCGAAGCCTACCTATAATTCATTGTATCCTTCTCTCCTCTCTTAGATTTAATGCTCCAATCCTAGCTCTCATTACTAAAATAGAACATGCACAACCAAACAATATAAGCCAACAATCTACAAAATATATGTAGCATTATCTAAATACTTAATTCAAAGGATCAACATGGCATCAAAATACATGAAATCATAACATCACATATAGGGAAACAAAGAAATATTTGCATTAATATAAATGGAAGGAGTTACAACCATAAATAGATGTAAATATTTTAGAAGATCTCCCCCAGGCTGAATTGTTCCTTATTTGTCACAAAGTGAACCTCCAATCACCCTAATGCATGGAAAGTTAGAACTCTACAGTAACATCATAGGGGTAGAATTATATCTCCAAAAGCTAACCCCTAGCTTATGGATGGCCACAAATATATAGGTGAGGGGAGTAAGTTGGGAGTTCGTATCCAAATACCAATCTAAGGTTTGAGATCCACCTTTGATGGGAGGATGGGATCAAAGGATAAGGGATGGAAACTCCAAGGTAGGATAGGATAGGCTCTAAATGTTTTATCTGAGGTAAAAGGTTGTAACAAATTCTGGAAGCTTCTGAAAAGGAGGCTTCCAAAATTTCTCTCTTTTTTTCCCAAATTTCTAGAACCAACACAGGTGCAAATGGGAGAAACCTGTAGGTGATCAATGCAGGCCACAGTGGAGAAACCTATAGGTGAACGTTGTCCAATAGGAGGCCAAGGAGCTTTGGTCCTTATAATGAATAAAACAAGGTGTTTCTAGGCAGAAACCCTGGGATATGAAAGTGTCATGCATAGGGCTTTGTGCCATGATGATTTCAAGGGGCCAAAGGATGTTGATTGATCCAGTTTGTAGGCCGGTTGACCAGATGTGACAAAATGGCCTATAATAGGAGTCGTGTTCCCTTTTTTATCAACACCTACTTGATTTTTTCTTATGGGTGCTTTGTGAGGACCCATATTCATTTTCTAATCTCAATATATGCTTCATTGTTTCTTATGAATGCTCTATGAGGGGCCATATTCATTGCTTGATTTCCAACACTTTCTCCATCGTTACTTGTGGATGTTTTGTGATGAAATACATTCATTGACTATCTTTCAATACCTATATTATTTCGATTTTTGGATCCTTTCTCTTCATTTTGGTTCCTTTTATTCTCCCCTTCCTATAATTGTCTTAAGTGTCATATACTTTTCTTAAGTGTCATTGAAATGAACATGCTTTTCCTAGTGCACCACTTGCTTTGGATCTTTAAGATAGTTTTTGTTGGATGCTATCAATGTCTTATCAGGCCTCTTAGAGTGATATTCATTTAATGAGCTTGGGGGGGAATTGATCTTGGGTGACTTGCAATTTCCTTGATAATTGAGACTTATCATAATGAGTGGGGACCTATTCATGTTGAGTATGTGAAATAGGGATTCAGTCCCTTTGTGAAACTTTGAATTGAGTTGCTCCAATTCCTCTCTTAAGAGGACAAAATCTTCTCTTAGTCTTTCACAAATTTGATCATTTTCATTTAGTTGTTCGGATAGAAACTTATTTACCCTTTTTGCTTGTTCTAGTTCAACTTTGACAGTAAGAGCAATGTATTCATTTAGACTTTTGTCTTGAATTTATTGCATCAATCGACTTTCTTTCTTTCTAAGGATATTTATTTGTTACAATGAAATTTTAAATTCTACCTCATAATCAAATTCTGCTTCAGGTTCTTCAGTCTCATCAATGAACAATATTTCACCCCTTTCATCATCAGTCACACTTTCATTGTTTTCACCGTCTCTTTGTTATTTTATGCAATTTGTGTCTTCTTATTGGCTTGCTTCTTATTTTGATGCTTAGGTTTGAATCTTGACTCATCATCACTATCATTCATCTTAGCATAAGGACATTTAGATGCATGATGTCCTATGCTTCCACATTCAAAAAATTTGAAAGAATTAGAGAAATTTAGAGGTCTAAAATAGGCCTCCTAAGGAAAATTATAAAATAATAGTGGAAATTGTAAAATAAGATTAGATTACCTCATCAAATTTTGTAAGAAAAAACTAATTTTTCCACTTATCTTCCTATGATATTACTCACATTTCGAGCGGGAGCACTCATTGGATTCGGAATTTAATTTCACATCCAAGGAGTACCCATGTTGAATACCTTCGATGGATCCTGATACCCAAAAAATTATTAATACATGAAAACACATGATTGCAATCACCTTTCTCATGTATTTCTCTTTTTTTGTGTAGTGTACTCCATCGAAAATATTCGACATGGGTACTCCTTGGATGAAAAATTAAATTATGCATCTAATGAGTGCTCCTGCTCAAAATTTGAGTAAAACCGGAGGGAGATAAGTTGAAAATACAAGTTGAAAAAGTAGTTTTTTCATTTTTTTAATTTTTTTTTATCGCCTTACCTTTTTCCAAAAATGGTGAATCATCTTCTGTGGTTGACATTTTAATCTTCAATTATTGGTTCTTATAAAGTTGATTTTGGTTGTAAAAAATTTTTAGGCCCATTTTTTACCTCAAAACTTCTCTAATGGGAAGCTTACCTTTGAACTCATCGGTTCCTCTCTTCAACTTTTGGATAAACTTGGATTATTCTTCATCAAAGTCGGAGTCTTCTTGATATTTTTTCTTTTTTCTCTTCTTTTTCTTCCTTGAAATATGCTTCCTTGATTCTTAGCTCATACATAAAGAAAGTTCCATGAATTTTATCCACAAACATCTTATCTACTTCTAATATTTCTTCAAGCACTGATACTTTGGGATTAAATATTTACATAAGTGATCTTAAAATTTTCAAAAAACATAGCTATCCTCGAATTCTTCATCAAGACATGCAATAGAGTTGACTATATTTTCTTCATGAAGAAAATATGAAGCAATGTCCTCATCTTTTTCCATCTCTAAACTTTCAAATTATCCCCTGAGAGCTTGCAACCTAACTTGTTTGAATTGTGCATCCCCTTCATAATAAGTTTTAATATTATTACATACCTCATGATCTGAATTACACTGCATTATTTTGATGAATTTTGATTGTGCCAAGCCACTTAATCTAGCATGTTTATCTTTTGCATTAAATGTGGAGACAACCTTTTCTACTGCATTAGTTTTAATGGCATTAAGAACTTTATAATTTGTCTCCACAATTCCCCAAACTTCTATTTCCATGGATATGAGATATGTCTCCATCCTTATCTTCAAAAATTCATATTTGGTTCTATCATCACTCTCCCCAACTTCCGAAGGCTGGAAAAAAGGAGTGGAGAAAGGTAACCACAGATCAACTTTAGTTCAGGTAGCTAGCCCTACCTGGACCAAAGAGGGCTCTCTCTATGTCAATTTACAACCAATGAGATGAATGGATATATTATGATCTTAGGCTAGTTATGATGATCAATATATTATGGTTTTTTTTTTTAGTTTTTTTACTAGATAAGAATAACAGCCAGGGAACTAAGCTCTGATTTCAAAGGTTAAAGTGCAGAAATAATGATGAGGCTAGGTAGGTAAACTTGGGAGCATACTTAATTTGTCATTGTGTATAGGGTTTTGAAAAAAAAGGAGTCAGGATGAGCATTTAAATGAATTCATTCATCAGAAGAATAAACACATCTATGAAAATCTTATAAACAAAGCATATAAAGTAATGATTTATGTTTACAAACTCATAATATTAACATACAAAAGAATATATGTGATGAAAAGGTAACATAACCTTTGATTTAATGGATTAACCGAGAAGAAACAATGCTCAAAATTATACCGTTGGAATCTCAATACTATATTTTCAACATTTTTTGATTTCACTGAAAGAGTTTTTTACAATAGCTCCGCGGCTAAATATCAGACTATCCAACTAAAATATCCAACCCTGAAATGGTATTTAAAAATGGTATATATAGGAATAGAGGCATTAACTCCACCTCTTCTAAAAATAAGGAAACATTACTCCTCACATTACATATGTGTCATAATGCATTAAAAACTCATCCCATCGAAATCCAACTGAAATAGCAGGTGTAGAATAAATAAGAGAAGAAATCTGAGCTGAATTGCTAAGTCTGCTGACATGATGCTTCTTTTAATATTGATTTGTTTCTTCATGTTTCTGGTTCTTAAATAATCATGTATTTTTATTAAATACAACCTCCAACAATTGCTGATATATGGAAGATCTGGAACCTTCAACCTTCCCCATGCTTTACTGATATAGATGATAATGGTGGTGGTCGCGAGTCTGTTATAAGCCTAAATAGTTACCCCAGATAGTCATTTAATGGACTAATATTTTTGGCTACACGTCGAGATAAAAGTGGAGGGGACTGAAGTGAAGCGCGGGAATGGAAAGTAAGTGAAATGCGTGGGAATGAAACAATAAGCAGGAGAAGCTATTAATTGGAATAATAATAAGTGGGAGGAGTAAGTGCATTAAAATATATCGCAATCACAATCACAGGGTGGAGCGGAGTGAATACATTATCGGGGCATAATTGCAATGTGATGTATTGCAATCGCAATATGGAGTGGGGATAATGGATGTTGGAAAATTTATTTTGCAATAGCGTGATGCGATGTGACATGGCAGTCAAGGTGGGTCCATAGCATTCGCAACGGTGGTATCGCATTAGGGATATCACATCGGGGATCGCAATTCGCAATCGCAAATCGCAATCGAAAATCACAATCACAATTGGATGTCGACAGCATGGATGTTGGCAGAGTAATTTCGTAATTCTGTGATAATGATAAGTCTGTTGGGGAGTGGCTTTTGTTTTGGGTTGAAAATTTTGGATAAGTCTTTGAAATAATAAAACATATTTCTTCATGCTCCCGACATATAATGGACTTCGAAACTTAGGATAAATTCATTCTTTATCACTTAACCCTTTATGATAGAATAAAACCTATAGTACCAAGCCTTATTAAAACTTATTTAATCACATTTAAATGACAATGAAATGATATGACCTTGAAAGTGATGATAGCCATGGATGAAATGAGGGAACATCAAATATGACCTAGACTCCTTCAGTGACCAAAATTTATTTTGAAAACTTATTTGAAAAGACCAAATTTTGACCTATGACTTCTAGGAAAACAACTAAAAGAGTTATTTTTGATCACTGACATACTGACACTAACAATTTCGATCAAACATAGGGGAATTTCCAACAGCTCTATTCCTAGCCATTTTACTTTGAATCCAACCTTCCAATAATTAATTGTTCTGAAAGAAACCCATCTAGAAATGAATTTTTGGCCCAGAGGTCACAATGCGCATGAGGGGGGGTGGTGGGGGTGAATCAATGTGAGATCAATTTACCATTTCACAACTTTTCATAATCAAATAACCATATATAAGTTAACCATAAGAATCATATTGTCAACTATAACAATGCATCATCAAGTTATCATCATATAAATAACATATCAAGAGGCCATCACATCACAAAGAGACATAAGCCTTTACGTGGAAATCCATACAAGAGAAAACCACAAATCTTCTTCTTATTTATTCATTTCATTACATAGATTTGTAGGCTACGACTTGATGGGTGCAACTAACACCAAGAAATGCAAGTTGCCACTTGCGTTAGGCTACAACCAAATTGAGGCACCATCCTCGAAATATGCAAACAACTGCTCACTTTAGGCTACAACCTTATTGAGGCACCAACCTCAAAGATGAGTCAGCTCCAACCTACTCTAGGCTCCAAATTTATTAAGGCTCCAATGTACTTCTTGAACTCCTCATGGACATATATTTCATATCAATTTCAAATTGGATCCATTGTCATCATATATGGCTAACAATCACTAAATCATAAGTTATGTCATAATTTACTATCTCCAATCCATGTCACTACATAATTTTCAACCACAATTACCACCACAACCTTGCAACCACTTCCATTGTCACAAACTACAACCACTTCTAGTTTAACTTTGAGACCAAGAACAATGTTTTCATTTAGAATTTTGTCCTGAAGTTATTGCATCAATTGACTTTCTTTCTTTATGAGGATCTTTATTTCTTACAATGAAATTTTAAATTCTCCCTCATAATCAACTTCTGCTTCAAGTTCTTCAATCTCATCAAAGAATAATATTTCACCCCTTTCTTCACCAGTCACACTTTCATTGTTTTCACTATCACTTTGTTCTTTTGTGTAATTTTTTTCCTTACTCGCTCGATTCTTCTTTTGATGCTTAGGTTTGAATCTTGACTCATCATCACTATCATTCATCTTAGCATAATGGAATTTAGATGCATAATGACCTATCCTTCCACATTCAAAACATTTAAAATAGGCCTCCTAAGGAAAATTATAATATAATAGGGGAAATAATAAAATAATATTAATTGCAGAATCTAGATTATCCACAGTATCCATAAAAATAATGGTCGACGTTTCGAATCCCAATGGGGATCCATTTCTCGTCCTGAAGATGGATCCTCATTGGAATTTGAAATGTCAACCATTGTTTTATGATAGTGTGTATAATCTGGATTTTGCAATTAGCGACAACCACAGAAGTTTGAGAACCAAAAATAAGATTAGATTACCTCATCAAATTTTGGAAGAAAAAACTAATTTTTCAGCTTGTATTTTCAACTTATCTTCCTAATATTTTACTCAAAATTCAAATGGGAAGAACTCATTGGATGCATAATTTAATTTCACATCCAAGGAGTACCCATGTTGAATACTTTTGATGGATCCTGTTACACAATAAATGAAAAATGCATGAAAAAACGTGGTTGCAATCACGTTTTTCACGTATTTCTCATTTTTTGTGTAGTGTAATCTATTGAAAATATTCGACATGGGTACTCCTTGGATGAAAAATCAAATTATGCATCCAACAAGTGCTTCTGCTCGAAATTTGAGTAAAAATGTAGGGAGATAAGTTGAAAATACAAGTTGAGAAAGTAGTTTTTCAATTTTTATTTATTTTTATCATGTTACCTTTTTCCAAAAATGGTGAATCGTCCCCTATGGTTGACATTGTCATCTTCAACTCTATTGGTTCTTATAAAGTTTATTTTGGTTGTACATTTTTGTTTTGAGGCCCATTTTTTACCTCAAAATTTCTCGAATGGGAATCTTACCTTTGAACTTGTCGGTTCCTCTCTTCAACTTTTGGACAAACTTGGCTTCTTCTTCATGAAAGTTAGAGTCTTCTTGATATTTTTTTTCTCTTCTTTTTCTTCGTTGAAATATTCTTCCTTTATTCTTAGCTCATACACAAAAAGTTCCATGAATTTTATCCACAAACATCTTATCTACTTCTAATAGTTCTTCAAGCGCTGATACTTTGGGATTAAATATTTCCAAAAGTGATCTTAAAACTTTTCAAACAACAAAGCTATCCTCGACTTCTTCATCGAGACCTGCAATAGAGTTGACTCTATTTTCTGCTCGAAGAAAATATGAAGCAATGTCCTCATCTTTTTCCATCTTCAAACATTCAAATTATCCCCTAAGAGCTTGCAATCTAACTTGTTTGAATTTTGTATCCCCTTCATAATAAGTTTTAAGATTATTCCGTACCTCATGAGTTGACTTACACTGCATTACTTTGACAAATTATAATTGTTCCAAGCCACTTTGTATAACATGTTTAGCTTTTGCATTAAATGTGTATACTACCTTTTCTACTGCATCAGTTTTAATGGCAATAGGAACTTTATAATATGTATCCACAATTTCCCAAACTTCTACTCTCATGGAGATGAGTATGTCTCCATCTTTATCTTCCAAAATTCATAGTTGGTTCCATCAAACACAGGGGGATTTCCCACTTCTCTGGTCCTAGCCATTTTTCTTTGAATCCAACCTTCTAGTACTTAATTTTTTTGAAAGAAACCGATCTAGAAATCACTTGTTGGCCCAAAGGTCACACTATGTGGGGGGTAAATCAGTGTGAGATCAGTTTACAATTTCAAAACTTTTCATAATCAAATAACCATATAGCAATGAATCATAAGCATCATATTGTCAACTATAATAATGCATCATCAAGTTACCATTGTATCAATAACATATCAAGAAGGCATCACATCACAAAGAGACATAAGCCTTTTATGTGGAAACCCATACAAGAGAAAACCACAAATATTCTTCTTCTTTATGTTCATTTCATTACATAGATTTGCAGACTACGACATGATGGATGCAACTAACACCAAGAAATGCAAGTTTCCACTTGCGGTAGGCTACAACCAAATTGAGGAACTGTAATATTCCGAATAGGAAATAGACAGCAATACACAGCAATACAAGCATACAACTATATAGGAAAATGCCGGAAATAGGATATAAAGCAAGTACACATAAAATGCCAGGAATGCTAAGCCATTTTATTAATCTGAGAATATATGTGGGTACAATGGATAATCAGAATAAGTGCACCTATCCTTGCACAAGGCAAGTGGAGAGCCCTCTCAGAAACAGGAAATGGCTGCTATAGAGACTGCGTCCCAGCTGCTGGAAGAAACTGCCGTAAACTGCTGCTGCTGCAATGAACTGGAACTAGGGGTTGATCCCCTCGCCGGAATGAGCTGCAAATCTGTAGATCGCCTGTACTCTCTGCTCCGGACAAAACCCAGAAACCATGAACAAAATGGACCACCTTCGAAAATCACCCCAGAAGCCCTCCTCAAAGAAAAACGATGTCCCTCCAGGCCCAGCGCAGATGCCAAATGAAATGTGCTGAGGAAGAGCCACAAATCCCTCCGGAAACTCTCCAAATGATAGAGACTAAGCCTCCACGCATAAATACACTGAATCTCCCACAGAAATCCCCACAACTGAACTGCTCTAACCCAAACTGCGTCCTCCCTCCAAAGACTGCACAGTCACCCAATGAAGCTCAACTCCTCAACAAAACGTCCAACCAAATCACCTGCAAATCACCTGCTAAAGACTGAAGAAATACCTTGCCCGAGCAGGCACTCGAAGTCCCCCGGGGCCAAGGGTGAGATCTCCGACCGGAGACACTCAGTCGCACTAAACAGTGCTGCAGACCGACTAAACAGCGAGCGTGCTCAAGTAGACAGAAGTCTAGCTCAAAATATCATCAACAACATCAATAATGCCCAAATGAGATGGCTCTCCCTCCTTTTATAACGTTGGCCCTCCTCAAAACCCTACGTGGTCCCTCTCTTTCCCACATGCTCCTCACAAGACTGTGCAGAAGCTCCTAGAGGCTACGTGAGCCTCCTCTCGTGTGTGGTGTGGACCCACAAGACTCTCCCTTAAGTTACAACGTTGCCTCTATTAGGGAAACACTTTATTTTATTTGAGTGAGTTAGACCCCCTTTCTCACTTTTATTTATTAATAAACTATAGTCGGAAAAACTATACAAAAATAAAATATTCCAATTAGCGGTGCTAATTAGGAATATTACAGGAACCAACCTCGAAATATGAAAAAAACTGCTCACTTTAAGCTACAACCTGATTGAGGCCCCAACCTCGACGATGAGCGAGCTCCAACCTACTCTAGGCTCCAACTTGATTGAGGCTCCAATGTCCTTCTTGAACTCCTCATGGACCTATATCCATATAATTTTCAATTTGGATCCATTGCCATCATATATGGCTAAAAATCACTGAATCATAAGTAATGTCATAATTTACTATCTCCAATCCCTGTCACTGCATAATTTGCAACCAAAATTACCACCACAATCCTATAACCAATTCCACTATCACAAAGTACAACCACTGTAATGTAATCACTATCACAACAACCATATCAATCACTGTTGCTAGTTGTCATATTATTTCCCATACTTTTCTCCAACCAATTCATCAATTTGGTCACTCAATCCCCTTCTCGGTACCTATTTTCAAAATGTATCCAAAACCACTGAAACTTGCTCATACTCCCTAAAAATTTTACAAAATGATTGTCATCAAATAAGTGTTAAAAGGGCATCACACACCTCTATTTAGATTCATCTCTAAGCCCTAATCTCCCAACATCTTCCAGAACTCAATTTGGAAAAATATTTATCCCAAAAACTCATAAAAAACATATAAAACTATATAATAAACTAAGGGTTCTACAAAATACCCTTTTCCGGGTGTGCTTATACAAAATACCCTTTTTTTTGGAGATGGATATATAGAGTGTCCGTGTTTTTTTTCTAATGGTGCAAAAAAATTGCTACAGATAAATATAAAAAATATTTTCAAATTGAATTTCTCAACCGACGAAGGTCGAATTCGTGACCTTGGAGTTCCCAATAAAGCTATATACCAATTATGTTACCCTATGTTTCCTGCAAGGTAACATATCCAACATTAATTTGTTTAACATCGAGTGCTCATATGAACTGGGCATGAGGCCTAATCATCTGCTAACTTATAGAATTAAGCACGTAACCCAATTTTATTCAATTCGTTGGACCACCTTTCCTTTAACCAAACTACGGTGGGTTCTGCCAACACCATCTCCAATAGTCATTATAAAGGAACGGAACAAAAACCAAAACCTTTGTGAATATAATAAAATCAAAGAAACTAACACATCCTTCACATCAAAAAAATACTTTTTTATGATCACCAAGAGTCAACTCACGTGATTTGATTTGAATTGTGTCTTTTGTGGAAGGTGTGAGCGCTTGTATATATAATAGTTCCATGTGGTCTAGTGCTGATAGGTCCAACCAAACTCTAAGGAGAAAGCTTGGAAGCCCAGGGATTTGACCAAAGATGACAAGGAGTCATATTCTCGTGCTTTAACATTGTTCATGTGATCTGGGGTTAGGAGTGATGACATCCATGCTTAGCCCCTTATTTTTCCATATGACCTCATTCATATGACCAAGCCTCAATATCGAGTCCCTAAGGGTCCTTGTTCTCCCGCATGATGATGTCAACATGACATCATCATGCCATGTATCCAAGCTGCTATGTCATCACTAAGTTGGCAGGGGAGCCGCATGTCATCCATGTCACCGTCTCTGTCCAATGAAATTGTGCCAAGTGTTGATACTTAATTGGGCCACTTTTCCTCAAATAAGTGCTTTCCACGTGGCATCGCTCTATTGGCTCTATGGGATATGTTAAACATCGTGTAACTCTTGACATAATCCATTGCTAGTGTTTAGATGTCATCGTTGATTTACCTTAAAATTGCACATTTTTTATCAACATTAAACATCAAGCATGTCTAATTTCCATCCACTATTGACTTTATTAGTGTATGGTGGATGTGCCCAAGAGGTGTGCAGTCTTTAACATTTTAATGTTTTGGGTTTTTCCCCTATAGTTTGGGCCTCCAACTAGTGTTGTTCTTCAAATGGTCATAACTTCTTATCTAGGAGAAGCTTTTCAAAGTGGGATATACCATTGGAAAGGTATCAATGAGACATATAAAAACCAAAATGTTTATAGGATCATTTGGACATCAGCAAAAACTTAAATAATTTGAAGCACCTTCATCTTCATGTGAAGAGTTTGTGTAAGATATCCAGCTGTCATAGTGCTTCATAGAGTGTACTACTACCTCCTTAGGCATGATGAGTGATATTACTACTATCTTAGACATCCCCTTTGACATCAATGACATATTATTGTTATCAATGACAATGGTATGTGCAACATGATATATATTTTATAGTTTATGAATATGTGAAAATTGAGAAAAAGAGATAAATATATAATGATACCATTTCATTGGAAATATTGTTTACTAATAACCATCATAGTAATACCGTGTAAATGGTATGTAAATAAAAACTATTACTTACTATTTTCGGGTAATATAGTGAAGTTATTTAGTGAATTCCATGTCACAAGGAATTCCCATGGGCTAAGTCTTCAAGGATGATCTCTTGCTATCAACTACCATTTTTAGTGTACATATAACCTGCTTAGGCTTATGATCATGGTCATGTAAATATTTGAAAATTGTAGGCTAAAATTTAACTTTAAAATGACAGGGAAATATTAGAATTGGTATATACAAATTCCTTTATATAAGTTTCATTCAAACATTTATGCAGTTGAACTGATAGAGTTGTGACTAATACAAGAAGCTAAGATAATTTCATGGAATGTTGAATATTGCAACAAAAAGCATGCTACGAGCAAGTTGGACTCCTTCAAAAGGATTTAGTTGAAAGTGTTTGTAATGGTAGCCAAGTAAATTAGGCAATCAATAAGCAAAGGTAAAAATTTACAAGGAAAATAATTGGGTAAGGATTCCTTTCAGGTGAAATTGATATCTTTTGCTTCAAATTTAATGGATGTATTGTATGGATGTTGTAGGGTAATTTAATTGTGAGTCAAATTACTTCATTAAAATGTTAATTTAGGTTCATGCACTTGTGAAGTACACTTGCATAATATATTCTAGGAAAATAACCTTCAATTTAAAGGAAAGTTTAATATAATGAGAGGAATTGCAAGACTAGAATTACAATGAAATCCTACTCATGAAATGATATCCAAAAAGAGCACATCAAAGGCATAAACTCGTGAAAATCTAATTCTATTTTGTAATGAAATAAATAAATAAAAAATATTCTAGTAATGCAATAAGATTTAATCGAAGGAAAGCAATATATCTTGAACTAATTGATTCTACACTAAAAAGTGATTAAAATTATATTTTATGAAAAGTAAAAGGACAATTCTATTCTATGGAAATTGAAATGCAATTATATTCTATGAAATCAAATTATATGCTATGAAATACAAATTAAACTTTATGCTATGAAAAAAATCAAATTCTATGCTATAAAAAAATCAAACTTTTATTGTATGAAAGACAAGTGAAATTCTTCTCTATGGAAAATGAAGACAAACTTACTTATGAAAATATGTAGAATCTGTTCTATGAAAGACCAATTTAATCTAACAAAATATCTTCTATGAAAGCATTTAAACTCATTTCTAAGGGAGCATTTTGAATTCTATTCCATAGAAAATAAGTACAGACTTATTCTATGAAACTAAGAAAATTCCATTCTAGGAAATACAAGTTTAAATAGTAGTTACATATGAAATAAAAGTAAAATAGATTGATTGTGAAATATTGGTGTGTGTCTGTGTGTACATAATTCAGATTTCATTCATGTCTCGCAAACAATCATATCTTGTCTATAAATATGAGACTAAAAACATTACAAGAGTGAAAGACTTGTAGCAAAAACTATCAGCAAATGTTTTTATTGTTTTCAAGAGTTTATTCAAGCGCTTGTATCTATAGAAGAACAATAAATAAATGAGCAAAAGACAGTGGAAAAATGAAATGAGTTGAAGAACAAGAAATAAATGAGTAAAATAAAGTGCAAAAATGAAATGATTTGAACAAAACATTAAACAAAGTACTGAAAGAAATATTACAAAAAATGAATGTAAAGAAACTAAATTAATTTGTACTCAATAGGGGGCCCTCTTGAGGCACACAAGAGATTAAAACTTAGAGAACTTGTTAATCATTAAGGCACAACCATAATATAGATTTTTATTAACATGTATAAAGTCAGAAATAACTTAGGCTCAACTCAAAATATTATAGCAACATTTGAACATATGGTTTGCTTCCCAATGAATAATTTTATAATGTTTTAAAATAACAATGTTGAGAAACTAAATGCCAAAGAATAAAGCTATGAATTGACATCTCACTCTTTTATTTTCATTGGAACTCTAATTTACATGATTCACAATCATGGACGTGAATCATGTGAACATTTATCTTCTAAACACATCATCATCCTTTATATCTTCTCGTTCCTTCAGGATCACACTCTCTTGTTGTGTAATCAGGCTCACTTGATACTTTGTTCCAGTGGTAAGTATTTTGAATATGCCATGTCACATTTTGACCAAAGGTTTGAATTTGATGTCACGGTCAACCTGTGAACTTTTATTTGTGCCCAATAGGTGGAGGAACTTGTAGACATCATTTGGAATCTTCTCATGTGCTTCGGCTAATTTGTCTTCGATGGAATTTATTCAAACCTTGGATTCAACTATAGGGTATTAGTGAGGTTGCATAGTGTGTCAAATTTTATAACTCATGCAAATTAAGCCAAATTTACAAATTAAAACATACATAATTGAGAGAATATTGGACCTTTACCTTATTTTCTGTTTATGTAGCTTTGACCGATATTTATAATAGTGTAGAGATGTAAGGATAAGTGGAAAATGAGTTAAAAGTGAGGTAACAAACTATCAAAATAATGCAATTCTCGTGGCCCAAAAAATTCCCAAGAAGGGGTATGGTTAAGGTAGGTAGCCTTCAGTGTGCAAGATTGTAATGACCTATGTAATGCATACTAAATGAAATAGAGAGCTGAAATTTTTAATGGATTAAAAGATATGCATCTCCTTTTTGCCTCTTTGAATTGTTGAAATAAAATTGATTGTGTTATGGGATTCTAAGAATAAATGTGATGCACACATATGATGCTATGATAGTTTCATTTCAATCTAACTGAAAACAAATGGACTAGTATAATTGTTTTATGTGTAATAATTCTAAGATCACTTCATCATGTTGTGAATATTTGAAATGAAAATAATGTATTTATGAATACTAATAGTTGTTTGGTTGATTGAAAGATCAAATTGCAGGTAGAATGATGGAAATGGGGTGTACTGAGATAGAAGCCACCATGACATAATAACACCACTTGCAAGGAGGATCAACAACATGACTAAAAGTCTCATGCTTACGATATATCGCTTTTGAATGAAGCAAAGTCGGGAAAATGAAATTTCTTATTTAAATTTTTTTAGTATATCTCATGTAAACTTGTGACACGAGTGAAATGATGGAGCATGGAGCCCAGAAAGAAGACTACGGTGGTGACATGGAATCCATGTGACATTCTGATTACCTCATGGGAGCAAGTCATAATTGGTACATTAACTATAAGACTCCATGAGTAGTGTAGTGGACCATGTTGGGCTGAAACTTGGCCATAAGATTCCACACACATTACATTAGAGCATGCCATACTGGCACTTGGCTATAAGACTCTAATGATTACCCCATGCAGGAAAACCTTTAGACAAGTAGACTTCCCATAATGGGGGTTATCTGGGCCCATTAAGGTGAGTATCTAATGGGAGAAGAAATATGCCCCTTGCTCACTAGGATGTGAGCATGAGGGGGATTTTTCAATAAAGACAAAGAGATGAACTTAATGCTTGTGGAGATAAGGAAGTAAAAAATTACTATAAATATAAATGTTTTTTTAAACACATTTCCTGTTAAATTTTTGGCTTAATTTAATTTAAAATAATTATGATAAATATCATAAGAATTGTATTATCCTAATATAGGTGGTTTGATGAACTATCCAACAAAAAAATATGCTAATTACAAGTAATGTTAGGGTGGTGCAGTAAAATTGTAGTGGACATGGAAACTTTAGGGACTAGGCCATTATGGTGACATTGGAACCATGTGATATGCAGTGATCGCCATGAGATATACTATGAAAATTGTGTTGGGTTATTAGAGCAAGCTAGAGGGATACCTTGGATATGAGACTCTAACGAGACTCTTCTTGTGCAAGGAAGCCTTGCCAAGGAACGAATTTCCAGAGGGACTAGGGAGGCAAAGAAGGGGATGCCTCAACTTGGAAGATGTGTGACTACAAGGAAGAGGAAACTTGAGTGAACTAATTTTCAAATAATAATGAGCATGCTCATTGGGACTAGAAATGCATTGGGCATTTCCTAGGAAGAAATGAGTTGAGTTTCTTCCCTGTGGAAGCCTTGAGGACAATGAATGGCATAGTTGAACTTGAGAATTTGAGACGTGGAAAATGGTGCAGATGTAAGAGCTATAGAAATTATTTATTGTTTCTATTCTCTCTTAAATAACACCAATGATATTGTTCCTTTAAGGGGTAGGAGTTTGTAACATCCCCCTATTCTACCCCTTCTCTTTGTAATTATAAATGTGACTACAATACTAGTGTGGGGGGAAACCACGACTAGACAAACCTTTGATTAAATATATGAAAACTGTTTATTAAAATTAATTAATTAAAATAATTGAAGGAAGGAAAACCTTATGAATCCTTGGTCTAAGGGGAGCTTGTTTTATTGTGTATTTTGAAATCAATTCCTAGTCAAATTCAATGCTTGAAGCCAGTTGTTTTATCTCCTATTTTGAAAAGCCATGACCCATACCTAGCCGAATTGAATGCCACAACTATTTGCAAGTTTGGGAAGCCATTACCTAACAATATTTCATTGTGATGTAATTGGGGTCGAATTAGAGCTAGCAATGTTCACTAACAAGCCATTAATTGATTGGATTGGGGGTGATGACAGGGAAGTGTTGTCAAGATAAATCCCCTCTGTGGACAGAGGCGATCTCTCTAGCCCTAGAGTGGGTCTAGAAACTTGAGATACTTTCTATTGCAAATATTGATTAGATAATATTCAAAATGTGACCAGAAAGAGATAGAGGTACCTTTTTCCCAACGCGATGTTTGAATCCATTGATGATGACCTTGATCCACGATCCTTTTAGGCTCGCTCCTTGCTACTGGTGGCACGTGAACACCTACAGATGATCAAGAGGAAACAACAAACGTAATCCAATACATAATAACCATTAAACATTAGCTATCTAGCAGATCAAGGAGTACCAGGATATTTGCTTAAAAGATTAGAAAAATATAGAAAGCAAACATCAGATGTTTTATTGATAAATATGAAAGGAAGAGCTTACAAACCAGGCATTGATGTTGGAGGCCTCACTTTGGTGAAAATACGAGTCCTTCACCAAAGCTCTAAATCATTCCTTCTCTTGAACAAATTAGGCGTTATCACAATGTAAGAATGTAAAGGAAACGAGAGTTCAAACGAGCCCAACAATGACCAACCAGTAGTGGAAGGATGGGGACCAATTTATAGGAAGGGAGAATAGGTTGGGAGTCCATGAAAGGAGGAGGCAGTTCCACTTTCTAAGGGACAAACCCCCATGGATGAGATCAAAGATATAAAATCAAAGAGCTCGACTCTATCACCACTATTTAACAACCAACTTGCCACCCTGTAACTTCTAGAGGTAGAAGCTTCTCCTCCATTTGAGGAAACACTACCAGAAAGGGATCAGTGCAGTTTCTAAGAAATAAGGGCACTGGCAGCACTAATCCAGAACTTTCAATATGACATCAGCGCGAGCATGAAACCAGGAAACACACTGACCCAGGGAACTAGGATTTTGACCAAGTTTATTCAGTGATCTTCCAAGGAAGTTTTTTTTGAGTCTTCAGTGGATGTCCTAACATATTTATTCATGGTGGAAACATTGCACAGGGTCTGTCATGGGGAATTTCAGGATCAAGGATGGGAAATGATCATGGTAACGAATTAATGTGTAACAAATTCCCCCTAAAGCATGAAGGCAAAATAGGAAGTGATGGCTGAAATTCTTTATGAACCAAGGAAAAGAATTTAGATCACCACCAGGAAACCTTCCAAATCAAAAATTTTACAATATATGACATCTCTGGTATGAATATTCCTAACCACATAACTCTGCACTAGGAATCAAATAACACATGAACCCATGGCATGGTCGCAGCCATCCGTCTAAAGAGATCATAGAAATGGATCCGCGGTATGGACGCATCCATCCATATATATAGGATCATGTATACAATCATGAATAGTCAATAACTGCACGCAGCCTGGATCAAAATTAGATGGGACCTAGGGCCTTCACCGCAATCTTAATCAAACCAATGTAAGAATCTAGCCATGCGAATATGTACTATTCCTAATTAGCGACATCTAATTGGAATATTCGACTTTATATAGTTTTGCCATATATGGTTTATAGATAAATAAATAAAAGTGAGTAAAAGGGGGTCTAACTCACTTTAGTGGAATAAAACACCTTCCTAGTAGCACAACGTTGTAACTTAAGGGGGGAGCCAAGGGGGGCCACACCCCATGTAGAGGAGGGGGACTACATGCACTCTAGAAGCTTTGGAGGGAAACTGATGCTATAAAAGGTGGAGGAGCCTCCTCATTTGGGCATTATTGATGTTGATGATATTTGAGCTAGACTTTTGTCTTCTTGAGCACGCTGGCTGTTTAGCCTGTCTGCAGCACTGTTTAGTGCGATTGAGTGTCTCCGGTCGGAGATCTCACACTTAGCCCCGGGGGACTTCGAGTGCCTGCTCGGGCAAGGTATTTCTTCAGTCTTTAGCAGGTGATTTGGTTGGGTGTTTTGCTGAGGAGCTGAGCTTCATTGGGTGACTGCGCAGTCTTTGGAGGGAGGACGCAGTTTGAGTTGGAGTTGTTCAGTTGTGGGGATTTCTGCAGGAGATTCAGTGTTATTCGGCGTGGAGGTTCAGTCTTTATCAGTTGGAGAGTTTCCTGAGGGATTTTTGGCTCTATCTCAGCATATTTCATTTGGCATCTACGTTGGGCCTGGAGGGACAGCGTTTTTCCTTGAGGAGGGTTTCTGGGGTGATTTTCGGAGGTGGTCCATTTTGTTCATGGTTTATGGGTTTTGTCCGGAGCAGTGAGTATAGGTGATCTACAGATTTTCAGCTCATTCCGGTGAGGGGATCAGCCCCTAGTCCCAGTTCATTCCAGCAGCAACAGTTTATGGCAGTTTCTTCCAGCAGCTGGGACGCAGTTTCTGTAGCAGCCATTTCCTATTTTTGAGAGGGTTCTTCACTTTCCTTGTGCAAGGATAGGTGCTCTTATTCTGATTATCCATTGTACCCATTTATATTCTCAGATTAATAAAATGGCTTAGTATTCCTGGCATTTTATGTGTACTTGCGTTATGTTCTATTTCCGGCATTTTTCTATATAGTTGTATGCTTGTGTTGCTGTCTATTTCCTATTCGAGATTTTACAGAATAGATGTGTTGGTGTCGAACATGGTAGAAACCACTCGATTACCAGTGAATGATGAAAACCATTAACATGCGCGAGAGAGATCGCCAATAACGATGATGGACATCAAGGTACAACAACACAATCTACAAGTGTGAATTAATGTTTCGAATTTGAACACTTGCAAAAACATTCGATATAAGGCCAATTATGTGAACCTGTCATCGAACACGAAGAACTTTCCATTGAGGCATGCAAGCTCCAAGGTACTGAAAATAAGTTTCTAAACCACCTTGCCGGATAATGAGCTGAAGTCGATTGGAAGTGATTCATTGAAGGAGGCCCATAATGATTCCCACATCATCGACACAAAACGACAGATATATCAATATGATAGGAGTGGTTCCAGATCATAACAGAGCAAGTCAAATAAGCAAAGGGTGTTTGACGAGAAGGACTTCTCTTGAACATATTGGCGACACGACTCCGGAGTGTGGAAACATTTGACTCAAATGGGATCATAGGTCATGATGACAAAAAATGGTAATCGAATAGGAGGAAAATGGATTTCCCAAACCCGCAGAGGAAAAGTGACGAATTTAGGATTTCCCCAACCCGACACGAACTGCAAATGAGTGTCATGTTCAAGAGTGACAATCTGCCCAAAATACACATAATATGTTCACTTTGAATTTTCCCTCGTTATTGCTAACGAGTACCTCTTTATTTTTTATACCCAGAGTGAAGAGGATAACATATGATGAGCGTGTGAGTTCATTCTTTGAATGAATCCATGCTAGTACGTTTAACGAGCCCTAGGAAGGAGGAACTTGGTCTCGTCATGGTGACAAGACTTTCTTCATTTAATATTTAACGAGTCCAACGAAAGGGTAACTCAGTAACTTTTCATGTTTAAGGAGATTGAAAAGAAACAAAAAGGAAAATCCATCATGTCCCTTTTCATAAGTCATCTCTCAAATCCAAAAAGGTAGAAAAAATACCCAAGAGAACTTCTTGACCATGTTTGATCAAGGTATTCCTTTTTCGTAAATAGTAAATCTCATCCCGAAAAATGGGTAACGTATACTGATATCACGTCAATTTATTCACTTTAACGAGTTCGAAATGACAAGTACTTGGAAATATTTTCATTTTTCTAGAGTCAGAAAAGAGTTGGAAATTGACTCCAGAGGGGTTCCTTTTTCGTAAATGTTTACCGAGTCCGAAAAAGAGATAAAATAAAACTCGTTTGCATTAGAAATAATCACCAACAGTGTAAAGATCCTGTCACTGCACAAAAATGGAAAACATCACTGATATCGAGGAAAAATAATAAAATAATGGCGAAAATATTTCAAAAATATATAAATAGACCAAAAATTAAATTCATTTTCACCACTCCATTTTGAGTAAATTGGAGAAGCGCATTTTACCCATTTTCCCTCCGAACTTTAGATCAGTGGTGCAGCTGATCCAGGACAACATTCAGCGATCTGTCAACACTAGGTAAGAGCCCAAAGCCTCCTCTTCATTTTAATTCCATTCCTTTAGCATTTAGCTTTAGAAATAGAGAGATGGGGGGAGGATTTCAAACCTCAAATCGCATGCGGCCAGTGTAGGTTCGAGCTATCGGACCCGTGCTAGTCTCATTTAGCCCGTTAGGGAAACACGCCGCCAACGCCAAATTAATTTAGAGAGTCGCGCTGGCTACGGGGAATATTTTGAAACAAGAAATATACCTATTTACATGTATGTTTTCCAAAACTACTCCAATAAAAGCTCCTAAAATTCCTTTTGAACATGTTTTGTAGGTGCTTTCAGTAGAGATGGTCATCGAATGGAAAGAACGAGGCCACGAGGTGGAAGACCACCAAGCACTTCAAGATCAAAATTGCATAAATTCATTGTGCAATTGTGGATTAATAAAATTCTTTCAGACATCTAATTCTAGCTCTTGGTCGCCGATGATGAATATCTGTCGATCCACATCCCACAGTCCAATCAAATCATCTCTAGTGGAGTTTCCAATTCTGTTGTCAAGATAAATCCCCTATGCGGATAGAGGCGATCTATCTAGCCCTAGAGTGGGTCTAGCAACTTGAGATACTTTCTAATGCAAATGTTTCCTAGCTAATATTCAAAATGTGACTAGAAAAGAGATAGAGGTACCTTTTCCCAATGTTATGTTCGAATCCATTGATGATGACCTTGATCCATGATCCTTTTAGGCTCGCTCCTTGCTGCTGGTGGTACACGAATATCTGTGGATGATCAAGAGGCAACAGAAAATGTAATCCAATACATAATAATCATTAAACATTATCTATCTAGCAAAAAAGGAGTACCAGAATATTTTCATAAAATATTAGACAAATATAGAAAGCAAACATTAGATGTTTTATTGATAAATATGAAAGGAAGAGCTTACAACCCAGGCCTTGATGTTGGAGGACTCCCTTTGGTGAAAATATGAGTCCTTCACCGAAGCTCTAAAGCATTCCTTCTCCCGCACAACTTAGGTGTTATCACAGTGCAAGAATGTAAAGGGAATGAGAGTTCAGACTAGCCCAACAATGAACAACCAGTAGTGGAAGGATGGGGACCAATTTATAGGATGGGAGAAGAGGTTAGGAGCCCATGAAAGGAGGAGGAAGGTCCACTTTCTAAGGGATAAACCCCCATGGATGAGATCAAATATCTAAAATCAGAGAACTCAACTCTATCACCACTATTTAACAACCAACTCGTTGCCCTGGAACTTCTAGAGGTCGAAGCTTCTCCTCCATTTCAGGAAACACTGCCAGAAAGGGATCAACATAGTTTTCCAAGAAATAAGGGTGCTCACAGCGCTAAGCCAGAACTTTCAATCTAACATCAGCATGAGCATAAAACCAGGAAACACACTGACCCAGGAAACTAGGATTTTGACCAAGTTTCTTTTGTAATATTCCAAGGGAGTTTTCTTTGAGTCTTCAGGGGATGTCTTAACATATTTCTTCATGGTGGAAACATTGCACAGGATTTTTCATGGGGAATTTTAGGATCGGGGATGAGAAATGAGCATGATGAAAAATTACTGTGTAACAGGAAGGTAGTTCCCATTCCCATTTTCCCATTGCAGATCAAGGAGATAGCGGGGGCAGAACCAATAAATTCATTCGAGAGGAAATACATTGAACAATGGACAATTCTCTCTCAATTTTTCGAAGGAACGTAGGAAAAATAATACATATACACACAACATAAGGTAAACCAAGGTTAAAATACATGACTAGTATTTATTCGGTCAACAATTCATTGTTTAAAAATCTCAATGAAGCATAGACATTATATCTCCTAGAGGAATAAATGCTTCAAGGTTGGATGGAGACTATGTGGATATGTGGAGCATACTGAACACTTAGTGCTTTCCATGTAGTTGATGAACAACTAAGTGTTTGATGAAGGGTGGATTAAACCATTAGGTGCTTATAGTTAGACTAGTGAACCACTTAGTGCTTGTTGACTAGCTGATGAACAACCTTCATCATGGGATCAATCCCTACATAACACCACTGGGTGCTTGCAGTTAGACTGATGAACCACTCAATGCTTTCTAACTGGTTGATGAACCACCATCATAATGGAATAAATCCCTATAGAACACCACTAGTTGCTTGCATTTAGACAGATGAACTAGGAAGTGATTTCTAACTGGTTGATGAGCCACCATCCTCATGGAATCCATCCTTATATTCAACCATTGGGTGCTTGCAGTTAGTTTGATGAACCACTTAGTGCCTACTAAGTGCTTGATAAATAGCTAATGAACCACCCTTATCATGGAATCCATCACTGGGATGACACATCAACTACTTATGATGTTTACGATGTTGGTAAAGAACCACTTAGTTCTTGTTGCTTAGTTGATGAAGCACTAAGTGTTTTCATAATGATTAATTGAACCATTGGGTACTTGGAGTAGGTTGATGAACCAATTACTATTTTCTAAGTGCTTTTAAACTCGTTGATGAGCCACCTTCATAGTGGATTCAATCTTTTGGAACTAAGCAATATACCCCTCCATAATTTCAATGAAGCCCTGTGATGTGAAACTTAGAGAGTAAGTGAGTCACTCTGGTACCTACTTCCAAAAGAGTAGTTGATGAAGCACCTGGAAAATCGAATCCATCTCCTGAGTGTTTGACTAAGCCATTGGTGTGAATTTCTCCTATGCAAGCGTTCCCTCAGACTATGAATCCAACTCAGGGGTGGTCATCTACAAGAGAGACTATAATGTAGCTAGCCTATGGTTGGGTGGAGAGTGGAAGTCCTCCTTCTGTTTCTAACCATCTTAAAACACTTAGATAAGTATAATGATTTATTCATATGTGAGTTATGAATTATGAATATGCTTGTTGTGTTAATGGTTGATATATGGTTTTATATGATTCATGAATGAATACGCAAAGTCAGTGTATGTTAATAGTAGGCATTCACTTATTATGTCTTTGGTTATATGGAATATTTTGTATTTCCAAGTTATGTTGTCAAACCCATAATTGTAGGCTATGTTATATGTTATGATTTCAAGGAATGTCTAGCTAATGCCGAGGATACTTAGTTTATGAATGATGTGATGATCTTGTGGGTTTATGCACACTTATACACATTCTAGTAAATGAGAACTAAAATATGATGCAATATTCTAATTTTTCACTATCTTAATATGGAACAATTCCTTTCAAAGTATTTTGTTAAACATCGACCTTGGTATTTAGGAATTTGGGTGTCCAGACATCCGAGAAATCAAGCTAGTAGATCCTATTAAATGATTTGGATTTAATTCAGACTGAATTTATCTTTTCCATCTGGGCATCTTGGCAATCAAGTCACAAGTTCCCTTGAGCGCAAACTAGATATGTCATGGGGCCAAATATCCTTTTCCAAGACCATTTTACATCCATGTAGACTTCCTTCTAAGTATTGGATCTAAGATTTAGGGGGTGGTAAGAGCTAATGCAACGTTAAAACACCGTATTTTCCCCATAAAATAGATATAACGTGAAATCCTTAAAAAAACAGGAAGTGGGACAAGTGAGGGCCCACACACCAATATGACGTGGCAATGCCACATGGTAGAGGTGAGGTGAGGTGGAACCTTACCACTTCCCACTACTCACCAGTGTAATACATATGCATTGTACCATATCATGAGTAGAAATGGTGGGGCAGTGGAAATATACATTGTACAAAAAGTATGTCTACTAGAGTTGTCAGCTGACGATATGATCATTTGCTCGTCGGCATTTTTTTTTACACTTGGTGTCCCTCTGAGGGTGGTAGCAGTAGATGTAGAGGAAATTTCCATGAAATATTCCCATCTATTAGGGTCGTCAATTAATGGGATTGTCCACTGCTCATCGAATCGACCTCTATAGGCACTCATTATTGAGGGGCCTTCTTTGGACGGATTGATCGGGGCATGGCCAGATCAATGGCCCTCATTCAATTTGTAGCTCCTGTGGTCTACTGTGAGATAACCAAGGGGTGGTCCAAAACGAGAAACCGCTCACCCACTCCGATTTTCGTGAACTTAGAACTAAATATAACATAGAGTCATGGCATAGCACGAAGGGTTAGGCTAGTGAGATCCATGTGTCATGGTTGACGTGGCAAGCGCCATTGGGACTGGGTAATGGTTACGTGGGTGCCACATAGGAGCCCAAGTGGCATCAAGGATTACATGCGGATGCCACGTGGGATTCCCCTGTTGATGTGGCCTTATCTAATTGGTTAAACTTCAAATGGGCATAACTTCCAATCTAGGAGTCGAATTAAGATAAAATGTATATCATTGGAAAGCTCTTGATGAGTTGGATACAATGGTGGTAACAAAATTTAATTCTGTAAACCCTGGAAAAGGAATATTTTTGTAACCCTTCCTTCATAACATAACTTGTAGGCCGAGTCAAATTATCAATTAACACCTTCCACATCCTGAGATAATACAAGGGGGTGGGAGAGAGTTTTACACCAAGGGAGATAGAGCAACCAATTTTGTTGAGAAAATATAGGACCTCCAACAACATATTCATGATATCTAGTAAAAATCCTTTGCTAAGTACAAATAATGCATCATCAACATCGAGTTCCACACAAGTTTTAGGTTGGTAATAAAGTGTGGTTAAATTTTCAAAAATATTTCCTCATAGGCCCCCACATGAAACTCAAACCACTTTGATACATGCCTTACACCATCATAAAGGATGTGGGTGAAACACTTTTGAATTAACTATTTCCTTTTTCCTTGGCTTGCACTCAACATTTTATGTGGAGTTGCTTTGATCACATTGTCTATCCCTTTTGGACACCTCAAATATTGCTAATCATTTCCCCTTATAGAACTCAATCCTAATAGCATTGAGCAAGCTATAATGGAACAAATTATGGACACCAAGACAAAGGGAACCCACCAACAAAACATATAACTTTATATGATTTTCAAAGTAGGACAACTTCTTTACTAAGGAAAGTGGTTCACTAGACGTTAAATTCAAAAACAAATTCCCAATTTAATGATGGTACTTGATGCAATGGGGACCATTGCTTCCTAAGGGGGGAGAACTAATCCTAGTGGAAAATTGTGGCCACCCACCTCCTCTACTCACTCAACATGGTTTCCTGTCTTAGCAATTTTATCTATAGTTTTCTAGGTCTTAAAATTTTAGCACCATTATAAGGCCTTAAATGATTCTTTCTTGTCATTTAGTGTCTTGGAGTTGTTGTAAGCTTTCTTAGGCTTACCAATTTTTTTTTTCTCATTTATGTCTTTCTAATGAGTTATTGTGCACCATAAATAGAGACCGTATACAAAATTTATGCCTCGGGGAAAATGATAAATCAAGTAACCAATTTGGGGCCCATAATTGTTTTGGTGCCTCATCTCTCAGGGTTAAGTTTTTGCCTCTTAGTGTTATCAGTTTATGTTAAAATTCCATTTTTGGCATCTTGTAATGGAATATTGAGAATGAGCATATCCAACACCTCTCTTCACAGATAAGCTACCACCAATTTGGCTAGTTTGTATTGCTCTAAATTTCACAGTATTTTCCTATTTCTTTATTTAATAGAATCTAGGTTTCATTATATTACCGTGCTTCTACAACATTTTCATGTGTATGTTTACATTCATATTCTTTCATTTCATTTCATTCATTATGCAATCTAGATAATTTGTGGTGAGATACAATGATTGGTAGATGGAAAAGGGAAAGAAAAATATTGTACATGCCAAGTCAATAATGAAGATGCCTTTGGAAGATTCATCCATGGATTTTTTTCTAGGTATCATTGGAACACAATGAGAATTTTATGCCTTTTTTTATTGTGGTTTAAAGGTATTTGAAGATGACACATCTCATTTGTTGTAAGAATCTTAATGATGCAAGTTATTATGTAAAGTTATCCTTCAAGGAAGTTGTATGTTCACGTGTATTTTCTAAGAGCATTACATCATATTGATATATAAGCTTCCTTAGTCATTTTTTGGAAAACTTATCAAAGAAGGTAGGGATGAAGCTCTAGTACGTTCGACTTATCACTTGCAAACATCTATGCATTTTGTGTTAGGTTTGCTTGGAACACTTTTAGATTTTATGCTTTATTATTGTGGTTTAAATGTGTTTGAATATGGCACACATTATTCATATTGTAAGAAGATCAATGATGCAACGTATTATTTGGATTTATTATTTAAAGAATTGGTATGTTTATATCGATTTTCAAGGAACATTACATCATATTGATATACAAGGTTCACTGGAAATAAGCCAAAACATTGGTTTATTTTTTCTTGTGTATAGTCCACATACTCTAGTTATATGAATAGGTTGACAAGAAAATCATTATTTCAGATTGTGTATGGACACAACCCACAAGGAAATGTGGACTTGGTTTCTTTTCCAATGGATATGCAAAGAAGTAATAGTACTAAAGGATTCACGAAATAGATGAAAGGGATGCACGCATGTACAAAATGTTTTGAGGTTAAGAAGTGGGGTGTATAATTAAGAGCATGTGAATGTTCTCAAGGGGAATAATTCATTTGAAATTGGTGTTGACATTATGGCGCAATAGAATAAGGAATGATATCCTGAAGAAACATTTTCTGAATTGAATATGTGCAGGATTGACCCATGTTAGATAAAGAAGATGTTTGGTGAAAATGTATATTAGTTGGAGCTATCCGAGGAATTTGACAATCTGCCAATATTCAATGTAGAAAATTTTTGTGAGTATAGTGTAGTAGAAGGGGATGATGGGGTGGAAGGAGGGGGAGGGGTAATCTATGTCCTCAAGGAGGACAAAGTGTTCAAGTACTCCTAGGGTCTTGGTCATATGACAAATAATAAATCAGAGATATATGGTCTCTACTAGGGACTTTTTTTAGCTAAAGAACATCAGGTGGACACACTAGCAGTTATGGGAGATTCTCTCCCAATCCTACATCATCTGGTGAAAGGATCCCTCCCAAAGGAGAAATCTAAGGAAAACATCATGAAAAGAATTAGGAAAATTGCAGAAGATATCCCATCCAAAGCATATTTCCATGTCCTAAGAGACGTCAACAAAGAAGCAAACAAGTATGCTAACAAGGGGTGAAAATTCAAAATAGGTGAATTAAATATTAATGGAAAAATCGAGCCTACTATAATTCCATAATGGTGGGTGAAGTCTATTAAAAAAATTCCCTAGTACTAGCGTTATATTTTGTAAATTTAGTGTTTTGTTGGGTTAGTTTTGTAAGGTATTCACCTACAAAACCCTCCATTTTGTTGCTCATATATATTCTCCTCAGGAAAATCATGTATTCCTATTGGAAAAGAGAAAACAATTAGAAAAATTTGATGAATTAACTTTGTAATGCCTGATGCATTTTTTGTGAACCAGACACGTAATTATATAATACAAATACTCTTTCTAGTTAAAAAAAGAAGAAGGGAATGATGCAACAAAGGAGAATTCCAAGGTACACCAAATTAGAAAGTGGAGGAAATCGATGATGTGTTGGATGAAAAGGCTTTTGCTATGTAATGTGCAACATATAAGCAATATTTAGTGAAGTGGAAAGGTAGAGCCATATATGAGTGTACTTGGATTTTTAAAGAAAAGAATTGAACATTGTGCATCAGGAAGAGAAAGGTAGATAGAGAACAATGAAGAGTCACACAAGGATGTTCAAGAATTTATTAACACAGATAATTTGATATAGAAGTGTCACTAACTAAAACAAAAACTTGCATGACCAAGTGTAAACAAAGAGGCAATGCATAAACACACGCATATGATAAGGAATTCACAAGTGGAAGAGAGCACAAAAGCAAGGCTTAGTTTAATGCATAATAACAATGCATGCATATAACATGTCACATGAAAACACAAAAGGATGCATGGAGGAAGGTTTGATGCACAAATACGCACAACATAGATGAAGTGATGCAATAGTAAATAATGCATAAAGAGGTTGAATTATTAATTACACAATTATCAGGAAATAGGTCATTATGACCTACTTGCACTCGTGGTAGTGGTGTCTATAAATGTATAGAAGACAGAAGAGACCATATTGGTTATTTGGAGGTTTGATGATAGGATCATGATGAGTTGTAGAAGAGGTATGTGGTTTTAGAAGATGACAAAATGTCCTTGATCAAGAAGGAAATTCAAGAAAGAATAATATTGGTGCAAAGTCAAGGATAGAGAACAATGTTGTAGAGGTGAAAATGACAAACTTTGACAGACCTCTAAATGCCAAAGAATGTGTGAAAAGTGTTAAGGCATGGAACTATATATATTGTAAACACAATTTTAAATGTTAATGGTTATAAGTAGGCTAGTTCCCTATGTTGCTATATGCCCATATTTTTTGTGTTATTATTTCCTACATCTCATCATAAGATTATTTTCAATTTGGAGCTGCTGATGCGCTGCGTGACCTAGCAACCCTAGCCGTAACAGCGCTTTGGAGAAGGGCCTCCGCCCTCATGGCCATCCCGGAGCCAGATCCGGGAGCATCTTCCCCCAATGCAGGATCCTCGCCTTCGAATCACGCTCAGCCTGATGCAGTTGTGGTTGCTTTTGCATCTCTGATTGACTCTTTAGTTCCACAACGGGCCAGATCGACGATTTCTACGTTTGTAAAAAAATTAGACTCAATCCCTGCGATCTCCTTGCTACCTACTTTTCCCAGAAAATTTGCGATCTCTCTTGCCGAGAAAGGTTTGGTTGGATAGTTCACAAGCATGTGCCCTTCCCCTAAAACCATTCAGAAATGGGTTGAAAGAAATTGGGCTCAATTCACCCAAGGAAAAATCTCCATCCGCTTCTGTGGCAGAGGTTACTATACCTTCCACTTTGAATCCAAGAGTGATAGGGATCTCATTTTTCGCAGTGGTCCATACTTCATGGACACCAGAGGACTATATTTAAACTGTTGGACCCCAAACTTTGATTCGGAACTAGACGTCCCAAATGTTGTTCCTGTTTGGGTCAGATTGCCACACCTCCCTATGCACTACTGGGGATATGAATCGGTGCGTGCAATAGGAAACGAAGTAGGAAAATACATAGATAGAAGCGAACCAAAAGACAACATGCAGGCTTGCGCAAGGATCTATGTCGAGGTGGACCTTGGAAGAGGCCTCCCGGAAGCCATTAAGCTCAAGGTCGATAATTGGACACACATACAACAGCTGGATTACGAGAAAATCCCTTTCAAATGCAAGGTATGTCATGAGTACGGTCATTTTTCAAATAGATGTAGTAAAAAAGAAGAAACCGAAAAAACTGTAGAAGAAAACCAGGATCCAAAATGGGAACAAGTAAAAAAAAAATACGGCCACAAAATCTTAGCTTGCCCCCCCTCCTGGTCCCCCCTCTCCGACGTCCAGACCCTCTTCTCAACCCTCCTCCTCAATCCCTAAATCCTCCCCTTTCTTGGGGTCCAATCCTTTTGATATCATGTCTAATGCTCTCATCCCTTCTGAACCTCCTATTTCCTTTATTTCCCAAAACCATGTCCCTCTGACCTCTCACTCCCCTCCCCCTCCGGGCTCCCTTCTCCCCCCTCAAGGTTTCTTCTCCCAACAGGAGGATCCTCCCTCCCTCTCCAATCCCCTCCCCCACACCTTGGATCAAGTCCTCACTCGTAACCAATCAAAATAAACTCCTCTTTTTAATGAAAACACAAAGAAAGTTGGAAGGAAATCTAACCAAGAAATAAGAGATGAGGCAGCAGTTAAAGATCTATCCTTGGGAACACAACAGGCTCTAGAAAGCTTCCTAGAAAAAGGCCCAAAGAATAAAGAAAAATCACAAAAAGCTCACAAAGGGAGGGGTCCCTCAACCACCACCAACAGTCAATAATGATAGTTGTCTCTTGGAATTGTAGAGGGTTGGGTCAACCCTCCAAAGTAAACTTCCTAAGAGACCTCATAAAAAATTAAAAACCAGACATCCTCTTAATCCAAGAGACAAAAATCAGCAGTTAAGAAGTGGACAATATAATAGCAAAATAAAAAAACTATGAGGGGCAAGCAATTTCAGCAAACGGAGCCTCAGGAGGAATTTGTACTATATGTAAAAAAGGAAAATGGCACATGCAACATACAACAAAAAAGGAGCATTGGATAAACACAACTCTAGAAAATGCAGAAAATGGGGGGAAAACTAGCATCTACAATATATATACTCCAAATCATTACAGGGACAAAGAGACATGTTGGTAGACCTTAAGAGAAAACACAATGGAGGACCACAAAGAAAATCTCATTGTAGGAGGAGATCTCAACCTTATTCTCAAGGCAGAGGAAAAGAGAGGGGGCACCTTTCTGCCTAACCCAAATAGAGAGACTTTAGAAGAAATTATGGAACAATGCAACCTTCTGGATATCCCTCCAAAAAACGGAAAATACACATGGGACAACAAAAGGATAGGGAAGGAAAATATCAAAGAAAGGCTAGATAAGATTCTAATCTGGGACAGAATGGTGGCCAGCTACAATAGAGTATCTTCAAGAATCATCCCTTCAGTAGATTCACACCATAAACTGTTCTAATTAAACTTGGAATGGCTGAAAATTATGGTCCCCTCCCTTTCAGATATAACCATCTTTGGGGCAGCCATGAAGAAGTCAAACAAGAAGTGGAAAAAGTTTGGAAACAAAATATTAGCGGTTCACCAACATACATATGGGAATCAAAGTTAAAAGCCACCAAATATTGATTGAAAGATTGGGAAAAGGCCAACTACAAGGAACCACACAGAGAGAAAGAGACCCTGAAGCATGAACTAACAAAAATCCAAGAGGAAATGGAAAACACTGATAGCACAATTGAGAAGCAGGCAAAGGAAAAAGAAATTCAATGGAAAATTTACAGGAATAATAGACAGGAAGAAGAAACATGGAGGCTAAAATCCAGGCAACTTTGGATACAAGCTGGAGACAAGAACACTACTTTTTTTCATAACTCAGCAACAACAAGAATGATAAAGAACAACATTGAAAAAATAGTGGGATAAGGAGGATAGGAAACAAAGGGTCAAGAAGAAATTAAAAATGAGGTCTTTCGACACTTCAAAGCCCTCTTAACAGTTTTAGATAGCTAGGCAAACCCGGAGGAATTATTAAAGCACATCCCAAAGTTAATTGATGTGAAAATAAACAATTCCCTCTCCAAAGAAGTCACAGAAGAAGAAGTCAAGGCAGCTGCTTGGGATTTGCAGTCGGACAAGGCATTGTGTCCAGATGGCTTTCCCATTGATTTCCACCCCACCTTCTGGCATCTCATCAAAAAGGATTTAATAAAGATGATAAGATACATTATCATGAAGAAAAATATTGGGAGATTCACCAATTCCACATTTCTAGTCGTCATCCCAAAAGACCCCCGCCCCTCCACCCTTAACCAATTTAGGCCAATTTCCCTCTGCAATGCCTCTTATAAGATCATCTCTAAAATTATTGCTCGCAGGCTCAAAGCTCTTCTTCACTCCCTCATTTCAGAAAATCAAGGTGGTTTTTTCCCCAACCGGCAGATAGTTGACAACATTATCCTTGTGCAAGAAGCTCTCCACACAAGCCTCTCTAGAGATGAAAAAGGGTTCATCCTCAAAATGGATATGGCTAATTCCTTTGATAGAGTAAACCTCACTTTCCTTGCAGCTGTTTTAAATAGATATGGCTTTACTAAATATTTCGTCAATACAATCAAGGCCTGCACTATAGGCCCATGGATAGCCCCCCTCGTCAATGGCAGACCATGTGAATTTTTTAAAAGCTCAAGGGGCCTTAGGCAAGGCTGCCCCCTGTCCCGTTTTCTTTATATATTTATGGATGATTCCCTTAGCAGAAAATTGGAGCAAAGTAGAAGAAATGCCACCTTAACAGGCCTCACTATCAGCAACAGAACCAAAAGAATAAACCACTCCTTGTTTGCTTATGACACTATCCTTTTGGGTGGAGCATCTTGTATAGTTGCTAGAAGATTCAAAACCATCCTTGAAAACTTCATGGATGTCTCAGGTGGAATGGTCAATAATGACAAAAGTTGTATTTATAGTTGGAACACCTCCATCAGAACTATTCAGCAAATGTCCCAAATTTTGGAAATTCCTTATCAGAATAATTGGATTCACTTTCAATATCTTGGGCTGCCCATCACCAATAAAAACATGAAAACTGAAATCTAGAGTGAATATGCTGAGAAGATGAAAGCCGACATTCAAGCATGGGGCATGCTCTGGCTAAATCAAGCGGGGCGAATCATTCTCAACAAATCCATTCTAGCAGCCTTGCCTTTATACCAATTTGCTTTAATAGTAGCACCTGCAAGCATCCACAAGCAAATTGAAATTATCATCAGGAGCTTCTTATGGCAAGGCGGAAAAAGATAGAAAAAAAAATCAGCCTCGTAAATTGGAAACAAGTTACAGCTCCTTACAAAAATGGAGGACCCTACATAAAAACCCTTGGAATAATGAATCTGGCCGTCGGAAATAATATTGCATGGAGGTTCCTAAGAGGATAAAAACTCTAGTGGAAAGCAGCATTAGAGGCAAAATACCTTAATGCATCCAAAACCTCCAATATGGAAAAAAGCCCTCCCATAAGACCCTGCACTCAAATATGGAAAATAATCTCCAGAGCAATTCAATTACTTAAGGACCACATCTCAATGAGACCTGGAAATGGGGAATAGATAAATTTATGGAAGGATAGCATAATGGGAAATCCGCCCTTAGATAGTAATCCAGACATCAAGGATATAAAGAGGTGGATGATAAGGGAAAGATACAAAAAATTGGAGGATATTTCCAATTGGGAGTTAGATGGTGTATGGAAACATTGGGCCAAACCCACTTTGCCCAATGATCTAACAAATCAATGGAACCTCATGACTTCCCTTCTCACTGGAGCAACACCAATTGACAAAAACATCAAAGATGCCTACTACTAGAAACCAATAGGAGGAGAGTATTCAGTGAAGACTAGATATAAAAAAATCCAAGAGCAACAGAGGCAGCAAGAATGGCAATACTGGAGGCAGGCCTGGAAGGTGGAAACCCTCCCAAAGATAAAAATGTTCTTATGTACTTTGCTTTACAGAAAATCATTAACAACAGAAAACTTAAAAAAGAGAGGAATATGTGGACCATGGAAATGCCCCCTCTGTATGAAGGCAGAGGAAACAATCCAACACCTTTTCCTAGAGTGTCCTTTCTCTAGAAATTGTTGGGAGGCAATGGTGTCACCTATTGAAGCAAATTTGAATTATAAACTTCCTCTAAGTCAGTTCATTAATAAATGGAAAGGTAGCTTTCCACACTCATTCAAAAACAAATCCACAATTCAGAGATTCTGGAGCAGCCTTCCATCCTTTCTTTGTTGGAAAATATGGTTAGCCAGAAATGGAAAAATCTTCAAAAATAAAATCCCCACTGTAAATACAGTAACCTCAAAAGCCTGGGGATTGATGACTGAGTTTCTCTCAGCCAAAGGGCTCTATGGAATAGATATGGCCAACTCCAGAACAATGAGAGAAGCTGGATTGGCTTTGCCTTCAATAAGATCAGCTTCAGTCTCCATCAAAAGAATACAAGGGTCCAACAAATCTGGAAAATAAGAAAGACAGAGGCAGAGTTTTAGAGTTGGATTTACTCTCTCAACACAGCTTTCCTTTTTTTTATGGAGCGTCAAAGAAAAATTTGGGTAAAGCAGGATTAGGAGGCCTCACTATCCTCTAAGATAAATCAAGACATATATCTTACAACTGGGGATTAGGACAAATTTCAAATAATAAAGACAAGCCTTATGGTTTACTTTTAGGCCTCAAAATCTTAAGGGACGGGAAAATCAACAATGCAATTATTTTTGGAGATTCATCTCTTATCATTCAAGCAATGGTGAGCAAGACTCCACCAAAAAACACAACCTTCAATCAAATTTTGCAAAGAGCCAAAAATTCAGCAAAGCACATAGGAATGGTTGATTATTATCACATTCTTAGAGCAAATAACAAGCATGCAGATTCTCAAGCTAACGGGGGAGTATAGAGGAATATTGGTCAAGTCACAATTGACAGAATAACATCACATTGTCCTATTCCATGATGTCCTCTCCTACTACATTATTTTTAAAGCATCTCCATCCTTTCACAAATCAGAAGAATGACAACCATATCATGATTATACCCTATGGAAAACCTCAGCTCAATCTCAAAAAATCTATCAAGCACGAATTCCCAAAGATCTACTGCATCTTAGCGATCAGTACTCACACCCTGCATCCCTTGTTAATTCTCGTGACTCCCCTCTACAGAGATGCCTAACTGTTCTTCTATAAAAATTGTGCTTTTGTATGGTCTAATTCAGCGTTCCCCACAATTTCAATTTCACAGCAACCTCTCCTCACTACTCCCGGTCTCATTACACCCCTTCCTCCCTACCTGCATCTCCTCCCAAACCATTGCTTGATCGTACGTGGCGTTGGTCATCCTTGCGTTCTCACATCGCCTCCCATTCTCACCCATCCCTCCTCTTTCTCCCCTTCATTCCCTCCCTTTCCCCTCATTCGTAGCCTCATATCTCCCATCATTCGGCCTTTGCCTTTGAGCACTCTCCATTTTGTAAAATTTGGGCTTTCCTCCTAAAAAAGGGCAGAAGAGCAGCTTACAAAAAACAAAGCAGCATCTACACAAAAGGAGGAAAAGTGTGCAAAAGAAAAAAAGCCATAGCAACAAACAACAGAAAAGATAACAACGAAATTGTACACGGTCTCCTTCAGCAAATGAATCCATTAGAAGATAGGCAACATCCTTGCTACCTTTGTAAATCCCATAGAGTGGTGATAGAAAGTTTGAGAAGCCAAATTCAGCAGGACAAAGCTCGAACTAAAGCAGAGATGGCCATCCTTCGCTCACAATGGGAAGAGTCTCTCAACTTCATAAGGGAAGCTCTCAACAAAAAGTCAGAACAAGGATCCACCTCTCAGGATCAAGGAAGCAGATACAGAGACAGTGAGAATACTGTGAACAAATGATCCTCCACAACATCAGGATTTTCATGTTTTGTCTAGGATTACAGTAGTCAATCTAGTTTAAAAAAAATAAAAATGAAAGTTAAATGTATTTTGCTTTTAGAACAGTTTGTCCGATAGTATAGCACAAATGTAACAACGTCTACTTCCAAAAGGAGAGAAAAAAACAGCAGCTCTAACAGCACTCATGAAGTAATGCTTCCCCAGAAGACAAAATCATTTCGTATCAAGATCGGAAAAATTTTGTAATGAGGAATTTCTTCTCCTCCTTATTTTCAGATAATACAATATAACCAAATTTGTACCAAGAAAAAAAAAAAGAAAAAAGAAAAAAAAAAGAAAAGAAAAGAAAAAAAAGATTATTTTCAATTTAATAAATATATTTTGCTACATAACAATCCCAATTAATCAAATATATTGGATTAACTTATACATAATGTACTAAGAAAATATATTACACATCCAACACTAAAAAGATAAACATAAATAACATATTAAAACTTTAACACAAGATCATTAAACCAACAAAACTAACACAATCCAAATCCAAACCTAACTCTCAACCTCCCTCTGTCTTTCTTTCTTTTTTCTCCCAACTATTCAATAACATTCTATAACCAATTTCTGGTTATGGTTAGATATCATACTAAACATTTTATTTGTTTTAATACACACTACCTTCTAACGGATTGTCAATCCTAATTAGTTAGGTTATCTGCTTGATAATAAAAAGCTTATGTTTATTGATCGATTTGTTCATTTACGTTTTTATTGTCTAATTTTGCGTAGAAATAAGATAAGAGACGTTTAGAAAGTCAAAACGCACACAATCAACTACCAAAGTGTTATCAGAGCATGGTCAACTAAAAACCACCAAATTTTGAGAAAAAAAGCACAGCCTATCACCTACGTAGGAATAAACTATAAAATATCTGTCAACTCTTAAATGCACTGACAACGAGCATTCAAACCTAATCCAAAGATGGTTGAAGCATGCATGCCGGAGGTTTCGTGTATGGGAGTTAATACAAATGTTTTACGGGGATGAGGATGTGACATCAAATTTATTTAATCACCCTTCTCAACTTACAGACAGTTATGGTCGAGACTCAACCCGTTGGGATTTGAATTCAATATATTATTTCTCCCAAATTTCATTGAAGGTCCGCCAACTCACACTATTGGGACTATAACCTGACGTATTTTAAATGAAATCATAACATGGACATTGGCCAACTCCAGAATCTTCTCAACACGTCCCCTGTTCTCAGCTACATAGTTAGATTCATGCTATTTTACCTCGAGTGAATATTCTCTCATATAGACTATAAGCAGCAAAGACTCACGGGTTTGTCGTGAAGATGCTGTGTCTTTTTATGGAGCAAATTACTGAATAAATGCATGCAACCCATTTCAGGGCTGGCTAGGTTTTTCGCATAAGAAAAAGAGAGGGAGATTGAAATCTGTGCTTCCGCTTATCTATATCCCGAAGTTTGGGAAACAATCAAATTTGATCAAAATGGGACGAATTTTTAAAGCAGTGGAGGAAATGGATCTCGGCGAGGGAAGCAAGGAAGAATATCTGCATGCGAATGTTAAAGGTCTGTATCTAAAACCACATCATTACAAAACGATCATGCACTTCTTCAAATCAAGCCTTGAAATTGTAACAAAATGGATAGATTAAACTGCATTGTAAAGAGAGGAAATTCATTTCTACAGAAACTGTTGAATCATTGTAATCATTATTTAGAGCCTTTAGAATTATTTTTCGAGTCCTTGTCATTTCCTTGATTTTGACTAAATAACAACTGATTTTGGTGGAAAGAGTTGATATCTGTGGTTGGATCTCACATTTTTAGCGATGTTTTAGTTTATTTTGTTCATCTTCAACCTCATATTTATTGCATCATTTGTATAGTACAGCATAATGTAACTTTTACAGTTATTGTTCATTCCTCCTCTTTAACTATTCACCACGAGTTTTCTTTATGTTATAGATCAATTCAGTAGTAGGTTTTCTGAGTTATCTATGCCTTCCATGTCTTCGGAGAAAATTGTGAAAGGATACTGTATTTATTAATTATTAAGAGTTTTAATGGGCACATCCAAATCACCGCGCTTCATAAATGTGGGTAACTAGGAAGAGTGGTGAAGCCTTAATGTTAGCACAAATATCACCTGGTTTTTATTGTTATTAGCTAAAAGGATAAACGGTCTCTTAAGATATCTGTATTTGTCCCCTCCAGCACCACGGATGGCAGGGTATTTTGTCAAATTTTTTACATGGGTGCTTGAGTCAAGACTTATTGGCCGAATCTTAATGCACATATTGAAAGGAGGCAATTTAATTCACGAGGTAATGGTATTTTCCAGCTCAGCTATTTTTCATATTTCCATTTTCACTTATTTTCATGTTACGGAAATCTGTTTTCTATCTCAAATTAATGGATTGTTTTGCTCATGTTGTTATTGTATGCCAATTTGAAATTCCACAAAGCATTCCATGTATACATCATAACATCAAAGTTAGACGTGCTTAGCAATGAGTGAAGCTTTGTCTCTAAAATATTTTGAGGCTTAGATTTTGACCAGCACCTTAGTATAAGATTTAGATAACTTTGTGTACAACAGCTTTGTATATATGAATTGGCATTGGTATTTGTTATGTAGAGAATTTTCATCTTGCAATACAAATTATCACCCAACATAGTTTTTTGTTTTGTCGAACTGGATTGTAGTTCCCACTATGTAATTGGATGTGTCATAGGGAGTTAGGTGTAATATGTTCTAGATGGATTGTTTTCTAATTAAGCCCCTTAATTCTTCTATAAACACAAATTGAATTTTCAATGTTAATGACATTATGAATTTTCTTGAGCAAGTTTAGTGTTTTCACAAGTCTAGTGGTTTGATTTGGTCAACTTGAGTGAAGTGTGTGAAAATTTCTGAATACATTAATGCAGAAATCCTATTGTAGTATCTTGGTTTTCTTCTCCTACTTGTGATTAAATTATACAAGTTATTTTCAGAAAATATTCATAAAATAATGAAGTAAACACAACTAATAGCCTACACACATGTATATCATTTACTGAATATTACGCTCATTCAACAAAGTGACACAGATTTTCCAGACAATAGTCCCCGGGAAAACCCAATGCGGGAAAACTGGTGCAGCAGATATGAGGGTTTATTATTATTATGTAGAATTTGAGTACAGCAAATCTGGGCACCCAATTGGTTAACCCGACAGAGAAAATATAGATCTGCAGCAATACCTGTTGTTCTGAGACCAAAACTTTGACTGATCCACACCCTCAAATGGGATTTACAAGACTCAGCCAATTTCTGGACCTAGAAACCCCAGTGCTGCCCTTGAAGCCCTAGCGTCAGCCCTGCTAGGCTCTGCGTGCCCCTGCGCTGCTCAGAAGGGGAGTGCGTAACCCCAGACTGCGTGACGTAGTCCTTACGCTACCCTGGAAGGCCTCTACGTAAACTTGGTAGACTCTTGAAGCTGCAGCGCTGCCCCTCCTGGGCCTGCGTAGCGTCTAAAGCCTCTGCGCTGCGTAGCTGCTGCTGCTGCCCTTGCTTCTTTGCGCTGCTCCTGAATGCTGCTCCTCTGCCTCTTGCTGACTCTTGGCTCCGAGATCAGATCATCCCCTTAGCCAATACTACCCCTCGCTGCAGAAAACTCTTCTGGAAATTCTTAGCAAACCTGCCCAAGAATTCCAGCGTAGTCTCTCAGCTCTGCCTCCGTGTGTGTGTCTCTAACTGACCCTCAAGCCTTTCTCTTATATTTTTTCGTTGAGACATCAACGACTGTGATTTAATCTCTTATCGATGGCTAAGATTAAAAGACTGCTTGATCCACATCACTTAGAACATTTCATCACATGTGTTTAATTAATTCACTTTAATTTTTCTAATTTCCTAAGTTTAGACTTAGGTTCCTCATTAAAAAAATTAATTATTTGAATAACTTCAACACCAGATGAAATTTCTCAAAACGCTTTATAGGTTTGGAGGTGATGTGTTTCTTAGCCCCTCCACAAAGTTTCAGGGCTAGAGCACACCCGATACTACCCCAATACACAAAATCTCAACACTCCCTCTTAGCACAGAGTGTGCTCTAGCAATACATCCACACCATGTATCACAAGATCTTGTCATTGGTCTTTGTGCTGTTGATGCTTGGCCTGCTGCCCTCCATCCACTGCATTGTTGCTCTCTATACTGCTGCCCATGTCATTTCCACTGACATTGCCACATTTGTACTGCAGTTCCCTCTCAAATTGCTGCATCATGCTGCCCATAGCATTGCCACTACTAACTGTTGCACTGCAACTCAGTTGCTGAGAAGCAATCAACTGAAAGACTCATGCCCAATCGTTGACAGACAAGTCAGGCTGCATCCCATCTCTGAAACTCCCTTGGCTGCTACTTTACGCTGTCCTCCTGAGGCCATTGCACTGCTACAACTCTGCACTGTGTGCACACTGCCTCTCTGCGCTGCTGAAGTCCCATCAGCCTCTGTGTTGCTGCCTCTGCATTGTGCTGATCCCTCTACAACATCTCAACACTACCCTTTGCTTCACTGTGAACTTCTGCATCCATCTCCTACTTGTCCCGCTACTGTCTTAAGGCTCCCGTAGCTTGTATGTGATCCAAGAGTTGGGCTGACTCAAGGATCCTGCCATCTTGATCTGTAGCTGCTCTACACATCTGTGTCACCCCACTTACGTGGCTCCTGAGCACTCATGGCTACGTCATCTTCACTCCCATCGTCCTTTGCTGCTGCAACCTTGGAATCAGAAGCTCCTTTGTCCTTCTTCTTAGGACAAGTGTTGGCGAAGTGTTCAAGTTCGCCACAGTTAAAGCACCGGACCTTGGATAGGTCCCTCTTCTTCTTCCATTGCTGCTTTCGTTCCTTTGATGCAAGGGCTGCATCATCTTCCTCTTCTTTCTTTACTTTGATAGTTCTGCTACTGATGTTCTGCCACTTGGTGATCCTCCTGATCTCTTCTTGGCAGAGGATTGCCAACATGTCTGCCCAGGATGGAAATGCTGCCCTGCCCAATATGATTTGGACAAACGTTTTCCATTCCTCGGTGACTGCATTCAGGGCAGTCTTTACTAAGAGCCCTTCGTCCAGAGGTGCACCCATGGCAATCAGTTGACCCTAGATAGTCTGCAAACAGAAAAGGAAGGGATCTACCTCCTCACCCTTCTGCATTTGGAATAGCCTCATCTGATTCTCTAGAAGAATCTTTCGTTGAACGGAGATTCCTTGATACATAGCCTCCAAAGCGGTCCACATCTCATTTGTCGTCTTCTTTCCGGAAATGTGTGGCACGACATGATCCTTTACTCCATCCATAATCATATTCTTAGCCAACGCTTGATTTTCATTAAATTTCTTCAGAGGATCAGGATTTGCAGGCTCAGTTAGGACATTCTCTTCATGGTTCTTGATGTCGTACTCATCCAGGACTGATAGGATCCTGGTCCTCCAGATGACGAAGTTGGACACACTGTCCAACTTGTCCTGATCTCTTAGCCCATGAGAAGCCATCTAGCTCAAATATGACGGAACCATTACTCTTCTCCCTCTTTTTGTAGCAACACATAAACGTTGGATCTGGGTTTCTTGTTGACTAGAAACCCTCTAGAAACTGCTCCTTTTGAAAACCGATTTCCCTCCTGGAAATCTTCAGTGAAAACAATTAGAAATTTCTCTCTGATCCTCCTGATTGAATCTTAGATCTTTTTGGTTCAGATCTGAAGAGACAACGCAGTTTTCAGAGGCATATTCACATAGAGGGAAGGGTGACACAGTCTAACGTTGTCTCCTAGCAAGCCCACACAATTACTGCACAGAAGCAGCTCAGAAACAACGTTGGATTAGTCTGAAGGCTGCCAGTGTGATGCAGATCTAAATCTGTCAGATGCAGAAAAGACTCCAGAAAAGCTGCAGAAATTTAAGGTGCTGGTGGGGTTAAATTTTTGAAGTTTTCAGATTTTTAACCTTAGCACAAGTGACAAAGAGCGGGAGGAGATCAACTTCTCAGAGAGTTTCTAGCCAAAAGAAACTTGCAGTTTGATCAGAGGATCAAAGAAGAGCTAAATCATAGTTGATTTGGTAGATTTCCAAGGAGGGGAATCAATTGTCAGAGGGAGCAGAAGGTGCCTGTTTCACCAAGGGCCTTAGATCCATTTCTCTAGCAAAGAGAAAAGGAAGTTCCGCCAGATTCTAAGCAGATGGCTTTTCATGGACTGCGTGATCAGGATAGGCTGGATGGCCTCTCAAACTTTTCAGTTTGGAAGGCAAGGATCCTGATAGTCCTTGAGGCATACAATCTTAGAGACCATGCAGAGCAAACTCTGGACACACCGATAGATTTGGATCTCCTTCGAAAGCATAAGGAAGCTACGGGGCATGCCAAGCGGCTAATTATGGATGGAATCAAGGACCATATTGTACCACACTTAGCTGAGAATAAGAAAGCTAATGAGATGTGGAAGGCCTTGATCTCCCTATATGAGGGAAAATCTGTCCAAAGAAAGATGCTATTGGAGACACAGATGAGGCCATTCATGATGGCCAAGGGAGAAGACATGGAGCATTTCCTCTTCAGACTGCAGTTGATCAGAGATCAATTCATTGCAACTGGTGAAAAGGTGGAAGACAATGTGATGGTGAGGACTGCCCTCAATGCAATCATAGATGAGTGGGAAACCTTTGTCCAAAGTATCTTGGGCAAAGCGGACCTCCCAAATTGGGACAGCTTGTTTTCAATTCTGCGTCAAGAAGAACTCCGCAGATTCACCAAGAAGTAGTATAGTTCAGGATCAAGAAAAGTGAAGAAGGAAGATGAGGAAGATGCAGCCTTGGCATCAAAGAAGCAGCCAAAGAAGAAGAAGGATCTTTCAAAGATCAAGTGCTTCCAGTGTGGTGAAATGGGACATTTTGCTAGCAACTGTCCTCAGAAGAAAAAGGACAAGGAAGCATCTTCTTCCAAAGCTGTTGTGGAAGATGATGGGTCGGAAGTTGATGCAGCCATGAGTTCTCATGAACCACGGAGGTGGGGTGATATGGATATGTAGAGAAGCTACATAGAATAAGGGCGGGATCCTTGAGCAGTTCATCTCTTGGATCACATGCGAGCTACGGCAGCCTTAAGATAGTAGCGGGAAAAGTTGAGCAGTGGGTGAATAGATCACGGATGAAGCAGGCAGAGGCAGATCTGAAGACTGGAAGGAGCAATGCAGAGCAAGGCAGCAGCAACGTAGAAACAGTAGTAGCGCAGAGGCTGATGTGACTTCAGCAGCGCAGAGCAGAGCTGCTTATGCAATGTAGAGCTGTAGCAGCACAGAAGGCTTCAGAGGGACAACACAATGCAGCAGCAACGTGAGAGATTTCAACACAAGGGGATGATGTGACTTCAGTAGAATAGAGGGAGTCTGCTGCAGAGCTGTAGCTGTGCATCATTCTTCAGATGCCAACACAGATCCGTAGCCTATGGAGCTTCAGTGATGAGGATGCAGCCCATCTGACTTCACTTTCAAAGATTGTGCAGGAGATTCAGTTGTTTCTCTCAACAACTGAAGTTGCAGTGCAACAGATCAGTAGTGGCAGTGCTATGAGCAACACAGATGCAACATTTTGAGAGGGAGCTGTAGTACAGGGGTTGCAGTGGCAGTGGTAGAGTCATGGGCAGCAGTACAAAATGGCAGCAGCAGTGCAGAGTTGAGTGGCAGCAGGCCAAGCATCAGCAGCACAGAACTAGTGCCCAAAATCGTGTAATGCATAAGTGTGATGTATTGCTAGAGCACACCCTTGATGCTAAGAGGGAGTGTTGAGATTTTGTGTATTTGGGGTAGCATCAGTTGTGCTCTAGCTCCCAAATTTTGTGAAGGGACTAGAGTACACTTGATCTACAAGACCCAGAAATTGATTTGGGAAATTTCATCTGGTTTAAGAGATATTAAATTAATTAATTATTTTAATGTATTTCCTAATTTAAAACTTAGGGAACTTAAATAATTAAAGTGAATTTAATTAAACATGTGATGAAATTGTCTTAAGTCACACAGATCAAGCTTTCTTTGAATCTTAGTCATTGATTCAAGATCTGATCATGGCCGTTGGTTTCCCAACGAGAAAAGTATAAAGGAAAGGCTTGGGGTCATTTGTAAACACACACAGAGGCAGAGCACTAAAGCTAAGCTGAGATTCTAGGGCGGGTTTGCTAAGAAATCTCAGAAGTGTTTCAGTTGCAGAGAAGGGAATTTAGACCAAGGGGATGATCTAATCCCAGGGTCTAGAATCAGCAAGAGGCAGAGATCAACTCAGAGAGGCAATGCAAAGAAGCAGGAGGGCAGCGACTTGTGCTATGCAGGTGCTGCGTAGTCCCTCAAGGACAACGTAATTGCTGCAGGAAACCCTCAGAGGTTACACAGAGACCCTAAGGGGCAGCGTAGGGATTGCGTCACCCAGTCTGGGGTAACGCAGCCCTTTCCGAAGCAGCACTGAGGTTCAAAGGGGCTTCAGAGGCTGACGCAAAGGCTTTCAGGGGAAGCGCTAGGGTTTCTTGGCCCTAATTGTGGCTGAGTTCTGTAAATCCCGTTTGAGGGTGTGGATCAGTCATTATTTTGGCCCTAGATTAGCCAGTGAGCTGTAGATCTAATATTTCTCTGTAGGGTTTTCCAGATCTAGAACCTAGGCTTGTTGTATTCAAAAAATTCTTAATAATAAAAACCTCCAGCAGCCAAAGACCGGTTTTCCCACATTGGGTTTTTCCGGAGACTATTTGTCCAGAAATAACTATGTCACTTTGTCTATGTTTGCATGAACTTGTCTAGATCTGGATTGGTGGAGACTTGTTATGTGTTTTGCTTCGATTTTAAATTGAATTTATTCAATTAATAACTTGTCTAAGTAGGAGGAGCATAACCAGATTAACAGTAAATAATTTCTGCATAAAGAGTAAAGATTCAAAAATATCCACACCTGCGTGTACCCACCACCTCTGTTCTGGTTGCAGGATCTGTTGTCCTTTTTGAGCTGGAAAAAGTCGTGGAAAGTGAGAGCTTCACCAAACTCTCGCCCATAAGACTGATACTCTGCAAAATAGTCCCCCAAATGAACCACCTCTGGCTCCTGGGGTCCTCCCGTTTCGGTTCCTATAGTCAAGAATGTGGGCATCATGGAATGTGGGGGAGTCTGTGGTACTACCTGCTGCACTGTGATTTCCTCCTGTATGTGATGGGAAGTGTCGGATCCCTCACCGATGTGAAAACCCCTTGGGATTTCACGTTGTCTGTTATCCACGGCAAATTTCTGACCCATCTCCTCTATCCTCCGTGAGAGCTACTGCACAGATTTCAGGAGGAGATTCTTGAACTCCTTCCCGTCATCTCTTTCTTTAGCCATTGGTTCTTCCTCCTCTGCGTCCACCACTGGAACGCAATCCCCTTCTCCAAATGTGGCCTCGAGTCTCTGCTCTCGGCTCTTGTACTGCTTTGTCCAGTAAGTGATGTATTCCTTTCCTCCGGGTGTCATAGAACGATCTGCTCCATAGGCTGAGCCAAGTCTATGAGCTCTGATACCACTGTAATATTCTGAATAGGAAATAAACAACATTATAGAGATAAATCATGAAAAACACTACAAACATGGAGAAAAGCTGAGCCATTTTATTATAATCTGAAAGATAAAAATGTGTACAAAGGTGATCAAAATGATGGCACGTTGGCTTGCTCAAGGCAAGTTGAAAATACTCTCAGAATCCCCCAGTGAATGGCTGCTCTCTCTCATGACTGCGTAAGTCCCTGAGCTGATGCTACTGCTGCCGGAACTACTGCCACTGTTTGGAATGAACCTGCTCTTTGGGGTTGTTCCCCTGCTTAGAAAAATATGAAACTCTAGATATGAGCTCTCCTCCAAAAACCCCGAAAAACCCAGGAAGGAATTCTGGAAAGGCTGACCTCGGAATTTGACCCCCTTGGGAAAATCACGCACTCTAGGTGAGTACACTGGCCCTGAACTATCAAACTGGAAATGATGGCATCCTCCTACTGCAAAAGATGATTTGTGAAGGGCTGATCCCTTCACACTACTCCTGGGCTGAAATCCCTGATCTCCTTTCTCTCCCGGTGCTACCTCCTCCCAACACTGCATAATCCCTGAGTGTGACTGCACTACCTTAGTGATTGCATGCTCTTGGCTGAAAGGTACTGCGTGCTCTGCTCTGAAAATCAATAGTGGATCTCCTCACCTGAGCGGGCACTTGAAGTCCCCTGAGGCTAAGGTTGGGATCTCCGCTCGGAGACACTCGCGTGCTGAATAACACTTGTAGACTTCGCTAATCAACGTAAGCATGCTCAATTTCTGATAGACAAAAAATCATAAGATGCATAATAGAATGACTGAATGGTTAGCCTCTCCCTCCTTTTATGCTTAAGAGCCTAGCTCTCCCTTGGGCCCCAGTCAACTGTGTTGTCCCCTCATGGCCATGCTGTCCCCACTAGACTGCGTTGTCCTGGCCCACGTTGCCACTGTGATGCTTGGCCCACGCTGCCTCCACGCTGTCCCTCTCCCTGTGCTGTCACTTGGATTCCCTGGGCCCCATGATGGAATCCGAATTTATCTAAGTGACTTTAGGGAGTTAGTTTATCCTAAGTTTGGGTTATGGATCCCATCACCTCCTTTATTTCATGACTAAACATTAGAAAGGCAAAATCTGAGCAAAATTAATATTGTCAATTAGCTGCTGCTAATTGGGAATATTACAACACTGCCCTCTGCGTAACTTTTCTTCTCTAAAAACTGGGTTGTCCCTTCAGATCTGCCCTTCTGCTGCTCTTCCTGCTGCTTTCTGCAGTAAGAACCTTCATTTTTCTGCTGGTGACCCTCCTAGATCTGGAATTTCTCTAATACCATGTGAAAATTTCTGAATGTTACAATTATGCAAAAATCTATTGTTAGATCTGGTTATGCTCCTCCTACTTAATTAAGTTATTAACTGAAAATTTCAAATTAATATTGAAGCAAAACACAAAACAGACTTTCACCAATTCAGATCTAGAAAAAGTACATGCACACATAGACAAAGTGACACAGTGATTTTCTAGACAAATAGTCCCCGGAAAAATCGAATGCGATAAAACCGGTCTACTTGCTGCTAGAGGGTTTTATTATTAAAAGTTTTCTAAATACAACAAATCTGGGTTCTAGATCTGGAAAACCTGACAGAAATAAAATAGACCTACAACTCATCGGCTGTTCTGAAGCCAGAACAATGACTGATCCACACCCTCAAACAGGCTTTATAGGACTCAGCCAAAATTAGGCCCTAGAAACCCCAGCGCTGCCCTTGAAGCCCCTGCGTCAGCCTCTGCAGCCCCTGTGTCCCTCAACATTGGCCTGAAAAGGGCTCGGTGACCCCAGACTGGGTGACGTAGTTCCTACGCTACCCCTAAGGGTCTCTGTGTAACCTCTGAGGGTTTCCAGCTGCCTTACACTGCCCTGGGAGTGACTGCGCAACACCTGCGTAGGTGAAAATGGCCCTATGCTGCGCAGCTGCTGCCCTCTTCCTGTTGAAGCCCTTGCTCCTCTGTGCTGCCTTTCTGAAGCTGCTCTCTGTCTCTTTGCTGATTCTAGAGACTGGGATTAGATCATCCCCTTTGCCTAAACTCCCCTCTTTCAAATCTGGGGATGAAACATTTTGCTGTTTATAAGCATCTATATTTTCATGGTTTCTTTCATTTTCAACGACTATGTCTGTTGTTGCATTTGTGATAGCAGTCATGTTGAATTCTTTATGTGGCTCCACCAACATTGTTTCTTTTTCTGCCATTGGATTTTCATTTATATAAAAGTTCTCAATAACTTCTGTTGCTGCATTACTGGCTTTATTAGTGGATTGAGTTGCATTTTCTTCTCTTGGTTTCTCAGCTCTATAATTTTCATGGTTTATTTCTGTCAAACCAGGAGGTAACTCCTCAAATCAGAATGCATATTAGCTGAAGAATGCACATGGATTTATACATGGAGGTGAGGCTATTGGGATTCATCTCCCAATGACTCTTGGCCTTCCTTATTTCCTAATATTAATTAATATACAAAATTAATTATGCACACCCATCCATAGGATTAGGTGTTAACATTCCCCCCTTTAATCCGAAGGGATGTTGGTGAGTCCAAGCATCGATTTGAACTTTTCAAACTTTTCTCTTCCAAGTGCTTTGGTGAAGATGTCAGCAGTTTGCTCATTTGTGGAACAATGATGTAGATGAATGGTTTTGGCCTGAACATGATGTTGAATTAGATGGTACTTTGTATTGATGTGCTTTGTTCGATCATGGAACTTTGGGTTCTTGGCCAACTTTATTGCAGAAGTGTTGTCGATCATGAGTGGAGTGGAATACATTTGTTTCATCTGCAAATCTTCCAGGATTTTCCGAAGCCACACAATTTCTTTTGTTGCTTCAGCTGCTGCCACATATTCTGCCTCGGTCGTGGAATCTGCTGGAACTGACTGTTTGTGTGATCTCCATGAGACAGCTCCTGATCCAAGACTCATGGTGTAACCTGTAGTAGACACCCATGTTTCTTTGTCACCATCAAAGTCTGAATCATAGTATCTGATCAAGCTGAAGTCGCCTACCTGTGTGTATTTGAGTCCAAAGTCTTGAGTTCCCTTCAAGTACCTTAACACTCTTTTTGCAGCAGACCAATGTCCTTCACAAGGTTTTTGCATGAACCTTGAGAGGATTCCAATAGCAAATGAAATGTCAGGTCTGGTGGTGGTCAGGTAGATAAGACTTCCTACAAGCTGTCTATACTTAGTTGCATCCTCAAATTCCTTCCCTTCAATAGATGTGAGCTTCAAGTTTTGTTCCATTGAAGTGCTTAAGGGTTTACAGTCATCCATGCCAAATTTGTTCAAGAGATCTCCAATGTACTTCTTCTGAGAAAGAAATATGAATTTAGGATGTTGAATTACTTCAATACCCAAATAGTAATGAACATGACCCAAATCAGTCATTCCAAAACCTTTCTTCAACTCTTTCTTCATGGATGCAATATAGCTCTCATTGTTTCCTGTTATCAAAAGATCATCTACATATACCACAAGATATACAATTGTTTTTCCAACTTTCTTAACAAACAAAGTTGCATCATCAAGATCAAAATGTTTGAAGTCAAGTTTCAGAAGATGCTCGGTCAATTTTTCATACCAGGCTCGTGGTGCTTGCTTGAGGCCATACAAGGATTTTACAAGTTTGCAAACTTTGTGTTCTTGACCCTTTATCACAAATCCTTCTGGCTGGGACATATAAACTTTCTCCTTTAGATCTCCATTCAAGAAGGTTGTTTTTACATCCATCTGATGGACTTTCCATCCATTTTGAGCTGGTAAGGCAAAGAGAGTCCGGATGGTGGTCCATTTTGCTGTGGGAGCAAAAGTTTCTTCATAATCGACTCCTTCTTTCTGTGCGAATCCTTTTGCCACAAGCTTGGCCTTGTGCTTGTCAAGTGAGCCGTCTGCTTTGTACTTGTTCTTGTAGACCCACTTACAAGTTACAACCAATTGGTTTCGTTCCCAAAGGCGGATCAACCAGCTTCCAAGTGCCATTCTTTATCAAGGCATCATACTCCTTCTGCATCGCTTCTTTCCATTCATCATGAGAAGCGGCTTCTTTGAAAGAAGTTGGTTCATGATCTGTAGACAAACTCAATTCACAGTTATAAGCAATATCCATATCAACAGGGGAATCATAATTATCTACATCACCTTCGATTTCTTGAGTGGAACTTCTTGTTCCTGTTTTTCCAACCTCATCAGGATGAACATCCTCCAGTGTCTTTGTCAGCCATTTGGGGGGACCTTTCTGAGATGGCCCAGGCTGGTCACTTGACTGAGTTGGGATTGATTCAAGATTCAATCTCCCAATTCCGTCAATCACATCATCCAATGTGTCATCCGTGGTTTTTTCTTCATGTGGGGGAGAGTGTGGTTCAGGAAATGATTCCACAGTTTGATTCAATATCGGAATCCCCCCTTCAAGGTGTGGAATCACATTATCAAATTCTTGGAAAGACTTTGCATGTGTGAATCTATCCAGGCGATCAAGTTGCCGCTCAACAACCTTGTCACTCTTGGACGATTCAAGAAATATGACATCTCTTGCTATCACAAAATTCTTATTTGTTTCATCATAGAGACGATATCCTTTGGAGGTATTGGAGTACCCCAAGAAGATACATTTTCTGCTTCTAGCACCAAGTTTGTTCCTTTGACCCTTGGGTATCAAGGCATAACAGGTGGACCCAAAGACCCTGAAATTCTTTATCGAAGGAATGTGGCCATGCCACATTTCAAAAGGAGTTTTGTTTCTAATTGAACTTGAAGGACACCTATTCTTTATGTAAACAGCACATAGAACTGCATCAGCCCAAAACATCAATTTTACATTCTTGAAAAATAACATGGAGTGGACCATATTTAAAATGGTTCTGTTCATTCTTTCAGCTACACCGTTCTATTGTGGATTATATGGCACAATTGTTTGATGTTTGATTCCATGTTGACGAAGATAATTTTCAAATTCATTTGAGGTGTATTCTTTTCCATTATCAGTACGTAGAGAGCCAATATGTGTTCGTGCATCATTTTCAATCCATGCATGAAAATTCTTGAAAGTTTGAAAAGCATCAGACTTATTCTTCAGTAAGTAAATCCAACACATTCTGGTGTAGTCATCAATAATTGTCATCATGTATTTGTTTCCATTTGCAGAAGCAATAGGCATAGGGCCACATAAATCTGAATGAACAAGTTCAAGTTTCCTATGTGCTCTTGAGTGTGAATCATGAAATGGCTGTTTGCTATGCTTTCCTAGAATACATGCATCACATTCCTTAGGTTTTCTAGGAATTGTAGGCAGTACATCAACACCATTTTTCTTCAACAAACGAAGGTTGTCATAATTTAAGTGTCCAAATCTAGCATGCCATAAAAGACTTGATGGAAATGTACCTTCATCATGATGTGAACTGAATGCAAAGTTTTGAGCATGAGCAGATGAACCTTTCAGCTTCAAGAGTCTCCCTTCTTCTATTCCCTCCATGACAAGTGAGTGATCCGATGCTTTTCTGACCTCTGCCTTGCCATCAAACAAGTGAATTGAGTGTCCTTGCTGCCGGATTTCGACCAGGGACAGCAAGTTTCTCTTCAACTCAGGGAGGTATAGAACCTCATGTAGGATATGATCAGGAAGACCAGGCAGTTTAAGCCTGACTGTGCCAAGCCCCGATGGCTTGAGTTTGGATTTATCTGCGAAATATACTGCTCCATCAACTTTGTCAGTGAATTCTTCAAAAAAATCTTTTCTAAATGTCATGTGACATGTTGCTCCCGAATCTAGCAACCAATCATCTCTCCATGAAGTAAATGAAACATCAAATAGGTTTTCAGTTACTCCATTGTTACAATGTGCTAGAACAGAATGAGCTGATTCAGCTGGTTTACCTTTGTCTTTGTCATCAGTTTTACCTCTGTCTTGATTTGTTTGCTGCTGAGCTTTAGATTGTTTGCCCCCCTTTTCTCTGAAGTTTCTTCTTCGTCTTCTGTCTTCTCTTCCTTTGGATGGACCTGAAGCATGTCTCTTTTCTCTCTGTGCCAAGTAGGCAGCCTCTTTAGAAGATGAAGGGACTGTCATCTTCTTTTGAAGGAGGAGAGAAAAAAACTTTGCTGGAAAATTTCTCTTGAAGGAGAGAAAACAAAAAATCTTTGCTGGAAAATGTACTCAGTTTAAAAGGACATAAACTCTTTTCTGGAAACTAATTCTGCTCAAAAACTCTTGCTGAAGACTGAATTTAAAAAAAAATACTCTTTGCTATAAACTGAATTCTGCATAAAAAAATATATATATGTATATTTTTTTTTGTTTGTTTGTTTGGGGAATAAAAAATTTATGAAATGGTAGGGAGGGCGATATTGTGAAAATGAAATGGGCGGAATGGTATTGAATGGATGTATTATGGGATGGTATTATATGCAAAGGGCGGTATTATGAATATGAAGTGGTATTAAAAAAGGGGCGGTAGTATTTGAAAGGGCGAACAATGGTGTTATGAACAACACAGCGTGGGAGGTGGGTTAAAAGTTGGGCGCGGATTAAAAGGTGGTATTGCATATAAGCAAGGCGTATTCGATATACAATGAACAATGTACAGCGTTTATATCAATAGACACACATATAAAAAACGTGTTATACAAACGATGAATGGACACACATATATAAACGCAGGGTTATATTGTAAAGTGGATATTATAACAGATTGGAAGGAGTATTACACATGGAATGAATGTTATATGGCGCAGAGAGCGTTTTAAAATCGCTGTATATACAAATACGTGCAGACAGTGCAGGCAAATAGTGCAGACAACGCTAAAAATGGCGGTATATATGGAACATAAAACATGTAAATTACATAAATGTCAGCGGAATAGCATATGTATGACTGCCGAATAATACAACGTATATGAAATAGACAATAGACAGCGTATATGTTAAACAGTGGGCGGTGGTATCGATGGCGGATATAAACTGAACAAGCATTGTAAAAACACAGCGTTGTATTGTAATATGAAACACAGCGTATTACTGCAGTCAGCCTGTAATGCATATTGGAATGGAGGCGAAGTATGGAGTATATGTCAGCCTGTAATGCGTATTGGAATGGAGGCGAAGTATGGAGTATATGAAACTGAACCAGCGTGGAGGCGTATGGAGTATATGCAGACAGCCTGTAATGTGGAGAGTCGACTTGTATCACAATGGAGGCGGGCAGTGTTGCATAAGGAGGAGGCGTAGTGTAGGGAGGGAGAGGGCGCAGAGTGGTGAGGGAGAGGGAGGTGAGTCGATGGAGATGGAGAAGGGAAGGCGTTGGGTAGGTGAGTCGATGGAGGAGGCCCAAAAGGGCGATACAAATTTTTTTTTGAAATGGAATCTGTAGAATGACAGAGTTGCAGGACTGCTGGAATTGCAGAATGGCAGAGCCTGCAATTTGCAGAATGACAGAGCCTGCAGTCTTCAGGAGCTGCAGGAGCTGGAGTTGCAAATGTCAGGGATATAGGGAAAAAAAAATGCAGAATAACAGTCTAGCAATTAAGAGCAGCAGAAAACTATTAAAAATTATTGACTGAGCAAAGCTATAGGTATTTCAACACTATTAAGCTATAGGTATTTCAACACTATAGCTTTCATGTGAGCTGATTTCCAATTCAACCTAATTTAATTGCTCTTTTTCAAACATGTTATATTCATGATTATGATTTGAATTAGCTGAATTGTTCAGTTGATTATGTTCAAAATTCGGGAATATTGGTTTTTGTGTCTGACTTATCTTATCTATCTTATCATTTATCTTATCGAAGAGTTCTATCATCTTTTTCATTGCTTTGCTATGATTTTCTGTGGCCTCGTGACGATTTAGCCACATTTGTCTTTCTATTCGATTTGTCGTATCATGAAGCTTTTTGATATTGTTGGAATTTTCTGCAACTGTACCTTCAAGACCAACTAATCTTTTGCCAAAGTCTTCGGAATTATTATTGATCTGTTTCTCAAGATCCAACAATTTTTTTTTGGAAATCGACCATCGACATTGATGATGTCATACTCCTCATACTCCTTGTTAGGACTTATCCCCTTTTCCCTAAAAGCTTTGTCCTCAAAGCTGTATTTTTTTTTAATTAATTAATTAATTGATTAATAATTAATTAATTAATTAAATTAATAAATTTTTAACTAATTTTTATATAAAATTAATTCTAAATTAATGTTTATATAAAAATTGAATCTATTTATATAGTTATATATATATATATATATTTAAAAAAATAAATCGATTTTTAATTTGAACGACCACCCAATAGACACGATGGTTCAAACAAAATTAAAAAAAAATGATTATGTTAATTGCTGGCTGCGGTGGGAACAACAATTCGCTGACAGGGGACGACGGAGAAAATGGGGTGGCAGACGGTGGAGGGAGGAAGGGTGGAGGGGCGCCGAAGTGTGCTGAGGGGAGTTGAGTATGGTGAGCGGAGGGCCAAGGAGTATAAAAACTCTGGTAAACTTAAATAAGTATATATTATTATTGATAAAAGATGAGATGATTACAAGTGGGGATCACCAAGGCTTTAAATACAGCCCTATGGTGTCCCTTGGCGAAGAGGCATGATCGTTGATCATGCCCTTCCACATTAATAAACCTAAGATAACTATATTTAACTAATAATTAATAAAATATACATAACAGGGCCCGAGTTGGGAAATCCCACCTAGTATCGTCAACTCGTGGGGGCCTTGATTTTCTTAGTGTACTCACGTCCGGACATATGTTTTGCAGTGAACACGTTGAGTCAATACATGGTCGAGCCTGATCACATTCACTAGATTGGTGCCAAGAATCTCTTGAGATATCTCTGGGGCACAATCAACCATGGGCTGAGATACAATGTCGTAAGTATGAGGCTCCATGGATATACCGATGCCGATTGGGCAGGTAGTGTGGTGGATTGTAAAATCACATATGGATGTTGCTTCACCCTAGGTTCTGCTTCGATCTCTTTGATGAGCAGGAAACATAAATTAGTTGCTTTGAGCACCGCCGAGGCCAAATACATTGCAGCAAGTATGGCCTGTTGTGAAGCTGTTTGGTTGAGAAAGGTCTTCAATGAGTTGTTTGGGCATGTGCTAGATACCACTGTGATCCTTTGTGACAACCAAAGTGGGATTCGTCTTTCTGAGAATCCTGTGTTCCACGACCAATCCAAGCATATTGATATTAGTTACCACTTTGTCAGGGACATGGTACCGTGAGGCGCCGTAAGGCTCCATCACATTGGGACTGATGAGCAGGTCCCAGATATTCACACGAAGTCCTTGGGGAAGGTCAAATTCTTAACCTTCCGTGAGAAGCTTAGTATTGTGGAAGGACCCTATTGTGAGGGTCCCACTGGAATTGGACTATGAGCTCTAGGAGCTCCAGGGGGCTTGGGGATAGCTACTTGGAGCTATAAGCAACCACAGGGCTAGGTTTGTCTTACCTTGTTGGTTTGCTCTTTCTCTACTGTTATGATATTGAGCTGGTTCACCTTCTCTTTGATCTATGCCCCACATGCATCCTACCCATGTAGTCCAGACTCATGGGAAGTACCTCTCATTTGGCCAATGAGTTGGGAAATGAGGATGGAGACCATAGCATTATCGATGAAAGCATCGCGTATTGCCGTACTGTCTATGTCTAGGATGGGATGTGTCCAACAACTTGATCTGGGATGAAGTCTAGTTGAGGTTTTTACCTTTAAACTGACTTCAGGTCAGTGGAGAGTGGTAAGGTCTTTGTGACTCACTCTCGATCATTTGAGGTTTTTACCTCTAAACTGACTTCGGGTCAGTGGAGAGTCATAAGTGTGAAAATTTCTCAGCACAGAAATCCTACTGCTAAATATTGATTTACTTCTCCTACTTGTTTTATTATGCACAAGTTATTTAACTGAAATATTCAGAAAAAATCTGAAGTAAACACAACTAGCAGCCTACACAAATATAGATAATTTACTGAACATCACGCACATATGACAAAGGACACAGATTTTTCGGACAAATGTCCTCGGAAAAACCCAATGCGGGAAAACTGGTGCAACAGAGCTGAGGGTTTATTATTATTAAGCAGCAATTTTCTGAGTACATCTAGGGTGCCATAAACCGACTCAACCAACAGAGAAAACCTCGGCTACAGAGAAAAATGTGAGATATACCTCACTCTCGCAAGTGCCAACTGATCCGGATGAGCCACTAGTGAAACCCCAGCTAGCTCTGCGCAGTCTCTACACTACCACTACATAAGGCTGCGTGGCCCTGACTGAGGGACTACATCACCCTAGCTCTGCGCTGATAAGCTTCTCTCGGAGTCTAGTTTCAGCCCTTCCAGCTCAGAAACCCCAATATCCAATTGAATTTCAGACTTTCCTTGGAGGCTCTGCACTACACCCTCTTTAGGGACTGCGTCACACCCTCTAATGGCTGCGCTGCCTCTACTGCGTCTCTGCTGCCCTTTCTCTGTGTTGTACTCTTTGTCCTCCTGACCAATCATTGCATCTGCCCCTCACTGCTTATCTGAATCACTCAGATCTGATCTTCGTCTGAGCACTGCTCTGTCAGAAGTATTCGATCTCTTAGATTTTGTGTGTGTCTTCTCCAACTGACCCCAAGTGCTTCCTTTATACTTTTCTCGTTGACACATCAACGACTATTATCTAATATCTAATCAACGGCTAATATTAAAAGAAGCTTGATCCACGTCACTTAGAATGTTCTCATCGCATGTGTAAATTAGTTCACTTTAATTTTTTAATTTCCCTAAGTTAGACTTAGGGTCCCATTAAAAAATTTAATTATTTGAATAACTTTTACACCAAATGGAATTTCTCCAAACACTTTCTGGGTCTTGAAGATCTCATGTGTTCCAGCCCCTCCACAAAGTTTCAGAGCTAGAGCACATTCGATGCTACCCCAAAATCTCAATAGTAAGGTCATTGTGACTTACTCTCGATGATATTTTCTTATTATTTCTTCTATAGCAAAGCAGAGCCAACAAAACAGAGACAACAGGATGACACAAGATTGCACGATGATATATGATAGTACATGATGGTACAAGATGACAATATTGCATAGGTGGACAGATGGATGGGCAAGCGGAGTTCTCCCTAGTTGAGAGGGAGTGTTAAATTTGGAAACTAGGGCCAAACTCCATGTTGCACTGCTCATATGATGGAGATGATATTTTTGTTGGATTCCTCTTTCGGAGATGTGCAAGATTGATCTAAAGATCATCTTGTTTTGATGGGCAAAAGTTGGAGTTTGAATTTATTTTTCCACACATGTGCAATTTGTCAAGGTCGGCCAAAACTGTAATGTAGGCTCACATGCCCCAAAAGTTGTGTCACACACCCACAGTCATGGATATAAAAAGGAGAGACATGATGCTCATTTCATCATTTCCTTCATCTCACACATCTCTCTCTCATTTGATTGGTTTGTACAACCTTAGAGGCTTCTCTCTCCTCCACACGTGTGAAACAGGGAGCTGCAATTTTCGGACTAGTTTAGGGCTTTTCTAGACAAAGTTGAACAACGTTGACTTTGGGTCAACCCTAATCCCTTGATTGTCTTTTTGAAGTCAGAAATATGATTTGGAGAGGCCGCAGTTGGAGGCACAAAAACCGAGGTCAAATGTTGACTTTGACTATAGCTAACCATAACTTTGACTGTTGTTTTGACCGTATACTTTGACTTCTGCGTTGACCAGAGTTGTGGACTTTTTTGGGTTGTGTTTGACTTTGAAGGAAGGCCGAGTTTGACCGACGTGTTTGGAGGCTGAATTGTTGGTTTGACTAGCGAAGACTTTGCTGGCTAGGGCATCCTGTTGACTGTTATAAAATATATTTTCTCTCTCTCTGCTGAATAAGAAGAATTATAAGAATTCTTGTGTCTCTTTTCTTGGCTTGTCTTACGTCGATTTATTTATGTTCTATCAGCATTTACTTTCAATGATTATGTGATTGCATATCTGGACATTGAATTGGGCTAATAAGAAAGATTGAATAAATTTCTCTAAGCATAGAACATACGTTGGTTAGCTAAAATTAACACCTTTGGGCTTGGAGATGCCTATCGAGAATGCCCGAAACTTCTCCTATAGCTATACCACTTGTAAAAACAAAAATAGTCCCAATATCTCTACAAAATCACCAATAGATCAACCTAGAATTTTCATGGTGATCCAATCATTGACTGCAAGATGTAACAAAGGGTAGGAAAAGGATGATTGGGAGCCAATGCTAGGCACAATGAGGACTTAGAGGCAACAACCAAGGGAAGGGAGGTCTTCTGGGCTCGCTGAGAGGAGAAAAACCCCACAATGGGGTTACCATCAAGGAGGAGAGCCCTAGATGGGCCTGCGACAGAGATATAGAGGCTGGATGAGGGCTCATAAAGGAGGACGAAAGCCAAATCGGGGAGGAAAAGGGCAACTGAGAGGGAGAAAGGATGAGTGGAAGGGAGAGAAGGTTATGCGGAGGGCCGAGGAGGAGGAAGAAGAAACAACCGAGGGGATGGAGGGCTAGACAAGGTTAGTGGAGGAGGCCGAGAAGGCTTAAAGGCCTGCGACCTAGGTCTAAAGCCTCAAAGTCTCATGACAGGGTTAGAAAGGGTCACGACCAAGGGTTTTAAGGCTAGATTGGGCCAATGAATCACCTAAAAGAAGAGAAAAGGGGACGACCAAGGGGAGAAGGGGCGACACTAGGCCTATAGGGCTTAAAAAAAAATTTCAAACCCTCACAAAATTAAAAAATCGCTTCAGTTCTTCAATGTTGGCTCAAATCACTGCGAAATTCTTAATTGATGGCCCTGCAAAATTTTTGGAGACTAGATCTTACCCTCAAGGGCTTAGATCTAGCTCAAAACCCCAACAAACCTCTCTGAATCACTTGGATCTGACCTGCACAAATGAAATTTACAAGAGCCTGAAACCCCAATATATACAAGAATTCAAAATCCCAAAACCCCAAACCCCAGCCGCGAAAAAGGGTTAGAAAAATAAAATTTATTTACAAGAAATTATTATACAAAATATATTTACAGAATATACACGTGTACGATGCTTAAAAATATTTTGAAAATAGAATTTTTATCTAAGTTGCACGAAACAGGGAAACAGAAACGAGTTTCTGAAACGGGAAGTGATACGAAATGCGACCTCCCCAAATTTTGGAAACGGGAATATGCGGTATATATATATATATATAATTTAAATTTATATTAGAATTTAGGACATTTAAGAAATGTTATGTGAAATCATAAAAGTTTAAAACATACATGATAAATCATAAATTCAAAGCATAAACTATTACAAGTTACAACACATTTACTCATGAATGATCATTGATAACAGACACATAATGAAAATAGAAATGTCGGAATATCCAAAACCAACTTTTATTATATATAAAAATCTCAAAATCAGCCTTTATTATATATATGAGGATGCAAGTACAATAAAGTCAAAAGACTAATATTCATTATCAAAATCCTCATCAAATATAGCAGCAGAAGCATGCTCAGCAGTGGATGGTGTAGCTAAAGAAGATGTTTGGCCAATTCCATTTCTATGATCCTGGTCCTCAATATTCAAGGCAGCAAGAGAGAGATCCAAATCAAGATTTTCTGGATCCACATCCCATTCCTTAGAAGGACCATTGCCATACTCTGGACCCCTACGATATGTAAGGCGAAGGTTGGATTGCACATAGAAAAGATTCCTTGGCTTCGGTTAGCCCAACCTGTTGCGCTTCACAGAATGAATAAAACCATAGGTGCTCCAATTCCTTTCTGTTGATGAAGAGCTTGCCACTTGTGAAAGGAGGCGAATGGCAAGGTTTTGCAAATATACACCATTTGCTCCATGAAAAATCCACCACCTAATTGGATTCATGGTGCTTCTCTCCTCCAAAGATTATATATCTGAATAATCATCTATTCTTGCAGCAAAACTTGAAAATTCTTCCTTCACCTCCTTGTGTAGATGAGCTGGAAAAATTCTCATAAGGGTTTTTTTCACCCCATTAGCCACCTCTCTATCCTTATGGGGTGCCTTCCTCTTCCCATTGCTTTGAGAAATAAGTTCCTCATCATAAAATTTTGGGTTCAAGGCATGTGCTAAAGTATGCAATGGAGTGTTGAAATTGTTCCACCTATCAATAATGATTTTCTTGATTAATTCGGCAAAATGATCATCTACAAACAAAAGCTGTGGAGACTCTTGTGAAATGGTTTCCATAGTTTTCTCAACCATGGAATCCATGCCATCATATACCTCTCCTAAGAAAGGTTGTTCAGTGTCAACATTCTGAAGAAGCTCAAATGCAGGGGTTGTGAACATTAGCAAGAAATCTATCTTGCTCCACCAATCCTCATCAAGGCACAATCTACGTACCGTAGATCCCTGTTCTGAATCTTCCTGTCTGCACTCAGCCCAAAGCTGACTAACCATCATAGACACTAATGCTTGCTTAACCTCAACAAGGCCGCGCAACATTATGAAGTTTGAGGCATATCTTGTCTCAACAACTTTTAACAACTCCAATTTGGAGTACTCTCAAAATATTGCTTGAGACTGGTGGTGGTTGGTGATGAATTTAACAATTTCCTTTGCTTCCCCTATGAGTTCCTTTATCCATGGAACTTTATTGTCGATCTCCTCTAAGATCAGATTTAGATTATGGACAATGCAAGGTGTCCAAAAGATGTGGTCATACCTCCCCTCAATAATCAAACCTACAGCTTTGCATACTGGTGCATTATCCGTGATAACTTGCACCACCCTGTTAGGACCAACTTGTTCAATAGATTTGATAATAACATCAGCAATGAATTGTGCATTTTTTATCTCTCCCGAGTAGTCTTATGCCTTAAGAAACATTGCTCCTTTTGGTGAAGTGGCAATGGTATTTATCAATGGTCTACGCCTTGTATCTGTCCATCCATATGAGACTATGGTAACTCCAGAGCTACTCCAAGAAGAATGAATTGGTGATAACACATCCTCCACAAGATCCTTCTCATTTTTGAGAAGCTGAGTTCTAACTTTCTCATAGTTGGGCCCCTTGTACCCTTGAGGAGCTTTGTTAACTACCCTTATCATATCTTGCCAGTAAGGAGAGCGAACAACATTGAATGGGAGACCACATGTATATATGCACCGAGCCACTTTGGAATCAACTTCTTCTCTTCCTTGCACATTCACCATTTTAGCAATTCTGCTATCTTGAACTATACCGGATCCCCCTCTGGATGGTGGTTGTTCTGGTTGTTGAGTGCCTCTCCTCTTCCTTGCTTCAACTACAATCTTTGGCTTAATTTTTGTTGGATTTTTAGCTTGACTAAGATCATCATGCTTTATTTTAATTGCATTAGCCTGATCTTGCTTTCTTTGATATTCCCTCCTTTCCATAGGGTCTGATGTTTTCGTGCAACCTGCAATCCCCTGTCCTCCTCCATGCAAAATATGTGCCTTCACTCTTGGGTAAGAGCCCTCGTAAGAATTATTGCAAAGATTACACTGCCATTCCCATGAGCCACCACCTCCACATCTTTGCAGCTTCTCAATATGCCTCCAAAGAGGATAATATTCAGCCCTTGGGGTTTGCACTTGAACCTTGGATGGAAGAAGCCATTGCTGAAAAAAATTAAAAGAAACAAATCTATAAATAAAAAACGTTTTTTATAATTTTGGTAGCATAAACCATCGAAAAGTAGACAAAACAATGGGAAAAAACCAAGAAATTGAATGCTTCTTACCCAAATTAATTTTGTGTAGTTGAAGCTACCCCAAAATGCCAGAAAAAACAAGAGAAATATGGTTGTAGCTAATCCAAAAACCAAGAATGTCATAGCTGGAAACTTCGCACTCCAAATCTTCTTTTCAAATCTCTTTCTCTTGCTGCTGAAATCTCCTTTGCTCACTGGTGAAAGCACCCTTGCTGAAGCACTACTCTCTTCCTCCTTTCTCCTCGCCAAAATCGCTCTTCTCCAAGTGAAACGACTTGCTCAATTCGTGTGATGAGAGAATGAGGCAAATCGTCTTTTTATAAGTTTAGAAAGCCATCTAGAAGCATCCAAGAGACAAATAGAACAATTAAAATAATATTAGATGGCATGAAAACCGAAAAAAAAAAAGTAACAAAAAATACAAGTTAAAACGTAGTTTGGGAAGGAAACACGGCCGTATGGCCGGGAAACGTGTTTCCGGCCGTACTGGCAACGTTTCCCGTATAGGAAACGTAGCAGTAGGGCTGGAAATGTGTTTCCCGGCCATACGGTACGCGTTTCAGCATTTCCATTTTGTTTTTTCTCAGAAAAGGGCCCTAGACCCACGTTTCCTGCAACTTAGATTTTTATAGACCTTGATAATGGCTAGATGTATTTTGAAAAATAAATGTTAAACTGGAGCCTTAACGAAGTTAGAAAATCACATGAAATATTCAGAATCCAAACATGGTCAGCTTGTGCCCACAGTTTGTGAACTTGGAGTCCAAGGGCCAGGGAACCTGCAAAATCTATATATTTTCTCAAGAAGAAACTACTAGAGCATACAATGAATTGGATCACCTAGGATAAGCCAAAAGCTTATCAATAAAATATTCCTCTCATATACAAATGAAATAACGATTTAATTAATATTTGAAGAACAATGTAGGAATGCAGATACCCAACACATACCACAAATTAGTGAGACAAAGACACCATGAACGACACCCCAAAGTCTTTTATTATGATGATCAAACATTCCTAGAAGAATAGTGGCTTTACATCAATGTTTACCAAATTACATCAGACCAGAAGTCAATACCAAGTTGATTAATAGAAGGAAAATGCCTTCCATTTATACAGAAATTTCTCCAAGTGGAAAATAACGGCTAGTTGGCTTTGTTGTACTTTATCAAATTTCCAAGGAAGAAGAGGTACAATTTTTTTCAATAAAATCAGATCATCTATCAACAGTTTATGAGTCTTTGTAAATCCGTTCTGCAAGTTATGTAATGTAAATGATGCTAGTAAGACCTTGAATGTATGTAACAACCTAGGTATGCCTATTATTTTGGCAAGAGTTTCATCCTAGGAGATTTTTCGTCTCACTGACTCGTTTGTGTTTCTAAACACGGATGTTGGCAAAGTTTTTCCCACAAACCTCACCCCAAATCTAGGGTGGAATTCTTTGTCAAAGTCTTCGGTGAGTCCTAGTGTTCTAGTTGAGTCTTATGTAAAAGTGATTTGGAAATAATTTAAGCTAGTTGGATAAATTATTTTATTACAAATCACTTGTTCTACTAGATCATGTTGTGTCGTAGATTGGGTATGTATTTTGAGGGTCTAAGCCGAACGAGTATCTGCCTTTGAGGGTTGAATTGTAAATCTTATGTAAAAAATGTTTTAATGCATGGTCCCTCATACTTTAGACACCATGGTTAAAACATTAGAGGGTGGAAAAAGAATTGAATCCCCTCAAGTGTCAATTGTTTAATTTCTCTGGAAAAAAATAATTAGATCCTAAGCCAAAAAATTAATTAATTAGAGTCAAATTAAAATGTCTTAGGAAAGGTAATTCTCCAAGTGGAAAATTTCGTTGGTCTTAAAAGAATTAATTTTTGGAGGCCTTCCACCAAGGGAATATTGGATATTTCAAGGAAAATTGGACCCTTGGACCTTGGTGGTTAAGTCAAACTCAATTTTTTGAGGAAATTAGCTCAAAATAATTAATTTTGAGATAATAAAAATGGAATTAAATGATAAATTCGAAAATGCCTCAAAAATAAAAATTCAACGGCTAAGATTAAAAGACGATCAAGTATTTTTTGATGGTCGAGATTATTTTGACGAGGATCAAGGAAACTAGCCGTTATTTTTCCACTAGGAGAATTTATCTATAAATTAGGGAGTTATTTGAGTCTCTAGCCATCTGATTTTTGGTTAAGAAATTGTTGCTGAAGCATTTATGTAACACTATTGTCCCGCTGAGAACTATTTTTTCTATCCTAATAAATACTTTGGGGTGCAATTCAAGGTGTTCCATGTTCGTTGATTTGTGGTATGTATTGACTACGGGGTTTCCTATGTTATGCTTGTGAATGGTAAGATCTCTTTTTCATTAGATGGAGATAAAATCATTCTATTGATAGTTTTGGGCTAATCTTAGATGGTTTGATTTTCCAAATGATTGACGGATTTTCTTGAGATAAATACATAGTGTTTGCAGGTACTTCAGTCCTTGGTCTCCAAGTTCACGAATTATGGACAGTTGCCAACTTTGCTTGGATCCCGAATATTTATGTGGTGGATATAATATTCGCTAAGGCTACAATGTGCATTGGGTTTCTAAAGTATTTTTAGCCATTTATCAAAGAAAATATCCATAAAACAATTATTTCTCAAAAATTTAATTTTCAAAACTCTTGTATATTTGTAAATAGATTTGTAATTTAAACATGTAAATTATTTTTTTGGCTAATTGGGGTTTTGGGGATTTGATATTTTGTATATATTTGGGTTTGGGGTACATGTAAATTTATTTTTGCAGGTGAGATCTAGTGGAGTAAGTTGGAATAGAGCTAGATCTAGGCCCTTGAAGATAAAATCTAGTCTCAAGAATTTTTGCAGGGCCAACTATTGGAAAATTTGCAACAAAATTCAGATTTGGAAGAGAAATTTTCTGAAGCAAGGGTTTTATTTTTTAGGGACTATCGGGCTCAGATCCAACCTTTCTAGCCCCAATGTTAGCCAATTAGGCCTCTGCGTCAGACTTTTTTCCCTTTTTAGGGCTGGCCGTAAACCTTAGGGCTCTCGACCTCCCCTCTTGGCCTTGTCGCAAGCCCTAGAGGGCCTTCCCTTTCACTCAACCCTCTCCTCTCTCCTCCGTTAGCCTTCCTCCTCTCCTCTGCTCTCCCTCTTCTCCTCCTGGACCCTCATTCTTCCCCCTTTCCTCTCCTTTCCCTTACCCACAACCCTCTAAGGGCTTGTGGTAGCCTTTCTAGGCCTCTAGGCCGCAGGGCCCTACCCAAGACTTCGCCTCCTTCTTACCCTTGGCCGTGGCCCTTGTGGGGCCACGACATCCCTTTAGGGATTTTTCCTTAGTCGTTAGGTCCTCCAAGGCCTCTCCCCTCTAGCGCTAAACCTCCTTGGCAATTTTTAGCCCAACGCTAGCCCTATTGGGCTTGGTGTTGGCCCTCCTTGGCCCTAATTTGCCCTAAATTCACTTCTGATGTTTCTGTACTGAATACTTGGTGGTTTTGTAGGTTTTTTGGCCTCAAAAAATTTGATTTTCAGGTGGCAAGCTCATTCTAAAGTTTCAACAAATTTGGACCAAAAGATCTTCAAGGCCTTGGGCCTAGGGTTTGCTCTCTAAACCCTAGTTTTCTCACTGTTTTGCTACTGGTGTAAATTTTATTTTATAACAGTTATATAGCTGCCCTAAAATCATTCTAAGTTGGTCAAAATAGCTCAAAGTTTGCAAAGGTAAGTTTTCTCAAAATTTAGCCACTTGGGCATCAAGAATCTAGCCTAGATCTAAATTATTGTTTGCTGAAATTTTCTGCATAAATCATTGAATCAAGTCTGAAATTCTCTAAATAACACACTCTGAAAGGTCTAAAAATTTGAATTTTCGGTTTTGGTAAAATTTCCAAGTTTTGTTTCAAATTTAACACTTGTTCAAGCACCAATAGCACATTGTTCACAATGCACACACTTTCCTTACTGTTGTAATAAACATTTCAGATCTGGAATAATTGGGTAATCTAATCATAAGAAGGCTGAATACATCCTAATCATTGAGTTGGCAAAGTTAATTTAATAGTTGGGTTTCTCTTTATGACATTGGGCAAGCATATGCATTTTGAAATTGATATCTAAAGCAAATTTACTTGTTGCTGCCATAAGTCTCTTACTGCTGTCATAATAGTCACTTATTGCTCATAAAAAAATATTTGGAACATAAAGTGCATAAGTATTTTCATATTTCTACATTTTGTGGTTATGTGTTCCTAGCATTTACATTGTAAAAGTGGCTAACATTGTGTTTTTCTTGTGACTTTATGTGCTATAAGAATTCATATTTCACATCTAATAGACTCACTCACTAAAACACTTAAATCATAAATCATCTTGGTGATAAGTCCCATGGGAATATTGGTATCTTGTGAATCTAGTTGAGTTTCTCTTAATAATTTACATTGAGTAATAAGATCACACATAATCTTGTTTGGAATCATCTTGGGTAATTGTGGTTGGCATTTTGTAACTTTTTGGCTAATTGATAAGTGGATAAATTGCTCTAAGTTGTTGTCACGAATTGGATAAGAATCTTGTGGATTAATCTATAGTTGAAAGCTTGTGCTTGTATCCTTGAACACTTATCTTGTTTTAAGATTGTTATCTAACCATTGTTAAGTACTCTTGCTATAAGGTAATTCACATTAAGTACTTAAATAACATAAATTGATCTTAATTCAAGATAATTACACTCATCATCGTTGCACAAACATTTATGACATATTTTGCATTAATAACTTACCTCCAAACATAAGCTTGGTTGATAGACCCCTAGGGAAACCCTTTTTCGATTAGCTCGAGGGATTCAATCCTTCTTAGTGGTTAACACAGTGACCTTGCAAAAACATGACTAAATAGGACATTTCTGGAAAATGTACCTTCAAAGATTCTTTCAAATTTCCCAAACCATAATGTCTGTGTAAAAATGAAGAGATGTTTTTTTCAATAAGAATGTTAGAAACAAAAACCTCTTTATTTTTTGAAAATTAATTTCCACCTGCGTGGGAATCGTTTTTGAAAACACTGGCTAAAAATTGGAAAATTCAGGAAAATATGTCTGCAAAGATTCATCTGAATATCCCAAACTATAACATCTTTTATAAAATCGAGAGAGGTTTTTGTATATGAGGATGTTTTTGAAAATTCATTCTCAGTTTTTTGTAAACCATGTTTGAAATTACTATGTTGTATAGGTAAAAAACATAGTTTTAACTGACCATGAAATGGACATATGACATGGAGGCAGGAGGTGACATGGAGGTGAGAAATGATGTGGAGACACATGGTTGATAGAAATAGTTGACATGTGAGCGCGAAAGGAAGGCGTGGGAATGGAATGGTAAGCAGGAGCGGGATTAGGCGAGAGGAGATACGTGGCATTAGGGGAGTGGAGGTGGAGCGGAAGTGGAGGGTGACATAACCGGGAGTGTGGATTATGGCGGGAGTGGAAAAAACCGTTTTCAGAGGGGGGTAGGAGTGGTATATGGTATTGAGAGGGGGGGGGGGGTGCGAAATAACGCAAAGGTGACACGTAAGGTGGGGTCGGGGTGAGTGAAGCCACGTTTTCGGACCCTCCCTCCGCTGATAAAGCTAGGATGGGCAAGGGGGGCCGAAAAGCCTTGTTGGCCGTTGATTTGATGAGGAGTGGTTCTGGTCATCGGTTGGAGCATATGGTTTAACAATATACGACAAATGCCTTTTTTCGTTTGCCAACATTTTAACATAGGTTCAATACTTAAGCTAAAAATCATTTGCCTTCTAAACTTTGGATAAGGGCACAAATATTATCGTGCTTCTTAAACTTATGCCTTTGATGAGCCTAAAATTATGATGAGAGCCCCAATAATGTAAAATCACTCTTTGAACCCCTTTTGGAAATAATTTGTAGGATGAAATATTATTTATAACATCTCAAATATAATAATCATCAAGTATAATCAAGTGACCCTATAAAAATTAAGACCCCAACATAGGATCCAGCAAGGGATGGCACTCTCCCTGTGAGGTGCCATGAACACCGTAGACTAGTAGCTTGATCCATTGGGCTGATCCCAAACCTGCAACATGCTCTGCCATAAATTCTCTGTGACTGAAGATCTCAAACTGAAATCAAAACCTTTCTGCAAAATGAGATCTGAAACACATTGAACTGAAATCTGAAATGCAATCTGAAACTGAAACTCGAAAGAATGCTTGGAAAAATGCTCAAAGCACTGAGCTTATTTGCACACTGCTATCTACCCTATACTGTTGAAAATCATGTTGAATCAAGTAATACAAAAATTCCAATGAAGTCAGTCAAGTAGTTGCTGAAACAAGTGGACTACTTGACTGCTTGTTAGCATAATCAAAAGGACAACTTGACTATTTTTCCACAAAATCAAAGATGTAACATGTAATGGAAATTGCTGATGGATCTGGTTCTTATAGTGAAAACATGGTTGAACACTTAAGATGAAAAGAACCTCCATGTAGTCTGCTATAGGATCAATCAAAACATGATTTATTATGTTAGCTTTCAGGCCTTCAATGACCAGTCGATCATGGATGATTTCATCAGTTGTATCCTCAAGGCTAAACGCTGATTCTAACTCTACAGTTTCAGTCTTTTACTTGAAAACATAATTCTCATCAATCTGCAAATCAAAAGGCAGTACAATCTCCTCTTGATTTGGAGAAGGAATATTTTCCAAGAATCGTTTAGGATCTTGGAAATTATATGACTGAATCTAAAAGTCCAAAAGTTCAATACCCTTCTCAAATGTTTCAACAATTAACTCAAGAAAACAAATTTTACCCTTAGGAGAAAATTTGCTCTATTTCAAACAATGAAACACGACTGCTGAAAAAAGTTCATCAATTTGAAAATCTGCTAACTTAACCCTGAATTCTTTTAAAACGTTACCAGATATAGGGTTTGCCATATACCCTGTCATATTGTTCAACAATATATATGATCAACATGTAGTGGAGTCACCATGAATGCTCTAAAACCTGGATTCTTTGACAGTGGATTCACCCTGACAACTTTGAAGCTATAGATACTTTGAACATGGAGTCGCCAGGGGAATGATTCAGCCTCCTTGTGTTTGATCATTGCCCACCATCAGTAATAAGATCTGGAACTTGATACACTTTTCTGAGGAAGATAAAATATGGTCCCCAGTTTAGTCGCTACTATGTTATCACTCCGTAATTTCAAGGTTGAAGAAAAAAGTTAAAACCACAGAGGTAACATCAAAACCACTTTTAAGTCTAGAAGCTAGCCCTTCTAAATTCAGAGAGGGATCTCTCTATGAGATTTAGCTTTGTTTGTTGAGAATTTTAGGCTAGTTAATGGGCTCAAAGTTTGGTTTTTGAAATGGTTTGGTTGGAACAGCAAGGGAAGGCCATTGGGAAATGGAGTCAAAAGAGATTAAGATGATCAAATGCATAAATAATCAAGCTTAAGTGCAACAAGGCAAGATAGACATACAACTGGATCTTTTAGATTAAAATGGCATGGAACAGAAGAAAAAGTAAGATTTAGTTAAAGTTAAAGAGCAATTAAGTATTCTTCAACTCGACATTAGAAGAAAACATTAAAATTACTTACAGCCAGAATCAGGGTGTATATTTAAGCAAATCCTGTTCGTCACCATTTTTGTAAGGTAATTAAGATTTAAGAAAATATAATAATGGAAACAAAGAAATAACACATAGACAGTGAGAAACACTTCACCACATAGATATGACACATGAATCCTGAAACAAATTGTCTTGTATTACTGCAAAAAGTCACTTGAACTCAGTGAACAACTTTACAATGAATGGTAGCCTTTCTGAATACAAATTCCAACATCTATTAATTCAAATGTTGAAGTATTTATACAAATTCTTCACCAAATATCTTAAAAATGTGTTTCACAAATAGAACTGAAATATAGGACATTCAAAACTAATGAATCTACGTGGCACTATCTTTTTGGATTATCGGTGACAAAGAATAGCAATTCAAATTTGATAGCAACTCTTATTTGATGAGGTGGCCACCAAGTCACTAACTGTCTTTGAGCTTTTTCCTTCCGAAATTCTGAAAAATAGAATCCTGTATCCCTTTGAATATCTCAATCCGAGATAGATGTGTGAAATAAGTAGGTTATTGTACTTTGGCATCTTAGGAACACAAACCTCCTCTAGTTCCTCAAGATTCATCTCTGATTGGCCATAGTCTGTTCAGGAAAAAGATGACTAAACAGGACATTTCTGGAAAATGTGCCTTCAAAGATTCTTTCAAATTTCCCAAACCATATGTCTGTTTAAAAACGGAGAGGGCTTTTTGTAAATAAGGAAGTTAAAAACAAAAACCTCTTTTAGTTTTTGAAAATTAATTTCCACCTGCGCGGGAACCGTTTTTGAAAAAACCGACTAAAAACTCGAAAATTCAGGAAAATATGTCTGCAAAGATTCATTCGAATCTCCCAAACCATAACAACTTTTAGAAAACTGAGAGATATTTTATATGTGAGGATGTTATCAACAAAAACCTCTTTTAGTTTTTGAAAATTCATTCTCAGTTGGTTGTAAACCATGTTTGAAATTACTGTGTTGTATAGGTAAAAAACACAGTTTTAACTGACCATGAAACGAACATATGACATGGAGGTGGGAGGTGACATGGAGGTGAGAAATGATGTGGAGACACATGGTTGGCAGAAATAGTTGACATGTGAGCGTGAAAGGAAGGCGCAGGAATGGAACGGTAAGTGGGAGTGGGATCAGGTGGGAGGAGATACGTGGCAGTAAGGGAGAGGAGGTGGAGCGGAAGTGGAGGGTGACATAATGGGAGTGCGGATTATGGCAGGAGCAGCGAAAACCATTTTCAGAGGGGGGTAGGAGTGGTATATGGTATTGAGAGGGGGGGGGGGTGTGAAATAACGCGAAGGTGACGCGTAAGGTGGGGTCGGGGTGAGTAAAACCACATTTTCAGACCCCCCCTCTGTTGATAAAGCTAGGATGGGCAGGGGGGGCCGAAAATACTTGTTGGTCGTTGATCCGATGAGGAATGGATCGGGTCGTCGGTTGGAGTGTACGGTTTAACAATATAGGACAAATGCCTTTTGTCGTTTTCCACCATTTTAACATAGGTTCAATACTTAGGCTAAAAATAATTTGCCTTCTAAACTTTGGATAAGGGCACAAATATTATCATGCTTCTTAAACTTAGGATAAAAGCCTTTGATGAGCCTAAACTTATGATGAGATCCCCAATAATGTAAAATCACCCTTTGAACCCTTTTTGGAAATAATTTGCGAGATGAAATATTATTTACAATATCTCAAATATAATAATCATCAAGTATAATCAAGTGATCCCATAAAAATTATAGGACCCTAATAAACTAAAATGCTTTTTTACATAATATTTTACAAATCCAACCCTCAAAGGGGGAATACCCGTTCATTATAGAACCTTAAGACACTTACCCAATTCTGCGACACAATATGATCTAGTAGACCAAGTGATTTGTAATAAAATAATTTAGCCAATTAGCTTAAATTATTCCTAAATCACTTTTAAAATAGACTCGACTAAAATACTAGGACTCGCCTAAGACTTCGACGATAAATTCCACCCTAGCTTTGGGGTAAGGTTGGAGGGAAAAACTCTGCCGATCATTTGTGTTTAGAAACATAGATGAATTAGTGAAATGAAAAACCTCCTAGGATGAAATTCGTTTCCAAAATCATAGGCTTACCTAGGTTGTTACATAATAAAATGGTTGCACTAGCATCATTTACATTATAATTTTGTAGAATGGGTTTACAATGACATAGAACATACTACTGGCTGATGATTTTGAGTTTGAAAAAAATCTTTGGAGTCCTCGGATCCTGGTTCCTTGGAATGTTGAAAAAATGGGTGCAACATCTGGCTCTATATGGGGACACATTGCTTCAATGGAGCAATGTGAGAATCTCAGAATCATGCATCCAAGATAACAAAAGTCCATCAAATAGATATTTTCTCAAAATCGAAATCATCATGCATACATAGAATAACTATTGGAATAGAAAAAAATCTACTTTAACAAACTGAAATACAAAACATAAATGCGTGAAATAAAAATAGATAACGACATAAATAAAAGGAGTAGGTTTAGAGATACTATACAAAGGATGCCCCATAGCATCAGATGTCTTCAACATAGTGCATTCTGAGCATTTGCTGACTCTCTCGCAGGTTTGTGGGTTGCTTCTCGGATGTGCCATGCTGAATTATGAGAATGCTAGGACTTTGAATTATCCGAATATCGAGTTGTTCCTGACCACCAGGTGCATCAAAGCTCTTCCTTCTTCTTTTCTGCTTTTTACTTTTGTTTCTGGCAGACTGTGATGTCAATAATGGGGCCAATGTAGATTTTTTGTCTTGATCTTGAAAATGGTTGGATGAAAGATCTGAAGAATCTGAAGTATGCCCAATCTTATTCTGAATGTACTCTTTCAAAGGTGACACATGAGCCTGATCATTCCCAATTTATTTTCCAATTATGGTACTTCCAACTAACTTCTCTTCAATGGGGCAAGTGACCTTCTTTAGCGAGTTGGGAGGCTTGCGATCTGTCGAAGGCTCTTTGTTTCTTTTATCATTTGATATATGCTGAAATTCCTGTACCTGTATCTTTTCCATTATTTGCAGCTTATTCTGAAGAGTAATCTTTTCAATTTTCATGACATCCATTTCCTTAGAATGTTCATCCTTCATAGCGCTAATCTCCTTGGCATGGTTTTCCTCCATGGTCAACAACTTACTCTGAAGACACATCTGACCAACTTCCATATCATTTATTATTTTATTATGATTTACTTAAATAGTGGTCAAATGGTCTTGCATCATGGTCATCTAATTAGAATGATTAAATTCCATTGCTTTCATTTCCTTAGCATGTTGCTTTTCTATGGCTAATATCTTGTTCCAAAGACTAACTTCCCTGTCTTTCATAGATATCATTTCTTTCTTATGATTTTCCTTTATGGTGCTCAACTCCTCAACACACTTTTCTCCTATGGCTATGTAATATCCCTTTTCAGGGATATCTCTCAAACACAAGCAGACTCCAACCCAATGTTGCGAACATCGGCATCATGATAAAATCGGCAAGGGTCCAAAAAACCAAAAAATCGTAAAAATCGGGAAAATATCAGTAAAAATTGGCAAACATCGGCAAAATGAAGATACCATAAAAATTTCTTTAAAAATCGGCAAACATCGGCTAAGCCAAAAAATCGTGATTTCAAGATAAAATCGGGATGTTATCGAGATGTTCGCAACACTACTCCAACTAGAGATGGACTGGGAGGGCGTTTACCAGATATGTCACCTCTGAAAAGAGGGTGAGATCTGGAGGCTACTGGCCCTTTCCAGACTTTTTCTAAGAGTATGGGAAAAACACACCAAGTGGTATACTGTTTGGAATGTTCAAAGAGAGAAATAACAATAATGCAAGCATACAATAGCATATGTAGAACATGTAACAAATACTCAGAAATATAGAGAGAAAGCTAAGCCATTTTATTATACTTGGAATAGAAATGAGTACAATAGGTGATCAGATTAATGGCACCTAGACTTGCACCAGGCAAGTGAAGAAAAGCTCTCAGAATGACAAAGAAATGGCTGCTCTCTGATCTGCGTCCAAGCTTCCGGAGAACTGCTGTGCTGCTGCTACTGCTGGAACCAAAATGAGTATTTGGGGTTGCTCCCCTACTCGGAAAAACCTAAAAATCTGGAATCCACCCCTACTCACCAAACCTAGAAAAGCCCAGAGAGCGTTTCTGAAACAGCCAACCCCCGAAAATCACCCCCTTGAGGATCTACGCTATCCTCCAAGGCTCTGCGCTGACACTGAAGGGAATCCACCAAAATACTGCCTCAAACTCTGCCAAAATCCTCCAATAGGCAAGGTTTGGCCCCTTGCTCAATCTCAAAGCTCGAAGCCTCCAAAAGAAACCCAATCCGGAGCTCCCAATAAATGGACTGTGTCCTCCCTCTCAAGACTGCGCAGTCACTAAATGCAAAGCTCCACCACCAAGCCTCAACTCGATCCTCCTGCAAAAATACTGATGGGACTACCTCACCCGAGCAGGCACTCGAAGTCCCCCGGGGCTGAGGGTGAGATCTCCGAATGGAGACACTCGGTGCACTAAACAGTGATGTAGACTAGCTAAACAACCAACGTGCTCAAGAAGTCGAAGTGACCAGCTCAATATCATAAACATCGAATGACAAAAATGAGGAGGCTCTCCTCCTTTTATAACGTTGGCCTCTCTCTCAAACCCTAGGCCCATCATCTCCAACGTAGCCTCTCTTGGCCCCACGCTGCCAACTCAACCTGCGTAGTCCCTCCACGTGCTCTAGTGGGTGCCCTCTCTACGTGGTCTCTTTGCCCCCCTTGGCCCACTTAAGTTACAACGTTGTGTCTACTAGGGAGTGAACTTTATGTTTAGAGTTAGTTATGTCCCCCTCTACCCACTTTTATTTATAATTTAACTATAGTAGGCAAAATTGATCAAAATTAATATTTCCAATTAGCCATCGCTAATTGGGAATATTATAGTCTCCCCCGGCAAAATGTTGCTTGACCCCAAGCAACTATAGTGATGGATGCTGCAAGATTTTCTCACTCTCCCAAGTGGCATTCTCATCCGGCAAATTCTTCCACCTCACTAAGAATTCCCGGATTATCCTGTTCCGCAGCTGCCTCTCCCTGGTATCAATAATGGCCTCTGGCTGTAACACCAAATGCCCCTCATCATCCGTAGGCGGTAGCTCATCTGTCACTATCACCTACTGCCCCAATGCCTTCTTCAGGCATGATACATGAAAAATGTTATGAATCTTGCTGCCTTGGGGCAGCTCCAACTCATAAGAAACCTGTCCAACCCTGCGTATCACCCTGTATGGTCCATAAAAACGTGGCTTGAGCTTCTCAGCTCCCTTCTGCTTTAGTGATGACTGTCGGTATGGCTGCAAACGTAGGTAGACCAAGTCCCCTACCTCAAACTGTCTCTCCACCCGACCCCTGTCGGCATACAGCTTCTGCTGATTCTGCGTTGTTGCCATGTTATCCTTGAGAGCTCGGAGAATGTCCTGGCTCTCTTGGATCCAATCTTTGGCTCTCGGAGCCTTGCTAGCACCAAACATCACATCAGCAAAAGATAAAGAACGATATCCATATATGGCATAGAACAGAGACATACCGATGGATATGTGATGTGTGTTGTTGTAGCAGTACTCCCCCAGATGCAGCCAGTTCAGCCATGCTCTATGCTGCCCACTAACATAGTTACGCAAATAGCCCTCCAGCCACTTGTTAACTATCTCTGTCTGCCCGTCTGTCTGTGGGTGGTAGCTGGTGCTCGGTGTCAACTCTGTCCCTACCAGCCGGAAAAGCTCCTGCCAGAATCCGCCCATAAAGCGGTTGTCCCTGTCACTGATAATGGTCTTGGGAAGACCATGTAACCTGAAAATCTCTCTGAAGAACAACTCTGCCACCTATGCTGCTGTATAGTGTGCGGATATGGCGAAAAAGTGTGCGTACTTCGTCAGCTGATCAACGACGATGAATATACAGTCCTTGCCCTACACCATGGGCAACCTTGTGATGAAGTCCATCGAAATGCTCTCCCATTTCCCCTCCGGAATGGGAAGAGGCTGCAACAAACCTACTGGATGGCTCATCCCAACCTTGTTTCTCTGGCAAACCTCGCACTCCCTGATATGCTGGAGCACGTCCTCCTTGAGGCCTTTCCATGAGAACCTCTCTCTGATGGCTCTGTAGGTTTTGGTAAACCCCTGATGGCCGGACAATGGTGAATCATGTGATGCCTGAAGTATCTTCTTCTTGTGCTGGGAGCCCTCAGTCAAGAAGATCCTATCTCTGTAGTAGATGATCTCATCTATCACCCTGTATCTATCATCTGTCACCTGACCATCCAGAACCTCACAACCAAACCTGTCCTTGGAGTACTCCACCAAAATTCGAACCCTCCAATCTGTATCCAAACTCATCAAAGACAACGTGGCTGGTCTACGTGAAAGTGCATCGGCTACCACGTTCTTCTTCCCCTTGACATACTCAATGTCAAAGTCATAAGCCTGGATCTTGCTGACCCACTTCTGCTGTCTCTCCTGTAGCTGCTTCTGCTCCAAAAAGAACCTGAGGCTGTTGTGATCAGTCCTCACCCTGAACCTGTTACCCACCAGGTACTGTCGGAATTTGGCCAATGCATGCATAATGGCCAGCATCTCCTTTTCGTATATAGCATACAACTGCTCATGAGGAAGGAGCTTCTAGCTCTCATAGGCTATAGGGTGGCCTCCCTGCATCAACACTGCGCCGATCCCCTCTCGCGATACATCACACTCCAAAACAAAAGGATGCGTAAAATATGGCATCGCAAGCACTGGGCAGCTGCTCCTAACCTCCTTGAGCCTGTCAAAGGCTCGCTGCGCTATATTTGTCCAACTAAATGCCCCTTTCTTCGTCAGATCTGTCAAGGGTGCAGCGAGCTGAGAGAAACTCTTGACGAGCTTCTTGTAATAAGTACAGATACCAATAAATCCTCGAAGCTCCGTCACGTCTCTCGGCTCTGGCCAATCTCTGATGGCCCTGATGTTCTCCTCGTGGACTCTCACTCCGTCCACCCCTATGATGTGTCCCAAGTACAGCATCTCCGTCAACCCAAACTCACATTTGGAGAGCTTAGCATAGAACTGCTGCTCCTCCAAAATATGCAGTACTGTCTCTAGATGTTGAAGATGCTCCTCCCAAGTCCTGATGTATATAAGGATATCATCAAAGAAGACCAACACAAACTTCCTCAAGTGACTGCGGAAGATGTGGTTCATGCACGACTGGAAGGTAGCTGGTGCGTTGGTTAGCCCAAAGGGAATCACCAAGAACTCAAAGTGGCCATAATGACACCTGAAAGCGGTCTTGGGAATGTCCTACTCCCTCACGCGAATCTGATGGTACCCGGATCTCAAATCAATCTTTGAGAAGAACTGTGCTCCCCTCAACTCATCCATCAGCTCATCAATCCTCAGTATAGGGTACCTGTTCTTCAGGGTCTTTTTATTCAGGGCCCTGTAATCAATGCACATCCTCAATGTGTCGTCCTTCTTCTTCACCAATACCACAGAAGAAGCAAAAGGACTGGTGCTCGGTCGAATGTGTCCAAGAGTCAGCAACTCCTAGATTGCCCGCTCAATCTCGTCCCGATAGGCCTTAGTATGCCTATAGGGGGTGGTAATAATGGCATGAATGCCCTGCTCTAGCTCTATAGTGTGCTTAAACCCCCGATCTGGTGGTTGTCCTGGCAGAATCTCCCCAAACACCGTGGCATACCTGTCAAGGATGGACTGTATCTGCGGATGCACTGTCTGCCTTGTAGTCCCTGCCTCTGATGCACGCAGCTCTATTGCCCACTCTATGACTCCCTTCCGGAAGTCTGCCTCCATCCGGTGAGTTGAAACAGTCTGAGGCGGATATGTGTCCTGACCCCGTATCTTCTCATGCCTCCCGGTCTTCTCATCATCCCAATCCATCTCCAAGGCCTTCCAATCCGTGGTGACCTTCCCTAGAGTGATAAGCCACTGTACACCTAATATCATGTTGGTGTCCGAGATGTTGACCACGAAAAAGTGGTCAGTCAATGTGTAGGTGCCCATCGTCACTGACAACTCTGGAACATATCGGGCACACTGCATAGCCTGATCTCCTGGGACCAAGACTGAAAACCCATCGAAGCTCTCTGTCTGTATGCCTCTCCGCTTTACCATCTGTGCATCGATGAAGTTGTGGGTTGCCCCACTGTCCACCAGTACTGACACTCGCTGCCCATGTACTGTCCCACGTATGCGTAGAGTCAAGTACTTGGGAGCTCCTCTCAACGCTGCAAGGGTCCCTCCGGTAGGTGCAAAGGTCGCACCTCCTGCTCCTGGGGGTGGAGGTGGCAAAGGATCCTGAAGGAACCTGCGCTGCATGACTGTCTCTTGCCTCCACGTCATAATCCTCATCCTCTTCCCCGCTACTCTCAGAGAAGACCTCAATAAAATGTGCTTTTCCAGCAGCACATTTGTGTCCTGGCGCCCACGGCTCCTGATAGGTAAAGCACAACCTCTTCGTCTTCAACTCCCTCCTGGAATCATCATCTAGCTGTACCCTACCCTGATTCCCCTTCGGAGGCAGAATCCTCACATCCTTCCCCTTTGGCTGGAAAGCCTGTCTCTGGGGGTAAGGTGTCCTGGTCCTGGGTAAGGCATCCTGCAAATCCCGGGTCCTACCAATGGCGTCTTGGAGTGTGGCTGGTCTAGTGGATCTGACTAGACCCCGAAGTGGCTCTGCTAACCCCTCAACAAACATGTAGATCATCCGTGCTGCGGATAGATCTGGCACCATCACTGAAATCCTCAGGAAATCTGCAATATACGTCTCCGGGCTCCCGGTCTGTTTGAGCCTCGTCAGCTCAACAAAGTGCTCCTCCGGATCTCTCCGGTCAAACCTCTCTATCAACCTCCGAGTGAACTCGGCATAGGTAGTCACTGTGGAATGCCCGAGTGTAACCATCCCATGGAACCACCAATCCTAAGCCTCGCCATCCAAATGTAGCGTGGTCACCTTGATGGTCTTCGTCTCTGCCATCTGGTTGAGCTGGAAATATATGTCTAGCTTCTCCACCCAAGACTTTGCCGAATTGTTTGATGAACCATCAAACGTAGGCAAATGGAATCGGCTCGCTGTACGCTGGGTGTCTCCATCATGATAATGTCGGTGCCCTCTGTGATGGTCGCGGGGTCTGCTGTCCCGCTGGAGCTGAACAAAGTCTCTGAATGAAAGGGCATCCCTGAACTCCTGCCCATATGCCTGGTACTCAGCAAAATACTCACCCATGTGGCCAGGCTCTGGCTCCTGTTGTGCTCCTGCCCCTGTGTCTGCACCCAGAAAAGTGGGCATAGTGGAACGTGTGGGTGCATGTGATGCCTGGTGCGGAGTGGCATCCCGCTCCTGCAAATGGTGGGATGTGCCCGACCCCTCACCAACATGAAAACCCCTTGGGGTTTCACGCTGTCTAGCCTCCACAACAGTGAATATCTGGCCCATCATCTCGATCTGCCTCGCCAAATCCTGTACTGATTTGAGGAGTGCTTCCCCAAACTGTTTTGCATCACTATCATCTGCCATTGGCTCCCCTTGTTCTGCGTCTACCACAGGCCCCTCCTGTTCTACGTCTATCACAGGCTCCTGTTCTGCGTCCACCACTCGAACGCAGTCACCCTCTCCGTAGGTGTTCTCCAACCTATGCTCAATATCTCTGTACATCCTACCTCCGTAGCAGATGTAGGGTTTCTCCCCCAGTGTCATAGACAACTAGCTCCACAGGCTGAGCCAGATCTATGCTTTGATACCACTGTAATATCCCTTTTCAGGGATATCTCTCAAACACAAGCAGACTCCAACCAGAGATGGACTAGGAGGGCGTTTACCAGATATGTCACCTCTGAAAAGAGGGTGAGATCTGGAGGCTACTGGCCCTTTCCAGACTCTGTCTAAGAGTATGGGAAAAACACACCAAGTGGTATACTGTCTGGAATGCTCAAAGAGAGAAATAACAGTAATGCAAGCATACAATAGCATATGTAGAACATGTAATAGATACTCAGAAATATAGAGAGAAAGCTAAGCCATTTTATTATACTGAGAATAGAAATGAGTACAATAGATTATCAGAGTGATGGCACCTAGACTTGCACCAGGCAAGTGAAGAAAAGCTCTCATAATGACAAAGCAATGGCTGCTCTCTGATCTGCATCCAAGCTGCCAGAGAACTGCTGTGCTGCTGCTACTGCTGGAACCAAAATGAGTATTTGGGGCTGCTCTCCTACTCGGAAAAAGCTGAAACTCTGGAATCCACCCCTACTCACCAAACCCAGAAAAGCCCAGAGAGCGTTTTTGAAATAGCCAACCCTCGAAAATCACCCCCTTGAGGATCTACGCTATCCTCCAAGGCTCTGTGCTGACACTGAAGGGAATCCACCAAAATACTACCTCAAACTCTGCCAAAATCCTCCAATAGGCAAGGGCTGGCCCCTTGCTCAATCTCAAAGCTCGAAGCCTCTAAAAGAAACCCAATCCGGAGCTCCCAAGAAATGCACTGTGTCTTCCCTCTTAAGACTGCGCAGTCACTAAATGCAAAGCTCCACCACCAAGCCTCAACTCGATCCTCCTGCAAAAATACAGATGGGACTACCTCACCCGAGCAGGCACTCGAAGTCCCCCGGGGCTGAGGGTGAGATCTTCGAACGGAGACACTCGGTGCAGTAAACAGTGCTGCAGACTAGCTAAACAACCAGCGTGCTCAAGAAGTCGAAGTGACCAACTCAATATCATAAACATCGAATGACCAAAATGAGGAGGCTCTCCTCCTTTTATAACGTTGGCCTCTCTCTCAAACTCTAGGCCCATCATCTCCAATGTAGCCTCTCTTAGCCCCACGCTGCCAACTCAACCTGCGCAGTCCCTCCACATGCTCTAGTGGGTCCCCTCTCTACGTGGTCTCTTTTCCCCCCTTGGCCCACTTAAGTTACAATGTTGTGTCTACTAGGGAGTGAACTTTATGTTTAGAGTGAGTTATGTCCCCCTCTGCTCACTTTTATTTATAATTTAACTATAGTAGGCAAAATTGATCAAAATTAAAATTTCCAATTAGCCATCGCTAATTGGGAATATTACAGGCTAACAATTTGGTGTGCATGGATTCCATTTCCCTGACTTGATTTGCTGTTAATCTCTCTTGATTAAGTTCCATGCTTTTCATCAATTGAGCTTGACTAAATTGCATGTCTTTAATCATTTGCTTTAATTCCTTTATAAGATGCTTATCACTTTCCTTTTCATCATTAATATCAATTTGATCACTTGTCTGTGCCTCTTCACTATCGAAGATTCTTCTTGAAATGGCACAAGTGGATTCATCATGAGATTAGTTACAATGTCTCCAATATGGAAAAAATTGACGCGACGCGTTCTCTTGAACCCATTCTCTGCTCGTTGGGTCATTTATGAGGTCATCTTTCTTTATACTGTAACTAGGAGAGGGTGAGTCGTTTTGATCTCCATATCTATCCTTAAAATCATCGACGATGGCTTGAAAGAATTAAAAGAATGTCAGGAAAATCGCAAAACCAATCTCTAGCATCACCTTCGAAAGAAAGGACAAAGAGCTTCATCTTGACGTATTCATGATTGAATGCAGTCGCATGAGCATATCTCGCCAGAAAATTTGTGAACCTTTTGATGTGATCTGTAGCAGTGGTTGCATCGTTACCTGTGAAAGAAGGTAATCTGTCAATAGCCCTTTCCTGAATATCACAAGGAATCTCAGTAAAATTCAAAGGGGCGAACAAGTTATACATGATGAATTGTTTAAGGGGAAAATGATGCAATTGACGTCAAAGAGAGATTCGTGTTCAAGAAAAACAAGAGAACCACAAGAAGTGAGCTTCTAGTAGAAATTCTTGCAAGAAATGAAAGAAGTGGAGTCACCACTTGAAAATGAATTTAACTCCAAAATCGAAAAGGAAAAAATCGAAAGTTAGTCATGTTGATTTATGGTAGCATCGGATGTACTCTAGCCTTGTAATTTTGTATACAGGCTAAGACACATGTATTCCATAATACCCAGAAATGATTTTGGAAAATTCCACTTAGAGATGGTTTAATTAAAATAATTAATCGTTTTTTAATGTTTTCCTAAGTCTAAGCTTAGGGAAACTGATTAATTAAAGGGTATTAATTAAACTAAGTGTGAATCTTCTAGATAAAGTCATGGATCACCTCCAAGTTAATCTTAGCCCTTGATTATGTTTTAATCTTGGTTGTTGAAGGGTTAATGGAAGAATATAAGAAGGACAGTGAGGGGCCTATGGAAATCACTTTAAGCATTTGGCATTTTCGAGCTTGTGAGAGAGACACAGCTTTTTGATTAAGATCGAATCACTAGGGTTGGGTTTGCTAAGTGATTTCATTCAGTGATCAATTTCAGAGAGGAGCAGATGCAGTAACTGGTCAGGAGGACCAGGAGTACATTTCAGAGAGAGGCAGCAGTGACGCAGAGAGAGGCAGCGCAGTCACTTGGAGGGGTGATGCAGTTATTGAAGGGAATCATGCAGAAGTGATGTAGTGCCTTTTGTATTCAGTCCGGAGATAGCTGGAAGTTGGGTTTTCTGAGCCAGGAGGGCCAAAACCAGTTTCAGATCAGCCTCGATCAGTTGCAGAGGAGAGGTGACGCAGTTCTTCAGCTTGCCCATGCAGACTTAAGCAGTTGCAGCGTATGCATCACGCAGAGGCAGAGAGGGGCTTCACCAGCACTGTTTAGATCAGCTAGGGACTTGCAGAGTGAGGTATATCTCACATTTCCTCTGTTGCCAAGATTTTCTCTGAAGGGTGAGTCGGATATTGGTACCGTAGTTGTAATCAAGATTTTGCAGCTTAATAATTTAAAACCCTCAGATTTTCTGCATCGGTTTCCCGAGTTGTGTTTTTCTGGGGACTTAGTCCAAAAATAACTGTGTCAATTGTGCATGTTTTTCACTGTATTTTGTTTAGTTTGTTTCAACACTTAGATTTATTTCGCAACATTATTTGTGTAGACTGTTTCAGTAATTACTTCGATATTTCACTGTAATGAAATAATTATGAAAAATAATAGGAGAAGTAATTCAGATTTGTTGCAGTAGGAATCCAGATTTAGGATTTTTCACAAGTCAAGAATCAAGTAGATGGATATCAGGGAGAGCTTCCTGTCTGAGAAAAATTAAATGCTTACTAGAATTTAATGTGTTTAACCGAGATCTTATAGCCTTTTCAGGATCGGGAGTGGGTTCAGCAAAGCTACCATGATTCCTTCTAGAGAAAGCTTTTGTGAATGGATGAATAAGTGGAGTCAACACCCAAACAGGGAACCAACCAAAATGTCCAAGTGCTAGAGGCGCAGATATAAAAGATGAAAGGATTAGTGAGAGGAAAAAAGAGAATGCGATGAAAAGATGAAGAGATAATGTCACAATGGTGCCAGAAAATGTGGCATTGATGGGATAAGGAATGATTAAAGATGAAAGATTGAGAAGGTGTCATTGAAGCGCCAAGAATGAGATAAACTCCTCCCTGACAACAACACCAAAAAATGTTGTGGCGTTGGCGGGATAAGGAAGATGAAACTGATTAGCATATGAAGAAGAGTGATGATAATATTCATAATGCCAAAGCCTAATAAATTGGTCCCCGACAACGGCGCAAAAAAATGTTGTGGCATTGTCGGATTGATGAAAAAGATGAGAAATGAGAGAATGTCATTGAAGCTTCGAGAATAAGATATCCCCAACAACAACGACAAAAAAATGTTGTCTCTCAAATTGTATAGGCACTGTGACAATGAATCAGGTTGGGGGTTGTCACTCTTATCCCTGATCTCTCCGTTCTAGCTGTCTCCCAATAGTAGGCTATGGGAGGGTAGTCCCTATGGAAATGTGAAGATGAAGGACAAGTTGGAAACCAACAAGTTCGAGAGACACGATTGAATGGCCTAGCTACTTGGTTAATTTTAGTAAGACTTAAAGATTAGATGTAATATCCCCAAATGGGATATTTTACTAATTTTACGGAGATCACACTAACCCTACATTTTACCATAAAATTACTGAATTAATAAACAAAAGATTTCCATGTAAAATAAAAACACATAAACACTGCAATCCATTAACACATCGAACATGAAGAATCTCAACATTTTATTATAAATGATAAACTGGGGTTACATGCATATTTGACACAAATAGCTGAGATGGAAAACTAGCCACCAGTATGAACCGCTGCACTGCGTTGGCCTCCAAAGCTGAACTGCTGCACTCTCCCTCCGGCAACCGCTGTCACTGAACCTATTGAAAGATAATGAAGCACAATTTCAAGATCTGAATGATTCTCACACCAATCCCTGAAGCTCTGCGAAACTTTTGAATGAATTCTCCTCAAAGAGAGTTGGGTTTCTGTCCAATACTCACAAATCACCCGAGGTTTTCTGTCCCGGGGCTACCAATGGAGTAGAGAACCAAGTTCTCAAACCTCTGTCACAAGAAAATGATCTAATCAAAAGATATCCCTCAATGGCCTCCTCCTTTTCTTTTATAGGTTTCCTGGATCCTTCTAGAGCCTCACTTTATTATTATTTTATTCATTGAGCACATTTCCTTTAAGTAAAATATTCTTTTTAATGTAGGAAAATGGTCAATTGACCACCATGCCTCCTCAGGTCACTAAAAATCACCCCTAGCCATCCCATCTTGTAAATCTTCTTGTCCCAGTTCCAATGAGCTATTACATTAAGGTGTTCTGCCAAGAATTCCTCCCAAAATGCCACCTTAGGCATAATTAATTGAGTTAGGCTCAGTAATAACTCATTTTTCCGAAAGTTGTCGGAATGCACCAGAATGAAAGGAAAACTGCTCGAATGATGGAATATATCAAATGAATTCCACCAGACCTCATAGAAACTCCTCAAAACTCCTCCAAAAATCCCCTGAGCCCGTTGATGACACCAACCTATACCTGTGACCTGTCTGCTCCTAACTCTGGAAGTCCAACCCAACCCTGTCATAGGTGACACCAAAAGGGAATATTACAGACCTTTTGCCCTAATATTGCTTGCCCTCAAGCAATCCGAATATGTGGGCCACTCTGTTTGCCCGACACAACTGAGATCCAATGCCCAGATCCCATACAAACCCCTGGGTGTTGCTATGCGCCTGTGTCAAGCCACCCAGAATAGACCCCTCAATGACAGGATCCCAGATTGATCTCTCACTGTACCTGTCATCAAACAATTCTCTCGGATCCCAACGCCACCATGGCCAATCATCGCCCAAGTCCCACGGCTCGGACTGTGCACTGTCTCTAGCTGTAGTTGTCACCCTATGAAGCGAAGGCCAACTCAACCACTCTCTCCAAGCCAACCCCCGGTCTAGGCTGAGGTCAATCCTGATTTGCAGATGTCTAGCCCAATGGAACATGTAACATCTCTCTCGTCCAAGTGCTCCTGCCGAAATGTACCTGGGACTATGAATGATACTCTATCAATAGAATACCAACTCATCACCTCTCTCCAATCCAACTCCGGACTCGATCTGATGCTAACCTTGCTCTCCTGAAGTTGGGATGGAATGCTAAAGAACTGTCGACCTGTGCCCCACTGCCAACTAGAAGCTACCGCATCTGTCATGTCTAAGGGTCCCTGCTCCCTCTATACAGAACAAGTCTGGTGTGAGATCGCCAACCCATACTCAACTCGTGCTGCCTCGTCTCGTCCGACTGCAGAAGGAAGCCCCTCTCTCTGTAATGGGCCAAAGTGCGCAAGATATGTTGCAGGCCCCATCGATGTACTCCTGGAGAGTTCTACTCCCTGAAAGTACTGCAGCTCTGCTGATTGCATGTGCATCTATCTGCACCTCATCAGTGTGTCAGCCCCAAGATGGATGCTCCCCTATCTCCAACAACTCATCCCTCACCTGAACAGGAATGTCACGCTCCTGCTGTATACTAGCCTCTTGCAGGACTATCCCATCAACCTCCAACATCTCCTGAGGATAAGTATCTGCAATTATTGCCACCTTGCTAGATGCTCGTGCATCTGTCTGCTCCTCCTCAATGGGTGACCCCAAGGTTAGCTACATATCCATCATAGACTCAATGTGAGCCTCCATTTGGCTCTTCCCCAAAGTACTATCATGCATGACGTGCACAGTCTCCTCCTCTGCTGACTTATGCTCCATCATATGTTGCTTCGGCTGAATCGTCACAAGTGACTCATCACCCTAAGTATCTCTCGTAGAGCCCCCTGACCACTCACTCTGCACACTGGAATACAACTCCGGCCTATTGTCATCAACTCCGCATGGCTGCTCTCGCTCCCGAGAAGCATCCTCATATGACCCATGGACCCATCTGAAGAAGAGCCCTTATCCTGGCATACAGAAGGAATGCCCTTTTATTCTGCCTCTGCCATATCATCTGAAGCACTCAAGCATGAGTGATCAGGCCCCCATGGTTCTTTGCAGATGAAGCAAAGTCCCTTCCTCAGCTCATTTCTGCTGCCTGATCCACCAAACTGGAGCAGCTCATCCCTGGTCAACTGTCTCTTGAATAGCCCAATATTTTGCTCAACCAGCCCTTGGGCTAGCTCATAAGCAATAGGTGAGACCAACTGCTCTCTCCTCCAAATGCTCAATAGCCTAGTTTGCAACTCCCAACAAATGGCATCGCAGTCTCTTATACATGACGATAGGATGGACTGCATGTGTGCTGTGACTGTGTCAGGATGATGTCTCCTAATGCTGAAGAAGCATTGGAACATTTGAAGAATCAAGCCATCCCACTCAAGGTCAAACATGACCTCATAAGTCCGGGTCATGGCCATGACTCCTAAAACCTTAAGCTTCCTCCCAAATATAGAGCCTGCACAATTATCCAAATCCTGAAAAGTTCCTACTATCAATTTGAAAATTCTCTTCATAACATCATCATTGTAGGGAGGAAAGGGTGTTGCTATCCTCAAAATATCACTGAAACAAGAGGCAGGTATAAGCTTGACCCTCTCACTTGGATGTTCCAAGAATCTAGCTTGTACCAATGCAAGCATGGATAGCTCCAAAGCCCAATTTAAACTCTAATCATATTTCTCTATCTTTGAAAGACAGGATTCCAGTTTCTCCAACATGGGAAAGTCATTTTTTGATCTTCCACTCTTTAAGTCCATCCCAAGTGCATAAAGCCAATTTCCCACTTCTTTCTACTTTTGTAAATTTCTCGGGTGCTTTTGTTGGAGCAAATTATGGACCTTCTGTGAAAATTCTACTGCAGTGTATTGGTTTATTTCCTCCTACTTGATTTAATTAATACAATTTATTTCTAGAAATTAGAATAAGAAAATACCGAAAATAAACACAACTACAACCTACACATGCAGATCATTTACTGAATAATTCACTCATGCAACAAAGTGACACATGGATTTTTGGACATAATTCCCCGAAAAAACCCAAAGCGGGAAAATCGGTTTTGCAGATATGACGGTTTATTATTAAGTAGTTCTGAGTACAACAAATCTAGGTTCCAAGCTTGGAAAACCCGACAGAGAATAAAAGATATCAAATCTGCAGCTAACCTGAAGATCTAGTGCCAAATATCTCACTGATCCACACCCTCAAACGGGATTTACAGGACTCAGCCCAGATCTGACCCTAGAAACCCTCAGCGTAGCTTTTGAAGCCCCAGTGTTGCCCTAGAATGCCTACGTCAGCCTCTGCGTGGCCCTCGGAGGGCTCGTGTCACCCTTGGAGGGTCTATGCTACCCCTACGCTGCCTCTGCTAGGCCAGCGTCAGCCTTGCGTGGCCCTAGTTGCCTCTGCGCTGTCCCTACTGGACTGCATGGCTCTGAAGCCCCTCTGCGCTGTCCTTGTTGCTGCTCCTCTTGCCTCTTGCTGTTTCTTGGCCCTGGAATCAGAACATTCCCTTGGGAAATACTACCCCTCACTGAAGGAAATTCCTTCGGAAATTCTTAGCAAACCCGCCCTAGAATTCTAGATCTATTCCTTAGTTCTACAGAAATTGTGTGTCCCCATCTGACCCTCAAGCCTTTCTCTTATAATTTTTCGTTGAACCCTTCAATGGCCGAGATTAAATCATTCATCAACGGCTAAGATTAAAAGACTGCTTGATCCATGTGACTTAAGACAATTTCAGCACATGTGTCAATTAATTCACTTTAATTATTTTATTTTCCTAAGTGAGACTTAGGAAATCCATTAAAAATAATGAATTATTTGAATAACTTGAACACAACTTGAAATTTCTCAAATCTGTTTTTGGGTCTTGTAGATCAAGTGTACTCTAGTCCCTCCACAAAATTTGGGAACTAGAGCAAAACTGATACTACCGCAAATACACAAAATCTCAACACTCCCTCTTAGCATTAGGAGTGTGCTCTAGAAATACATCACACCATGCATTACAAGATCTTGAGTACTGGATCTGTGTTGTTGATTCTTGGCCTGTTGCCCTCCATCTACTGCACTACTTGCTCCTTGTACTATTTCCCATGCCACTGCCACTAATACTGCCACATCTGTACTGTAGCTCCCTCTCAATTTGCTGCATCATGTTGCCCATAGCACTGCCACTGCTAACTGCTGCACTGCAAATTAGTTGATGAGAAGTAAGCAATTGAATAACTCTGCCCAACTGTTTGACAGATAAGTCAAGTTTCCCTTCACCACTGAAGCTCCTTGGATGCTGAATCACGTTGTCCCCCTGGAGACATTGTCATGTTGCAACACTGCATTGCGTGAGCCTAGCTTTTCTGCGCTGTTGAAGTCCCATCAGCCTCTCTACGTTGTTGTCTCCACGCTGCTGTTGCCTCTGCATCACGCTGCTCACTCTTCAGCTCCCTCTTGCTCTTCAATGTGGTCATCTGCAACCATCTCCCGACTCATCCCGCTACTGTCTTAAGGCTCTTGTAGCTCATATGTGATCCAAGAGTAGGGCTGACTCAAGGATCTCGCCATCAAAATATGGATACTCTATATATCCATGTCACCCCACCTCTTCTCTTGAGGTGCATGAGCACTCATGGCTGCATCATCATCAGAGCCATCATCATTTGTTGTTGCAGCCTTGGAATCAGAAGCTCCTTTGTCCTTCTTCTTAGGACAACTGCTAGCAAAATGACCGAGATCACTACAGTTAAAGCACCGTCCCTTGGAGAGGTCCTTCTTCTTCTTCCCTTGATGCAAGGGCTGCATGCTCCTCCTCTTCTTTCTTCACTTTGGCTGATCCGCTTCCTCCACTGTTAGAATACTTCTTGGTGATCCTCCTGATCTACTCTTGGCGGAGAATAGCCCACATATCTGCCCATGATGGTAATGCTGCCCTTCCTAGAATGCTCTGGAAAAATGTTTCCCATTATTAAGAGACAGCATTCAGGGCCGTCCTCACTAGGAGCCCTTCATCTGGATTAGCACCCATGCCAATCAGTTGGTCATGGATAGCTTGAAGTCTGAAGAGGAATGGATCTATTTCTTCACCTTTCATCATTTGGAACATACACATCTGATTCTCAAGAAGCATTATTCTTTGCACAGAGCCTCCTTGGTACATCACTTCCAAAGCCGACCACATGTCATGTGATGTATTCTTACTAGTAACATGAGGAATCACGTGGTCCTTGACTCCGTCTATGATCAACCTCTTCGTTTGTGCTTGATTTTCTTCATACTTCTTGAGTGGATCTGCATCGGTTGGTATATCAAGTCTCTTCTCTGCATGATCTTTGAGACCATACTTATCCAGAACTAAGAGGATTCTGGTCTTCCAGATAACATAGTTGGACATGCCATCCAATCTATCTTGATCCCTCAGTCCATATCGAGCCATCTTTGCTCAGATCTGAAAGAAACAATACTTCTCCCTCTGGATCTGGGTTTCTTGGTGACTAGAAACCCTCTAGTAGCTGCTTATACTGAAAACTGACTTCCTTCCTGGAAATCTTCCACCAAAACTCAAATGGATAGTATCCTCCGATCCTCTTGATCGAATCTTAGATCTGTTTGGCTCGGATCTGCTGAATGACTGTCTTCCTCCCGCCTTTGTTGCCTTAGCTAGGCACAATTCTGCACTTGCAGAATCTCTACCCCACCAGCACCGCTGAAGATCTGAAGCATTGCTTCCAGATCTTGGCAAAATTTTCTGAAACAAGAGAAGTGACTGGACAACGTCCTCCTGGCTGGCCCAACGCAGTCCCAGCTCTGCTCAGAAGTGGATTGCATAACCCCAGACTGGGTGAAGCAGTCCTTACGCTGCCCTGGAAAGGGTTTGCGTAAGCCTAGAGGCCTTCTGCAGCTCCAACGCTGTCTCCTGGATCTGCTTTCCCTTGTTGTCAAGATGCCCTTTCCAGATCTACTGCTTCTTCTGCCACCCTGCAGAAAAAATATTTCTTCAGCTGATTGCTGGAGATTTAGCTTGATCTGCTATAGCTTTGATACCATGTGAAAATTCTACTGCAGTGTATTGGTTGATTTCCTCCTACTTGATTTAATTAATACAAGTTATTTCCAGGAATTGGATTCCGAAAAGACCGAAAATAAACATAACTACAACCTACACATGTAGATCATTTATTGAATAATTCACTCATGCAACAAAGTGACACATGGATTTTTGGACATAAGTCCCCGGAAAAACCCAAAGCGGGAAAACCGGTTCAGTAGATATGAGGGTTTATTATTAATTAGTTCTGAGTACAACAAATTTGGGTTCCAAGCATGGAAAACCCAATAGAGAATAAAAGATATCAAATCTGCAGCTAAACTGAAGATCTAGTGTCGAATATCTGACTGATCCACGCCCTCAAATGGGATTTATAGGACTCATCTCGGATATGACCCTAGAAACCCTCAACGCAGCTTTTGAAGCCCCAACGTTGCCGTAGAATGTCTGTGTCAGCCTCTGCGTGGCCCTAGGAGGGCCCACGTCACCCTTGGAGGGTCTATACTGCCCCTGCGCTACCTCTGCTAGGCCAGCGTCAGCCCTGTGTGGCCCTAGTTGCCTTTGCGCTGCCTCTACGTTGTCCCTGTTGGACTGCATGGCTCTGAAGCCCCTCTGCGCTGTCCTTGTTGCTGCTCCTCTTGCCTCTTGTTGTTTCTTGGCCCTGGAATCAGAACATTCCCTTGGGAAATACTACCCCTCACTGCAGTAAATTCCTTCGGAAATTCTTAGCAAACCCACCCTAGAATTCTAGATCTGTTCCTCATTTCTACAGAAATTGTGTGTCCCCATCTGACCCTCAAGCCTTTCTCTTATAATTTTTCGTTGAACCCTTCAATGGCTGAGATTAAATCATCCATCAATGATTGAGATTAAAAGACTGCTTGATCCATGTGACTTAAGACAATTGCAGCGCATGTGTTAATTAATTCACTTTAATTATATTATTTTCCTAAGTTAGACTTAGGAAATCCTTTAAAAATAATTAACTATTTGAATAACTTCAACACAACTTGAAATTTCTCAAATCCATTTATGGGTCTTGTAGATCAAGTGTACTCTAGTCCCTCCACAAAATTTGGGAGCCAGAGCACAACTGATGCTACCCCAAATACACAAAATCTCAACACTTTCTTGGAGAAGGGTCTGTTGCTCTGTTTCACTTTCAAGGAACTAACTTCTACATTGTTTAATCTTTTCAATTTGTTTAGGAGTTTTTCCATGGTTCAACCAATGATGTGGTCACTGTTTTTCTGAGTTTTTATAGTGATGTAGGTGTAGTTTTTAGTGATAGGTCAGCAATTTTGATAGCACATTATATTTAGAAAATGCCATGTATAGCTAACATAAATTATAACAATCTGGAAGCTATCATAATAAATCTGATAAAGGAGAATGCATCATAATGGGTTTGATAGAGAAACTTGGTATAGATATAGCGACATTTTCCTCAGAATGGTTGACAGCCTCGTGGACACGTTTCTTGCAAGATACTTTAGGCAATCGATCTTTGTTTCTTTTCTTTAAACCTCTGCTACAGCCCAAGGAAGTCTGATACATTCGGCCTCCAAATTTATGATCTGAACTTGTCTTTCTATTATGGCAGATTGGTCTCTACAACTTCAATCCACCTGCTCTTAAAACCTGATAAAAATGTTGTTCCTCAGCCAACATCAGCATGCAAAGTGCAATCCTCTAATTTTTCCGCCCCAATCTCTGGTAATTATACTTCAACACAGAAGCTTGTTAACAAATCTTTAAAGAACCGTGACTTCTCTGCTGTGATCCTCTGCGCCCACGACTGCCCTCTTTCGTCTACGCGTGTGGGCCACCTCAAGCTAGGGTTTAACCTTTATGGCAGTCCTAGTTATTGCGGCCCGCTTGATCTCCTGGACAAAATGAGAAAATTAAAGACATGCGGAAGAAATTTTGTCTTCAACGATCAGTCGACCCAATTTTTGGACTCTGCGATTTGGTCCAGCTGTGAACAAATACGAACTTAGCAAACAGAATTCGGCCCATATATCACGAATGGAATGCTGCTCTTATTGTTCTTAGGAAAGTCGGTTATGATGGATTGATATTTTAAACATTAATTCCAGCTTGGTTATGCACAAATTTGGCAACTCGACCACAGTCCATCTTCAAATGGTAGAAAATATAATTACAATCTTGGATGTTTAAAATGATGGCTCAACTTCTAAGAAAAACTTGTCCCAATGCAAATTCGTTTAGATGAGAAATGCGGCCCCAAATTGGCCGATATTCTGACCTAGCGGAATTTTGAAACCGAGAATGTGAGTTTTGGCCCTAACTGACCATGCGCTCTTGTTCTCAGGCTAACACTGAATCTAGAACACACTTACGTGCATTCACAATTTGGTTTCTGCTACAGGTACTTGACTCAGAGAGTCGCACACCACATTCTTCCTATCGCGCAGGCATAGATATTGATTTGGCGCACTCGGTCTTTAATTGGACTCGGCTACACGTAATCTCTCTCGGAGAGTGGGCGTTGTTTTTGCTTGACTCCTAAGACTACCGTTGCGCTAATCATTCCTCAGTCATCGGGCTTCTTTAATAAAAATTTTGGTCAACTTTCAAACAATGTACTCCCTGCGAAATAAGCCCTTAGTTATTGCTCGAATCATGGAATATATCAAGAGAATGCCACCGAACCTCATAGAGACTCCTCAAAACTCCTCCAAAAATCCCATGAGCCTGCTGATGACACCAACCTGTACCTGTGACCTGTTTGCGCCTAACTCTGGAAGTCCAACCTAACCCTATCATAGGTGACACCGAAAAAGGGAATATTACATTAGATTAGATCTGAATATGAGACTAGTGCCTTATGGAGTCCACTTTTTTCTTATTATTAAATAGATGCCAAGTAACTGGATGAATAATTGCTGCTTGAATGCTTAGATGAAGTGAAATCCTACAAGCTAGGTGAAATGTTGAATCTTAGTTGATTTTAAGTTAAATGCGTATTCTAGGTGTAACCTTCCTCATAGTTGTTTTGGAACAAGTCTCTAGAGTAGGTTGTGGGATGGAAGCCAATGGGAAGCAAGAAAAGGCTTGATTAACAATACCTCCCCCTGTGTTCCAACCACCATGACTTCGATGCTTCAGCGATTGTGGCTCTGACGACTGCGAGGTCACCGTGTTAACCACTAAAGAGGTGCTAAGTCCCTCAAGCTAAATTTGAGAAAGGGGGTCCTATAGTCTATCAACCAAGCTTGTGCTTGGAGGTAATTTTATTAATGCAAGACTAACTTAGGATGCTATGCAAGGATTATGAGTGAGTCCTGAGTTAAGATTTTTTATGTGATTCAAGTACTTGATGTTGATTATCTTATAACAAGAGTATTTAACAATATATTAAGAGACAATCTTAAACAAGACAAAGTGCTTAATGATACAGGTACCAACAATAGACGAGATGTTCTCACAATAATTCCACAAAGATATTGATCAATAATGATAGAAATTTAGGAAATCTAGAGCACTTATCCACTTAATAATTAGCCAATGATTTCCAATACGAGATGCCAATATCAATTACTTGAGACACTTAAGAATCTTCCAAGATATTTCAACAAGACAAGATTATCAATGTTCTTATGCCAATATTATTCAACAATTAAGCTCCTTTATGTAATTGGATTCAAGTTTAATTCCAAAATTCGTTAAGAGACATTAAATGATATTCAATTCTTGATTGAGAGCTTTTCAAAATATGCCAATATGCCAAGAATTTATAATCACCATAAACCAATAATGGCAAAGGAGAACAAGAGCAATTATCAATCGGATTCACTTAGATTATCTTACTTAGGCAACCAAGATGATATCAATGTGCTTTAGGGAGTGGAATGAGAGTGCAAATTTGGAATTATGAAACTTCACAAGGCAATCAATGCTAGATACTTCTCTAAAAGCAACTTAATGAATAACTCACTTTCCACAATGAGAAATTAGAACACAATCAAGAGTGAACCTTATGTTAATTGTGTTCCAATGTTATCCTAGTGAGCAATGAATAATCTTATGTCATCAACAAACTAACAGTTAATCATTTATGCCAAATTTTCCATTTAATGAGCAATAAATCTTTAGGACAGCAATAGAATTACTTATGATTACCCTTACGCCAAGTTTATTAAACAACCCTAGATGACTTGCAACTTATAAATTGGAAACCAAATCACTTGCAACTAATAATTGGAAACCAAATCACTTCGCAAATGCATATGCAAGATGAGCCAAGAGATAAATGCCTTTTATGACTGAGTTAGATCAATTATTAGTATGCAGTCCTAGAGGATGTGTAACATTCATGAAGCAAGCCCAACAACATATGCCCAAATAGCAATAGATGACAAATTTATGTGTTAGACACTTTTTCTAGTTAATTTTATGCCAGTTTCATAAACAATATAACCACTGTTATGTAATGTTCAGATGTTTCAAATGTAAGACAACAGGGTTAGAGAAGCAAACCAGTGAGCCCTTTGGGCCTGGAGATGCCTAGTGAGAATGCCCAGAACTTATCCAATAGCTAGATCACCTGTAAACACAAAAACAGTTTCAATATCTTTTCAAAATCACCAATATATCAACCCATTATTTTCATGATGATCCAATCACAGACTGCAAGATGCAACAAAGGGTAGGAGAAGGATGATTGGGAACCAACATTGGGCAGAATGAGGCCTTAGAGGCCATGACCAAGGGAAGGGAGGTCTTCTGGGCCCTCTGAGAGGAGAAAGGCCCCACAATGGGGCTGTTGTCATGGAGGAGAGCCTTAGATGGGCCTGCGGCAGAGATATAGATGTTGGCTAGGGCTAATAAAGGAGGACGGAAGCCAAACCGGGGAGGAAAAGGGAAACCGAGAGGGAGAAAGGATGAGCAGAAGGGAGAGAAGACTAAGCAGAGGGTTGAAGAGGAGAAAGAAGAGGGAACTGAGGGGATGGAGGGATATACATGGCTAGCAGAGGAGGCCGAGAAGGCTTAAAGGCCTACGGCCTAGGTCTAAATCCTCAAAGGCTCGCAAGAGGGTTAGAGAGTGTCACGACCAAGGGTTTTAAGGCCAGATTGTGCCAGCAACTCAACTAAAAGAAGAGAAAAGGGGCGACAAAAGGGAGAAGGGGACACGTTAGGCCTATAGGGATTTAAAAAATTCTTCAAACCCTCACAAAATTAAAAAATCGCTTCAAATCTTCAACGTTGGCTCAAATCACTGTGAAATTCTCAATTGTTGGCCCTGCAAAATTTTTGGAGACTAGATCATACCCTCAAGAGCCTAGATCTAGCTCAAAACCCTAGCAAATCTCTCTGAATCACTTGGATCTAACCTGCACAAATGAAATTTACAAGAGCCCAAAACCCAAATATATACAAGAATTCAAAATCCCAAAACCCCAGCTGCAAACAAGGGTTAGAAAAATAAATTTTATTTACAAGAAATTATTATACAAAATATATTTATAGAATATACAAGTGTACAATGCTTAGAAAAAAATTGAAAATAGAATTTTTATAGACCTTGATAATGGCTAGATGTATTTCGAAAAATAAATGTTAAACTAGAGCCTTGGTGAAGTTAGAAAATCACATGAAATATTCAGAATCCAAACATGGTCAGCCTGTGCCCACAGTTTGTGAACTTGGAGCTCAAGGGCCAAGGAACTTGCAAACTCTATATATTTTCTCAAGAAGAAATCTTTAGAACATACAATGAATCAGATCACCTAAGATAGGCCCAAAACTTACCAATAGAATATTCCTATCATCTACAAATGAAATATCGATTTAATTAATATTTGAAGCACAATATAGGAATGCACATACCACAAATCAGTGAGACAAAGACACCATGAACTACACCCCAAAGTCTTTTATTATAATGATCAAGCGTTCCTAGCAGAATATTGGCTTTACACCAATGTTTACCAAATTACATCATACCAGAAGTCAAGATCATGATGATCAATAGAAGGAAAATGCCTTCCATTTACAGAGAAATTCCTCCAAGTGGAAAATAATGGCTAGTTGGCTTGATCCCCATCAAAATAATCTCAATCGTCGATAATGTGAAAATTCCTTAAATCTGGAATCCTATTGCAACAACTAGTATTAATTCTTCTAACTGATAAATTAATTGTTCAGTTTATTGCTACGACAACATCGAATTAAACACACTACAACCTTCACTAAATAAACTGCAGAAAAAATACAAGTGCGGAAACAAAAATTGAACAAGAGTAAATCATAGACGCATCTGACACAGTTATTTTTGGACTGATGTCCCCGGAAAAACCCACTGTGGGAAAATTGGTGCAGCAGCTAAGGGTTTTATTATTAAGCAGTAGTAATTTCTGAATACAATCTCTGGATGCCTCTCCTGGCAATCCAGTTACAAAGAATATCATGGAAGGAGAGATTAGTGAGGTTACCTCAAACTATCATAGGAAATCCGGGCTAATCCAGCTACTGAATGAGCTGCCCCTGACAGCCTCTGCGCAATCCCAACATCAACCCCCCTGGGTACAGTGTCTCCCCTTCTGCTGATTGATTTGTTGCCCAGGAACTTCTATTTCTGCCTCCCGGTCTCATACCCTGGCCCCCGATTTCTGCAATCGATTCCTTCAACAAATTTCCGAATTCTCTCATGGCTTCTGCGCAGCCTCTAGGTAGCCCTACATGGCTCTGCGTCAACCTCTCTGGCTCTGCATTGCCTCTATTGGATCTCTCTTTGCCTTCTCTACGAATGATTCTCCGACCGAAGAAGATGTCTCTTCGGATACTATCCTTGCCCCTCTCTGCAAAGAATCTTTTGATCGATATTTCCTCTAAGCACTTCTCACTTTAGAAATTCGATCTCTTGATCCTTACTGTGTGTTTTCCAAATAACCCTTCAAGCCCTTCTTATAATATTCTCGTTGAAACTTCAACGACCGAGATTAAATCTCTAATCAATGGCTAAGATTAACTTTTGACTTGATCCTCTTTTTCTAGAACATTCACACCCATATTCTATTAATTCACTTTAATTATTTTATTTTCCTAAGTTTAGACTTAGGGTCCTTTTAAAATAATTAATTCTTTTAATAAAATACAATCCGGGTGGAATTTCCCAAAACGATTTTTGGGTTCTCTGGAATACATGTGTCTAAGTCTCCCTGCCAAATTTGAGACTTATAGCACATTCGATGCTACCCAAATCAACACTCCCTCTGCGAGGAATGTTCTTTAGCAATACCCCCTGTTGAGTATTGATCTTATTCTGCAACATCTCCCTCTGCGTTGCTGATGTTTGACACTTTTTCCCACCAACTTTGCGCAAAAGCTGCATTTGTACTGCTGCTAACACTGCCATTGTCAACACTGCATCTGTACTGCAACTCCCTCTGAAATTCTGCATCCGTGCTGTTGCTGACCTTGCCATTGCCATCTGCTACTGCACTGCAATATTGTCGCTTACTGCAACTAAAAAAAATCCAAAACTGAACAAGTGTTTAGCATGATGCATCTCGATATTGAATATCTGACTTTTGCTAGCCTCTGCGCTGTCCCAATGAAGTTGCTGCGCTGCTACTGGCTTCTGCATTGTGCCTTCTTGCACTGCTGCCAACTCTTCTCTGCGTTGCTCAGACTCTGGCGCTGATAACCATTGCATTGTCACTTCTTCACTCCTCTGCACCAATTGGAAATCGTTCATTCTGATACATCTGATTTGGGTTCCCGTTGCAACGTATTGATCCGAGAGGTGGACTCCTCAAGGATCATGCCCATCCTGTAGATGTCTAGGTCTACAGCTCCAAATCACCCCACCGCCCTCCTGGAGGTATATGGGCTATCATGGCGAACTCCTCCTCATCGATCCTGGGAGGTGCGGCTTCCAGATCATGCTTCTCGTCTTTGTCTCTCTTCTTGAGAGGACACTGTGTGGCATAATGACCCATCTCGCCACACCGGAAGAATTTGATCTTGGAAAGGTCCTTCTTCCTCCTGCGCTGCTCTTGTTGCCATTTTGATGCAAGGGCCACATTATCCTGCTCCTCCTTCGGCTTCTTCCCACTACTACTATTGCCCTCAATTTGACACTTGAGTAAGTCCCTCCTCATCTTTTCTTGCTGAAGAGTAGCCCACATTGACTCCCAGTCCAACAAATTCTTTCTGCCTAGGATGCTCTAGACAAAGACTCGATAGTCTTCAGACAATAAGTTGAGGGCCAATCTGACCATCTCTGTTGCCTAAGGAGTTGATCCCACAGTTGCCAGCTGATCTCGGTTCTCTTGAAGTCTAATCAGGAACAGATCAATGCGCTCACCTTTCTGCATCCTAGTAGTCTGCAACTTCTCCTTCAGATACATCTTCCGCTGTTCGGAAGATCCTTGATATAGCTTCTCCAAGGCCTGCCACATTTCTCTAGTTGTCGCTTTGCTAGCTATGTGACACACGACATGATCCCTCACTCCGTCGAGGATCAGGCACTTCGCCTTAGCCATATTCTTCTTGTATTCCTTCAGAGGATCTGCATCTACTGGAACAACCACCACACCTTCGATGAAGATTTTGAGATCATGCTCATCTAACATGCATTTGATCCTTGCCTGCCATATCACATAGTTGGAGGCTCCCTCCAACCGATCTTGATCTCTCAGCCCGTTTGCTGCCATCTCTATCGACTGAAAAAATAAGTCGAACTATCTCGCTCTCTCTCCTCTGCAGCTTTGGCCTGGCCTACGCACTCCTAGTTGGAGATGGTAGATCTGTCGCCCAATACTGCTGCTCAGGTCTTGAAAATTAAAATTCCCCGGCCAGGAATTCTTCGAGGAAGAAAATTCCCTCAAAGTGTCTCCGGCTACTCTTCCTGATGCTTCTGCACCCACAATCACTGTTGCGCAGAAAACTGTGTTCCTCCAGCTACTGATTTGCGCTGATCCCTCTGCCTCTGCAAACTGGAAAATCGTACCTCTCTGTCGACTCACTCAGGGATATATTTTCTTACAGGTGCTAGCCCTCCTAGCTTGGACTGCAATCACTCGGGAGACCGATCTGCTGCTTACGCAACTCTTTGATCTCGACTTCACCAACACTGGATCTATGGATTTGTTCTTTTGTTCCTCCTACACTCAGCTATACAAGCTCTAATACCATATGAAAATTCCTTAAATCTGGAATCCTATTGCAACAACTGGTATTAATTCTTCTAACTGATAAATTAATTTTTTTCAATTTATTGCTACAGCAACATCAAATTAAACACACTACAACCTTCACTAAATAAATTGTAGAAAAGATACAAGTGCAGAAACAAAAACTGAACAAGATTAAATCATAGACACACGTGGCAGTTATTTTTGGACTAATGTCCTCGGAAAAACCCAATGCGGTAAAACCGGTGCAACAGCTGAGGGTTTTATTATTAAGCAGTGGTAATTTCTGAATACAATCTCTGGATGCCTCTCCTTGCGATCCAGTTACAAAGAATATCACTAACAGAGAGATTAGTGAGGTTACTTCACACTATCACAGGAAATCTTGGTTGATCCAGCTACTGAATGAGCTGCCCGTGACAGCCTCAGCACAGTCCCAGCGTCAACCCTCCTGGGTACAACGTCACCCCTTCTGCTGATTGATTTGCTGCCTAGGAACTTCTATTTATGCCTCTCGGTTTCACACCCCGGCTCCTGACTTCTGCAATCGATTTCTTTAGCAAATTTCCAGATTCCCTCTTGGCTTTTGCGCAGCCTCTATGTAGCCCTGCATGGCTCTGCGTCAACCTCTCTGGCTCTGTGCTGCCTCTGCTGGATCTCTCTCTGCTGATGATTCTCCAACCGAGAAATATTTCTCTTCGGATACTATCCCTGCCCCTCTCTGCAAAGAATCTCTTGATCGATATTTCCTCTGAGCACTGCTCACTTCAGAAATTCAATCTCTTGATCCTTACTGTGTGTTTTCCAAATGACCCTTCAAGCCCTTCTTATAATCTTTCGTTGAAACGTCAACGACCGATATTAAATCTTTAATCAACGACTGAGATTAACTTTTGACTTGATCCATTTTTCTAGAACATTCACACCCATATTCTATTAATTCACTTTAATTATTTTATTTTCCTAATTTTAGACTTAGGGTCCTTTTAAAATAATTAATTCTTTTAATAAAATACAATCCGTCCGGAATTTCCAAAAACAATTTATGGGTTCTCTGGAATACATGTGTCTAAGTATCCTTGCCAAATTTGAGACTTAGAGCACATTTGATGCAACCCAAATCATCAGATAAATCTTTGATGATCTTTTAATCTTTGTCGTCGAAAATATTTATTTTTGAGGAATTCCCGAATTTTTCATTAAAACCATTTTTTATTAGCTCAAAAATAATTATTGACCTAATTTCCTCAAATATTTGACTTTGAATTAACCACCAAAGTCCAAGGGTCCAATTTTTCTTGAAATTTTCAATATTCCCTTGGTGGGGGACCTCCAAAATTTAATTTCCTTTAGACCCACGAATTGTTCCACTTGGAGAAATTAATTTCTCTGACATTTTAATTTTGAATCTAAATTAATTAATTCTCTGGCTTAGGATTAATATTATTTTGCTAGAAAAATTAATTAGTTGACTCATGAGGGGATTATTTATTTTTTCCACCGTCAAATATTTTAGCCATGGTGTCTAAGTATGAGGGACCTTGCACTAAAATAATTTTTACATAGTATTTTACAAATTTAACCCTCAAAGGGGGAATGTCCTTTTGTTATAGACCCTCAAGACACTTACCCAATTCTGCGGCACAATATTATCTAGTAGACCAATTGATTTGTAAGAAAATAATTTAGCCAATTAGCTTAAATTATTCCCAAATCACTTTTACAATAGACTCGAATTAAACACTAGGACTCACCTAAGACTTCGATGATAAATTCTACCCTAGCTTTATGGTGAGGTTGGAGGGGAAAAATTTGCTGATCATCCGTGTTTAGAAACACAAATGAATCAATGAGATGAAAAGCCTCCTAGGATGAAATTTGTCGCCAAAATCATAGGCTTATCTAGGTTGTTACATAATAAAACGGTCGTACTAGCATCATTAACATTCTAATTTTGCAGAATGGGTTTACAATGAAATAGAGCAGACTACTGGTTGATGATTATGACTTTAAAAAAATTATTTGAAGTCTTCGGATCCTGCTTCCTTGGAATGTTGAAAAAATGGGTGCAACAAGACCTAACAATATGAAAATTGATTTTTTGGGTGTTTCAAAGGACCAAAATACAGATCCATGAGGAGATCTTCGCATATGTATAAACCAAAAATAGTAATTCTTGTGGGTACTAGAAGAACTTCGCACAAGGCGAAAAACAATAATATTTCAAGATGGCAACAATCGGTCTGAGGTTTGAGGACAGGTTGGACGACACTTAAAACTTCAATCTATGGAAAGAGGGGATAACATTGTTTTTCATGGAGAACGATCTATGGGAGTTTAACACCCAAGTTACAGCTCCTTCAAAATCTCAAGATCTGGAAGCTCACAAATAGAAATATATAAAATCTAGATGTACCATCAAGTGAGGTGAAGGGTCATGCGATCCCTCACGCATATCACGAAAGAATAGTGCCCATGATGATACATGTTAATTGTTCAGTAGCGAAACCAACATGTTAATTGATCAATAGGGAAACATGTGCTTCTATGATTATTTATGCAATAGATCCAAAAACACAGATAGGAGGAATAGTATGAGAGATTGAGAGGGTGGGAGGTGGTAAAATAAGAGACCCATATGCCATAGAAAAGAATCCTGGAGGAAGGGAAAGACACTAACTGAGATGATTGAATTTGATCATCTAACCAACAAATGGAAATTTCAATGACTAGGTACATAAATCTTTGATGAAGAACTATCTCGGGCCTATCATCCTTAGGGTAAGGAGTGGATGACTCAAACACATTTAGGATGATAATATCTTGGTTTTTAGGAAAACAAGAGGCGAAATCATCGTCATACTTGGGAAAAAACCATGATTCCTGGTTCTTCATAGAGGAAACCAGTTCCTTTCCAAAACTAGGGGAACGAACCTTATCACAAACATCCATCTCCGGGATAGGGACATACTGTTAAAATTCCTAGATCCGACAATCTAAGGAATCCTACTGCATCAACTGAGTGCACTTCTCCTATTAAGTAAATTACATTTACATAATTAATTCAGATCTGAATTATTGAAGTAACTTCTGAAGCAACCTACTGTGAATAAATATGATTATGAAACAAGGAAACTGAGCAAGAAATCAATCACACATAGGACACAATTACTTTTGGACTATCCCCGAAAATCCCAATGCGGGAAAACCAGTGCAATAGATCTGAGGGTTTGTATTATTAAGCAGTATTTGTTTCTGAATACATCGTTGAATACCTCCAAGGGTTATTCAGTTACAAAGAGAAATACTGGCAGAAGGAAATTGTGAGAATGCCTCACTCGATCACTGGAAAATCTGGCTGATCTGGTCACTGGAAAAGCTGCCTCTGGAGGTCTCTATGCAGCGTTTTCGCAGTGACTGCGTAGGCCCTGTGTCACCTCCTCTAGGAACCGCGTCACTCTAGCAATAGATTGATCTGACTCTCGAAATCACATATCTAAGCCTCCCGGTCTCACACCTCGGCTTCTGGTTTCTAGCTTTTGGATCTGATTCGACCGCTGAATCTTAGACTCCATCTGAACCACTGCGTAGCCTCTGTGCAACCCTGAATGGCTTTGCACAACCTTTGCGTCACCCTGATTGGCTCTGCGTTAGCTCTGTTGGACGTCTTCCTGCCTCTCTCTGCTGATGATTCTCCGGCTGAGAAAATCTTTCTCTCCGGAAGCTACTCTACCCCTCACTGCACTGAATCACTTAGATCTGATCTTTGTCTGAGCATTGCTTCGTCAGAAGAATTCGATCTCAAGATTCACTCCGCGTGTCACTCCAAATGACCCTCAAGCCTTCCTTTATAGTCTTCTCGTTGAGAAATCAACGACCGAGATTAGCTCTCTAATCAACAACTAAGATTATAACATGACTTGATATTCACCTTTTCTAGATTATTCTCACTCTATTTTATTAATTTCCTTTAATTATTTAATTTCCCTAAGTTTAGACTTAGGGTCTCCATTAAAATAATTAATTATTTTAATAAAACATTAACCGAGAGGAATTTTCACAAACGGTTTCTGGGTTCTTTGGAATACCCGTGTCTAAGCCTCTCCTCCGAATTTGGGGCTTAGAGCACTTTCTGATGCCACAAAAATCAACACTCCCTCTTAGCGAGTAAGGTGCTCTAACAATATGCCTGCTGCATACTGCTCTGTCCCTGAAGCATCCTCCGCGCTGCTGAAGTACATTAACCACTGCGTTGTTGCTGCCCATGACACTGCCACTGCCACAAATACATCCGTACTAAAACTTCCTTTCAAGTGTTGCATCTCCTATGCTGCTAGAACTGCCACTGCTAACATTGCATTTGCACTGCAACTCAGGTGCTGAGAGAAACAACTAAAATCACCCTGAATTGAACAAGTGTTTAGTGGATTCACTTCGGTGTTGAAGAATTTGACTATTGTTAACTACTGCAATGTCCCTCTGATGCACTGCGTTGTTGTTGCTCTGTACTGTGCAAAATTGATCTGCACTGTGCTGCTATTGCTACGTTGTTGCTGCTCCGCTCTGTGCTACTCCAGAAATGACCACTGCTACCTACTGCACTGTCATCTCCATCACTCCTCGACTCTAACTAAAACTCCTCCATCCTGCTACTGCTGATCATGGGCTCCCGTAGCAAGGTCATTATCCATGAGGTGGGCTCCTCAAGGATCCTGCCCAACTGAAGTTCAAGGTGAAATATAGCTCTATGTCACCCCACTTCTTACAAGGAGAAGCATGGGCAGTGATAGCAAACTCGTCTTGCTCGATCTTTGTGGCTGCAACTGTCGGATCATGCTTCCCATCCTTGTCCTTTTTCTTCAAAGGACATTGTGATGCAAAGTGGCCCATGTCACCACATCTAAAGCATTTCACCTTCGAGACATCTCACTTTTGTCTTTGTTGCCCTTGTTGCCCTTTCTATGCAAGGGCTGCATTCTCCTCCTCCTCCAAAGTCTTCGATCCGCTACCTCTGCTGTCATCAAACTTGCACTTGACTGGATCTCTCCTTAGCTCTTCCTCCTGAAGTGCTTCCCACATCTTCTCCCAACTAGGAAGCATAGCCATGCCCATAATGCTCTAGACAAAAACTTGCCACTCCTCAGTGATTGTCAACTGGTCTCGAATCTCCTGAAGCCTCGTAACGAACGAAGCAGTGTGCTCCCACTTCTTCATTTGGATCATGCAGAGCTTCTGCTTCCAGTACATCTTCTGCTGCTCAGAAGATCCTTCGTACAACAAAGACAAAGATACCCACATTTCCTGGCGGTGTTAATGTGAGACTATGTGATCCTTGACACCATCAAGGATTAGCCTCTTGCACTTTTCCATATCGGTTTTGTACTTCTTAAATTGATTCGGACTAGAAGGAACTGAATCCTTTCCTTCCAGATTACATAGTTGGAGGAACCCTCCAACCGGTCCTGAACTCGAAGTCCATGCACTGCCATATCAGTTGAACAATGTCGAACTTCTTCGTCTTTCTCCCCCTCTACGCAACCTAGGCAGGCTTATGCACTCCCTCTAGAGCTTGTATATCTTCTGCCTTGATCTACTTCTTAGATCTTGGAAAAATGTTGAATTCCTCAACTAGGATCTCACTGAGGAAGAATTCCCTGCTATGTGCTTTTTATTTTTTCCGACACTTCTCTACCCGACAAACACCTGCAGAAAAACTGTGTCCCTCTGGCTCTACGTGAAGGCTTTGCACAACTCTCTCTGCCTCAGTGAAATCTCGAATCAGAAGTCCTACCTCTCTGTCGACTCACTCAGAGAGAGACATCCTCAAAACTTCAACCCTCCTGGCTAGATCTCTGCAATCCCTCTGGAGATTTGATCTGCTGCTACTGCAACAATTAGGCCTTCACTTCAGATTCAAATCTTCTCTTCCTATTTCACATCAAATGCTCTGAACCCATGTGAAAATTCCTAGATTTGACAATCTAAGGAATTCTATTGCATCGACTGAGTGTACTTATCCTATTAAGTAAATTACATTTACATAATTAATTCATATATGAATTATTGAAGTAACTAATGAATCAACCTACACTAAATAAATATGATTCTAAAACAAGGAAACTAAGCAAGAAATCAATCGCTCATAGGGGACAATTATTTTTGGACTAATTCCTCGGAAAAACCCAATGCGGGAAAACTCGTGCAGTAGATATGAGTGTTTGTATTATTAAGTAGTAGTTGTTTCTGAATACATCGCTGAATACCTCCAAGGGTTATTCAGTTATAGAAAGAAATACTGGCAGAAGGAAATTGTGAGAATACCTCACTCAATCACTGGAAAATCCGACTGATCTGGTCACTGGAAAAGATGCCTCTGGAGGTCTATGCGCAGCCTCTGCATAGTGACTGCGTAGGCCTTGCATCACCTCCTCTAGGAACTAAGTCACCCCAAAAACAGATCGATCTGACTTTCGGAATCACAGATCTGAGCCTCCCGGTCTCACACCTCAGCTTTCGGCTTATGGATCTGATCAGACAACTGAATCTCAAACTCCTCTAAACCACTGTGCACCCCTAACTAGCTATGCGCAGCCTCTGCGTCACTCTGACTGGCTCTGCCCTCGCTCTGTTGGATGTCTTCCTACCTCTCTTTGCTCATGATTCTCCGACTAAGAAAATCTTTCTCTCCGGAAGACATCAATCCTGCGTTTCTCTGGAATATCATTTACCCTTGTATTCAATTTTTTGAAGTCCTCATTGTGCTCCACCATTGAACCCTTTTGTTTGAGATTTATCAATTGGCTAAAAGGTGTTGCTCTTTGTATCCTCATAATGTACTATCTTTTCCTCCATAAAATTTGACCAAGTGACAATTTTTTTTACGAGAACAAAGCCATCAATACCATACAAATGTATTTTGTTCTAAATATTAAGTTGCAATGTGTACCTTTTGTGTGTTTTGCACAGTATGGAGATCAAAATATTGTTCCATCTATAGTGTCCATGTTACGAGATCCATGCCATCAAACTTCCTCATATCAATTTTTGGAATATGGTGGGTCTTCAATCCAACATTAGAGTTTATGAAATCATGATTAACATTTATTTTGTTATCATCATGAGTTTCCTCTACTACCTTTTCGCTAGGAATCATTTCTTGTATCAACTTTGTCAAACCTTCCTTCTAACCTTCCATGTTTGCTTTTAGATCATTCTTCATGTCTTCCATGTTAGCTTCCATGTAATCTGTTGTAACATTATTTAGTTTTGATAAGTTAGCATGTATAGTCAAAATAAAGTCAAAAAATGCTAAGATAGGATATGGATGAAAGAAAAAGAAATTAAAAAATGTTAGGCTTATTGTGTGTTTTATACATCCATATCAAGATAAAATGTTAGCTTAGATTTCCCTAAAGAAAGGAGGCAAAATCAAACATAAAATGTTAGGATGCCAAAGAAAAATGAAGGCTTTAGTGTACAAAAATGAAAAATATATGGCTACAAGCTCAAATGTGCCTTTTCATAAATTTATAAGTTAATTATGATTAATTTCTTTAAAAATGGGATTAATTTTTTATTAAATTATAAACATTCAAACCTAAAGTTTATGGCGCATAAATTATTTGAATCCTAAAGTCACTCTGCGCTTTGACCGTTTGCCTACCGCATTACCATGTTTCATTGGTGGACCCACCTTTCCTTTGCACATCAGCCTATCGCAAACTTCATTGCCAAACATTTTTGATATAACCTCCGGTCCCCAAAATTCGATAAGTCCAGAAATCCTCGAAATGCGATAAGTCTAAATTCCCGGTTGGTATACCAGCTTTATCTTTCTACTTTACCTTTATTGCAATCGCATATCGCAGTTTCATAACACATGTTGTAATTTCCATATCCCTCAAACCCCCGAGTGCGATAACACTTCCATTTTGTGTTGCGCCCCTTTAGCCTCAAAACATTTGAAAACCATTATATTCTTTGGGCCACTTATATATTTTTTTACTTAGGCGCATTTCCATTTCCACTTTAAACTTTCGAAAGGGACCCACCTTACCTTTTCGCATCGCTATATCGTAAACTTCAGTGTTTCCATTTACCTTTGCCTTACCGATTCCCCGATTGCGATTAAAGTGGGGCCCTTACCTGTTACGTAAGCCGTCGCTGATCGCATATCACAATTCCTCCGTGCCATTCATTCAAATCACTCACCCCGGTCCCCAATATGCGATTTGCGATACCGACTCCTTTCCCCGATTGCAATATAAAGTGGGACCATTTCTCCCTGCCACGTCATCTCTTCCCCCATTTGCCATCGCATATCGCATTATCCAATTCCCAAATGATGTGTTTATTCTGACTCACCGATATACGATCTGCGATAAGCCTTTTGACCTCCCGATTTGTGATAAGTTGCGAAAGCTCCCTGTTGTGATTTTCGATGCGATTAGTAGGTCCTACCACTTATTACCTTCGCCATTATCTCCGCTCCATGTCGTTTCCGCCATTCTATCCAAAAGGTTTGCACCATTTAAAGAGAAAAGATGGTTTTTTGCCAATTATAAAGTAATAAAGGATTTTACTGTTTAAACTCCGCCAAAGCTACAAAGATTAATTCAAAAGACAGTTAGCAGAAGCCGCCCGCTCACAGGACAACATTACAGCCAGTGTAGCCTATTAGTAGGCCTACTCATCAACAGTCTCCTCCAAAACAGGAACATATCTTTCATCAGTTTCCTTCTTTCTATCATATTATACTATTTTTGTAAACTAGTTTAGAATATTTTCTTAGTCCTAGAACTAGTATAAATAACTCTCATTTCGAGTTATTAAGGGTTGCACCCTTGGATGAGCATTTTGTAAGCAACAGTACAAGCTTTTGATCATTAATAATAAAATAAAGATTCCGGATTTGTTTCATACAGCTTTTTCCCCTTGTAAGTTCTTCATGTTTATCATTTCATATTGTTTCTACATGTATTTAATTGTTCTTAAGATAACTAGGTAAGATTAACTGACTTTCAATTGTCTTAGATTCTTATTGAAGTTATTATCTATATCAGAGAATGATTTACTGAGCTATTTGTTTATGTAAGTCCCTCTCATCCATAAATTATCAATATCTTTATAATGTTAAATATGTTTTGTTAAACTTTTAGACATTGTTTGAAAGTTTTCACACTTATGATCATTCAAATATTCTTTTTTAATAATTAAAATAATCATATCTCCTTACATATTCAACTTAATCACCTGCAAAAGCTAAAATACTGCGTGGAATAAAGAAACAACACTTTGTCTTATTAATTAATACTATCTAAAAGATCAAACATAGTTGCTGCGTTTTATGCATTGGTCATTCAAAAATTCCAAATTTAAAACAAAACAAAACATTATAGATGCTTTGGCATAATTATTGACCCCAATTATCTCAAAGGACAACGTTAGACTGGCACCATTGTCGGGGATCGAATTTGATTTGTTTTCCCCGGGACAACGATAAAATCCTATTCCTTTAAAGGTGATTAAAGGTCTAGTTAGGTCAAATTTTTCACTTGGCGACTTCATTGAACCCAAGCTGGCTCCTTCAAAGCATACTAGGTCTCATTTTGACTCTGAAATTGTCTTACCTTTATCAAATCTATAGAGGCTGGTAAGACAAGCTTCTTCCAAAAGAAGACATCAAACCCCTTCTTCTGTCCCTCAACAGGAGACCACAACAGTTCCTGATCCTTTCATATCTGGACCTATTCCTCTAGAATCAGAAGATATACCTCTTAGAGTACAGGAATTAGTATCCAAAGGAGTGGATTTTCAATCTGCCTTGTTGGTTCATTCTTTGGAGTCCAATAAATTACCTGAGGCACCTTTTGAATGTCCTATATCAGAATAGGATTTGGATATAAATTTACCTGGATTCAAACCTACTGATTTCATATCCCCTGTCACATACTCTGCACCATCTACTTTTGCACAACAAGAAGATCTCTTTTCTCTTTATTCTAATCCTTTGTTTGAGCACAAAGAAGGAGAAGAAGAGGTTAAAAAGTTTGTCATTCGAACACCTTTAAGATCCCTAAGAAGATCTTCAAATCCATTTCGTTCTCCACCTCCTTCACCTCCTTCTTCCCCATCTTCATCTTTAAATTCTACTTCTTCTACAACCATCACTATTGAATCTTCTACATCTACATCTTCAAGAATGGCTGGTTTTAGACCCATTGTACAAGCAAGATATGTTGCCCTATTACTCCCTAATCTATTCAATGATTTTCCTACTGGGTATCTAAAAAATCTCCCCAGATTTAATGGAGAAACTGGTTTGTTAGTTGAAGGTCATATAGTAGCATTTCTGGATTTTGCTGATAACATGAACATAGAACATGAAAATGTTTATATGAGATTATTTGTGCAATCTCTAGAAGGAAATGTTAGGATTTGGTTTAGACAGCTACCAGCTCATTCTATTAGATCTTGGGAGGAGTTGACAGCTATCTTTAAAAATCAATGGGGTGTGAAAAAGGAACTTGTTTATTTCTTAACAGAGTTTGAAGAGATTAAAAGAAATTATGGTGAACCAGTAGCTGATTTCATCAAAAGATTTAATAAACTTTATCACAAGATTCCTCCTGATTGTAAACTCCCTGTAGCAGTAGCAAAGGTTAGATTTTCAGAAGCCTTTGAAGATGATTTTGTTGTCATGTTAAGAGAGAGAAAAGCTCGTACCTTAGAAGACATGCAAACAAATGCTATAGAGGTTGAAGCAAATAGGCCTGCCTCAACTAAGTTAAAAGCCAAAGCTGAAAAAGCCCAAAGAAAATTAAAATAAAATCAGGAAGCTTCTTCTTCCTCTAAATCTAAAAATGAAGACTAAAAAATAGATGAAATCACATCACTTCTTAGAAACCTTTCAAATAGGATTTCTAAGATTGAAACGCAACCTAGAATAGTCCAACAAACTGTTACTAGACCCCAAACACAAATTCAAGGTCAGTTCAAAAAGGCTCCTCAATTACAAATTCTTCAGAGACCAAACAATGATCAACAAGTACCTACACTACTGTTGATTGATAATCAACAACCTAATGAATACTTTATCAATCACTAAAGATATTGATAACATAGACAATACATCTATTCAGACTGCCATTGTCCCTGTCCCTCAAAGTCAAATCTCTTAAGAAGACCAAGAGACTTCTCAGGTCTCTAAATATCAAGCCTTTTCTGAGTTTTTAATTGCAAAACTTAACAGAAGGTATGACTTAACACCTAGAGCAGGCCTGGTAGACCTCCTAAATAGTAAAAACTCTGTCATAATTGGGCCTCAAGTGAAAGCTGTTGAAACTCAAACTACTTCTATTCAACCTCTAAATCAGCCAAATGATACTACACAAATTGATAAAACTATATTGACTGCTTTTAATGTTGAAAAAGAGATAGAAAGAGTTAAAATTCCTATTCCACTTTCAGAACTTTCTAAAAACCCTGGATATAAGGGTCAAGTTTCAAAATGGATTCAAAACTCTAGTGTGGATGCTGAAGGGGACATTATTAGTCTGCAAAATGAGAGACCCACAATAGCTTTTGGTCTTAGTTCTGACATAATCGATGAATCCATACCACCTTTCTACGTGACTTTGAAAGTACATGACTCTTTACTATACAATTGTATGTTGGATTTTGGAGCTTCACACAATCTAATGCCAAAGGTTATTATGGAGCAAATTACTTTGGAAATCGGTCGAACTTATCATGACCTATATACCTGACTCTAAAAGAGTGCAACGTTTAAGACTTATAAAAGACCTAGTGGTAACCTTACACCAAATACCAGTCAAAATTATTGTATTGGACATAGTATTCACTGATATTCCCCCTAAGTTTGGAATGCTTTTGTCAAGATCATGTTGTGCCAAACTAGGAGGGAGTCTTCAAATGGATATGTATTTTGCTACTATTCCTGTATATGGGGGAGAAAACCCTAGGTTATAAAGGGAAGTCAGATTCTTAAACACTGTCTGCAAAGCAGATCAAGCTAGAAACCATCCCATTTATGCAGTTGACCAAGACTTTAGTTGCTTCCAACTATCTTCAAATGCTTCACATAATTCTCAACTTAAGATTGAGGATGTAGTTGAAACTCCTAAATCTGCTCAAACTGATATTTGGAAACTTTTCTTTGATGGATATTGTACCAAAGATGGAGCTGGAGCAGGTATTGTTTTAATCTCACCTGAGAAAGAGAACATCACTCAATCATGCCAATTAGATTTTGAGTTCACAAATAACATTGCTGAATATGAAGCTTTTATTCTAGGATTATAGTTTGCTAAAAGTTTAAAGGTGAAAAATTTGAGTGTCTACTAATTCAGAACTTATAGTAAGACATGTTAGGAATCTTTTTCAAACAAAGCATCCTAGGCTCAGGTCTTACAGAAATGAAGTTTGGGATACAATTAAAAATTCCTTTAATGCTTTTAATATAACTTTCATTCATAGAAATGAAAACATTCATGTAGATTCTTTAGCTTTTTCTGCTAGTTATTTTAAGATACTAGACCAAATTCAAATACAATACCAAATTCAAGTCAAGTATAAGCCATCCATTCCAGATAATCTAAAGTATTGGCAAATATTTGAAGATGATGAACAACTAAAATCCTTTCTCCAAGTTATTGATGAATTTTCTGTCTTACAAATTGAAGAAGATAAATCAGACATGAATGAAACTACTAAAGAAAAAGAAAATTCAGATCTAAATACAAAAGTAGCTGATCATGATATTATACAACTGTCAAATAATTTTATTCCTAGAGGCCTTGTTCCTTTAGAAAAACTATTTGATCAAAATGATGTTCCTAGAAAATCCACTCTCTGCTTCTCCAGAAGATGATATTGAAGAAACTAATATTGGGACTGATGAAGAGATTAAAAACATTAAAATTCGTGCATCTCTAATTCCTGAAGTTAAAATTGAATACATTAAACCTCTTAAGAATTAAAAAGATTTTTTTTCTTGGTCTTATGTTGATCTGAAAACATATGACACATCTCTGATAGAGCATAAAATCCTATTAAAACCTGAAGCAAAACCTTATCAGCAAAAACTAAGAAGAATTAATCCAGTTCTGCTTCCTATCATAGAAAAAGAACTTAAGAAGCTTTTAGATGCCCAAATAATTGTTCCCTTAAGATACTCTGATTGGGTAGCTAATTTAGTTCCTGTCAGAAAGAAAAATGGAGAAATTAGACTCTGTGTGGACTTCAAAAACCTTAAGAAATCATCTCTAAAGGATAACTATCCACTGCCAAATTTGGATCAGCTACTCCAAAGGGTTTCTGGTGCTAATAGGCTTTCAATGCTTGATGGATTTTCTGGTTATAACCAGATAATTGTAAATCCAGAAGATAGAGAAAAGATTGCCTTTACCACACTCTGGGGTACATTCTTGTATGCCAGAATGCCTTTTGGGTTATAAAATGCAAGAGAAACATTCCAAAGAGCTATGTATTTAGCTTTTGTTGGCAAGGTGAATAAATTTGTTTTTATTTATCTTGATGATTTAACGGTTTTCTCTAATTCAGATCAGAAGCATATAAAACACTTGATGAATGTTTTTGACAGATGTAGAAAAATGGAATATCTCTCAACCCCAAGAAGTCTCTGTTTGCCATCAAAGAAGGAAAGTTGTTGGGACACATCATTTCAAAGGAAGGAGTGGTGATAGATCCTAAAAGAGTATCTGCTATTCAATCATTATCACTGCCAAGAAATAAGAAAGAAATCCAAGCCTTTTTAGGAAAAATTAACTTCTTGAGAAGATTCATTCCTAACTATGCTGAAATAGTTAAAGATATAACCGACATGCTTAAAAATAATCATGATGTTAAATGGACTATTCCTCCTGTTGACCACACTTTGTCAACTACCCCATAGCAGTACACCCCCATTTTTTCAAATGGGATTCGTCATGTTCGACGTGGTCGCGACATTCAGATTCCATCATCAGTCGACAATTTTTATAAATGATGTAAACCCATTCTGCATGTTATGATGTAAATGATCTAAGTAAGACCGTCCATGTATGTAACAACCTAGGTAAGCCTAGTATGTTGTTTGATGATTTCCATTCTAGGAGGTTTTTTATCTCACTGATTCACGTAAGTGATCGGCAGAGTTTTTCCCTCCAGCCTCACCCCAAAGCTAGGGTGGATTTTATCATCAGCATACTAAGTGAGTCCTAGTGTTTTTATCGAGTCCCTGTAAAAGTAGTATGAGCTATTTGGTCTACTAGATCATGTTTTGAGTTGCAGAATTGGCTATTTATTTGAGGGTCTATACGAATGGGTTTTCCTCCTTCATGTATGTAAATGTATTATCTCATGTAAAAGAGGGTTGGAAAAATAATTATAATCCCCTCTTAGTCAATTAATTAAATTTTTTGGTCAATTAATTAATAAAATCTTAAACCAGAAATTTAATTAATTTAGGGTCCTAAGTTAGGATTAAATATTTAAAGGAAAAATTTGTGGGTCCTTGGAAAATGATTTTGAAAGCCCCAGGCCAAGGGAATATTGAGAATTTTAAGAAATATTGGACCTTTGGGCCTTGGTGGTTAAGTCAAGGTCAAAATTTTGGGGTAATTAACTCAAAAATAATATTTTTGAGTTAATTAAAATTGAATTAAATGATAAATTCGTTTTTCCCCAAAATTTTAATTTCAACGCTCCGGATTAAAAGATAATTAAATCTTTTGGACGGTTGAGATTATTTTGACGAGGATCATCCAAACTAGTCGTTAGAGATCTTGTCCTATAAATTTAGAGGTCTTTCTCATTCTTGAGTCATCCGATCTCAGGATTGTGCACTTGTTCTTAGAAGCTCTTGTAAATTTTTGAGGAATAAAGCATAAAGACTTTGGGGTTACAAATCTGGATGTTCCTTCTCAGATCTGTGTGGTGAATTGTCTCTAAACTCTGCTACTTTGTTTCTTGTATTTTATGGTTGATGGCCTTCATGGATTAATCTGCATACAGGTATCTTGTGCAGTTTTATGGGTTTATGAAATAACATTCTGATTTTTCTGCAAAGGTCTCATGTTGTTTTCTTAAATCTCTATCGATTTAAGATTCAGATCTAAGTGTGCAGGGAATTTTTTTTTTTTAAGATTGGGCGTCCGGGGAAGTCTTCGGTTGGACCAGCCGACTCTCAATAAACATAAATCTGATAAGCTCTTTATTTGTTAAATTCCAGGTCTATCTTACGATATTTGTGATTTTGCAGGGTTTCAAAGGCTTGTGCCTCTCATTTAAAAATTTTAATTTCTAAATTGTGCTGAAATGGACTTAAATCTGGCTATGAGAGCCTCCCAAATTGTAAATTAGGCTTGTAAATTTGTAGTTATTTCTTGGATCTGATAGTTTGTTTCTGTATACAGTTTTGGTTCTTTTTGGGTTTATTGCAGGAGTGCAGGAAGTTTTTTTTTTCTCAAAATATCTTTAAATCTGAGCAGGATCTGGCCTCAAGATTGGGTCAACTTCCAAATCCGGGCATAATTTCAAAGGAAAGGATCTCTGGTGCATTTAATTAGCATAAAAATCCGAGTTTTGAAAGAAAGAAAAATTTTAAATTTGTTGGGTGGATTTTTTGAATGTATTGGGTTTTTTTCACACTGCATATCCACCATCTATCTCCCATTGAGACCTATCGATCTGCATTAAACGCCCTCAGCTTCCCTCTCTGCAGTCGATTTCCCAATCACTACCTTCCTCCAGTCGTTCTGTCCTCATTTCTCACGCCCGTCTTCCTTTCCATCGATTTTCTTCTCCATTAAAATTTCTCATACCCTTGCCATTCGATTTCCAGGTCTGCCGTCCATCTTTCTGTCTCGTCCCTCCAGTTCTGTCCGCCTTTCCTCAATCCTCTGCGTGGATTTCTAATTTGTCGAGATCCCATTCTCCACGCTGCGCTCAACTGTCATCCCTCTCCCAACCGTCCATCGATTTGCATCTCTCTCTACTCAGTCGGATCCACCTGCAAACACACCACATCGAACGCAGCATAAGCTCCTCCGCTCGTGCCCTACCTCCTCGTCGACCTGCAAGACAAACGCAAACATTGAAAACGAAATTATTCATATGCGTTTTTTTTTTTAAAGTGGTTTCATAATTCAAAATTTTTGAGTCGGCTTTTGATTAGGTTTTTTTTTTTTAGTTTTAGATTTCAATAGTTGTTTCTTTTATCGTATAGGTTTTAGTCATATATTTTAATTAGATTTTTCAAATCGATTTTTTTTGGGTTAGCGTTTAGTGTAGAAAGTTCGATGTTTAATTTTAGACTTTAGGTTTTGATTTTTGATTTTAGATTTTAATTCTAACTTAGATTTAAATCTAATTTGTCTAGATAATTAGTTAGTTTAGCCTTTAGAGTTTAATTGTTAGTTTTGTTTCAAATTTAATTTTTTAGCTTTTAGATTTTAATTTTTTAGGTTTCATTTAATTTTTAATTCTAGTTGTATTTTAATTTAGATTTAGATATTTTAGCGTATTTTAGATTAAAAAATAAAAATAATAAAAAAATATATAAAAATTTCAAAATTCTAAAAAAATTAGAAAATTAGAAATATAAAAAATTTCAAATTTTTTATATTCAAATGCGCTAATTTTATCTAAAGTTTGACTGTGAAACATTTTGATTTTCGAACTGGGTTATAACTAGAATATCTTATTTTTCGGAAATCTTTCAAGCATCTTGCATTCTCATATTATTGTTATTCATGGTTGTGGCATTTTCAATTAAATATCACTGTGATCAATCGTGTTTTAATAAGCAGCAGTTAATTATCACTTACTTGTTTATAATTGCATAACGGGACTTTGTTGGACTCCATAAGGCATTGGTCTTAAACGTGAAATCTAATTTGGATCTGTGGAATCTCGTTCATTCTATCAAGTTTGATGTTTTAGCTGTGTCTCCTGGATTTGTCATCCTCATTTATAATAGGGTATACCTCCCTTAGCTTGCAAGGAGACAGCTTAAATAGAGAGATTGGGGATAAGGGTGACAGCCCCCAATCATGTTGTCACACAGATTGTCCAGGCACCGCGACAACGCCTGCTATATATGCTTTTGATCAAATCAAGAAATCCATTTTTGAAGCTCCTACCTTGGCCAACCCTAATTATTCTTTACCTTTCAATATATTCTCCTTTGCTTCCGAAACCACCCTTGTTGCTCTCCTTTTGCAGAAAAAATGAAGATTCTGATGACAACCCATAGAATTTTTCAGTAAGGTTATGCGAGATGCTGAACTCAACTATGATATTATTGAAAACAAGCCTATGCCCTGGTTCAAGCCCTAAAATCTTTCAAAATGTATGTCCTTCACTCATCTATTACTGCTTATGTCCCTAACAGTGCTGTAAAAACTTTTATTACCCAACCAGACAGTGATGGAAGAAGAGGAAGGTGGATCACTCAAATCCTTGAGTTTGACCTCACTATTAAAACCACTAAGTTAGTAAAGGGACAAGGTTTAGCTAAATTGTTAGCTGAATCCAATTGCAAAGTTTTAGGCATAAATTCTGTTTTTGAAATCTCTGAGAAGCATACACAAGAACCTTCTTCAAATTTAGAAAGGGAGAATCCACAAGAACCTTCCTTAAATTTAAAAAGGGAGAATCCACAAGAACCTTCCCAAGATTCTCAAGGAAAGAATCCATAAGAACCTTCTCCTTCAACTCAAACAGTTCCTGTTCACATTGATGTAAAGTTTGTACTATCAGATTGGTATGCAAATATTGTACATTTTCTGATCAATTTTGAGTGTTCTATTGAGTTTTCAAAGAGCCAGTGCAAAACACTTAAATTGAAATCTATCAAATACCGTATTATCAATGCCAACTTGTACTGGAAAGATCCTCTCAAAATTTTGTTACTTTGTTTAACAGAAATTGAAACAGAAGGAATCATTGACCAATTTCATGCAGGGATTTGTGGAAGACATTATGCTTGGAGAGGGCCACCGCATACAAGATACTAAGAGCAGGTTTTTGTTGGCCTACCTTGTTCTCACAAGTAGGAGCAAAGATCAGAAGTTGCTTTCCATGTCAGATGTTTGTTGGTAAGCAAAAATGAGCAGCTCTTCCATTAGTTCTAGTTGTTGTTTCGGCACCATTCCTTCAGTGGGGACTAGATTTTATAGGAGAAATTCACCCACCTTCAAGCAATCAACACAGATGGATTTTAACTGCCACAGACTATTTCACCAAGTGGGTGGAGGTCATTCCAGTCAGAAATGCTACAGATACAGTAGTGATCAAATTTATGGAAGAAAACATTCTTTCTAGATTTGGTTGCCCTCAACAAATAGTGACTGATAATGCCACAACATTCAGTAGTATAAAGATAATTGAATTCTGCAAAAGATATCAAATTTTGCTGCATCATTCAACCCCTTATTATCCTCAAGGAAATGGTCTTGCAAATTCATCTAACAAGGCCCTGGTTAAAGTAATAAAAAAGACTCTTGAAGATCATAAGAAAAATTGGGACAGTCATCTCATATATGCAGTTTGGGCAAACAGGATTTCTCCCAAAATATCAACAGGTAAATCTCCATTCCAACGGGTTTATGGTAAAGAGGCCATTTTCCTACTAATTTGGCTCTTCATGTTCTTAAATTTCTACAAGAATCTACTGATGAACCTGATGATTTTTCTAGAAGGATAAATCAAATTATTGAATTAAATGAAAACAGAGATGATATTCAATATAAATTGATAAAGTATCAGAATAAGATGAAGAGTCTTTTTGACAGAAAGGCGAGGGAAAGAGACTTCAGAGAAGGTGATCTAGTTTTGAGATGGGATGCTAGAAGGGAAGACAGAGGTAAACATGGAAAATTTGATAACTTATGGTTTGGACCTTTGAGCATTGCTGAAGTGAAAGAAAACAATACATTTGTTCTACAAAATTTGGAAGGACAGTTCACTACACTGCCTGTCAATGGCAGATTTTTGAAACATTACATACAGTACTGAAGAAGATTCTGAATCATCATTGAATATCACCACTTTCTTTTAAAAAACATTTGAAGTCTGTTTTGATTTCACAACAAAGACTCCATAGCTCGAGGAGAAGGCACTTGGATTTGCTTGTTCTCTGCATCCCATAGGGGGAAGCAGTCCCCAACTAGAGCTGATGTTGTAAAATTATTGTAATATTCCTAATTAGCAACAGCTAATTGGAATATTCGATTTTTGTATAGTTTTGCCGACTATAGTTTATTAATAAATTAAAAGTGAGAAGAGGGGTCTAACTCACTTAAGCAAATTAGAGCATTCCCCTAGTAGCCCAACATTATAACTTATGGGGAGCCATGGGGGTCCAACACCACGCAGAGGAAGGGACCCACGTAGCCTCTAGGAGCATCTGCGCAGTTGGTGAGGAGCACGTGGAAGAGAGAGAGACCACGTTAGGGTTTTGGAGAGAGGTCAGCGTTATAAAAGACGGGATAGCCTCCTCATTTGGATCATTCTTGTGGTTGATGATTTTGAGCTAGACATTTGTCTTCTTGAGCACGCTGGCTGTTGAGCCTGTCTGCAGCACTGTTTAGTGCGTTGAGTGTCTCCGGTTGGAGATCTCGCCCTTAGCCCTGGGGGACTTCGAGTGCCTGCTCGGGTAAGGTTTCTTCTTCAGTCTTTAGCAGGACGTTTGGTTGGTTGTTTTGCTGAGGAGCTGGGCTCTTCTTGTGACTGCACAGTCCCTAGGAGAGAGGACGTTGTTCTTCTTGGAGGTGTTCAGGTTCGGGGTTTCTGCAGGAGTTTCAGTTGATATCCGGAGTAGAGGATTAGTCTTTGCCAGTAAGAGGGTTCCTGAGGAGTTTGTGGCACTGTTTCAGCTATTTTCATTTGGCACCTGCGCTGAGCCTTGCAGAGGCAGCGTAATTCCTTGAGGAGGGTTTCTTTGGTGATTTTCGGAGGCTGACCATTATTGATATGGTTTCTGGGTTTTGTCCGGGTTGGCGAGTACAGGTGATTTGCAGAGTTTCAGCTCATTCCGGCAAGGGGAGCAGCCCCTAGCTTCCAGTCCACCAGCAGCAGCAGCAGTTTCCGGCGGTTTTCCAGCAGCTGGGACGCAGTTTCTTAGAGCAGCCATTTCCTGTCTTTCTGAGAGAGTTCTTCACTTGCCTTGATCAAGATTAGGTGCTATCATTCTGATCATCTATTGTATTTCATCATATTTCTCAGATTAATAAAAAGGCATAGCATTTCCGACATTTTTATGAGTATTTGGTTTATGTTCTATTTCTGGCATTTTCTGTATTGTCGTATGCTCGTATTGCCATCTATTTCCCTTTCGGGATATTACAGTGGTATCAGAGCATAGATCTGGCTCAGCCTGTGGAGCTAGCAGTCTATGACACCGAGGGATAAACCCTACATCTGTTACAGAGGTAGGAAATATAGAGACATTGAGCGTAGGTCGGAAAACACCTACGGAGAGGGAGACCGTGTTCGAGTGGTGGACACAGATCAGGAGCAGCCTGTGATAGGAACAGAGCAGGAGCAGCCTGTGGTGGACGCATAGCAGCAGGGTCCTATGGCAGGGGACGATGATGATGTGAAGAGATTTGGGGAAGAGCTCCTCAAATCAGTACAGGATCTGTCGAGACAGATTGAGACGATGGGGCAGAGATTCACCGCTGTGGAGGCTAGACAGTGTGAAACCCCAAGGGGTTTTCAGATTGGTGAGGGATCAGGCACATCCCACCATATGTCGGAGCGTGAGGCTACCCCCCTTATGGCATCGCATGCACCCACGTGATCCACTATGCCCACCTTCCTAGGTGCGGACACAGGGGCAGGAGCACAGCAGGAGCCAGAGCCTGGCCACATGGGTGACTACTTTGCATAGTACCAGGCATACGGGCAGGAGTTTAGGGAGGCTCTCTCGTTCAGAGACTTTGTTCAGCTCCAGCGGGACAGTAGACCCCGCGATCATCACAGAGGGCACCGGCATCATCATGATGGGGACAACTACCGCACAGCTAGCAGGTTTAATTTGCCCACGTTTGATGGTTCATCAAACAGTTCGGAAAAATCTTGGGTGGAGAAGCTGGACATCTATTTCCAGCTTAACCAGATGTCGGAGACAGAGGCCATTAAGGTGGCAACATTACATTTGGATGGTGAGGCCCAGGACTGGTGGTTTCATGGGATGATGACACTTGGGCATTTTACGGTGACGACATATGCCGAGTTTACCAGGAGAGTGATAGAGCGTTTTGACCGGAGGGATCCGGAGCAACACTTTGTTGAGCTGACAAGGCTCAAGCAGACTAGGAGCCCAGAGACTTACATTGCGGATTTCTTGAGGATTTCAGTGATGGTGCCAGATCTATCCGCAGCTCGGATGATCTACATGTTCGTGGAGGGATTAGTAGAGCCACTTCGTGGCCTAGTCAGGTCAACTAGACCAGCTACACTTCAGGACGCTATCAGCAGGACCCGAGATTTACAGGATGTCTTACCCAGGACTCGGACACCTTATCCCCAGAGACAGGCTTTTCAGCGTAAGGGGAAGGACGTGAGGATACCGCCTCCCAAGGGGAATCCCGGACGGGTGCAGGTTGATGATGATGCCAGGAGGGAGATGAAGAAGAAGCGGTTGTGCTTCACCTGCCAGGAGCCATGGGCACCGGGACATAGATGTGCTGCTGGGAAAGCACATTTCATTGAGATTTTCTCCGAGAGCAGCGGGGAAGAGGATGAGGAGGATGATTTGGAGGCAGGAGATTGTCATACAGTGCAGGATACTTTGCCACCTCCACCACCAGCAGCAGGTGGTGCGTCGTTTGCACCTACTGGAGGAGCCCTTGCAGCATTGCGGGGAGTCCCCAAGTATTTGACGCTGCGCGTACGAGGGACAGTACGTGGCCAGCGAGTATCAGTTTTGGTCGATAGTGGGGCAACCCATAACTTCATCGATGCACAGATAGTTGAGCGGAGAGGTATACAGACTGAGAGCTTCGATGGATTTTCAGTTTTGGTCCCAGGAGATCAGACCATGGTGTGTGCTCGATATGTTCCCGAGTTATCAGTGACGATGGGCACCTATACATTGACAGATCACTTTTTTGTGGTCAATATTCCGGACACCAACATGATACTGGGTGTTCAGTGGCTTATCACTCTAGGGAAGGTCACGATGGATTGGAAGGCCCTAGAGATGGAGTGGGATGATGCCAAGACAGGGAGGCATGAGAAGATACGGGGACAACACACATACCCGCCTCAGACTGTTTCGGCACATCAGATGGAGGCAACCTTCCGCAAGGGAGACATAGAGTGGGCAGTAGAGTTGCGGGCATCACAGGCAGCGACTTCATGACAGGCAGGTCACCCAGAGGTACAGACCATCCTTGACAGGTATGCCACAGTATTCGGGGATATTCCGCTAGGACAACCACCGGATCGAGGGTTTGAGCATACCATTGAGCTTGAGCAGGGTATATAGGCGGTGATTACCACACCCTATAGGCATCCCAAGGCCTATCGGGATGAGATTGAGCGAGCCATTCATGAGTTGCTGGCCCTTGGGCACATTCGACTGAGCACAAGTCCTTTTGCTTCTTCCGTGGTGTTGGTGAAGAAGAAGGACGGCACATTGCGGTTGTGCATTGACTACAGGGCTCTGAACAAAAAGACCCTGAAGAACAGGTACCCCATTCCCAGGATTGATGAGTTGATGGACGAGTTGAGAGGAGCACAGTTCTTCTCGAAGATTGATTTGAGATCTGGGTACCATCAGATTCGCGTGAGGGAACAGGACATTCCCAAGACCGCCTTCAGGTGTCATTATGGGCACTTCGAGTTTCTGGTTATGCCTTTTGGGCTGACCAACGCACCCGCCACCTTTCAGTCGTGCATGAACCATATCTTCCGCAGTCATCTGAGGAAGTTTGTATTGGTTTTTTTCGATGACATACTCATATATAGCAGGACTTGGGAGGAGCATCTCCAACATATTGAGACAGTATTGCGCATCTTGGAGGAGCAGCAGTTCTATGCCAAGCTCTCCAAATGTGAGTTTGGATTGACGGAGATGTTGTACTTGGGACATATCATAGGCATGGACGGGGTGAGAGTCCATGAGGAGAAGATCCGGGCCATCAGAGATTGGCCAGAGCCGAGGAACGTGACTGAGCTTCATGGATTCATTGGCATTTGCACTTACTACAGGAAGTTCGTCAAGGGTTTCTCACAGCTCGCTGCACCCCTCACAGATTTGACAAAGAAGGGGGCATTCAGTTGGTCAGATACAGCACAGCGAGCCTTTGATAGGCTCAAGGAGGTGATGAGTAGCTGCCCCGTGCTTGCATTGCCGGATTTCACGCAGCCATTTGTCTTGGAGTGCGATGCGTCAGGAGAGGGGATCGGCGCAGTATTGATGCAGGGTGGTCACCCTATAGCTTTTGAGAGCCGGAAGCTCCTTTCGCATGAGAGGTTGTATTCTATATACGACAAGGAGATGTTGGCCATTATGCATGCATTGGCCAAATACCGGCAGTATCTAGTGGGCAGTAGATTCAGGGTGAGATCCGATCACAACAGCCTCAGGTTCTTTCTGGAGCAGAAGCAGTTGTAGGAGAGGCAGTAGAAGTGGATCAGTAAGATCCAAGCATATGACTTTGACATTGAGTATGTTAAAGGTAAGAATAACGTGGTAGCAGATGCCCTTTCACGTAGACCGGCTACGTTATCTCTTATGAGCTTGGATACAGATTGGAGGGCTCGACTGTTAGTGGAGTACTCCAAGGACAGGTTTGCATGTGAGGTGCTGGATGGACAGGTAGCAGATGACAGGTACACGGTGATTGATGAGATCATCTATTACAGGGACAGGATCTTCTTGACTGAGGGATCTCAGCTTAAGAAGAAGATACTCCATGCTTCACACGATTCTCCATTGGCTGGCCATCAGGGGTTTACCAAAACCTACAGGGCCATTAGAGAGAGGTTCTCATGGAAGGGCCTCAAGGAGGACATACTCCAGCATGTCAGGGAGTGCGATGTTTGTCAGAGGAACAAGGGAGAGATGAGCCATCCCGCAGGATTGTTGCAGCCTCTTCCCATTCCAGAGGGGAAATGGGAGAGCATATCGATGGACTTCATCACAGGATTGCCCATGGTGTAGGGCAAGGATTGTATCTTTGTCGTCGTTGATCGACTGACGAAGTATGCGCACTTTTTCGCTATATCCGCGCACTACACAACAACACAGGTGGCAGAGCTGTTCTTCAGAGAGATCTTCAGGCTGCATGGTCTTCCTAAGACCATTATCAGTGACAGGGACAGCCGCTTCATGGGCGGATTCTGGCAGGAGCTTTTCCGGCTAATGGGGACAGAGTTGACACCGAGCACTAGTTATCACCCACAGATAGATGGACAGACAGAGATAGTTAACAAGTGGCTGGAGGGCTACTTGCGTAACTATGTCAGTGGGCAGCAGCGAGCATGGTTGAAGTGGCTGCATCTGGGAGAGTATTGCTACAACACGACGTATCACATGACCATTGGTATGTCACCATTCTATGCTTTGTATGGGTATCATCCTTTATCTTTTGCGGACGTGATGTTTGGTGCTAGCAAGGCTCCGAGAGCCAAGATTTGGATCCAAGAGAGTCAGGACATCCTCCGAGCTCTCAAGGATAACATGGCCACAGCGCAGAACCAACAGAAGCTGTATGCTGATAGGAGTCGGGTGGAGAGACAGTTTGAGGTAGGAGACTTGGTCTACCTACGATTACAACCATACCGACAGTCGTCACTAAAGCAGAAGGGGGCCGAGAAGCTCAAGCCCCGCTTTTATGGGCCATACAGGGTGATATGCAGGATCAGACAGGTTGCATATGAGTTAGAGCTGCCCCAAGGCAGCAAGATTCATAATGTTTTTCACGTATCATGCCTGAAGAAGGCATTGGGACAGCAGGTGACAGTTATGGATGAGCTACCACCCACGGATGACGAGGGGCATTTGGTGTTGCAGCCAGAGGCTATTATTGATACGAGGGAGAGGCAGCTATGGAGCAGGACGGTCCGGGAATTCTTGGTGAGGTGGAAGAATTTACCAGATGAGGATGCCACTTGGGAGAATGAGAAGATTCTGCAGCATCCATCCCTTCAGTTGCTTGAGGTCAAGCAACATTTTGCCGGGGGAGACTGTAATATTCCTAATTAGCAACAGCTAATTGGAATATTCAATTTTTGTATAGTTTTGCCGACTATAGTTTATTGATAAATTAAAAGTGAGAAGAGGGGTCTAACTCACTTAAGCAAATTAGAGCATTCCCCTAGTAGCCCAACGTTATAACTTATGGGGAGCCATGGGGGTCCAACACCACGCAGAGGAAGGGACCCACGTAGCCTCTAGGAGCATCTGCGCAGTTGGTGAGGAGCACGTGGAAGAGAGAGAGACCACGTTAGGGTTTTGGAGAGAGGTCAGCGTTATAAAAGATGGGATAGCCTCCTCATTTGGATCATTCTTGTTGTTGATGATTTTGAGCTAGACATTTGTCTTCTTGAGCACGCTGGCTGTTGAGCCTGTCTGCAGCACTGTTTAGTGCGTTGAGTGTCTCCGGTCGGAGATCTCGCCCTTAGCCCCGGGGGACTTCGAGTTCCTGCTCGGGTAAGGTTACTTCTTCAGTCTTTAGCAGGAGGTTTGGTTGGTTGTTTTGCTGAGGAGCTGGGCTCTTCTTGTGACTGCGCAGTCCCTAGGAGAGAGGACGCAGTTCTTCTTGGAGGTGTTCCGGTTTGGGGTTTCTGTAGGAGTTTCAGTTGATATTCGGAGTAGAGGATCAGTCTTTGCCAGTAGGAGGGTTCCTGAGGAGTTTTTGGCACTGTTTCAGCTATTTTCATTTGGCACCTGTGCTGAGCCTTGCAGAGGCAGCGTAATTCCTTGAGGAGGGTTTCTTTGGTGATTTTCTGAGGCTGACCATTATTGATATGGTTTCTGGGTTTTGTCTGGGTTGGCGAGTACAGGTGATTTGCAGAGTTTCAGCTCATTCCGGCAAGGGGAGCAGCCCCTAGCTTCCAGTCCACCAGCAGCAGCAGCAGTTTCCGGCAGTTTTCCAGCAGCTGGGACGCAGTTTCTTAGAGCAGCCATTTTCTGTCTTTCTGAGAGAGTTCTTCACTTGCCTTGAGCAAGATTAGTTGCTATCATTCTGATCATCTATTGTATTTCATCATATTTCTCAGATTAATAAAATGGCTTAGCATTTCCGGCATTTTTATGAGTATTTGCTTTACGTTCTATTTCTGGCATTTTCTGTATTGTCGTATGCTCGTATTGCCATCTATTTCTCTTTCGGGATATTACAATTATTTAGTTTTGATAAGTTAGCATGTTTAATCAAAATAGATTAAAAAAATGCTAAGATAGGATATGGATGAAAGAAAAATAAATTAAACAATGTTAGGCTTATTATGTGTTTTATACATCCATATCAAGATAAAATGTTAGGTTAGATTGCCTTAAAGAAAGGAGGCAAAATAAAAAATAAAATGTTACGATGCCAAAGAAAAATGAAGGCTTTAGTGTACAAAAATGAAAAATATATGGCTGCAAGCTCAAATGCGCCTTTTCATAAATTTATAAGTTAATTATGATTAATTTCTTTAAAAAGGGGATTAATTTTTTATTAAATTATAAACATTCAAACCTAAAGTTTAGGGTGCATAAATTATTTGAATCCTAAAGTCACTCTGCGCTTTGACCGTTTGCCTACCGCATTACCATGTTTCATTGGTGGACCCACCTTGCCTATTCACATCAGCCTATCGCAAACTTCGTTGCCAAACATTTTTGATATAACCTTCGATCCCCGAAATGCGATAAGTCTACATTCTTGTCTGGTACACTAGATTTATCTTTCCACTTTACCTTTATCGTAATCGCATATCGCAGTTTCATAATCGCATATCGCATATCGCATATCGTTTGCCTACCGCATTACCATGTTTCATTGGTGGACCCACCTTGCCTATTCACATCAGCCTATCGCAAACATCGTTGCCAAACATTTTTGATATAACCTCCGGTCCCCGAAATGCGATAAGTCTACATTCCTATCTGGTACACCATATTTATCTTTCCACTTTACCTTTATCGTAATTGCCAGATCCCATAAACCCCCGAGTGCGATAACACTCCCATTTTGTGTTGCGCCCCTTTAGCCTCAAAACATTTGAAAACCCTTATATGCTTCGGGCCGCTTATATATTTCTTTACTTAGGCACATTTCCATTTCTGCTTTAAACTTTCGAAAGGGACCCACCTTACCTTTTCGCATCGCTATATCGTAAATTTCATTGTTTCCACTTACCTCCACCTTCCTGATTCCCCGGTTGCGATTAAAGTGGGGCCCTTACCTGTTACGTAAGCCATTGCTGATCGTATATTGCAATTCCTCCGTGCCATTCATTTGTATCACTCACCCCGATCCCTGATATGCGATTTGCGATACCAAAACTTTTCCTCGATTGCGATATAAAGTGGGACCATTTCTCCCTACTACATCATCTCTTCCCCCATCGTATATCGCATTATCCAATTCCCAAATGATATGTTGTCTGTTCCGACTCATCGATATACGATCTGCGATAAGCCTTTTGACCTCTTGATTTGCAATAAGTCCCAAAAGCTCCCAGTTGTGATTTGCGATGCGATTAGTAGGTCCTACCACTTATTACCTCCGCCATTATCTCCACTCCACATTGTTTTCGCCATTCTATCCAAAATGTTTGTTTATAAAGGGTTTTCCACTATTTAAATAGATAATTGGGTTTTTGCCAATTATTAAAGTAATAAAGGATTTTACTGTTTAAACTTTGCCAAAGCCACAAAGATTAATTCAAAAGACAGTTAGCAGAAGCCGCCAGTTCACAGGACAACATTACAGCCAGCGTAGCCTATTAGTAGGCCTACTCATCAACAGTCCCCAAAACTGGAACATATCTTTCAACAATTTCCTTCTTTCTATCATATTATACTATTTTTGTAAATTAGTTTAGGATAATTTCTTAGTCTTGGAATTAGTATAAATAACTCTCATTTCGAGTTATTAAGGGTTGCACCCTTGGATGAACATTTTGTAAGCAACAGTACAAGCTTTTGATCATTAATAATAAAATAAGGATTCTGGATTTGTTTCATACAACTTTGTCCCCTTGTAAGTTCTTCCTGTTTATCATTTCATATTGTTTCTACATGTATTTAATTGTTATGAAGATAAGTCTTAGATTCTTACTGAAGTTATTATCTATATCAGAGAATGATTTACCGAGCTATTTGTTTATGTAAGTCCCTCTCATCGATAAATTATCAGCATCTTCATAATGTTAAATATGTTTTGTTAAACTTTTAGACATTGTTTGAAATTTTTCACACTTACGATCATTCAAATATTCTTTTTGAATAATTAAAATAATCATATCTCCTTACATATTTAGCTTAATCACCTACAAAATCTAAATTATTGTGTGGAATAAAGAAACAACCATTTGTCTTATTAATTAATACTATCTAAAAGTTTAAACACAGTTGCTGCAAATTGTTTTATGCATTGGTCATCCAAAAATTCCAAACTTAAAACAAAACAAAACATTATAGATGTTTTGGCATAATTATTGACCCCAATTATCTCAAAGGACAACATCATCCATCTTAGCTTCCATGACATCCATCTTAGCTTCCACGCCTTTCTTCAAAACTCCATTTCATTTTTTGTTACTCTTTGCAAGAGCGAAATTTGTTGCACTTGTTCTTTTAATTTTAATATATTATGTTGCACTTCTTCCTCTTCATGAGTCATAGTAGAGCCTTCTGAGGGCTTAATGGGTGTTGAATTCTTTTTGGAAGCATTTTAGAATCCAATGCTGATATCTCTGTTTCAATATACCCTTGGAATCACTTCAAACTTATTTTTCGAACAATATTTATGCAATTTGAAAAAAAAATACACACCTTTTTCTTGCTTTTGAGGAGCTCGATATTGAAATTGATATATCTCTGTAATTTCAGATCCCCAAGATTTTATCTTTAGTCCTTTAATATCCCTCTGAATCTTTTTTCCAATGCCATTGGTCTGACCTGATTTGGATTCTTCAAGGAAAAGTTATGCCCAATCTCCCACAATGACCTAATTATGGATTGTTTCAGTAGAGTGAACTTGTACGATGTGCCACGTGTCACTATTTCCTCCTTTGACTCTGAAATCGATAGATAGGAATTACAGTCCGTGTATTTTCAGCCACTTTTTACAGAATTCTTATCCGATAATTAGAGAGAGAGTTATGACGATTTTTCCAAAGTCACCTCTTTGAGATGAAATTCGGGAGCCTGCAAAAACCCTAACTTCCACAGATCATATCTCCTAAAATATTGCGAACCAAGATCTGAAATTTGTACACAAAGTTCCTCAGGGTTTCTTCACAAATGGGTTTTTTTTTTTAGCTTTTGAACCTTTGTATAAAAAAAGTGATAGCGAAAATGGCATGATGACCTGATTGAAACAATGAAACCCTAGAATCCAAAGCTATGATACCAAATGTTATGAAACCAGCGCCCAAAATAGAAGAAAAGAGAGATCAACACCTTAGAAATCAGCCACTTCGAGGGTCAACCTCCTTTACATTACATAATTGTGTTAAGATTTTGTATAGTTGGTATAGCATCGAGTGTGCTCTAGGTCTGAAACTTTGTGGAGAGGCTAAGACCCACTTGAACTCCAAAACCCAAAAAGTGTTTGATGAAATTCCAGCTAGTGTTCAAGTTATTCAAATAATTAATTATTTTAATGTATTTCCTAAGTCTAAACTTAGGAAAATTAAACAATTAAAGTGAATTAATTAATACATGTGCTGAAATGTTCTAAAAGACATGGATCAAACAGTCTTTTAATCTCATCCGTTGATGAATGTTTTAATCTCAGCCGTTGATATGATCAATGAAAAAGTATAAGAGAAAGGTTTGAGGGTCAGTTGTAGAAACACACTGTTGCAGAACTGAGATATTGATATGAAATTCTAGGGCAGGGTTTGCTAAGAATTTCTGGAGGAGTTTTCTACAGTGAGGGGTAGTATTGGCTGAGGGGATGATCTGATCCCGGAGCCAAGAGTCAGTAAGAAGCAGAGGAGCAGCAAACAAGGACAACGTAGAGAAGCAGAGGGCAGCAACAACAACTACGCAGCTGTTGCGCAGCCACTACGCAGGACAACGCAGAGGCTCCAGCGGGCTTCAGAAATTAAGTAGAGGGTCTCCAGGGACAGGGTAAGGCCTGCGTCACCCTCTAAGGGGTTACACAGTCTCTCTCTGGGTAGCGCAGTGGCACTCTGCGGCTAGCAGGGTTGATGCTGGGCCTTCAAGGGCAGCGCTGGGGTTTCTAGGGCCAGATCCGCGCTGAGTCTTGTAAATCTCATTTGAGGGTGTGGATCAGTCAGATATTTGGTTCTAGAACATCAGGTTAGCTGCGGATTTCTTTTATTCTCTGTCGGGTTTTCCAGATTTGGAACCCAGATTTACTGTACTCAAAATCTACTTAACAAAATAAACCCTCATATCTGCTGCACCGGTTTTCCCGATTTGGGTTTTTCCGGGGACTTATGTCCAAAAATCCATGTGTCACTTTGTTGAATGAGCGTAGTATTCAGTAAATGATCTACATGTGTAGATTGTAGTTGTGTTTATTTCGGTATTTTCTGAATCTAATTTCTGGAAATATCTTTTATTAATTTAAATCAAGTAGGAGAAATAAACCATGATACTGCAGTAGAATTTTCACAAAATGAACAATTCTTGGATAATACAAATGACAAAACCTCCTTTCTACATATAGGAGTCCAGGGGGTCACAATATAATCCTAGCCGACTTAACAATAATAATGTAATGGCACAACAATAACAATAGTGGGCTTTTATGGATCACAATAATAACAATATGGGGACTACAGGGGTACAACAATAACAATAAGGGGGCTACACTAACAACAATAAGGGACTACACTAGTAATATAAGGACCTAACATAGATCGATTCAAAGAGGAGGTGATGCAGTGCACAAAATTCCCCACGCAGGCCTATGCATGTATTGCGCAGAGGTAGCGCAGAGGGAGTTGGGGTTTCGCTAGTTCAGATTCGGATTAGCCGAGACTTGCAGTGTGAGGTAAAACTCACTATTTTTTGTCTGTCGAGATTTCTCTGTATTGGATGGCCAGCACGGCATCCAAAGATTGTATTCAGAAAACTGCTTCTTAATAATACGAACCCTCAAATCTGCTACACCGGTTTTCTCGCATTGGGTTTTTACGGGGACTTAGTCCAAAATTGAAAATAAAGGTGTCCTATGTGTGATAGATTTCTTGTTCAGTTTCCTTGTTTCCGAATCATATTTAATTAAGTGTAGGCTGCTTCAGTAGTTACGTCAATAATTCAGATCTGAACTAATTTTGTAAATGCAATTTACATAATAGGAGAAGTAACTCAGATAGTTGCAGTAGGATTTCTTAGATTGTCATATCTAGGAATTTTCACAAGGAGCTCGTGGTTAATTTCGTAGAATTTTCTGGGCAAATCAATGTTCCAATCAGCCAATAGTAGCAGAAATCACTAGAGGAGGGCGCAGTTCACTTTGGGACCATTTCCACTACTTGGGTCTGTGAGATTTTTCTGGGTTATTCGTGGTTCCTTATGAAGATGCTCCAGTTCATTTCCTGGAATTTTCTGAGCAGTTTAGAGGCCTGAAACACCAACTCCTTTCCAGCTAGCAATAGCAAAATTTGTTGGGCCAGTGCAGAGACTTGGGGAGAGCAGTTTCCAACACTTGGGAAGCTCCTTTTTGACCTGGGACTTGACTAGCTTGTTGTAGCAAGCCCAGGTTCCTCTTCTTCATTTATGTGTACCTTGTTTTCTCAGTTAATAAAATGGCTCAGCTCTTGGTACAATTTCTGGTGCAATTTTTCATTATGCTGGTGTGATAGTTTTATGGTTACATGTTTATGTCTTATTTGTTGTTATCACTTAATATTTCCCGTTAGGAATATTACAAAGAGGTAATAGAGAGTCATCATGTGCTTGTGGCTGTATGGTGAGGGTGGAGTCATATGTGAGTTTTTAGAGTATGTTTCACCTATTGTGGTCGATCATGAAAATTTAGAACTGGCCTTTGGAATAGGGTCTTCACTGAGATGTTTACAAGACAGCTATATAGCTTTCCATAATAGTGCAGTACCATTCACTGCATAACACAGGACCTGGCAATCACATACTCTTGGTTGATTGGTGTGCATGGCATACTAACTATCCCAAGACAATTGTTTCTCTTTTCTGCTTGTGTTTCAGGTGTGGAAGATTGGAGTCCTGAAAAAAGCCTAGTTTATGGCTTAGCCCCAATGTTATAGAACAAATCTGTAATTACATTAATGTAGAAGTTTTGAAAAGAGAGACAGAAAGCATGGTTATTTTTTGGTATGTGAAATTCTGTGTTGTTTTCGTTGATTTTTTTCAGGCTTCTTGGGGTGTTGATCTTCGTTAGATATACTCAGGGCAGATTTTTTTTTTTTACATTTTACTCATGGATGTATTGCATGAATATTTATTTGACTTTGTAAGTACAGATTACACAATGTTTATGTTGTGTGTATGGTTTAAATGCTTCATACTTTTCTTCTTTGCTGCTGAATGTTTCTAAGATATGACTGGATTTTAAGGATTTTGGCAAGAAAAATGAAGTGTAAGCTTATCTTTGGCTAGGGTAGAGTATCATACTATTTATGCACATGAAACACTAACATTTGAATTTGCTTTAATGCACTGACTAAGGTTGGTTTTCAGGGGTTTTAACAAAAGTATGTTAACGTGTGGAATCATGACATGGTATGGTCTATGTTATAGTTTTCAGGGGTGATGGTCTAAGAATGTTAGCATGGGTATAGTTTTCATGCAACGACTAGAGATCTAACTATAGTTTTGGAATGTTAAATACAGGACTGATTTCTGGCACATCTCAATTTGGTTGAAACAGGGTACATGAAACTAACAGAAAGGCTAAATTTTATAGTAAAAGGCTTCCTAACAGAAATCCTAACAAATTTGTAATTACATTAATGTAGAGGGTTTGAAAAGAGACACAGAAAGAATGGCTATATTTTGGTATTTGAAACTCTCTCTGTTGTTTTTCATTGACTTTTCTAGGTTTTTTTGGGATGTTGAATCTTGGTTAGATACATTAAGGGAAGAATTCTTTTGTTTTTACTAGTGGATGTATTGCATGAATATTCCTTTGACTTTGCAACGGCACATTGCACAATGCTTATGTCATGCATAAATGCTTAATACTTTTCTGCATTAAGGCTGAGTGCTTGTATGATACATTGTGGTCTGGTTTTTAAGGCTTTAGGCAAGAAAAATGAAGTATAAGCTTAACTCTGGCTATGGTAGAGCATCATGCTATTTATGCACATGAAACACTAACATTGGAATATATAGATGATCATTGGTATGGTTGATTTTCAGAGACTATGACCTAACAATGTTATCTTGAAGATTATGACATGGTGTGATTTGTGTTATAATTTGCAGGAGTCATGACTTAAGAATGTTGACATGGGTATAGTTTTCATGCAACAACTAGAAATCTAACTATAGTTTTAGAATGTTAAGTACAGGACTGTTTGCTGTCATGCCTCATTTTGGATGAAACAGGGTACAAGAAACTAACAGAAAGGCTATCTTGTACAGTGACCTTCACTGCAGAATTATTGAATTGTGCTGCTAATTGTATATACTAATGTCTGCATACACCTTTACGTACATATACCAGACATCTATTGCTGTGATATGCTAATCATTTGTATATACTAGGGTGTACAAAAACAGTTGTATTATGGATTAGGAGCACATTTAATTTGCTCAAAGTAGGAGTGAGTGTTAACTGCAGCTATAATTGCTGAATCATGCTACTTGTATATGAGCCGTTAATGACTTGGATCTCTTCTTCATTTATTGCAGTTATTTACATATGGACATTATATGGAGCCTCCTATGTATTTTCCCAAGTATCCTGATGAAGGTATTATTCCACGCACCACCCCCCCCAAATTTGGAAGGAGCTTTAACATGTTCATATATCCTGTTGAACTAATCTTGCTTATAAGCACATATTAATGGTTAATTGAGACTATGTCAATGTCATTGAGTTGCAAGTTTGAGCTCACATTCTTTTATAAAAGTTAGAGTAAATGATATTGAATTTATGAAACACAAAATGAATGACATTTTAAATTTTTTTCATGGCCATTACCAATAACTGTGGAGTAAATGCCATCTGGTTGGATTGCATTGTTTAGAGCTTGAAGAACGAGAAGCAATATCCATTGATCTTATTTCTTCTCCACCTGGACGGGTTAATAAGGCTCTAAGTTGCCTTCCTGAACATTCTTTAAATGACTTAACGACAAATGTGCCATTTTTCCACCGCTGGACGATTCGTGATTTTTCAAGAGCCTATGCATCAGGGAATATTACACCAACAATGGTACTCACATGGTGACCCAGTCACACTTGTAGGCATGTCATATGTCATATGTAATATGGGCTATTAAATTGCACTTTTTTATAATTTTCCCCTACAGAGTTACGTTACAACTTTCTGCCACTCATCCTCATTGTACGATGCATATAATTAGCAATTCTCACAATTTATACTCTATGCCATATGGCATATCGATAATGAGTGCAATGCTTAAATCTGTTTGTTCTACTGTTTTCTTTGTAGGTGGCAGAGCGCTTTTTATCTGCAGTTGAAGAATCCTCAAAGTCCTATGCAGGCATGTCCATTTTCATAAATTATGATTCTTCAGACATTCTGAAACAAGCTGCAGAGTCAACATCTCGCTATGCGAGAGGTATTTTCACTATTCTTTGTTTTGCAGCATTGAACTTCAGAGGGAGATAAACTTGTAAATCGTATATTTTAAAATATATAACAATTTTGTTTTATAGATGTATCATAACAAAACTAAGCTATGGAGATTTACCATATTTCCTTGCCCTTATTAAGTGAAGGATCGGCCCATCTGGAATGTTAAACCATATAGAATTTTATTCAGACTGATTTTTCTTCTATATTCTTTTCGTTCTGCTGTCAAATGCCCACACTCTTCTCTTTGAGATTACTTCTAATCCTGGAAAGTTTACTTCTTCAAATACTTTTTGATCTGTGCTTATTCTTGAGAAGATACCTTCATACGTGATTGATCTCTTGTTTTAAGGATTTTGTCTTTATTTTCCTCTCATATCATTAGAACTCGAGGGACACATGTATGCATGCACACACATGCTATTGATAAACAAACTAAATCATTTATGTATAGTCGCATCCAAATTTTTAGGAAATGTTTGCCACAAAAGTGGCTTTTTATCAATATATTTTCCATTTGTTGTAATATTAACATTTTTTGTACTTTGTAAAAGAAGGTTGATGGGGAGGAAACCCCTGCAATCAGTATTTTTAAGTTTAACAAATATCAACTTCGGATCAATATATTAACATTTTTATCTTATTTCGATGTACATATTGTTTCTCTAGTTCTAGTGTTATCTATCTATCTATATTTCTATTAGCACCACAATAATAAATTATAAAAGCTAATTGCCACTATGCAGTACTTTAGATATTAAATTGGACACCAAAATGACTAGTTGAATGGAGCCTAAAAGAATGGGATTCAACTGCAGTTAATCATGGTGAAAGCCTTCCCAGAATTAACCACACCAAATTTTGACCAAACACAGTCATTTATTGATGTGGGTAAAGTTTAACTAATTTTTAGTGCGAAAATACTAATGTTTGACTAATTTTTATTGAACAAAGAAGCTGCTTATATAGCTTTTACAAAATTAAATGACCTTAACATACCGGGGAGAGGACTCTTTAGATACAGCAAATTAGGATCTATGAACTAAAACAAGAAATTAGGTTGAGAAAAGATCTCAGCCATGCCATTGAAAATTTCAACTAGCCGCAGATACTAGGAAACTATCCCTTGATACTATGAAACTACAATACTATGTAGCTCTTTTGAAAATTTCTGAATATTACTTTATGCAGAAACCCTACTGTTAGATCTGGTTATACTTCTCCTACTTAATCAAGTTATTAATGCTGAAAATCCAAATTAACATCGAAGTAAACACATAACAGTTCTTCACCGATTCAGATCTAAGCAAAAATACATGCTCACAGACAAAGTGACACACAAGATTTTGTGGACAACTGTCCTCAGATCTAAGCAGTTTTACGGTAGTTTTCCAGCAGCTGGGACGCAGTTTCTTATAGCAGCCATTTCCTGTCTTACTTAGAGAGTTCTTCACTTGCCTTGAGCAAGAATAGGTGCTATCATTCTGATCATCTATTGTATTTCATTATATTCTCATATTAATAAAATGGCTTAGCATTCCCGGCATTTTTATGAGTATTTGCTTTATGTTCTATTTCTGGCATTTTCTATATTGTCGTATGCTTGTATTGCTGTCTATTTCCCTTTTGGGATATTACAAAGTGAGTTAGACCCTCTCTACTCACCTTTTTATTTATTAATAAACTATAGACGGCAAAATTGAGCGAAATTGAATATTCCAATTAGCCACTGCTAATTAGGAATATTACAGTCTCCCCCGACAAAATGTTGCTTGTCCTCAAGCAACTAAAGTGATGGATGCTGCAAATTTTCTCACTCTCCCAAGTGGCATGCTCATCCGGCAAATTCTTCCACCTCACCAAGAATTCCCGGACTGTCCTGCTCCATAGCTGCCTCTCCCTGGTATCAATAATAGCCTCTGGCTGCAACACCAAATGCCCCTCATCATCCGTGGGTGGTAGCTCATCTGACTGTCACCTGCTGCCCCAGTGCCTTCTTCAGGCATGATACATGAAAAACGTTATGAATCTTGCTGCCTTGGGGCAGCTCCAACTCATATGCAACCTGTCCAATCCTGTGTATCACCTTGTATGGCCCATAAAAGCGGGGCTTGATCTTTTCAGCTCCCTTCTGCTTCAGTGACGACTGTCGGTATGGCTGTAATCGTAGGTAGACCAAGTCCCCTACCTCAAACTGTCTCTCCACCCGACCTCTGTCAGCGTACAGCTTCTGCTGGTTCTGCGCTGTGGCCATATTATCCTTGAGAGCTCGGAGAATATCCTGACTCTCTTGGATCCAAATCTTGGCTCTCGAAGCCTTGCTAGCACCAAACATCACATCAGCAAAAGACAAAGAGTGATATCCATATAAAGCATAGAATGGAGACATACCAATGGACATGTGATGTGTAGTGTTGTAGCAGTACTCCCCCAAATGTAGCCACTTCAGCCATGCTCGCTGCTGCCCACTGACATAGTTACACAAGTAGCCCTCCAGCCACTTGTTAACTATCTCCGTCTATCCATCCGTTTGTGGGTGATAACTAGTACTCGGTGTCAACTTTGTCCCCACCAACTAGAAAATCTCCTGCCAAAATCTGCCCATGAAGCGGCTGTCCCTATCAGTGATGATGGTCTTAGGAAGACCATGTAGCCTGAAAACCTCTCTGAAGAACAGCTCGGCCACCTGTGCTGCTGTGTAGTGTGCGGATATGGCGAAAAATGCGTATACTTTGTCAGTCGATCAATGACGACAAAGATACAATCCTTGCCCTGCACCATGGGCAACCCTGTGATGAAGTCCATCGAAATACTCTCCCATTTCCCCTCCGGAATGGGAAGAGGCTGCAATAATCCTGCGGGATGGCTCATCTCCCCCTTGTTCCTCTGGCAAACATCGCACTCCCTGATGTGCTGAAGTACGTCCTCCTTGAGGCCCTTCCATGAGAACCTCTCTCTAATGGCCCTGTAGGTTTTGGTAAACCCCTGATGGCCGACCAATGGTGAATCATGTGATGCCTGAAGTATCTTCTCTTTGAACTGAGATCCCTCAGTCAAGAAGATCCTGTCCCTGTAGTAGATGATCTCATCGACCACCCTGTACCTGTCATCTGCCACCTGTCCATCCGGATCCTTGCATGCAAATCTGTCCTTGGAGTACTCCACTAAAAGTCGAGCCCTCCAATCTGTATCTAAGCTCATAAGAGATAACATGGCTGGTCTACATGAAAGGGCATCTGCTACCACGTTATTCTTACCCTTGACATACTCGATGTCAAAGTCATATGCTTGGATCTTACTGATCCACTTCTGCTGCCTCTCCTGTAGTTGTTTCTACTCCAAAAAGAACCTGAGGCTGTTGTGGTCAGTCCTCACCCTGAACCTGTTCCCTACCAAATACTGTCGGAATTTGGCCAATGCATGCATAATTGCCAACATCTCCTTGTCGTATATAGAATACAACCTCTCGTGCGGAAGGAGCTTCCGGCTCTCAAAGGCTATAGGGTGTCCTCCCTGCATCAATACTGCGCTGATCCCCTCTCCCAACGCATCACACTCCAAAACAAATGGCTGTGTAAAATCTGGCAATGCAAGCGCTAGGCAGCTACTCATCACCTCCTTGAGCCTGTCAAAAGCTCGTTGCGCTGTATCCGACCAACTGAATGCCCCCTTCTTCGTCAAATCTGTAAGGGGTGCAGTAAGTTGTGAGAAATCCTTGACGAACTTCCTGTAATAAGTACATATGCCAATGAATCCTCGAAGTTTCGTCACGTTCCTCGGCTCCGGCCAATCCCTAATGGCCCTGATCTTCTCCTCATGGACTCTCACTCCGTCCACTCCAATAATGTGACCCAAATACAACATCTCCGTCATCCCAAACTCACACTTGGAGAGCTTAGCATAGAACTGTTGCTCTTCCAAGATGCGTAGTACTGCCTCTATATGTTGGAGATGCTCCTCCCAAGTCCTGCTATATATGAGTATGTCATCGAAGAAAACCAATACAAACTTCCTCAGATGACTGCGGAAGATATGGTTCATGCAAGACTGAAAGGTGGCTGGTGCATTGGTCAGCCCAAAAGGCATAACCAGAAACTCAAAGTGCCCATAATGACACCTGAAGGCGGTCTTGGGAATGTCTTGTTCCCTCACGCGAATCTGATGGTACCCTGATCTCAAATCAATCTTTGAGAAGAACTTGGCTCCTCTCAGCTCATCCATCAACTCATCGATCCTGGGTATAGAATACCTGTTCTTCAGGGTCTTCTTGTTCAGGGCCCTGTAATCAATACACATCCTCAAGGTGTCGTCCTTCTTCTTCACCAACACCACGGAAGAAGCAAACGGACTCGTGCTTGGTCTGATGTGCCTAAGAGCCAGCAACTCCTGGATGGCCCGCTCAATCTCATCCCGATAGGCTTTGGGATGCCTATAGGGGGTAGTAATCACTGCCTGAATGCCCTGCTCAAGCTCAATGGTGTGCTCGAACCCTCGGTCCGGTGGCCGACCTGGTGGTATATCCCCAAACACTGCATCATACCTGTCAAGGATGGCCAGTATATCAGGATGAACTGCCTGACCGATGGTCTCTGCCTCTGATGCCCGCAACTCAACCGCCCACTCTATGTCTCCCTTCCGGAACTCTGCCTCCATCCGGTGTGCCGAAACAGTCTGAGGTGGGTAAGTGTGCATCCCGTGGATCTTCTCGTGCTTCCCGGTCTTCTTATCATCCCACTCCATCTCTAAGGCCTCCCAATCTGTGGTGACCTTCCCCAGAGTAATCAACCACTGAACACCCAATACCACATTGGTATCCGGTATGTTGACCATGAAAAAGTGATCGGTCACGGTGTAGGTACCAATCGTCACTGCTAACTCTGGAACATACTGTGCACACTGCATCGTCTGGGCTCCTGGGACCAAAACTGAAAATCCATCGAAGCTCTCGGTCGGTATACCTCTACACTCGACCATCTGTGCATCGATGAAGTTGTGGGTTGCCCCACTGTCAACCAGAACTGACACTCGCTAGCCACGTATTGTCCCTCGTACGCGCAGCGTCAAATACTTGGGAACTCCTCACAATGTTGCAAGGGTCCCTCCTGTGGGTGCAAAAGCTGCACCTCTTGTCCCTGGAGGTGGAGGTGGCAACTAATCCTGGGCCGTCTGACTGTCTTCTGCCTCCTCGTCATCCTCATCCTCTTCCCCGCTATCATCGGAGAAGACCTCAATGAAGTGTGCTTTTCCAGCAGCACAGCTATGTCCTGGTGCCCACGGCTCTTGGCAAGTAAAGCACAGCTGCTTCTTCTTCAGCTCCCTCCTGGCATTATCATCTGTCTGTGCCCATCCTGGATTCCCCTTTGGAGGCGGAATCCTCACATCCTTCCCCTTGGGCTGGAAGCCCTGTCTCTGGGGGTAAGGTGTCCGAGTCTTGGGCAATGCATTCTGTAAGTCCTGGGTCCTGCTAATAGCATCTTGGAGTGTAGCTGGTCTAGTAGATCTAACTAGACCCCGAAGTGGCTCTGCTAACCCCTCCACAAACATATAGATCATCCGTGCTGCGGATAGATCTGGCACCATCACTGAAACCCTCAAGAAATCTGCAATATATGTCTCTGGGCTCCCAGTCTGCTTGAGCCTCGTCAGCTCAACAAAGTGTTGTTTCGGATCCCTCCGGTCAAATCGCTCCATCAACCTCCTGGTAAACTCGGCATATGTCGTCACTGTAGAATGTCCGAGTGTAACCATCCCATGGAACCACCAGTCCTGGGTCTCACCATCCAAATGTAATGTCGCCACCTTGATGGCCTCCGTCTCCAACATCTGGTTAAGCTGGAAATAGATGTCGAACTTCTCCACCCAAGACTTTGTCGAACTGTTCGATGACCCATCAAACGTAGGCAAATGGAATCTGCTAGATGTGCGGTGGGTATCTCCATCATGATAATGCCGGTGCCCTCTATGATGGTCGCAAGGTCTACTGTCCTGCTGGAGCTGAACAAAATATCTGAATGAGAGAGCATCCCTGAACTCCTGCCCATAGGCCTGATACTCTGCAAAATAATCGCCCATGTGTCCGGGCTCTACCTCCTGCTGGGCTCCTGCCCCTGTGTCTGCTCCCAAGAAAGTGGGCATGGTAGAGCATGTAGGTGCATGTGAAGCCATCGGCTGAGTAGTATCATGCTGAGCAACACCATGCTCTGGCAAATGGTGGGATGTACCTGATCCCTCACCTACCTAGAATACCCGTGGGCTCTCACGCTGTCTAGCCTCTACAACGGTGAATCTCTGACCCATCAACTCAATCTGCTTCGCTAAATCCTGCACCGATTTGAGTGCCTCCCCAAACTGTTTGGCCTCAGTGTCATCTGCCATCGGCTCTCTCTGCTTTGAATCTAACACAGGCTCCTCCTGCTCTGTGTCCACCACCCGAACACAGTGTCCCACTCCGTAGGTGTTCTCTAACCTACACTCACGATCTCTGTACTTCCTGCCTCTGTAACAAATATATGGCCTCCTCCCCGATGTCATAGACAACTAGCTCCACAGGCTGAGCCAGAACTATGCTCTGATACCACTGTAATATCCCTTTTTGGGGGATATCTCTAAAACACGACAAACTCTAATCAGAGATGGACTAGGAGGGCGTTTACTAGATATTTCACCTCTGAGAAGAGGGTGAGATCTGGAGGCTACCTGGCCCTTTCCAAACTCTGTCTAAGAGTATGAAGGAAAACACACCAAGTGGTATAGAACTAGAATGCCCGATGATATAAAAATAACAGTAATGCAGACATACAATAGCATAGATAACATGTATAACAATTGCTCCAGAAATAGAGAGAGAATGCTAAGCCATTTTATTATACTGAGAAATATAATGAAATACAATAGGTGATCAGAATGATGGCACCTAGACTTGCTCAAGTCAAGTGAAGAAATACTCTCAGAATAACTAGGAAATGGCTGCTCTCTGAACTGCGTCCCAGCTACTGGGAAACTATCGTGTAGCTGCTACTGCTGAAATGAACTGATGACTTGGGATTGTTCCCCTCATCAGAATGAGCTGAAAATCTGGAATCCCCCTCTACTCATTAACCCCGGCAAAACCCAGAAATCATATCAGAAATGGCTGACCCCCGAAAATCACCCCCTTGGGGAATTACGCTGCCCTCCAAGGCTCTGCGCAGAGGCTGAAAAGGAACAACTGAAATACGGCCTCAAACTCCACCAAAACCTCCCAAAGGCAAATTTTTATCCTCTACTCAATCTCCAGGCTCAAAACCCCTGCGAGAAACCCAATCTAGAGCTCCTCCTAAATGAACTACGCCCTCCCTCTCAATGACTGCACAGTCTCTGAATGCACAGCTTCGCAACAAAACCCAAACACCAATCCTCCCACAAAATGTTGAAGAAACTACCTTGCCCGAGCAGGCACTCGAAGTCCCTCGGGGCTAAGGGCGAGATCTCCGATCGGAGACACTCAACACACTAAACAGTGCTGCAGACAGGCTAAACAGCCAGCGTGCTCAAGAAGTCAAAACGACCAGCTCAATATCATCAACAACGAATGAACAAAATGAGGAGGCTCTCCCCTCTATATAGCATGAGCCCCTCTCAACCCTAATGCTCACCTCCTCCAACATTGCCACGTGCTCCCTCTTGGCCTGCGCAGTCCCTCCATGTGTCTACGTGGGCCCCTTCTCTGTGTGGTCTCTTGGCCCCCTCGTCTCACTTAAGTTACAACGTTGTGCTACTAGGGAGTGAACTTTTATTTCTAAAGTGAGTTATGTCTCCCCTACTCACCTTTTTATTTATGAATAAACTATAGACGACAAAATTGAGCAAAATCGAATATTCCAATTAGCCATAGCTAATTAGGAATATTACAGTCTCCCCCGGCAAAATGTTGCTTGTCCTCAAGCAACTGAAGTGATGGATGCTGCAAAATTTTCTCACTCTCCCAAGTGGCATCCTCATCCGGCAAATTCTTCCACCTCACCAAGAACTCCCGGACTGTCCTGCTCTGTCGCTGCCTCTCCCTGGTATCAATAATAGCCTCTGGCTGCAACACCAAATGCCCCATATCATCCGTGGGCGGTAGCTTATCTGTCACTGTCACCTGCTGCCCTAGTGCCTTTTTCAGGCATGATACATGAAAAACATTATGAATCTTGCTGCCTTGGGGCATCTCCAACTCATATGCAACTTGTCCAATCCTGCGTATCACCCTGTATGGCCCGTAAAAGTGGGGCTTGAGCTTCTCAGCTCCCTTCTGCTTCAGTGACGACTGTTGGTATGGCTGTAATCGTAGGTAGACCAAGTCCCCTACCTCAAACTGTCTCTCCACCCGACCTCTGTCAGCATACAGCTTCTGTTGGTTTTGCGCTGTAGCCATATTATCCTTGAGAGCTCGGAGAATATCCTGACTCTCTTGGATCCAAATCTTGGCTCTTGGAGCCTTGCTAGCACCAAACATCACATCAACAAAAGACAAAGAATGATATCCATACAAAGCGTAAAATGGAGACATACCAATGGACATGTGATGTGTAGTGTTGTAGCAGTACTCTCCCAGATGCAGCCACTTCAGCCATGCTCGCTACTGGCCACTGACATAGTTACGCAAGTAGCCCTCCAGCCACTTGTTAACTACCTCCGTTTGCCCATCCGTCTGTGGGTGATAACTAGTACTTGGTGTCAACTCCGTCCCCACCAACCGAAAAAGCTCCTGCCAAAATCTGCACATGAAGCGGCTGTCCCTGTCATTGATGATGGTCTTAGGAAGACCATGTAGCCTGAAAACCTCTCTGAAGAACAGCTTGGCCACTTGTGCTGCTGTGTAGTGCGTGGATATGGCGAAGAAATGTGCATACTTTGTCAGTCGATCAACGACAACAAAGATATAATCCTTGCCCTGCACCATGGGCAACCCTGTGATGAAGTCCATCGAAATACTCTCCCATTTTCCCTCCGGAATGGGAAGAGGCTGCAATAATCCTGCGGGATGGCTCATCTCCCCCTTGTTCCTCTGGCAAACATCGCACTCCCTGATGTGCTGGAGTACATCCTCCTTGAGGCCCTTCCATGAGAACCTCTCCCTAATGGCCCTGTAGGTTTTGGTAAACCCTTGATGGCCGGCCAATGGTGAATCATGTGATGCCTGAAGTATCTTCTTCTTGAGCTGAGATCCCTCAGTCAAGAAGATTCTGTCCCTGTAGTAGATGATCTCATCGACCACCCTGTACCTGTCATTCGCCACCTGTCCATCCAGAACCTCACATGTAAATCTGTCCTTGGAGTACTACACTAAGAGTCGAGCCCTCCAATCTGTATCCAAGCTCATAAGAGATAACGTGGTTGGTCTACGTGAAAGGGCATCTGCTACCACGTTATTCTTACCCTTGACATACTCAATGTCAAAGTCATATGCTTGGATCTTACTGATCCACTTCTGCTGCCTCTCCTGTAGCTGCTTCTGCTCCAAAAAGAACTTGAGGCTGTTGTGTTCAGTCCTCACCCTGAACCTGTTCCCTACCAAATATTGCCGGAATTTGGCCAATGCATGCATAATGGCCAACATCTCCTTGTCGTATATAGAATACAACCTCTCGTGCGGAAGGAGCTTCCGGCTCTCAAAGGCTATAGGGTGTCCTCCCTGCATCAATACTGCGTCGATCCCCTCTCCCGACGCATCACACTCCAAAACAAATGGCTGCGTAAAATCCGGCAATGCAAGCACTGGGTAGCTACTCATCACCTCTTTGAGCCTGTCAAAGGCTCGCTGTGCTGTATCTAACCAACTGAATGCCCCTTTCTTCGTCAAATCTGTAAGGGGTGCAGCAAGCTGTGAGAAACTCTTGACGAACTTCCTGTAATAAGTACATATGCCAATGAATCCTTGAAGTTCTGTCACGTTTCTTGGGTCTGGCCAATCTCTGATGGCCCTGATCTTCCCCTCATGGACTCTGACTCCATCCACTCCAATAATGTGACCCAAATACAACATCTCCGTCATCCCAAACTCACACTTGGAGAGCTTAGCATAGAACTGTTGCTCTTCCAAGATATGTAGTACTGCCTCTATATGCTAGAGATGCTCCTCCCAAGTCCTGCTATAGATGAGTATGTCATCGAAGAAGACCAATACAAACTTCCTCAGATGACTTCGAAAGATGTGGTTCATGCAAGACTGAAAAGTAGCTGGTGCATTGGTTAGCCGAAAAGGCATAACCAGAAACTCAAAGTGCCCATAATGACACCTGAAGGCGGTCTTGGGAATGTCCTGTTCCCTCACGCGAATCTGATGGTACCCTGATCTCAAATCAATCTTCGAGAAGAACTTGGCTCCTCTCAGCTCATCCATCAACTCATCGATCCTGGGTATAGGATACCTGTTCTTTAGGGTCTTCTTGTTCAGGGCCCTGTAATCAATGCACATCCTCAAGGTGTCGTCCTTCTTCTTTACCAACACTACGGAAGAAGCAAACGGACTCGTGCTCGGTCTGATGTGCCCAAGGGCCAGCAACTCTTGGATGGCCCGCTCAATCTCATCCCGATAGGCTTTGGGATGCCTATAGGGGGTAGTGATCACCCCCTGAATGCCCTACTCAAGCTCAATGGTGTGCTCAAACCCTCGGTCCGGTGGCCGACCTGGTGGTATATCCCCAAACACTGCATCATACCTGTCAAGGATGGCCTGTATATCAGGATGAACTGCCTGACCGGTGGTCCCTGCCTCTGATGCCCGCAACTCAACCGCCCACTCTATGTCTCCCTTTCGGAAATATGCCTCCATCCGGTGAGCCGAAACAGTCTGAGGTGGGTAAGTGTGCATCCCGCGGATCTTCTCATGCATCTTAGTCTTCTTATCATCCCACTCCATCTCCAAGGCCTCCCAATCTGTGGTGACCTTCCCCAGAGTAATCAACCACTGAACACCCAATACCACATTGGTATCCGTTATGTTGACCACGAAAAAGTGGTCGGTCACAGTGTAGGTACCCATTGTCACTGCCAACTCTGGAACATATCGGGCACACTGCATCGTCTGAGCTCCTGGGACTAAAACTGAAAATCCATCGAAGCTCTCGGTCGGTATACCTCTCCGCTCAACCATCTGTGCATCGATGAAGTTGTGGGTTGCCCCAATGTCAACCAGAACTAATACTCGCTGACCATGTACTGTCCCCCGTACGCGCAACGTCAAATACTTGGGAACTCCTTGCAATGCTGCAAGGGTCCCTCTTGTGGGTGCAAAAGCTGCACCTCCTGTTCCTGGAGGTGGAGGTGGCAACTGATCCTGGGCTGTCTAACTATCTCCTGCCTCCACGTCATCCTCCTCATCCTCTTCCCCGCTATCCTCGGAGAAGACCTCTATGAAGTGTGCTTTTCCAGCAGCACACCTATGTACTGGTGCCCACGGCTCCTGACAAGTAAAGCATAATCGCTTCTTCTTCAGCTCCCTCCTAGTATCATCATTTGTCTGTGCCCGTCTTGGATTCCCCTTTGGAAGTGGAATCCTCACATCCTTCCCCTTGGGTTGGAAGCCCTGTCTCTGCGGGTAAGGTGTCCGAGTCTTGGGCAATGCATCCTGTAAATCCTGGGTCCAGCTAATAGCACCCTGGAGTGTAGCTTGTCTAGTAGATCTGACTAGACCCCGAAGTGGCTCTGCTAACCCCTCCACAAACATATAGATCATCTGTGCCGCGGATAGATCTGACACCATCACTGAAACCCTCAAGAAATCTGCAATGTATGTCTTTGGGCTCCTAGTCTGCTTGAGCCTCGTTAGCGCAACAAAGTGTTGTTCCGGATCCCTCTGGTCAAATCGCTCCATCAACCTCCTGGTAAACTCGGCATATGTCGTCACTGTAGAATGTCCGAGTGTAACCATCCCATGGAACCACCAGTCCTGGGCCTCACCATCCAAATGTAATGTCTCCACCTTGATGGCCTCCGTCTCCGACATCTGGTTAAGCTGGAAATAGATGTCCAGCTTCTCTACCCAAGACTTTGCCGAACTGTTTTATGAACCATCAAGCGTAGGAAAATGAAATCTGCTAAATGTGCGGTGGGTATCTCCATCATGATAATGCCGGTGCCCTCTATGATGGTCGCGGGGTCTACTGTCCCGCTAGAGCTGAACAAAATCTCTGAACGAGAGAGCATCCCTGAACTCCTGCCCATAGGCCTGATAATCTGCAAAATAATCGCCCATGTGTCCGGGCTTTGCCTCCTGCTGGGCTCCTGCCCTTGTGTCTGCCCCCAAGAAAGTGGGCATGGTAGAGCGTGTAGGTGCATGTGAAGCCATCGGCTGAGTAGTATCACGCTGAGCAGCACCATGCTCCGGCAAATGGTGGGATGTACCTGATCCCTCACCTACCTGGAATACCCGTGGGGTCTCACGCTGCCTAGCCTCTATAGCGATGAATCTCTGACCCATCACCTCAATCTGCCTCGCTAAATCCTGCACCGATTTGAGGAGTGCCTCCCCAAACTGTTTGGCCTCAGTATCATCTACCATCGGCTCTCTCTGCTCTGAATCTAACACAGGCTCCTCCTGTTCTGCGTCCATCACAGGCTCCTCCTGCTCTGTGTCCACCACCCAAACATAGTCTCCCTCTCCGTAGGTGTTCTCCAACCTACGCTCACGATCTCTGTACTTCCTGCCTCTGTAACAAATATATGGCCTCTTCCCCTGTGTCGTAGACAACTAGCTCCACAGGCTAAGCCAGAACTCTGCTCTGATATTAGTGTAATATCCCTTTTTTGGGGGATATCTCTAAAACACAGCAAACTCTAACCAGAGATGGACTGGGAGGTTGTTTACCAGATATTTCACCTCTGAGAAGAGGGTGAGATCTGGAGGCTACCTGGCCCTTTCCAGACTCTGTCTAAGAGTATGAAGAAAACACACCAAGTGGTATAGAACTAGAATGCCGAAAATATAAGAATAACAGTAATGTAGACATACAATAGTATAGATAACATGTATGAAAAATGCTCCAGAAATAGAGAGAGAATGCTAAGCCATTTTATTATACTGAGAAATATAATGAAATACAATAGGTGATCAGAATGATGGCACCTAGACTTGCTCAAGGCAAGTGAAGAGATACTCTCAGAATAACCAGGAAATGGCTGCTCTCTGAACTGTGTCCCAGCTACTGGAAAACTGCCGTGTAGCTGCTACTGCTGAAATGGACTGATGACTAGGGGTTGTTCTCCTTGCCGGAATGAGCTGAAAATCTGGAATCCTCCTCTACTCACCAAACTCGGCAAAACCCAGAAATCATATCAGAAATGGCTAACCCCCGAAAAACACCCCCTTGGGGAATTACGCTGGCCTCCAAGGCTCTGCGCAGAGGCTGAATAGGAATGAATGAAATGCGGCCCCAAACTCCACCAAAATCCTCCCAAAGTCAAAGGCTGATCCTTTGCTCAATTTCCCAGCTCAAACCCCTGCAAAAATCCCAATCCGGAGCTCCTCCTGGATGGACTGCATCCTCCCTCTAAATGACTGCGTAGTCTCTTTGAATGCTCGGCTCCACAACAAAAACTAAACACCAAACCTCCCACAAAACGCTGAAGAAACTACCTTTCCCGAGCAGGCACTCGAAGTCCCTCGGGGCTAAGGGCGAGATCTCCGACTGCAGACACTCAACGCACTAAACAGTGCTGCAGACAGGCTAAACAGCCATCGTGCTCAAGAATTCAAACGGGCAGCTCAATATCATCAACAACGAATGAATGAAATGAGGAGGCTCGTACCTCTTTTATAACGTTGGCCTTCCTCCGAACCCTAAGGCCTATCTCCTCAACGTAGCCTCCCTCTTGCCACGTGCTCCTCCTCATCTGCGCAGTCTCTCCTAGTGCATACGTTGGCCCCCTCTCTACATGGTGCTTGGCCCCCCTTGGCTCCCTTTAAGTCACAATGTTGTGCTACTAGGGAGTGGGTTTTATTCCAAAAAGTGAGTTAGACCCTCTCTACTCACTTTTTATTTATTAATAAACTATAGACGGCAAAATTGAGCAAAATCGAATATTCCAATTAGCCATTGCTAATTAAGAATATTACACGGAGGTAGAACAGAAGGGAATTCCTTTTGTATTCCAGGGTGAGGACTCTTCTCTAGATGAGTGCATGGGATCAAATAATGATGCTTCTAGGGAGCAAGAGCAGTCATGCGGAGTTGATGGCAGTAGGCTAGAGCTGCATTCTAGTGTGCAAGGTGAGCAGTCAGGGGACTCTATGGGAGATACTCTGGGTGATGAGTCACTTGTGACGATTCAGCTAGAGCAGCATATGATGGAGCCTGAGTCAACAGAGGAGGATACTATGCATGATAGTTCTTTGGGGGAGAGCCAGATGGAGGCTCACATTGAGTCTATGATGGATATGTGGCTAACCTTGGGGTCAGCCATTGAGGAGGAGCAGCGAGATGCACAGACACTGAGTACGGTGACAACAGTTGTAGATCCATATCCTTTGGAGATGTTGGAGGTTGATGGGATAGTTCTTCAGGGGGCTAGTAGACAGCAGGAGCATTACATTCCCAATCAGGAGAGGGATGAGCTGTTGGAGATGGTGGGGCATCCATTGTTGAGCCGACACATTGATGAGGTACAGATAGATGCACATGTAGTGAGCAGAGCTGCAGTACTTCCAGGAAGTAGCACTCTCCAGGAGTACATCGATGGGGCTTGAAACATATCTTGCCCACTTTGGCCCATTATAGAGGGAGGGGCCATCTTCTACAGGCAGATTTCGTCAGCAGATGGGACAGAGCAGCGTGAGTTGATTATGAGTTGGCGACAGCTCTCTAGGCATGTTCCGTATGTAGTTGACACTACATTGGATTCTTCTTCTAGGATATATTGGCGGGAGATCATGAGCTGGTACCCTCTTGATGATATGATTTTCTTCGTAGGGAATACAATAGAGCAGGAACCCTTAGACATAGTAGATGTTACAGATTCCAGCTAGTAGTGGGGCACATGTCGTCATTTCTGCAGCACTCCATCTCGATTTCAGGAGAGCAGGATCAGCATGGGATTGAGTCAGGACTTGGATTGGAGAGAGGTGATGAGTTGGTATGCAGTTGGTGGGGCGACTTATACAGCTAGAGGTACAACACATCAGGAGACAGGGAGCAATGGTGCTTGTTGGTGGACTTCACTTCATGGGGCATCAACAATAGCCAGAGGCAGTGCGTAGTCTGAGCCATGGGGCTTGGGCGATGATTGGCCATGGTGGCATTGGGGTCCAGGAGGATTGTTTGTTGACAGGTACAATGAGAGATCAGTTTGGGATCTCGGCATTGAGGGGTCTATTTCGAGGGGCTTGACATAGGTGCATAGCAGCACCCAGGGGTTTGTATGGGATCCGAGCATTAGGTCTCAGTTGCATCGGGCCAACAGGGTGGCCCACATATTTGGATTGCTTGAGGGCAAGCAATCTTGGGGCAAAAGGTCTGTAATATTCTAGAGCTGAGACACCCAGTAAATTCATCCCCAAACCTGGTGCATGCAGAACGTTTGTAGCCTGAATCTTGTTGCTAACTTCTGTTTGAAATATTATGGTACCTCTTCCAACGAGGGTACACTTGGCTTTGTTTTCCATTCTGATCTGGAAATTCATCTTCTCTTCTTGATTGCTTGAAAAACATTCTCGAACTCCCGTCATATGAGTAGATGCTCCACTGTCAATGCACCAAACTCCTGGAGAGGTCGTGCTTGACACACAAGCGAAATCCTCCTCTAGTCTTGATGCCAAAACAGATATGTCACTGTGTGCTCTGAGGCACTGCATAAGTCCTTCCGAGCTGTGTCATTGCCGCATATTCTTTCCATTACAGAACCCCCTTTTCCGTCTTTTTCCTTTTTCTCTTGTTGTCGCCTTGCCACCTACACCTACCTACTAGTTAGTGAGAAAAGCCTTTAACCCCACAAGGTGTGGTTGGTGGCAAGGAATTCAGAGAAAGGGATGTCACCTATCCCTGACTCTCTCCGTTTAAGCTATCTCCTAGGTTAGCTATGGGGGGTGGTCCCTAAAGAAAAACTAAGTTAAAGATGTGAGTTTTCTAGGAGGTTTGTTAGAGTGAAATTGGATTACTTTTAAATATTTATGAGCATTTATGACTAATTTTGAAATAATAATGAAAAACCATTCAAACAGTGCCTTTACAAATAATGTGCTCAAAAGTAAAAATAATGTTCAAAGAGATGAAAACACAATAATCCTGAAATGGAAACAAAAAAAATAGTAGCACAAGATATTTGAAAAATAAAATGATTATGGGATAACCAAATCACAACATTAAAACATATCTTGTCATAGTTAGAAACAACTAAAAATTTAGATGCTAAAGTTGAAATCAAACTTTGCGAATATGGAAAGTAAACATCACAATACTTGCATGAGATCAACAACCATCAAAAGACAATTAAAAAAAGAAATGTGATGAAGAACGCTCTTGGTTAATTTTAGTTAAACTATCTCTACAACAAATATTTCAAATCAACTCTTCAATCCCCATACCTCACCCTCGCCCAAATTATGTGGATCTCGTAGTGAGGAGTGAATAGGGGAGTAGAGGGTCCCTAGAGGTCTATACAACCAACTTATGTTGGAGGTAAAGTTTTAATGAGTGTTTGTATGAAATCGATGTTGATTAATTTCAATTAAATGATACATGCAATGTTCCACAAGATGTGAGATAGTGCTTACGTGCAATAATGAACCAAACTTTGAGAGAAAAATAGACTTATGTTTGTTGTAGCATTAAATGGCAAGTGGAATGGAATAAATTCTCATTAAAATGTGCTTCAATGGTTCCTCAAAATGTATAACATGCATCGACTAAATAGTGAAGCATAAACATAAACTTAATGGAAACGTGGCAACTATGTGAATTGCTCACACATGAAAAGAGATTTGCTCAAGTTTGTAGCCTTTGGAGCTCATGCATGTAAGTTTAATTAAACTCAAAATTTAGTGAGATGGATGTAGAGTGCATTAGTTGTTAATTTTTTAGCATGCATGAAATGAAAATCAGAAAATGAGTCATTCCACCCAAGAAGTTCCTTCCTCTTCAACCAAGGAAGGGGGATACCATGGAAAAAATATCCCAAGCTCCCTCAATCAAAAAGGTTATTTTATTAGCGATTACAAATGAGGAAAAGAGCCTCTAAGAATGCTGCCCAAAAGGAGGTCCTTTTACGAATATAGACCTTGGAAAAAGCTAGATCTCCTCCTCAAAGATGACAACAAATACTCATGGGGAAAACCTTCAAAACATAAATTTTACAAGGCTCCAAGGCCCACGACAAAGATCATGTTGCTGCTGTCCTAAAGGTGCTTACGGCCTCCCTAAAATTCGATTTTGAGGTAATGGAAGGCTTTGCATGCAAGGAGGATCAATAGTTTTTCACCATGTTTTCCTCAAGCTCCTTGTTGTTCATGCTCAAGCTTAAGTGTTGCGAAAGAAAATCAACCGTTCGATTGAAATAAACAAGATCTAAAGTACAAATTAATATACAAAGGCATTAGGCCAAGAAATGGGAGCGAACCCCCATTTTTCCCTAGTTTAGAAAACGCTCTTGAAGTAGCAAATATGACTTTAAAACGCTCTACAAAGGGAAATTTTTAGATTTTAAAATTTGAAGTAGATGATCAAGTAGCTAGAGAATGAAAAAACTCTCTCTTGGTCTTCCTTTGATGAAAGACTTGGGATTGAAAATAGTTGAGTCTTGGATCGCTTTGAATCCAGAAGTGAGTTGGTCTATGTGAGACTTCTTCTACGCCCGGATGGATTTCCTACACACAATACAGTTAGATCTTCCCTACACACTTGAACAAATATCAGTTTGCAAAAGGATCACAAGATCATAATGAATAATATAAACCAAACATTCATTCGAAAATGACTTGGCAAGCTTATTTCTAGAATACTACTCTAAATCAATGATGCATGCAAGATAGCTTGCATGTATCAATCCAAGCTAGATGGAAAATATAAACTAATACTGATCAAACATGTAAACGAATTCAAAAACACTAGCAATAGTATGGAAATAAATCACCTCATAACACCAAGAGAACATCTGCTAAATAGCCCCAAAGTCTTGATATTATTGATATGCAAAAATGGCAGAGTTTGCTCAAGCCCAATAGCTCATAATATGATACAATAAAATAGCCCACGACTTTGTTATATAGATATTCAGGAGCAATTCCCAAGGACGAATGCATGTGAGAAGTGAACTTGGAGCAAATCCCAAGTAAAGGTAAGCCAAGTTCCATATGGAGAATTTTGAGACACCCAGAGAAAAATCAAATTTCTTTGTGCACACCAAGGGAAATTGAATTCCCATATGATCCAATGAACTCATCCATAAGACAGACGAAGTCCCGTGCTACACCAAGTCCACCACTGCAAACTCGAACTAACTGACACTGTACTTGTAGATTACCCCAGTGATCTTCTGCGTAGGTCCCTGAGAACTGCGTGTTTCCTCTGAGTGAATACGTAGTCTAAGCTCAAGGAATAGTGTAAATCCTCTGAGTGAAGTGTTGAGTGTTGTCGTACTCTAGATAGCTCGTGAGAAGAGGTCCCCACTCGGTCTTCAATTAACTGATCATGTAGAATATTCCTTTTATGCTCAACTGCGTTTAATAAATTCCATTTTCCTTGTGTGTAACTGCTGCTTTATCTCTAGAAAATTTGATTTAAATAAATAAATGATGAATTAATGATGCAATGTGCTCGATTATCCTCCACATGTCCGTTGACTCAACTCTTTGACTTTTAATAATTTCCAAGTCATTTCCACATCATTTTGTCACATGGAATAATTTAGGAAATGTGGGTTTTGAGGGTCCAAAACTTATTATTAACCCCTCGAAGTGTGTCATAGTAGAAATTTGAGGGTGAGAGGTGTAATTTTGAGTACTCATACCCCATACAACTTCTCTAGACAACACTTATTACAATCCAATTACAATTTTTGACTTGTGGGAAATCTAAAAAATTAAAAAATCACCACCTAGACCTAACCAAATTCCATGAATTTTTTTGTGTGATCTAGTATGATAATATACATTGAACCTAGACACTAAGATGCATTAGGGGCTCAACCTTCAATCCATCACTCCGGCTTTGGGTAAATGCAATGAGTGAAAAAACCTAGAAATTTATTCGCCGCTAAAAAGAAGGAATAATTAACCAAGTAAAAAAACACTCCAAGGTGTACTTGCTTGCTGATCGAGTCCCAACATCCTAGGCCTGTTACAGACTTAATGCTGACTCTAATTCATCATTACTAGCATCACTTATTACAATTCCCCATAGGGTGTGGAATCTGGGTACAAGAGAAAGATGATGAGAAATATAAGTAGAGTTCAAAAATTCTGTTGAACTGATGATATATGATGATATATGATGGTACAAATGTCTTATGGTTCATCCTTGGGCATGGAGTCTTCTCATTATCATCAGGTTCCACTCCAATGGTCAACAACTCTGATACCATGTGAAATTTTCACTATGAAAATTATTACTGCAGTAATTGATTTATTTCGCCTACTTATTTGATAAGTTATTTACATATGCTTCAGTAATTTTTGAAATAAATATAGTTGCAATACTTCACTCTAATCAAACGCAGAAGAACAAAAATAACACATATAGCACAATAGAAACAACCACATGAACACAGTTATTTTTGGAGAATTGTCCCCGAAAAAACCTTATGGGGGAAAATCGTTGCAGTAGATGACAGTTTGTATTTATATTTAGCAGTGAAAATATCATTTACAGATGTCCTCACGAGAAAAATAAAATAGCATACACCTGATGTGAATTTTATAGACAATCCGGAAGAATTCTTGACACATGGGATGAGCTCCTCACCCTTTGCGTCAATTTGCGTAGCCTCTCTGCGCAGTCCTTGCCTGGACTTTGTAATCCTGTGTGGAGGGCTAGTGTTGCTGCTCAGTGCTGCCTTACCTACGTCCTTATGATTTTCTTCTTCTCTTTTTGCTGACTTCTCCCTCCTATCTCTGCAACCCTGCCTCTACAAACTCACCCACTGAAATCGAATTCTCTTGCTTTAGAATCGATTTTCTTCTGGTACTGAGAATGTGCCCGGCTTTTTCCAAATGACCCTCAAGCCTTCTCTTATAGTCTTATCGTTGATGAATCAACGACCCAGATTATATCCTCAATCAATGGCTCAGATTAAAAGATGGCTTGATCTTCGTTTTCTAGAAGATTCTCACTCTTCTTTATTAATACCCTTTAATTATTTAATTTCTCTAAGTTTAGACTTAGGGATCACATTAAAATAATTAATTATTTTAATAAAGCAAAATCCGAATGGAATTTCCAAAAACGATTTCTGGGTTCTCTGGAATACTGCTGTCCAAGCCTCTCTTCAAAATTTGAGACCTGGAACACTTTTTGATGCTATAAAAATCAACACTCAATGCGATGGGAAGCACTCCTACTCCACAACGTAGTCTGACATGCTACAACACACGCCCATGCATCTCCATACCCATCTACAAACCACTTGTTAAATTTAGATAACCATGGTGTTCTATGCTTGATGCACTTTTACTTCAATCTTACTTAGGCCCAATACAAAATAGCAATCATATAAACTTGAAAGTAAAATGAGGATAGAACACAATAATAGATCAATAGAAGACAAGCCAAATATAGATCAAATTTACAATTCCTTTTGTCCAGCAAAGATATGAGATATAGTGGCGTTACGACTGTCAGTAGGATGCTTCAACCAACAAAGTCTTTCTCGGTCAGCCAGTACTTTCATGTGTCACACCGACAGCCCTCAAAGACATCTCATCAAAAGTCAACGCAAGTCAAACCAGGAACGACGCAGAAAAGTCAACGCAGGTAGCTTCAGAAAATTTAACGCAACAAACTAGGGCTTCGGTCAAACAACTTGGAATTCCTCGATTTTAGTGCCCAACTGTATGACTTCCTAAAATCGAAATTTCTGCAAAAGATTGAGGTCAAACGACCAAGGATTGACCACAGTCAACGCTGGTCAACGCTGCAGCAGATAAGACCTAAACAGATCAGCGCAGAAAACAGAAATCCCTAAACAGATCAGCGCAAAAAACAACAGCTTCGCTCCACACGTGTGAGGGAAAAAGGCCTCCAAAGGCTATCGAACCAATCAAATCACAATGAGAGAATGTGTGATGAGATGATGAGGAAATGACCTTCAAGTCTCTCCAATTTATATTCATCAATGAGGGTGTGTGACACATCTCTTAGGCATGTGGGATAAATCTAGCCGACCTTGCACATGTGGAAAATAAATTCAAAATCAGTGTTCTGCTCATTCAATCAAGACGATCTTTAGATCAATCTTGCAGCTCTCCGAAAGAGGAATCCAACGAAAATATGACCATCATCATATGAGCAGTGAAACATGGAGTTTGGACCTAGTTGCCCAAAATTAACACTCCCTCTCAACTAGGGAGAACTCCATCTGTCCACAAGTGCTATCCGTCATGTACCAAACCAAACAATGTGTGTCATCCCGCCGTAACTTGCTTTGCTGGCTCTTTATTTCAGAACAAAAGGTGAGTCACAAAGACATCACACACAGCGGACCCGAAGTCAACTTGGAGGTAAAATTTTAAAAACCTCTCTCGGACTCAAAAGAGTCTCATACTAACCCGAAGTTAGTTTACTAACCCGAAGTCAGTTTATAGAGGATAAAACCTCATCATACTTGATCCCAGATCAAGGTGTTGTACACGTGCCATCCTAGACATAGAGAGTACGACAATCTCTGATGCGTCCATCGGTCTTGCTATGGTCTCTATCCACATTTCCCACCTCATTGGCCAAATGAGAGGTACTTCCTATGAGTTTGAAACTCCATGGGAAGGATGCGTGCGGGGCACAAATCATAGAGAGGAAAACCAACTCCATATCATAACGGTGGGGTGGGGTAGAAGCACCACAAGGTTCAGCAAGCCTAGCCCCGTGAATGCTTATAGCTCCAAGAAACTATCCCCAAGCCCCCTGGAGCTCCCAGAGCTCATAGTCCAACTCAAGCAGGACCCTCAGAATAGGGTCTTTCCACGATTCCAAGATTCTCACAGAAGGTTAGAAACATGACCTTCCCGAGGGGCTTCATGAGAATATCCGCGGCCTGCTCATCAATTCCTATATGATCGAGCCTTACGACACCTCGCTGTACCATATCTCAGATAAAGTGGTACCTGGTATCAATATGCTTGGATTGATCGTGGAACACGAGATTCTTAGAAAGACGAATCCCACTCTGATTATCACAAAGGATAACGGTGGTATCTAGCACATCACTGAACAACTCACTAAAGAGCTTTCGTAACCAAACAGCTTCACAACAAGCCATACTCGTTGCAATTATTCGGCCTCAGCGGTGCGCGAAGCCACCGAATTTTGCTTCTTTCTCATGCAAGATATCGAAGCAGAACCCAAGGTGAAGCAATATCCAAATGTGCTCTTGCGATCCACCACACTGCCAGCCCAATCAGCATCAGTATATCCATGGAGTCTCAAACTCCCGGCAGTGAATCTCAGCCCATGGTTGATTGTGCCCCGAAGATATCTCAACATATTCTTGGCACCATTCCAGTGAATGTGATGAGGTTCAACCGTATGTTGATTCAAAGTGTTCACTGCAAAATATACGTCCGAACGGGAGTTCACTAGGAACATCAGGGCCCCTATGAGTTGTCGATACTCGGTAGGATTTGCTAACACGAGCCCAACATCGTTTCCACTCAACTTCTTAAGGTTGAGTTCCAGCGGTGTCGACATAGACTTACATTCCACCATACCAAATCTCTCCAGCAACTTCACGATATATTTTCCTTGAGAAAGGAAAATCTTGCTTGGCCTATATCAGACCTCGAAGGCTAGGAAGTAGTGCATCAGTCCTAGGTCTTTCATCTCAAACTCGGAAGCTAGCTCCCTCTTACACTGATATATGAGAGGTTCAGCACCTGTCAGGAAGAGATCATCCACATAGAGAACCAAAATGAGAGGCCTTTCTCTATCAACCTTAAAATAAAGGTTCGGATCAACATTACTTCGAGTGAAGCCCAGCCTCATCAAGTAGCTATCTATCCTCTCGTACCAAGCCTTGGGGGCTTGCTTCAACCCATAGAAGGCTTTCTTCAACCTGCATACATGGGTGTGTCTATCTCGAAGTTCGAACCCCAGAGGTTGCTCCACATACACCTCTTCCTTTATAGATCCATGCAGAAAAGAGGTCTTCACATCCATCTGATGTAGAATCCATCCTTTTATAGCAACAAGGGCAATAATAAATTGGATGGTGGTATAGCGGGCCACAGGTGCAAATATATCATCATAATCTATGCCTTCTTTTTGAGAGAAGCCTCGGGTAACGAATCTTGCCTTGTACTTGTCAGCACTTCCATCGGATCCATGCTTGATCTTATAGAGCCATTTCATGGTGACAACAGATTTGTCCTCCGGTCTTGGGACCACTTCCCAGACATCATTCTTCATAATGGACTCATATTCCTCGTGCATAGCATCCTTCCAAACTTGATACTTTACGGCTTCTTCAAATGTTCCAGGCTCAGATTGTACTATCGTACTCATGGTTGCTAGATACCCTTGGTATCTCTTCGACTTCTTGCTTTCACGGAATGTCCCCCATGGGGCAATATGTCTCTCGGCATCTTCGAGAGTATTCCTAATACATGGGGGTATTCTCTTATTTGAAGGAGGTGGATCAATGGGATCCTTAGGTCCTTCAACATCAGGCATCAGGTCATCCTTCGACTCTTCCAACTTCCTAGCTTCTTCATCTTCTTTGTTTTCCTTGGAGCTAGGAATATTTCTTACTTTCTTGAGGGAAGCATCTTCATTGAAGGTGGCATTGTGGAATATCTCCACTTCTCTTTGACCAGGCACATAGATTCTATATGCCTTCGAAGTTTCACTGTAGCCCACAAACATTCCATTCTTTCCATAAGCATCCAACTTGCTTCTCTTTTCTTTCGGCACATGAAAGCTATGTCATAGGGTTCGCCAAACTTGAAGCTTGAAGTTCGAAATTCGGCAAACCTAAAAAAAAATTTCGAATTCGATCAGGTTCGACGAACCTAATACCGAACCTTAAACCGAACCTGAAGACGAACATTATTCCGAACCTGAAGTCGAACCTTATCGAACCTGAATGCGAATTTTTTGATTTTTTCCCATAAAATTCGATTTTAATAAATTTTATGATTTTTTTTTTCTTGAGTTGTTTTTGCTAGCGGTTATTAAAAAAAATGGGCTATTCCCACCAATTATTTTCCCGGTTTCCTTTATTTAAGAATGGTTGCTATGATTAATTTTTACAAGTGAAATAGTTTGCTATGTTTCCGCCACCGAGTTTGCTGAGTATTGTCGCCGCCACATTCTTGAATCTTGTTGCTATGTTCCTGCGTTCGAACTTCGTCTTGTTGTGCGACTGTGTATGCTGTCATTATCGATTTGCTGTGCGGCTGTGTAGGCTGTCATCATCGTGTCCAAGCTTCAAGTTTCAGTAGGTTAGTTCAAAGTTTCAAACCATTTTTATTTTCCGCGTCCACCATTTTTGTTTGGAACGCTGAGTGGCTGAGCCTGTCCTCATCCCATTCGAAATCACAATGCTGAAGCCTGAAGCCTGAGCCTGTCTGCAATGTTATTTTAATTTTTTGCCGTCCACAATGTTCATTGTTATTACCGTCCGCAATGTTATTTTAATTTTTACCGTCGTAATGCTATTTATTAAGATTTGAGGACGAGATCTACGTTATGCATCGGGAATGCTAAGCCTGTCCTCATCGAGTCATCCCATCCAGCGTCTGCAATTTACATTATAGACATTTTTTTTTCTTTTAAATTTTGGAAATTAAAAATTATGGCATTCATTTTTGTATTTGCAAACTAATATGGTGTACTGTGTACCTTGTATATTTACATTTAAGTAATGTCATTGATATAATTATATCCTATTATGATTAAGTTATTCATGTGTTTTACTAATCAAATTTCCTACTCGTGGTTTTATAATTTATTAATTGATTTTGATTTTTTTTTTATGCCATATATATATTTGTTGAAAAATATGTATAATCGAACCTAATGTCAAACCTCATTACGAACCTCATTGGAAAATTCGAACCCGAATCAAACTTAATCGTTGTCGAACTCGAATTCGAACCCGAACCGTGTGACATAGCATGAAAGTAAACATGACAACCAAAAACTCTAAAATGAGAAACATCAGGTTTCATACGAGAGACGACTTCTTTGGGATTTTTGGATTCCAGAGCAGAATGCAGGCATCTGTTTTGAACATACACAACAATGTTCGCAGCTTCTCCCCATAGAAACTTCGGAAGACCTTGGTCACATAGCATGGCGCGGGCAGCGTCCACAATGGTCCTGTTCTTTCTTTTAGCAACACCATTTTGCTCAGGAGTGTACGCAGTTTTGGTCTCCCTCTTAATGCCAACTTTTCTACAAAATTCATTAAACTCATTTGACTCATACTCGGTCCCATTTTTGGTCCTCAAAACTTTGATTTTCTTCTCGGTTTGATTTTCCACCAAGGCCTTGAAGGTACGGAACCATTTGAATGCTTCGTCCCTCTTCTTCAAAAAATATATCCAGGTCTTGCATGAGAAGTTATCTGTAAAAGTCATGTAATAGGAACATCCACCCAAGGATGTCACATGCAACATACCAGATAAGTCAGAATGTATCAACTGCAAGATATCAGTTGTCTTTGTGACACTTGAGGGGAATGGTCCCCTTGTATGCTTCCCTTTGGCACAACCCTGACATATACCTTCATGATCTCAATTCGGGCATTCCTATCACCACCTTCCTTGCTTCGGAAGGGCTTTGTAATGAAGGTGTGCAAACCTCCGGTGCCATAACTCTGTTAGAAGAGTTGTATCATATGTCACAACCCCCATTGGACTTCCTCCAACCTGGTAGAGTGCATCATTTCTAAAACCAATAGAAAGAGCTTCCTTGAAGTTCTTCTACCAAATAAGTACCTTTCCATCAACGAATGCCACCTTGAACCCTTTGTCTTCCATTTCCGAAATGGACACAAGTTTCTTCTTCAAATTAGGTACATACAACACATCTTGTAATCAGATGACTTGACCTTGAGATAAATGGAGGGTCAGTCCCTATCCCTTTCACGGGATAGGTGGCATTATCTCCAAGGATAATTTCCAGATTAGTATCCTTCTCAACCAAATCAGAAAGGGCTTCTTTATAGCCAGTGAGGTGCCTTGAAGCACCACTATCAATTAACCAGACATCTAGGGTGTCGGGTGGAGATGCAGCAGAGAGGGAAGATACAAGAATAAAATAATTTCTCTTATTATCAACAACATTAGACTCATCGTGCTTGTAATTTCTTGACCTCTTGAAAGGTTTCCCATTTCCATTACGATCAAAGGGAGCATTCCTTTTTCCTTGGAACTTGTTGTTCTTGCCATTCCTTCTCGAGTTGTTGTTGTCATCATCCCTGGGAGATTCCCTTCTATTAGGGCACTTTCTTGCATAGTGACCAATCTTGTTACAAGTGTAACATCTTCCCTTCCTTCCTTTGGGCCTCGCTCTACCATGGTTTTGATTTCTCGGGCCACCATGGTTCTTCTTCTTTGCATGAGCGGCAAAGGGAGTAGGGTCACTTCCATTACCATTAGAGGCATACTCCATCATTCTTGTTTCCTCTTGAGTGCATCTCATCAATATTTCATCAAAATCAGGAATCACATTATTATTAAGAATAGTGGTATTGAATACATGCCAATCACGAGGGAGACCTCCAAGTGCAATAAGAACCATCTCTCGATCAGATATTGCTTCCCCAGTAGCTAGGAGGTTATTCCTGATTTCAGTGAGCCTCATAAAATAGGATTGAATAGATTCATCCTTACCCTTCTTGATATTCTTCAATTGATTCTTGAAGAAGAGGATTTGATTAGCATTGCTAGCCCTGAACATGCTCACCAACTTATCATACATCTCCTTGGATGTCTTCAGCTAAGAAATGTAAGCAACCAAGTGCTTATGAATAGAATCCCCGATAATCATCTTTGCTTTGATTTCCCCTTTTCTATACTTCGTCTTCGTGGCAGCAGTTGCATTTGATGGAGGATCTTGAATATTCCCCTGTACATGGTCCATGACATCTAGATTTTCTAGTGCTAAATCCAAGGACATCTTCCATGCATGATAATCAAACTTATCAGTCAATTTATCATCAGCCTTGAAACCCTTTTTGGTTGAGGAGGCCATTTGTCCTTGATAGGATTTCTTCCTTCAGAGATAGCTTCTAACACCAGCTTGGACTCTTGGACTTTATCTTCACCTCAGCTTTGATTCCATGTTAAATTTAGATAACCATGGTGTTCTATGCTTGATGCACTTTTACTTCAATATTACTTAGGCCCAATACAAAATAGCAATCACATAAACTTGAAATTAAAATGCTGATAGAATACAATAATAAATCAATAGAAGACAAGCCAAATATAGATCATATTTACAATTCCTTTTATCTAGCAAATATATGAGATATGGTGGCGTTACGACGGTTAGCAGGATGCTTCAACCAGCAAAGTCTTTCTCGGTCAGCCAACACTTTCATGTGTCACGCCCACAACCCTCAAAGACATCTCATCACAAGTCAACGCAATTCAAACCAGGAATGGTGCACAAAAGTCAACGCAGACAACTTCAGAAAAGTTAACGCAGCAAACTAGGGCTTCGGTCAAACAACCCGAAATTCTTTGATTTTAGTACCCAGCTGTATGACCTCCTAAAATTGGAATTTCTGCAGAGGATTGATGTCAAATGACCAAGGGTTGACCACGGTCAAAACTGGTCAACGCTGCAACAGAAAAGGCCTAAACAGATCAATGCAGAAAACAGAAAGCCCTAAACAGATCAATGCAGAAAACAACAGCTTCGCTCCACACGTGTGAGGGAAAAAGGCCTCCAAAGGCTATTAAACCAATCAGATCACAATGAGAGAATGTGTGATGAGATGATGAGAAAATGACCTCCAAGTCTCTCCAATTTATATTCATCAATGAGGGTGTGTGACACATCTCTTAGGCATGTGGGATAAATCTGTCCGATCTTGCAAATGTGGAAAATAAATTCAAAATCAATGTTCTGCTCATTCGATCAAGATGATCTTTAGATCAATATTGCACCTCTCCGAAAGCGGAATCCAACAAAAATATGACCATCTTCATATGAGCAATGCAACATGGAGTTTGGACCTAGTTGCCCAAAATTAACACCACTGCCCAATGATGGATGCTCCTACACGTCCCATGGTGTGATGGCCTAAGGCTGTATCCATATGCGTCAACCCATACTCGATCGATACCATCACCTCCATTGTCGCATCACCATACTCTCCAATGAATGGATCTCCCTTGCAAATCCTCCTCGAGGGACCCAAGAAGTGAATCTCCCTAGGTACCAGTAGCGATGCCGATCCTGCTCTGCTCCTTTGTGCCCTTCATGCCCCACACAAATGCGAAGAATCCCCAGCTCTATACAAGGCACTGTCTGGTGGCCTATGAATGCCCCCTCCTTTGTCAAACTCCTGCCAGAGTATGTTGATCATCCCGTGATCCTGTTTACAATCCTCGTACCAAGACAACTCAAGAAGTTTGTACCTAAACTAGTTGGACACTAGTGCTGGCTAAAACTCCCATAGTGAATATGCATGCTCAACTACTAGGTCAACTGTACCCTCCAGGTCGTAGTCAACCGGCATACCTGGGAAGTGATATGTAGTCTTGCCCGGATCCCAATTCCAGTCTGGGCTTCTGGTAACCCTAGTGCCTGAAAACTCCTACTGAGCTACACCTCGGTGCATCACCATCTCCATAACCCACTCCCCTAGGTACCAACTTAGAATCTCTCGCCATCCAATCCAAGAGAGGGATCGAATGCGTGAAGTCCTGCACCTAGAGAAACCCTGACATGCAGATGTTGCACCCTGTGCAACTCAGGTCGTCTCATCCCGCTATCCAGGTCAACGCATGAGATCTGACTAGGTAGCTCTGTCTCTCTCTCCCCAATGGCCAAAGGTGACCCAACCGTGCTGCTAGCCCCATCTATGTATGCCTGAAGGGGGCTGCTCCGACGCTCCAATTGGCCCTCTAGTTGTACCATAAGTTGCTTTGGCTGAATCATCACAAGTGACTCATCATCCTGAATATCTCCCATAGAGTCCCTTGATACCACATGCACAATGGAATACGAAACCAACCTACTGTCATCAACTTTGCATGACTACTCATGCTCCCTAGGAGCATCCTCATATAACCCCATGGACTCATCCAAAGAAGAGTCCTCATCCCGACATACAGAAGGAATGTCCTCCTGCTCTTCCTCTTATCTCTTAGTGCCTCATCAAAGGTGCATACATCTCCTGGCACCCCACCCATCTACTATGTGCGGTTGTCATCCAAAAACGCGGACATGACTACGGTCATCACCTCAATGGATGGATCTACTGGGGTATTCTCTACTCTCTCCACTAGGATGTCGACCGACATGGTCAAGGAAGTCCCAACAAGGGTGAGTCCCACGTCACACTAGGTGTATCTATGAGCTAACCACAATCCTGTGTTCTCTCATTCTCCAAGTGCGAGGTATTCATTTTGATGGCTTCCCCCTCTGTTATTCCATCAAGCTGGAAAAAGGTATCCAAATTTTCCACCCGATCTCGAGCTGCGTAATCAGTGGATCCATCATACATGGGAAAAGGTGTCCTCCCAATGGTACGCTACAACTCTAAACTCTGCGTGCTAGACCCCCCATTGTTCCTTCCTTCTTCATCCTGCCTGAACTAGCAGTAATCTTTGAAGGACAAAGCCGCTCTGAAGTTTTCCCCCATGGACTACCATTCTCGGAAATAATCTCCCATGGGTATATGATCATGCCGCCTACCTTGCTCACTCAGTACTGGAGGTAAGAATGTAGGCATTGTGAACCTACTGAAGGTTGGCTGGTAAAGGGTGGTCACACTGTTGTGAGACCCCTGAAGTCTCCCCAATTAGGAACTCATGATGGATGCTCTTATCCGTATTAAATTGCTTGATTCCTTTGTAATATCCCAAAGGGAAATAAACAGTAATATAAAGCACACAAACAAGGTACATAGCAACTAGAAATAAACCACGAGAAAAAATACACAATATGGAGAATGCTGAGCCATTTTATTAATACTGAGAAATAATGAAAGTACAAAGGTGATCAGAATGAAGGCACCTCGACTTGCTCAAGGCAAGTGTAGGAATACTCTTAGAACAATGTGTGGAATGGTTGCGCCCTCTACAAACTGCGTAATCTCCAAGCTGCTGGAAAATGTTGTCGTGCTGCTGCAACTGCTGGAATGAAAAGAGTCTTTGGGGCTGCTCCCCAACTCGGAAAATGCTGGAACTCTGGGAATGGCCTCCTACCCCAATACCTAGAAAATCCCAGAGAGCTTTTCGAGAATGGCTGACCCCGGAAAATACCTCCTTTGAGGCACTACGCTATCCCTCAAGGGAAAATGTTGACCCTGAAGGCAACATTGCAAAATATGGCCTCTCCCTCTGCAAAATATCTCTAATAGGTAAGTGTTGAACCCTTCCCTAATTCTTCGGTTTGAATCCACCCAAATCACCTCAATCCGGAATTCTCCCCAACTAGAACTGCGTCCTCCCTCTGCAAGACTGTGTTGTCCCTGCAAGGAATGCTCCTGAATGACTGGAGCTCTGATCTCTCCCTACAAAATATGGTAGGACTCCTCACCCGAGCAAGCACTTGAAGTCTCCCGGGGCTGAGGTTGGGATCTCCGTACGGAGACACCCGGTGCACTGAACAGTACGTGCAGACTAGCTAAACAGCAAGTGTGCTCAATGTCTAGAGACAATCTCCAAAATGCATAATCAACAATGCCCGAAATGAGGTAGCCTCCTCTCTATTTATCTTGGGTGAGCCTCCCTCTCTCCTTGGCCCCACCATGCTTACGTTGCCTCTATTTGGCCCACGCTGCCAACTCAACTGCGCTGGCTGGGCCCACGCTGTCTAAGTGTGTCACCCCTCTACGTTGTCACTTGGCCCGCTTGGCCCCACCTTGACCACAACGTTATATCTCCTAAGTGAATTTAGGGAATGTTTTTATCCAAAGTGTGAGCTAAGTGCTCCTTCACCCACTTCATTGATATTTTAACTTTATAAAGGCAAAATTAGTCAAAATTAGTATTTCCAATTAACTGCTGCTAATTGGGAATATTACAGTCCTCCCCGCCAAAAATTGCTTGTCCTCAAGCAATGTCTGAACAAGCCTCCTCTCTAGCTGATGCTCCCCACCATCACTGTAAAATGTACTGGGGTCCCAGATGCGCCACTGAATCTTCCCTGTCCTCTCTATCACCCCGATATGGAGGGATCTCTCAATGTCGGGATCCCAAGCAATCTTGTCCAACATGAAGCTCCACCTGCTCCACCCACCATCCTGCCATGCTAATGAAGTCCCCCACTTCATCAGTGACTCGCTAAAGCCTGATGGAAGATATAGATAATCTCCCCAGGTAGTATACAGCTCACCCATAGAAGTTATCGAGTTGTGTAGAGCTGTAATGCTCAAGTCCCCTGCTAATCTCGAAGAGGTACCACCATGCTGATGCTGCGCTACTCTGGTCATGAGATACTCCCCGTCATGCGCAGACTGTATCCCACTCTCCTGAGACCTAGTGGCAGGAGATCTATGAGAGAAAATCTCATCCAACCCAGGCATCACCATGATGCCAATACCTACCCCTCCGAATACAAAGAAAGTTTGCCTTACCATCCGATGGAGGCCTCTGTGTACCCCCATGTGCCAACCCAACAGTGAAATAGATCACTCTCTGTCCTGACTCCGACCATCATGAGATAGAATGGGCTATCAATCAACTAAATCTCTGCATCCCATAGTCGGACCTGCTACACCATAGCTCTGACAACTGCGGGAATCCCTCCGTGCCTCATCTCTAGTCCCTGCTCGTGACCAATATAGAGGGTCCATATATCATGGGGAAATATGATGCATGCTAACCTGCCCTGTGTTGGCCACTGTGTAGTACCAATGACTGCTGGAAGCCATATGTGACAAATAGCTACCCCCTGAATGCAATCAATAGATAGATATCCGATACTCGCAATTGACTCAAGGTATGTGGATCCCTCCTATCCCTGCCAACCATCTCCACTGGATCTGCCATCCACCCTCTTGATAATGTGTCGATACATTGTCTGGAGCCCAGACACATACTGGGATGCTACCACTGCTGTACCTAGTATCCTCTGCTCATGCATGGTCTCGACATACCCTGGGAAAAGAGTGATGCATGTCTCCCTCATGACCTGCTCCCCTAGCGTAGGTTCAGTGATGACTGATGTGCCACCCCTGCAGAGGATCATCTCATCCCTTGACTTGTGGCTGTCAACTAGCGCACCGACCCAGTGCCACTGCTGAGAAGTCTCTCCTCTAGTGTGCTGAGTGTCATCCAAATATCTTGGGTGAGCCTCGCGTACCCCGCTGCTCATGCCCAAAGTGCCAAAGGACAACAACAAAATCGATTGTGCCCGTGAGTGATGTAGAAGAGGGTCGGGTGCATGAGTCCCCACAGATAACATCAAGTATCGCTCATCTGTCTCCCCATCGATCCTAGGTGAACTACCCCCAAAGGTAAGCTTGGTGTCCTTGTCCGTGAGTCTCCCTGGAGGCAATACTCTAAGACCCTGCTGTGCAGCACTGTACGCCCTCACATACCACCGATCATCCATGTACTCCTTGACATGCCACTGCACACTGAGGCATACCCCTGTACACTGCTGGATACCCCCTGCTCCTGCTGTACCACCCTGTACCGTCTCGTGCCTTGTCTGTGTCAAGGCATCAGTCACTCCTCACGTGTTCTCAATGTGATGTAGGACACTCCTACTCCACAATGCAGTCCCACACACTACGGTACAGCACCATGCAACTCCCTGTCCACTAGTAGTCCACTGCTCAATGTTAGAGGCTCCCACACATCCTTGGATGTGATGACCTAGAGTTGTCTCTACATGTCGGACCACCCCCAATCGGTATCATCACCTCCATTTTCGCATCGCTATACCCACTGACGAATGGATTATCACTCCAAACCCTCCCCGAGGGGTTTGAGAAGTGAATCTCCCTATGTGTCAGTAGTGATACCACCAATGCTCGGCTCTGCTGTGACCTCTATGCCCCACACAAAGGTGAAGAATCCTTGGCTCCATACAAGGCACCATCTGGTGGCCTGCCAATGCCACTTCCTTCGACCAGCTCCTTCGAAGGTACGTTGATCACCCTGTGACCCCACGTACAAGTGTAATACCAAGACAACCTAGAGAGTCTGCCCATAAACTGGTTGGCCACTGGAGCTGACCGAAACTCCCCTAGCAAATGTGCATGCTCTACTGCTAGGCCAACTGTACCCTCCAAGACAGTCAAATGACCTGCCTGGAAAACGACAGGTAGTCCCGCCTAGATCCCAATGCCAATTTGGGGTTCCTGTATTCCCAGCACCTGGAAACTCCTGCTGAACTACACCTGTGTCTACCACTATCTCCATAACCCACTCCACCGGGTACCAACTCAAAATCTCTCGCCATCCAACCTCAACATGTGGATGCTGCACCTTGTGCAACTCTGATCGTCTCATCTCGCTAACCAAGTCAACGTATGAGATCTGACTAGGTGGCTCCGCCTCTCTCTCTCCAATGGAAAGAGGTGACCCAACAATGCTACTAGCCCCGTTTATGCATGCCTGAAGGGGGCTGCTCTGACACTCCAATGTGCCCTCTAGTTGTACCATTAGGGAATCCAGCCGCTCCCCAATGTGGGCCAACTTGGCCGCTGACTCGGCACAAACCACTCTCATGCCCTCTAGCTCCTCGTTCTGTAACAAAATAGCCTCTCGTACTAATGTGGCCTTCCCTTTCAAAACTAGGAGGTCGGCTCGAAGTTGATGACACTGCTGTGTGCGACCATCGTCTAATACCTCTGTATCTCCTAGTGCCTCATCAAAGGTGGATACATCTCTTGGCACCTCACCCATCTGCCATGTGCTGCTACCACCCGAAAACTCCGACACTACCCCGGTCATCACCTTAATGGATGGCACTACTGGGGTAAGCTCTACTCTCTCTACTAAGATGTCATCCGATATGGTCAAAGAAGTCTCCAACACAGGTGACCCCTGCGTCATACTGGGTGTACCCACATGCTCCCCATGATCCTGTGTGCCCTCATCCTCCAAGTGCGAGGTAGCCATTTTGATGGCTTCCCCTTCCGTTATTCGGTCAAGCTAGAAAGAGGTATCCAACTTTTCCACCCGATCTCGAACTGTGAAATCAGTGGATCCATCATACGTGGGAAAAGGTGTACGCTGCAACTTTGAAGTCTGCGTGCTAGACCCCCCACTGTTCCTTCCTCCTTCATCCTGCCTGAGCTGACAATAATCTCTGAAGGGCAAAGCTGCTCTGAATTTTTCCCCCATGGACTGCCATTCGCGGAAATAATCTCCAAAGGGTATATGATCATGCCGCCTCCCTTTCTCACTCGGTACTGGAGGTAAGAATGTAGGCATCGTGAGCCTGGTTGGCCTACTGAAGGCTGGTAAATGCTGGTCACACTGTTGTGAGACCCCCATATTTTCAAGATTCTGCTTGCCCTCTTTGTTCATAGAAAAATATCACCACGGTTGAGCCAAGAATGAGGCTCTGATACCACTATAATATCCCGAAGGGAAATAAACAGTAATATAAAGCACACAAACAAGGTACCTAGAAATAAACCACGAGACAAAATACACAATATGGAGAACGCTGAGCCATTTTATTAATACTCAGAAATAATGAAAGTACAGAGGTGATCAGAATGAAGGCACCTCGACTTGCTCAAGGCAAGTGTAGGAATACTCTCAGAACAATGTGTGGAATGGTTGCTCCCTCTACAAACTGCGTAATCTCCACGCTGCTGGAAAATGTTGTCGTGCTGCTGCAACTGCTAGAATGAAAAGAGTCTTTGGGGCTGCTCCCCAACTCGGAAAATGCTGAAACTCTAGGAATGGCCTCCTATCCCAATACCCAGAAAAGCCCAGAGAGCTTTTCGAGAATGGCTGACCTCGGAAAATACCTCCTTTGAGGCACTACGCTATCCCTCAAGGGAAAACGCTGACCTTGAAGGCAACACTGCAAAATATGGCCTCTCTCTCTGCAAAATATCTCCAATAGGTAAGGGCTGATCCCTTCCCTAATCCTTCGGTCTGAATCCACCCAAATCACCTCAATCTGGAATTCTCGCCAACTAGAACTGCGTCCTCCCTTTGCAAGACTGCGCTGTCCCTCCAAGGAATGCTCCTCAATGATTGAAGCTTTGATCTCTCCCTGCAAAATACGGTAGGACTCCTCACCCGAGCAAGCACTCGAAGTCTCTCGGGGCTGAGGTTGGGATCTCCGTACGGAGACACCCGGTGTACTGAACAGTACATGCAGACTAGCTAAACAACAAGTGTGCTCAATGTCTAGAGACAATCTCCAAAATGCATAATCAACAATGCCCGAAATGAGGTAGCCTCCTCTCTATTTATCTTGGGTGAGCCTCCCTCTCTCCTTGGCCCCACCATGCTTACGTTGCCTCTCTTTGGCCCACGCTGCCAACTCAACTGCGCTGGCTGGGTCCACGTTGTCTAAGTGTGTCACCCCTCTACGTTGTCACTTGGCCCCCTTGGCCCCACCTTGACCACAACGTTATATCTCCTAAGTGACTTTAGGGAATGTTTTTATCCTAAGTGTGAGCTAAGTGCTCCTTCACCCACTTTATTGATATTTTAACTTTATAAAGGCAAAATTAGTCAAAATTAATATTTCCAATTAGCTGCTGGTAGCATCTTAAAGGCCCTAAATTATTTAGCTAAAGAACAAAAGGGAATGTTGGAAGGATGTAATATTCCCAATTGGGAATATTACATCCTTCCAACATTCCCTTTTGTTCTTTAGCTAAATAATTTAGGGCCTTTAAGATGCTACCAAATGTTGATTCCCCTTTGCTCCTTGACTTCTCCATATTTGCCACCTCGACTGCCGACCTTCCTTGTTCATAGGAAAATATCCCCACGACTGAGCCAAGAACGAAGCTCTGATACCATTGTAATATCCCAAATGGGAAAATAACAGTAATAACAAACTAAAAAATATTAAGGAGACAACAAAACAAAAACTGATATTAAAACACCAATGGAGCCATAAAATACTGCTGAGCCATTTTATTAATTTGCTAGAAATGAGTACAATGGAGGTGCTGGAATGAAGGCACCTGGGCTTGCTCAAGGCAAGCTAGAGAAGCCCTTTGAATCAATGCTGAAATCCCCCACTAATGGTACACTGTATGGCTATAGCTCTACGCTGCAATCTGTTAGAAATGTTGTTGTTGCTCCCGAAGAAATGCCGTTAGGGCTTGCTACACTGCTCAGAAAGTTTCGAGACTTTAACCTTAGACTGTGCTCAAGAAACCCACAAAAACCTATGAAAGAATTGGCCAAATGTTGACCCTGAAATTTTGGCCCAATTTCCCTAGCTCCTCTAACTGCTGGCTGAGTTAGGATCTTTGTTTGACACCTCAAATCTGCCCAGAATTTTCTGCCAAATTAATCTTGGCTTCTCCTCACTAAACCCAGAAAAACCAAAAAAGGGTTCGCCCAAAGCTTGACCCCGAAAATTGCCCTCTTGGGCTTGGCTCATTGCACTGCTGGGTAAATCTATCCTCCTGTAAATCCTGTTGCTGGAAGTCTCCAAAATGCCACAAAAATCCCTGTTAGGAAGCTCCAAGCCTCACCAAATCTTAGCTGCAATTCCCTCTCTTCTCACCTCCCGGAACAACCTAATCCTCTCTGCACTGCGTCCTCCCCTACGCAGTCTCCTCCTCTGCGCAGTCTCCTCCTCTGCGTAGTTCAGAATTGTCGGCGCTTCCTCCTGATGGAAGTTCTCCTCACAAGGTGTGGAACTCCTCTCCTGAGCGGGCACTCGATGTCCCCCGAGGTAGAGGTTGAGATCTCTGCTTGAAAATTTCGTGTGCTAAACAACACTACAGACTTAGCTCTCCGGCTCAAGCGTGCGCTGTCAAAATGACAAGAAGAAAATAGTTAAATGAATGAATGTCGAATGAGCCTTCCTTTTTCCTTTTATCCATTGAGGCCCAACATATGCCTTGGGTCCCACCTTGACCTGTGCTGCCTTCCTGTAGCCAATCTCACACTGTCCTTTCCGTGCCTCTTCTACTCTGCCACTTAAGGCCAACTCGACCCCACCACTAGAGCCTCAATTTTCCCTTAGGGACTTTAGGAAAAGACTTTATTTGGCGAAATTTTTAATTGTGGGTCCCCTACCCACTTTATTTCCACCCAACATTAGGATTTTCCAAAACTAATCAAAATTAATGTCAGCATTAGCTGACTGCTAATTTGGGGATATGACACGGCACTAGATATGGAATGCTCCTTAGCAAATCTTTAGATCTCCTCTCAGGCTTTGCGTTGCCTTAACATGGCTTTGCGCTGCCCAGCGTGGCTCAATGTTTCCTCTCTGGATCTCACTCTGCCTCCTCTACTCTATATTCACTGGATCAGGAAAACTTCCACCTACCACTATCTCCGCCCCTCACTACAAGAAATCACTTGATCACTCCTCCGACAACTGTTGCGTTGTTCTCTTGAGAATTAGATCTCGAGATCTCTCACTCGATGTCTTTTCCAAATGCCCATCAAGATCCTTCTTATAATCTCTCGTTGACATATCAACAACCAAGATTAACTGGGAGTTGATTTGTGTCTTTATCTAGAAGATCCACACCTGATCTAATTAATACACTTTGATTAATCACATTTCCTAAGTTTAGACTTAGGAATAAATTAAAAATGATTAATTATTTTAATTAAATCCTCTCCATGTGGAATTTCCCAAAACACTTTCTGGGTATTGTGGAATGCATGTGTCTTAGCCTCTATGCAAAATGTTAAGGCTAGAGCACATCCGATGCTACAAAAATCAACAAAAGGCTCATGAAACCATCAACAAACCCTCAAGTGGAAGCTATAACCAAACTAGGGTTTTATCCTAGTGAAAACAACTAGGGCAAGAGAAATTATGGACGAAAATGGAAGGAATGGCCACCAAAGGGGAATGATTTTGAGGCAACTACTCAAGCCAGATGTTGAGACCTTCCAAGACCAAAAACTCCTCTTGGGTCGGTGGAGTCTATGGAGGTGATAGATTAGGCAATTCTTGAAAAGGAGTAAGGATGTTTGATGTGTTGATTTTTGGGTAGCATCAGATGTGCTCTAGCTCCGAAACTCTGTGAAGGGGCTAGATGATCTGAAATGACTGTATTTGTTTTGCTATGCTAAGTGTCTTTTCAGTTTAAAACATGTGCATAATCAGTTCATTAGTTTGCTTAAGGATTGAGGTGTTTGTCCATGAATTGTAGATGATTTCAGGTGAATTAGAAGCATAAAACAAGCATAAATAACACTGAACAACAGTGTAAAACAGAGAAATAAGTCACCACATGAAATTTACACAACAGGCATGATGAAGTAGTTCACCCCTCCTGGGCTACATCTGCTGGTTCAACTCCCAATGGCATGTCCATCTTTCATTATGCTCAAAAGTTTGCTATCACATGTAGTTACAGTGCTCCAATGGTTGTTTTCTCTGCACCAATGGCTCCAGAATGCTCCAATTAGTCAAAAAAATGACTCTTCATTCACTCAGAATGGTCGAAAATTGGGCCTCCTAAACTTTTGCCCAGTTTCACCTAGGAAAGCTCCACTAAAAGTGGAAAACTCCACTTAACTGGAGTTAAATTAGGCAATTTCCGCCAAAAATGGGGTGCTTGCTAAACTACCGCCGAAACTAGCTGTGGGAATAAATTTCTGCGGTTGGGGTGGCCACATGCCAACCCCAAAACCCGCGGTTATGGTGGTGGTTAGCGGAACCCGAGGCATAAACTGCAGTTGCATTGTTTGACTCGTGGTCGAGCTGTCTAGTTAGGTATTCACTGCGACGGTTGATGTTTCGTTTATGTTGCCATGTGATAAAGTAATGTGGAACCGCTGGCGGGTTGGGACCGCCGGCAGTTCCCAGCCCCCAAACCTGATTTCATTACAACATAAATAAAACTCGCGGCCCTATGAGGTTAAGAACCAAAGCGTAGAGTGGTTGGAAAACTTGTCCGCGTGGCCGGAGGGAGGTCTCGGGGTTGATTCTTGCGGACCCCTCCAAAATTTTACTGTGCCATTCCAGGGACACGTGGCGGCCTCAGGGCTAGCCACGTGGCACCCTATGATTGGCTCTTCCAAACCTCGTACCAAATGAAAAATAGACACTTGTGAAACCATGATTGGTTCATTGGAGGGAATATTCCTTTTGCTGACTGTACATCCGCCCATTCGCTGACTGTGCATCCCAGTCAAACCTGCTGTCGCAATTTTACCTATTTGGAATTTCGATCAAAACGCGATATCTCCCTCATACGACATCAGTTTTTTGAAGCGTTCGCGGCACTGGAATCAGGAAGACAAGATCTACGCAACCATCCTAGTTTCAAACCAATCATGTAACTTTGAGCTTTGGGAAAAATTTATGAACTCTTGATCACTAGAACACATGAGATTTCCAGGACCCCACGCTGCCCACGTGGTCTGCGTCCTCCTCTCCCTGCACTGTCCACTTGGCCACTAGGCCCCACTTCCTCAAATATGATGTGGACTTTAGGGAAATGCTTTATCCTAAGTGAGTTATTTAATATTTCACTCACTTTATTCATGCTCCAACTATAATAAGGCCAAATTGGTCAAATTAATATTTCCAATTAGCTATTGCTAATTGGGAATATTACAGGCTGTGACAGCACAGATCCAGGAAGTGGCAGCGCAACACCAGAGGGACAACGCAAGCCCAGGAGGGGTGACACAGAACCTGTCTAGCTCACACATAGTTGACGCAGAGGCTCACAAAGACCCAGAAGGGTGACACAGAGCTAGGCTAGCTCATGTGGAGTTGACGCAGAGGCTCACGTAGGCCCAAAAGGGTGATGCAGTCCGAGAGGAGGTCACGTTGTGCCAGTTGTCGTGGATGGAAGTGCAGTTTTTTTCTTCGGAATTCGCTGGTGGGGCATTGTTTTGTCGGTGCAGAACATTGTCTAGCAGGGTTGAAAAAGTAAGGGGATGCAGTTCCTCAGCATGCTTTCTCACTAAGAAGTCTGAGATCTGATCAACGGAGTGATTGGAGAGGGTTGATTCGACAACAGTTGATGGAGGATTTTCGGGAGGGAAATCACTTGTCAGAGTGAGCATATTCTCTAGAGGGTTTCTAGCACCAAGAAACCCAGATCCAACTTTTTGTTGAGGGTAGCAGTAGAGGAAGGGAGAAGAGTATTCGCTTCAACAACTTTTTAGCAGAGATGGCCACACATGGATTGAGGGATCAAGATAGGTTGGATGGAGTATCCAACTTCGTCGTCTGGAAGGCTAGAATTCTGTCAGTTCTAGATGAATATCACATCAAAGATCACGCCGAGAAAGTTTGTGTTGTTCGTGTTGATACTGATCCGTTGAAGAAGTATGAGGAAGCGCAAGCAAGGGCCAAGCGCTTAATTATGGATGAGGTCAAGGATCATGTGGTCCCACACATTGCTGAAAAGAACACAACAAATGAGATGTGGACAATGCTTACCTCAATGTATCAAGGGACTTCTTTCCAAAGGAGAATGCTTATGTTGAATCAGCTTTGAGTATTTCAAATGCATTAGGGAGAGGAAATCAATCCCTTCCTCATTAGATTGAAGGCGATTCGTGATCAGCTAGCTGCTACGGGTGCCACTTCTGATGAGGGTCTATTGGTCAGAACTGCCCTGAATGCAGTGTCTGAAGAGTGGGAGACCTTTGTCCAAGGCATTTTGGGCAGAGCAACACTTCCAAATTGGGAAGACACGTGGGCAACTCTTCGACAAGAAGAGGTCTAGAGGATGAATAAGGCGGGCAGCACCAGTGACAGAATCAAGATCAAGAAGGAGGAGGAGGAAGATCTAAGGGACATTAAGGGGCAAAGAGGGAAGAAGAAGAGAGACCTTTCATAGGTCAGGTGCTTCAGATGTGGTGAACTAGGACATTTCACCACTACTTGTCCTCAGAAGAAAAAGGGCAAGGAAGATTCAGATTCAAAGGATACAACAACTAAGGTTGATGATGGGAGTGATGACGATGTGGCTATGAGTGCTCATGTGCCTTGAGAGAAGAGGTGGGGCGACATATTTTTGTAGATTGATCCATGGATAGTGGCAAGGGGCAGAGGATCCTTGAGGTGCCCAAAATCTTGGATCACATATGAACTACGGAAGCCCTTAATGACAGTAGCAGGATGACTGGATTCAGTTGGTGTAGAGGATTGTGGAGGTAGATTAGCATAGCTAGGATTTTGAAGACTGGAGTAGCATAGAGCAGATGCAGTAGTAGGGCAGAGGCTGATGGGATTTCAATAGTGCAGAGCAATAGCAGTGCAGAGGCACCAAAGGAACAAAGCATATTAGCTGAAGAGGGTGTTTTAGATCGAGATGTAACCAGACTGACTTGTCTGTCAGGATTTTGGGTGATGTCCTTCAATTGCTTACTTCTCAGCAACTGAGTTGCAATGCAGCAATTAGCAGTGGTTGTGCTATGGGCAGCATGATGCAGCGTTTGAGAGGGAGTTGCAGTACAGATGAGGCAGTGACTGTGGCAGAGTCATGGGCAGCAGTGCAGAAAGCAGCGACGCAGTGGATAAGGGGTACCAAGCCAAGCATCAGCAGCGCAGGGGACCGATGGCATGGATCAGGGCAATGCTTCAGGTTGAAGTGTTGCTAGAGAAAATTCCTCAATAAGAGGGAGTGTTGATTTTTGGGTAGCATCGGATGTGCTCTAGCTCCGAAACTTTGTGGAGGGGCTAGAACACATGAGATCTCCCAGACCCAAAAATTGTTTGGAGAAATTTCACCCAAAGCCTAAGTTATTCAAATAATTTATTATTTTAATCGAAATTAAATAATTAAAGTAAATTAATTTAGACATATGGTTGAGAATTTTCTGACGAGGATCACGACCGTTGAATGTTCAACAGGAAAAGTATTAAAGGAAGGCTTGGGGTCAGTTTGAGAACACACATAGAGTGGCAACACTTGAGCTAAGGCGAAGTTCTGGGGTGCGGTTTGCTGAGAATTTTTGAGTGAGCTTGCAGTGCAGCGAGGGGCAGTTCGGTAGTGGGATTTCTGAGACCAAGGCTAAGAATACAACAGCAAAGAGGCAGATCCGTACCACAGAGCAGCGCAGGCCTAGGTGGGGTGACGCAGAGGCAGCGTAAGCCCAGCAGGGGTGACGCAGAGGCAGAAGGGCTCACGTAGAGGGACGCAGAGCCAAAAGAGGTTGACACAGTCGCTTAGAGAGCTGCGTCAGGGTTTCAATGGGCTAAATAGGGCTCATATCTAGCGGATCTGAAAGGGTGACGCAGTGACTGTGTAGGCACTTGTGGGGTTCTTGATCCTCAACTGAATTAGCCATATTATTTGCCTCCGGAGATAGAGGTACTTCTGCCGGGATTTTCTCTATTGGGTAAACCACTACTGGTACCCTAGTTTGTATTCAAAATTCTGCATAATAATAAAAACCCTCAAGAGCTGCTGCACCGGTTTTCCCGCATTGGGTTTTTCCGGGGACATTTGTCCAAAAAATCTTGTGTGTCCTTTGTCGAATGTGCTTAATTCTTCAGTACTTGATCTGTATATTTGTGTAGGCAGCATTATATTACTTCGATGTTTCTTTTATTATTCAGAAAAATAACTTGTTAAGTTAATAAAACAAGTAGGTGAAGTAAATCAGATTACTGCTGTAGGATTTCTGTTTAATAAATTCAGAAATTTTCACATGATGCCCTAGCACAAACCCTAACTATTGCCTTTGTGAGGGATTAAAGTCACTTGAGAGATCTATAATTAAGAATCAACAAGGGGAATGTCATTCAAATTTCATATATGAGTAATGCATGCAATTATGACATCTAGATTCTATAATATAGATTTTCAATAAATTAGGGCATAATAGAAAAACCCTAGATTCATCAAGTATAAAGATTATTAAAAAAAAAATAGGCACAGACAAGATTAAAATGCACAAACATTCCATTATCGATCCAAGACAACTTCTCCAAAGTCAGGAACGGACTCCAATAACCAAGTATACTCAATAGGTCACATCTTGCCAAAGAACAAAGAGGCCGAAATTCTTCCAAGAGAGGCTGAATTGTCCAAGAGATGATGATGAGATACAAATTGATCATCTCCTCTATTTATATGAGGAGGACAAGACATAATTTAACCTAAAATCCCCTAGACAACAAGTTAAATCACAACAATGCATTGGTTTATAAGCCAACCCACTAGCTTTCAACATAGATGCTAGAAAGAGCCCACACAAGTGAGCCATGAGGCCTTCTAGGCTGGCATCATGCATGATAGGTGCTCCATATGTCAAGCGTTGAGGCTTTTAGGTGCCAAGTGTGGTGTAGAAGCCTCTAAAAATCATCCTTTGAGGGTTGGCCCTCAAATCTCTGTCAATATCCCTCTATGGTTCGTAGAATCCAAATGGGTTCGCAAAATCCAAATGGGGCACTATAAGATGGTCTCCAGGGTCTCCAAATGCTTATAATATCCATCTTTGCTCTAATGTTGAGGTATTTCCAGGTGCTACTAGCCTCCCCAAGTCTCTGAAGGTGAGACCATCCTCATCTGGGCCCTGAATCAGATGTCATCCCTCATATTGTGCTAGGCCATCTTGGGGGCATGTTGGGTCCAGGTTGTGAAAATTCCAAGTCCTAGATCTGGAATCCTACTGCAACAATCTGAATTAACTTCTCCTACTTGTTATTGAAAATAAACAAGTTATTTGCAAATATTTTCTGTAAACATTGAAATAATTACTGAAGCAATCTTCACTTAATTAAATTTAGATGCGGAAACAAGAAACTGAGCGAAAGAAAAACATCACATAGGACACCATTATTTTTGGACAAATGTCCCCAGAAAAACCCAATGCGGGAAAACTAGTGCAGCAGATCTGAGGGTTTTATTATTAAGCAACAGTAAATTCTGAATACATATCTGAATTTCACTCCGGACAATTCAGTTATAGAGAATATGACTGAGAGAAAAATTAGTGAGGTTACCTCACACTATCACTGAAAATCCCGGCTGATTCGGCCTCTGAATGATGTGCCTCTGACAGGCTCTGCGTTGCCTATGTGCAGTCACTGCATAGCCCCAATGTCACCCCTCTTGGGCACTGGGTTACTCAAATTCTGGATCTATCTGCTCTCCAGAAAATTCGATCTCTGCTTCCTGGTCTCACACCCCGGCTCCCGACTTCTGAAATCAAATCTTCAACAAACCCTTCGGATTTCCTCTGGCCCTCTACGTAGCCCTCCCTGGCTCCGAGCTGGAGCTGCTGGATCTCTCTCTGCCCTTCTCTGCTGATGATTCTCCGGCTGATAAAGATTTCTCTCTGGATATTGTCTCTGCCCCTCAGCTGCGTGAGAATTTCTCGATCTAGTTTTCCTCTTAGCACTGCTCACTTCAGAAAATTCGATCACTTGCTCTCTCGGGTGTGTTTTCCAAATGACCCTCAAGCCTTCCTTTATATTCTTCTCGTTGCGACTTCAACGACCGAGATTAGATCTCCAATCAACAACTAAGATTACATTTTGACTTGATCTGCTTTTTCTAGAAGTTACACCCACAATTTGTTGAGATTTTGTGTATTTGGGGTAGTATCAGTTGTGCTCTAGCTCCCAAATTTTGTGGAGGGACTAGAGTACACTTGATCTCCAAGACCCAGAAATTCATTCGGGAAATTTCATCTGGTTTAGGAGATATTAAATTAGTTAAATATTTTAATGTATTTCCTAAGTTAAAACTTAGGGAACTTAAATAATTAAAGAGAATTTAATTAAACATGTGATGAAATTGTCTCAAGTCACACAGATCAAGTTTTCTTTTAATCTTAGACATTGATTCAAGATCTGATCATGGTTGTAGGTTTCCCAACGAGAAAAGTATAAAGGAAAGTCTTGGGGTCATCTGTAAACAAATACAGAGGCAGAGCACTGAAGCTAAGCTGAGATTCTAGGGCGGGCTTGCTAAGAATACTCAGAAGTGTTTCAGTTGCAGAGATGGGAATTTAGGCCAAGGGGATGATCTGATCCCGAGGTCTAGAATACAAAAGAGGCAGAGATCAGCTCAGAGGACAGCGCAGAGAATAAGGGAAGCAGCAGTAGCAAGGACAACGCAGTCCCTCAAGGACAACGTAATTGTTGCAGGAAACCCTCAAGGGTTATGTAGAGACCCTAAGGGGCAGTGTAAGGCCTTCGTCACCCAGTCTGGGGTAACGTAGAACTTTCTGGAGCAACGCTGAGGTTTAGAGGGGCTTCATAGGCTGACGCAAAGGCTTCAGGGGCAGTGCTAAGGTTTCTAGGCCCTAATTTTGGTTGAGTTATGTAAATCCCCTTTGAGGGTGTGGATTTGTAAGAAATATTAATGTTGATCAATTTTGCCTTCTATAGTTAAAACATAAATAAAAGTGAGTAAGAGGGGAACATAACTCACTAAAATAAATTTCACTCCCTAGTAGACTCAACGTTGTAACTTAAGTGGGCCAAGGGGGGCCAAGAGACCACGTAGAGGGGGACCCACTTAAACCATGTGGGCATAGACAGCGCAGTTGAGTTGGCAACATGGGCCAAATAGAGGCTACGTAGGAGATGGTGGGACCTAGGGTTGAGAAAGGCCATCGTTATAAAAAGGAGGAGAACCTCCTCATTTCCTCATTCGAGTTTATGCATATTGAGCTGGTCACTTCGACTTCTAGCACGCTAGTTGTTTAGCTTGTCTGCAGCACTGTTTAGTGCATTGAGTGTCTCCGTTCGGAGATCTCACCCTCAGCCCTGGGAGAATTTGAGTGCTTGCTCGGGTGAGGTTGTCTCATTAGTATTTTGTAGGAGGATTGGTGTTTGGCATTTGTGGAGGAGCAGTGCATCCATATACTAGGCAGTCTTGAGAGAGAGGACGCAGTGCATTTTGAGGGAGCTCCGGAGTGGCATTGTTTCGGAGGATTTTGGTCGGGAGATTGAGCAAGGGGCTAGCCCTTGCCTATTGGAGACTTTTGGTTGAGCGGGAGATCATATTTCGGAGGATTCCATTCAGTCTCTGCGTGGCCCTTGGGAGGATAGCGTGGATCCTCAAGGGAGGTATTTCAGGAGGTCATCCATTCCAGAAACACTCTCTGGGCTTTTCTGGGTATTGTGAGTAGAGGCGGATTCCAAAGTTTCAGCTCATTCTGAGTAGGGGAGTAGCCACAACTACTCATTTTGTTCCAGCAGCAACAGCAACACGACAGTTTTCCAGCAGCTTGGACGCAGAGCATAGAGCAGCCATTCCTTTGATGTTCTGAGAGTATTCCTACACTTGCCTGGTGCAAGTCGAGGTGCCATCACTCTAATCACCTCTTGTAATCATTTCCATTTCTCAGTATAATAAAATGGCTCAGTATTCTCTATATTTCATGTGTATCTGTTTCATATATTGCTTCTAGCATTTCATGTACTATTGTATGCTCCGTATCACTACCTATTTTCCCTTTTGAGACATTCCAGTTGCTATCCCATCTATGGTGTGTTTCCATACTCTATAGACAGAGTCTAGTGAGGGCCAGGTAGCCTCCAGATCTCACCCTCTTTTCAGAGGTGAAATATCTAGTAAATGCCCCTCCAGTCCATCTCTGGTTTAGAGTTCACTGTGTTTGAGAGATGTCCCTGAAAGGGGATATTACAGTGGTATCAGAGCTCATAGATCTGGCTCAGCCTGTGGAGCTAGTTGTCTATGACACCGGGGGAGAAGCCGTATATTTGCTATAGAGGTAGGAGGTACCGTGACAGAGAGCGTAAGTTGCAAATCACCTACGGAGAGGGTGACTGCGCACTAGTGGTGGATGCAAAACAGGATCCAGTAGTAGACGCAGAACAAGAGGAGCCAATGGCAGATGATAGTGATGCAAAGAGGTTTGGGGAAGCACTCCTCAAGTTAGTCCAGGAACTGTCAAGGCAGATTGAGGTGATGGGGCAGAGATTCACTGCTGTAGAGGCTAGACAGCGTGAAACCCAAAGGGGTTTTCAGATTGGTGAGGGATTAGGCACGTCCAACCATTTGCAGGAGCATGATGCCACTCAACACATGGCATCACATGCACCCACACGTTCCACTATGCCCACGTTTCTGGGTGCAGACATAGGGGCAGGAGCACAGCAGGAGCCAGAGCCTGGCCACATGGGTGATTATTTTGCGGAGTATCAGGAATATGGGCAGGAGTTCAGGGATGCCCTTTCATTCAGAGATTTTGTTTAGCTCTAGCGGGACAGTAGACCTCGCGACCATCATAGAAGGCACCGACATTATCATGAGGGAGACACTCAGCGGACAGTGATTAGATTCCATTTGCCTACGTTTGATGGTTCATCAAACAGTTTGGCAAAGTCTTGGCTGGAGAAGTTGGACATATACTTCCAGCTCAACCAGATGGCAGAGACGGAGACCATCAAGGTGGCAACGCTGCATTTGGATGGTGAGGCTCAGGATTGGTGGTTCCATGGGATGGTTACACTCGGGCATTCGACAGTGACTACATATGCCGAGTTCACCCGGAGATTGATAGAGAGGTTTGATCGGAGGGATTCGGAGGAGCACTTTGTTGAGCTGACGAGGCTCAGACAGACCGGGAGCCCGGAGACATATATTGCAGATTTCCTGAGACTTTCGGTGATGGTGCCCAATCTATTCACGGCACGGATGATTTATATGTTCATTGAGGGGTTAGCAGAGCCACTTCGGGGTTTCTTCAGATCCACTAGACCAACCACACTCCATGACGTAGTTGCCAGGACACGGGATTTGCAGGGTGCCTTACCCAGGACCAGGACGCCTTACCCCTAGAGACAGGCTTTCCAGCCAAAGGGGAAGGATGTGAAGATTCCGCCTCCAAAGGGGAATCCGGGTAGGGGACAGTTGGATGATGATGCCAGGAGGGAGTTGAAGAAGAAGAGGCTGTGTTTCACATGTCAGGAGCCGTGGGCACCAGGACACAGATGTGCTGCTGGTAAAGCACATTTTATTGAGGTCTTCTTTGAGGACAACAGAGAAGAGGATGAGTATGATGACGTGGAGGCAGGAGGCAGCCATGTAGCGTAGGACCATTTGCGACCTCCACCACCAGGAGCAGGAGGTGCAGCCTTTGCACCCACAGGGGGGACCCTTGCAGCATTGCGGGGAGTACCCAAGTATTTGACGCTGCATGTCCAAGGGACAGTACGGGGGCAGCGAGTTTCAGTACTGGTAGACAGTGGGGCAACCCACAACTTCATCGATGCACAGATGGTTGAGCAGAGAGGCATACCGACAGAGAGCTTCGATGGATTTTCGGTGTTGGTCCCAGGAGACCAGACGATGCAGTGTGCCAAATATGTCCTAGAGCTGGCTGTGACGATGGGTACCTACACGATGACTGACCACTTCTTCGTGGTTAACATACTGGATACCAATGTGGTATTGGGTGTACAGTGGCTGATCACTCTTGGGAAGGTCACCACAGATTGGGAGGCCTTGGAGATGGAGTGGGATGATAAGAAGACCGGGAAGCATGAGAAGATACGGGGAATGCACACGTACCCACCTCAGACTGTTTCAGCTCACCGGATGGAGGCAGACTTCCGGAAGGGAGACATAGAGTGCGTAGTAGAGTTGCGTGCATCAGAGACAGGGACTACAGGGCAGACAGTGCATCCAGAGATACAGTCCATCCTTGACAGGTATGATAGGGTGCTTGGGGAGATACCACCAGGACAGCTACCGGATCGGGGATTTGAGCACACTATTGAGCTAGAGTAGGGTATTCAAGCCGTTATTACCACACCCTATAGGCACCCTAAGGCCTATCAGGACGAGATTGAGCGGGCCATCCAGGAGTTGCTGGCTCTTGGACACATTCGGCGGAGCACCAGTCCTTTCGCTTCTTCGGTGGTGTTGGTGAAGAAGAAGGATGGCACATTGAGAATGTGCATTGATTACAAGGCCCTGAATAAAAAGACCATGAAGAACAGGTACCCTATACCGCGGATTGATGAGCTGATGGATGAGTTGAGAGGAGCACAGTTCTTCTCAAAGATCGATTTGAGATCCTGGTACCACCAGATTCGCGTGAGGGAACAGGACATTCCCAAGACCGCTTTCAGGTGCCATTATGGCCACTTTGAGTTCTTGGTCATGCCTTTTGAGCTAACCAATGCACCAGCCACCTTCCAGTCATGCATGAATCATATCTTTCGCAGTCACCTGAGGAAGTTTGTGTTGGTATTTTTTGATGATATATTGATATATAACAAGACTTGGGAGGAGCATCTCCAGCACATAGAGGCAGTGCTACGTATCTTGGAGGAGCAGCAGTTCTATGCTAAGCTCTCCAAGTGCGAGTTTGGGTTGACGGAGATGTTGTACTTGGGACACATCATAGGAGTGGACGAAGTGAGGGTCCACGAGGAGAAGATCAAGGCCATCAGAGATTGGCCAGAGCCGAGAAACGTGACGGAACTTCGAGGATTTGTTGGTATCTGCACTTATTACAAGAAGTTCGTCAAGAGTTTCTCTTAGCTTGCCGCAACCCTTACAAATCTGACGAAGAAGGGGGCATTTAGTTGGACAGATACAATGCAGCGGGCCTTTGATAGGCTCAAGGAGGTGATGAGTAGCTGCCCAGTGCTTGCATTGCAAAATTTCACGCAGCCATTTGTTTTGGAGTGTGATGCATCGGGAGAGGGGATCGATGCAGTGTTGATGCAGGGAGGTCACTCGATAGATTTTGAGAGTCGGAAGCTCCTTCCACATGAGCGGTTGTATGCTATATATGACAAGGAGATGTTGGCCATCATGCATGCCTTGGCCAAATTCCGGCAGTACCTGGTAGGTAACAGGTTCAAGGTGAGGACTAACCACAAAAGCCTCAGATTATTTTTAGAGCAGAAGCAGCTACAGGAGAGGCAGCAGAAGTGGGTCAGCAAGATCCAGGCCTACGACTTTGACATTGAGTACGTCAAAGGGAAGAGCAACGTGGTGGCTGATGCACTTTCACGCAGACTAGCCGTGTTGTCTCTGATGAGTTTGGACGCAGATTGGAGGGCTCAACTTTTAGTGGAGTACTCCAAGGACAGGTTTGCTTGTGAGGTTCTGGATGGATAGGTGACGGATGATAGGTACAGGGTGATGGATGAGATCATCTACTACAGGGATATGATCTTCTTGACTGAAGGCTTTCAGCTCAAGAAGAAGATACTACAGGCTTCTCATGATTCACCATTGGCTGGTCACCAGGGGTTTACCAAAACCTACAGGGCCATCAGAGAGAGGTTCTCATGGAAGGGCCTCAAGGAGGACGTACTCCAGCATGTCAGGGAGTGCGAAGTTTGCCAGCGCAACAAGGGAGAGATTAACCATCCAGTAGGTTTTTTGCAGCCTCTTCCCATTCTAGAGGGGAAATGGGAGAGTATTTCGATGGACTTCATCACAAGGTTGCCCATGGTACAGGGTAAGGACTATATATTTGTCGTCGTTGATCGACTGACGAAATATGCACACTTTTTCGCCATATCCGCGTACTATACAATAGCACAGGTGGCAGAGCTGTTCTTCCGGGATATCTTCAGGTTACATGGTCTTCCCAAGACCATTGTCAGTGACAAGGACAGCTGCTTCATGGGCGGATTTTGGCAGGAGCTTTTCCGGTTGGTGGGGACAGAGTTGACACCAAGCACCAACTATCACCCACAGACAGATGGGCAGACAGAGATAGTTAACAAGTGGCTGGAGGGCTACTTGCGTAACTATGTCAGTGGTCAGCAGAGAGCGTTGCTGAAGTGGCTGCACCTAGGAGAGTACTGCTACGACAACACACATCATATGTCGATCGGTATGTCTTCGTTCTATGCATTATATGGTTATCATGCTTTATCTTTTGTTGATGTGATGTTTGGTGCCAGCAAGGCCCCGAGAGCCAAGGATTGGATCCAAAAGAGTCAGGACATCCTCTGAGCTCTCGAGGATAACATGGCTACAGCGCAGAACCAGTAGAAGCTGTATGCCGACAAGGGTCGGGCGGAGAAATAGTTTGAGGTAAGGGACTTGGTCTACCTACGCTTGCAGCCATACCGACAGTCGACTCTGAAGCAGAAGGGGGTTGAAAAGCTCAAGCCCTGCTTTTATAGACCTTACAGGGTGATACGCAGGGTTGGACAGGTTGCCTATGAGTTGGAGCTGCCCCAAGGCAGCAAGATTCATAACATTTTTCACGTATCATGCCTGAATAAGGCTTTGGGACAGTAGGTGATAGTGACAGAGGAGCTTCCGCCTACAGATGATGAGGGGCATTTGGTGCTACAGCCGGAGGCCATTATTGATGTCAGAGAGAGACAGCTGCGAAGCAGGACAGTCTGGGAATTCCTGGTGAGGTGGAAGAATTTGCCAGATGAGGATGCCACTTGGGAGAGTGAGAAGATCTTGCAGCATCTATCACTACAATTGCTTGGGGTCAAGCAACATTTTGCTGGGGGAGACTGTAATATTCCCAATTAGCGATAGCTAATTGGAAATATTAATTTTGATCAATTTTGCCTTCTATAGTTAAAACATAAATAAAAGTGAGTAAGAGGGTGACATAACTCACTAAAATAAAGTTCACTCCCTAGTAGACTCAACGTTGTAACTTAAGTGGGCCAAGGGGGGCCAAGAGACCACGTAGAGGGGGACCCACTTAGACCACGTGGGCATAGACAGCGCAGTTGAGTTGGCAACGTGGGCCAAATAGAGGCTACGTAGGAGATGGTGGGGCCTATGGTTGAGAAAGGCCATCATTATAAAAAGGAGGAGAGCCTCCTCATTTCCTCATTCGAGTTTATGCATATTGAGCTGGACACTTCGACTTGGAGCACGCTAGCTGTTTAGCTTGTCTGCAGCACTGTTTAGAGCATTGAGTGTCTCCGTTCGGAGATCTCACCCTCAGCCTCGGGAGACTTCGAGTGCTTGCTCGGGTGAGGTTGTCTCATCAGTATTTTGCAGGAGGATTGGTGTTTGGCATTTTTGGAGGAGCAGTGCATCCATAGACTGCGCAGTCTTGAGAGGGAGGACGCAGTCCATTTTGAGGGAGCTCCAGAGTGGCATTGTTTCGGAGGATTTTAGTCGGGAGATTGAGCAAGGGGCCAGCCCTTGCCTATTGGAGACTTTTGGTTGAGTGAGAGGTCATATTTCGGAGGATTCCATTCAGTCTCAGCGTGGCCCTTGGGAGGATAACGTAGATCCTCAAGGGAGGTATTTCAGGAGGTCATCCATTCTAGAAACACTCTCTCGACATTTCTGGGTATTGTGAGTAGAGGCGGATTCCAGAGTTTCAGCTCATTCCGAGTAGGGGAGCAGCCCCAACTACTCATTTTGTTCCAGCAGCAATAGCAACACGGCAGTTTTCCAGTAGCTTGGACATAGAGCATAGAGCAGCCATTCCTTTGATATTCTGAGAGTATTCCTACACTTGCTTGGTGCAAGTCGAGGTGCCATCACTCTGATCACCTCTTGTACTCATTTCCATTTCTCAGTATAATAAAATGGCTCAGTATTCTCTATATTTCATGTGTATCTGTTTCATATATTGCTTCTAGCATTTCATGTGCTGTTGTATGCTCCGTATCACTGCCTATTTTCCCTTTTGAACCATTCCAGTTGCTATCCCATCTGTGGTGTGTTTCCATACTCTATGGACAGAGTCTGGTGAGGGCCAGGTAGCCTCCAGATCTCACCCTCTTTTTAGAGGTGAAATATCTGGTAAACGCCCCTCCAGTCCATCTTTGGTTTAGAGTTGACTATGTTTGAGAGATATCCTTGAAAGGGGATATTACAGGATTAGTCATTATTTTTGCCCTAGATCAACCAGTGAGTTGTAGATCTAATATTTCTCTGTCGGGTATTCCAGATCTGGAGCCCTGTCTTGTTGTATTTAGAAAATTCTTAATAATAAAACCCTCCACCAGCCAGAGACCGTTTTTCCCGCATTGGTCTTTTCCAGGGACTATTTGTCTAGAAATAATTGTGTCACTTTGTTTATGCGTGCATGAACTTGTTCTAGATCTGGATTGGTGGAGATCTATTATGTGTTTTGCTTCGATTTTAACTTGAATTTATTCAGTTAATAACTTGTCTAAGTAGGAGGAGCATAACCAGATTAACAGTAAATAATTTCTGCATAAAGTGTAAAGATTCTGAAATTTCCACATGGTATCAAAACAATTGCAGATCTAGGAGGGTCACTAGCAATAATCTGAAGGTTCTAGCTGTTAGGTTCCTGTGATTTGTTAGATTGGTGAGATCAAATGCACAGGGTAACATCAGACCATTCTTTGGAGTCCTGGGACCTAGCCTTCCTGGACTCAGAGAGGGCTCTCTCTATTTATGCAAAGGATGTGAACTTGTTTGCTTCTAGGGTTTTGATTTTAGGCTAGTTGTTAAGTGTAGGGTTTTTTTGTTGATTTTGGTTGGGTAAGATGATCAAGTAGAATAAATGGAATGAGGAAATCTTCAAGTCATTGGGCTATGGAGTCTATAAAATTCATGGAAAGTTCAACAATGGATCGGGGAGCATCACAGGGCAAATCTAGCATTGGTCAATGGATTTTCAAGGTTTATGGGAAATGAGGTGAACATTAAGTTTGTGCAAAGTAGGACAAATGGCAATTAAGAATCCTTTATCATGTACTTAAAAAACAAGAAGGGACTTAAATACATAAGCATGAAGAAGCAATCAATAGACAGGGCAAACCAGTAACTCTTTGATTCAACTTAAGCAAATAAGCATTCAAGACAAACATTCCAATGAAATATAGAAGGCGAGAAACTCATTTAACTTCTAGTGATTTCACCTTCAAGGTTAGAAAACATTCGAGATACACATATAACTTTAATCAAAGAAGATGGAATGCCTAAACATCATTGATCATAGTTATGAAGATCTTTGAAACAATTTTTCAAGCATGGACAAAGGGTATGATCGAAACATAGCCTCTTTGGCAAACCTAAACAATGGTACTTCAAAGAGAGACCTCAAAACAGTGTTTTAGTGATATCAAACAAGTAGGGCTTATCATAAAACATCTAAGATATCTACTGTATTAAACCATTCATGAGATAAACAAGCTTGGGGGGTCTAGAGAGCAGTTAAGAATTCTCTAGAAAGACCCAGCAGAGGAAAACATGGAGGCAGTGAAGAACAAACAGAGCTAAGGTGCCTTTGAAAACATTTCTTAGTCTAAATCCTTTGTCCTACTGCAATTTAGAAATATGGAAACATAATGATACATGAGAAAACAATAACATGAAATAAAAGCACTTTACCATTAACCAAGCTCACGGATCCTGCAAGCAAGCCTCCTCCATCAACAAGCAAAGCAAGCCATTCACAAGCTCCATAACACCAAATTTCTCTTCAACCTCCAAAAGAGTATGTATTGCTCCAAAGAGTCATCAAATGCCAACGTTTACAATGAAACCCTCATGCTCTATTTATCTATAAAATGAGGGCAAAAACCCCAGATAGGGTTGGAAAATGTCAAAATTACTCATAAATGTCATAAATGCCCAAGAGACCATGCAAGGCCCAAGGCACAAAATATCCCATGGAATAAATGCCAAAATAACTTCTAGCACCTAATTCTAGAGTGATTTGCCTCAAAAAACATTAAAATATCATTTTGCAATAAATGAGTGTGTTTTGTTGATTTTTGGCCAAAAACACACAGTGCAGTCCATAAGCGCAATGCCCTCACAAGCAGAAAATAGGTCCAATTGCAGCTAAGTTTTGGTGGTCTTCCCGATGTCGAAATTTGCCTTGTGATGGCCCGTTGGAAAGCTGGCTGAATCTACTTTCCAAATCTACCATTGGTTTTCTGATTGAGCCTTTGTAACATGTCCAAAAGGAAATTTTCCCAACATTGCTTTGAGCGCAGCGCCAAGCTTGAAAATGAGGCAGAATGGTAGAAAATGAGGTGTTTTTTGACCTTTTGAGTGGTAAAAAATGATTCAAATGCTCTGAAACTTGGTGAGAATAGTGTACGAGGCATGTGAAATCCAAAAATGTAAAGTTTTCCCTTTGAGGATGTTTGAGGAAAAAGCGTAGTGCCAGGGGTGCTGCGCTTATAGGCCTCCAAATTCAAAAAAAACAAAAATTTGCCCAAATTTCTTCAAAATTGGTGGATGTCTCCCACATGGGGTTTGAGAGACTTGTAGAGAAGCTTGTGCCAAAATTCCAAGGTTAACTTGGCCTTTTGACTCTTTTAGTGCCTGGATCTTGGTTTGGGCCTTCTTGAGTTTAGCCCTTGCAACTTGGTTTCTTCGGGCATAATGTTTAGTCATCCTCTTTTGGAGATCAAGATCCTGATTTGCCTTCTTCAACTTAGCCTCCAACTGTATGTTGGCTCTTTCCAACCAAGGCTCCCGATCATGTGCTATCTCCATGGCCAAATGCTCATCTAGGGGGAGTTGTTCTGCTAGGGCTGCTTCTTGTTCTCTTTGCTTTACCAATGCCTTCTTCAACCCCATGGTTCTAGGCATCCTCCTAGATTGTCCTTCCTCATCCTCACTCTTTTCGTAAGTGCCCATGAACTCTTCTAGTTTTATCTGTGCCCTTTGGGCTTCTTTCCGGGCCTTGATGGCTCTAGCTTCATAGATTGCAATTTGTGCTCCTAGTTGCTTGTTCTCCAAGTCAAGGGCATCATTTACACTTTTGGCCCTATTCATATTGGCTTGGAGGTTTTCAATAAGTGCATTTTTTTTTGGATGAGCAAGTTTGATATTCTTGCTTCATCATCCTCATCACTATCCACGTGAATGATTTCAAACTCCCTCTTCACCTCATGATCTTCTTCTTCTTGCTTTACCTTTTGTTTGCCTTTGTCTAGTGGCTGAGCTGAGGTGGATGGCATGGTCCCTTGCCTTTTAGAGGCAACAAATACAAGCCTTGGCCCTCTTTGATATGTGAATGAAAGAGGTGTGATGGTGATCTTGTAGGTGTCTTTGTTATGGCTGTGATCCTTGTTGCTTTCATCAAACTCTTCATTTTGTCCCTCATTGCAGCTGCTTGCCTTTTCACTGCTGTGATCATCATTTGGACTATCATCCCCTTCACCTTTTTCACTGTCATCATGACTGTCATGACTGTTGTCATGAATGTCATGATTGTCTTCCTCCTTGCTGTCTTTAGTTTCTGCATTGTCATCATCCTCCTCTGTTTCCATGTCCTCTACCTCTTTTTCACTGTTTTGCTCACTGTTTTGCTCATTGCTGTGCTCACTGTTTTCATCTTCATCATTGTCATGCTCACTACCCCTTTATTCATCATCTACCTCAGTTTCTTCTTTAGCATCTACCTCTGTTTCTTCTTCATCATCTGCCTCTATCTCTTTTTCACTTTTTGTCTCTGCCTCATCATCATTTCCTTCTTCTTACTCATCATTTTCTTCTTCCTCTTCATCAATTTCTGTCTCTGCCTCATCATCATTTTCTTCCTCTTCCTCATCATTTTCTTCTTCTTCTTCATCAATTTCTGTCTCTGCCTCATCATCATTTTCTTCTTCTTCCTTATCATTTTCTGTCTCTGCCTCTTGTTTGCTCAAATCATCATTACCCTCCTCTTCATTTTGGTCTGACTCATAATCATCTTCTCCCTCATTTTCACTTGATTCTTCATTGCCACTTCCTTCTTCATTTGATGCATCAAGAGAAGGGGAGGGAGGGAGGTTTCCTTGAGGAGGTGATATAGGTGTAGAGGATGAGGTATGGTCAGTAGGAGGTGATGGAGGAGTAGAGGGAGGAGAATGAGATGATGAAGGTAAGTTTGGTTGATGATGGAGCTGTGGACTTGTGAAGATTTCATGGGCTATGAACACATCCCAAGGAATACCTTTTTGCTCTAGCTAATGTAATACCACCATCTTGATCAAAGAATGGTGGAACAAACTATGCATTTGTTGGGTATAGGTCCTCCTCTAGACAACAGAAGACATCTTGTCAATACTTCTATACAAGTAGTAAGGAAAATGAAGCAATTTAGCCCTGGTAAAAAGCATGAAGAGTCTAACATGGTAGGAATAAAATCTGGAGTATCTTCCCTCACCAGTGAAGTACTTCATGATAACCCTCATCATGGGTGCAAACCTCTGTTTTAGGTGTGAGAAAGGGAAAAGAGCCCTGCAGCCTTCTCTGTACCTAGTTTTGACAAATGGCTCATAATGGTTCATGTCCAATCTTGCCTTCTTGAACCATTTCTCACCAACAATAGGTATACCTGTAGCATTAGAAATGGCATTTGCTAATAGTTCAAAATCCACCCCTGCAAGGTTTACTTGTTTATTGTGTAAGTTGAGGACAAACAATCTTGTAAGCTTTGGGTGATTTTGGACTTGTTTGACCTTCTCACAAAACTGGAAACATCCCACATTCTAAAAACATGTGAGAATCATGGGAGATGAAGTGATATCCACTGTGCTCTGGGGTTCAAACCTATTTACCTTCCCTCCCTTGTGCTTTGGCCTCATAGGCATTTGGCCTCCTTCACTCTTGATGCTATATTCTGCTCCTGACATGGTGATTAGGGCTGTTTTGGACAAACTTGGGTTTGCTTGTGAAACTTAGGTAGGAGGATTGAAGTGAAATGATGGTGAGGGAAGCTTTGGTGAATGAGTGAGATGAAGGAGGGTTTATGTAATATTCCTAATTAGCAACAGCTAATTGGAAGATTCGATTTTTGTATAGTTTTGCCGACTATAGTTTATTAATAAATAAAAAGTGAGAGGAGGGGTCTAACTCACTTAAATAAAATAAAGTGTTTCCCTAGTAGCACAACTTTATAACTTATGGGGAGCCATGGGGGTCCAACACCACGCAAAGGAGGGGGCCCACGTAGCCTCTAGGAGCTTCTGTGCAGATGGAGGAGGAGCATGTGGAGGAGAGGGAGACCACGTTAGGGTTTTGGAGAGGGGCCAGCGTTATAAAAGGTGGGAGAGCCTTCTCATTTGGCATTCTTGTTGTTGATGATATTTGAGCTAGACTTTTGTCTTCTTGAGCACGCTGGCTGTTTAGCCTGTCTGCAGCACTGTTTAGTGCGTTGAGTGTCTCCGGTCGGAGATCTCACCCTTAGCCCCAGGGGACTTTGAGTGCCTGCTCGGGTAAGGTCATTTCTTCAGTCTTTAGCGGGAGCTTTGGTTGGTTGTTTTGTTGAGGAGCTGGGCTTCTCTTGTGAGCGCGGTCACGAAGGGAGCCTTGATTCTCGCAGGAAGTGTTCCAGTTCTTGGGGTTTCTAACGAGGAGTTTCGGGTTTCGATATACGGAACGGAGATCGGTCTTTGCAGTGGGGAGGTTTCAGAAAGGTTTATGTTGTTTGACTATTCTCATTTGGCATTTATTTGACCTTGGAAGACGGCGTAGTTATCAGAAAGACTTTCTAGTGATTTTCGAGGGTGACCATTTTTGATATGGTTTTCGGGTTTGGCGGAGTTGGTGAGTACCAGGTGTTCCGCAGATTTTCAGCTCATTCGACAGGATCGGCCCCTGTTTCGGTCTATTCCGGCGGCGGCGTTTTACGACGACGCCTCCCGGCGGGCAGGACTGCGCGGTTCTCTTAGAGCGACCATTCTGTCTTCTGAGAGAGTTCTCCGCACACTGGTAAAATAGGTGCTATCATTGAAGTCATCTATTTTATTTCTTTATATTCTCAGATTAATAAAATGGCTTAGCATTCCCGACATTTTTATGAGTATTTGCTTTATGTTCTATTTCTGGCATTTTCTATATTGTCGTATGCTTGTATTGCTGTCTATTTCCCTTTAGGGATATTACAGTTTATGACTAATTTGTTTTGAGCTTGGAGGAGGGCTTCTCTTGAACTAATTGTAGTTACCCTAGTTCACACCCCTTTAAATGACAATTATTTGCTTGGAGGTTAAAAACAGAGGTTTATTTGACATGAAGACCTAGGGTTTGCAAGGACTAGGGTTTAAACATTCTCTTTTAACCAGTAAATCATAAAAATTACTTGGAGGACAAGGAGGAAAAGTCACCTACCAAATTTAGCTTGCTTGTAGGGTCTTGAAAATAGTTTGGAGGGCTTTCCTTGAGCCTTTGGCACCTTTCTGCAAGTTGGAGGGTTTTTTAGCATGAGCGCAACTCCCTGCCCGCACTATCGTGTGCCTCTAAGCGCAGCTTTGGGCGAGTCGGGTCTTGCTCTGGGTGCATCACTGCCCGTGTGCAGGCCTGCCGGGCTCTATGCGCAACGTCGGGCCTATCGGGTCGCCCTCTGCGCACAGTGCCGGGCCAAAAACTGGGTGAGTCGGGCCTGGGCATGTTAGGTTTGCTTGTGCGTAGCACCGGGCTGTACGCGCAGCGACTCGTGCTATACGCGTAGCGCAGTGTAAAAAACACACTGTGAAGACCTCTATTCGCGCAGTGCCGGTAACTTGGCCTAGAAATTGACCAAAAACTCAAAATTTCTTCCTTGAAGGGTTTTTTTCTCTCCTCAACACATAATGAGCTAAGTGAAAAGTGAATTGACCCTTTATAGTCTTCAGCAAACAATTTATCTTAGCCAAAACCACTTTGTAATGTTTCTTAACCCTTCTGTTATTTCACTGATATTCTTTTTTCCTTTTGCAGGGGGTGACTTAAAAACAAAAATGGTACCTTTTCCTCCTGATCATTTTCTTTATTGCTCTTCAACTTTCTGACAGGGTGAACTTTGACTTCCTTTGGCCTATGGATGCCTTCAAAACTTGTTTTGGTAGATGGCTTTTTGAATCACCAGATTTCATTGTGTTTTGGTCTATTTCTGTCTTTTGATCATTTTCACAATTTTTTAAGCATTTGCATGGTGGCAGCACCCCTTTAAAAAGTCTCCCTGTCCTTGCCTTGGAGATCAAACTTCCCTTTGCTTGATGGATGACATGAGAAACTTGTTTTCATCTTTCTTATTGTTTTTAGGCATGATACAATTAGTTTTGAATAATCAAATGGTCTTCACACTCAAGCATGCCACCTCCCTTTGGCCACTTTTGTTTTTTCTTTGCAGGTGCCTATGACATATTGATTTTTAGCTCTATCTGATTTTCTGGTGTTTGACACTTTCATAACAGTGACCTCAAGATCAATTTGGTATCCCATTTTGAACCTCAACCCTATGCTTTGATTCCTTTGACCATCTGATAGTAGTTGACTGTACTTGAAAACTTGATCTCCCTCACACTGATACTCTTTGCATTCTTTACCTTTGAGGCAGTGTAAAACTTACCTTGACAAACCTTAGAAAGACACACACAGCAGTCCCTTGAAATTTTTTTCTTCTGTTGGCATGATGGAGGCTCATTTTCCTCATTTCACCCTTTTTTCCTATCTTTTCAAAACTTTAGGTTTTAGGGCTAGTAGAGAAAAATCATTAGTGTTGTCTTCAAAGTTCTCTATAGCCCTTTCAAGTTCATTCATTTCAGTTCAGTTCACCTCACCTTTTCCCTTCTTCGTTTATAACTTCTAAAAATCTTCAATTTCATGCTTGGTTGTGTTGGTGTGTCTCTGCCCTTGTGATTTTATGCATGGGCTCTTTGCTCAACATATTGCTGGTCCAGACTCCAATCAGTCCTAGAAACCCTGATTTTCCCTGAACATAGGTTGCTTCTACTTCTTTGTTGAGGATGTCCTTTAGTGAGGAGCTGGCCTCTTACCTTACCTAGTTTTCTGCTGATAGCCACCTTAACACTCCTGCAGAAATGTCAATCATGGATAACTGTTCTTTGCAGATTTTGAATTTGATTAAGGAGGTCTTTCTTGAAGGTTTTTCTAATATGTTTTGGTAACAACAGATGTTGACCTTCTTTTCCATTTTATTCACCTTCTTGGCACATGAAAAACACTGATTTAGAACATCAAAGACAATCCTACAACCTATGAAACCTAGTGACCTAGTGGGAGGCTCTTTAGACTTGTTCTTTGATTGAAAGCCTGGCTTAGGGTCCCCAAGTATGAAAACAGAGTTTTTGATAATTTGATGTATTGAAGATCCAAAATCCAATGTAATTGATTTATCTAAAGAGTCTACAGAGACAGCTTTGAGAGCATCAATGCTTGAGGTATTTGAGGAACATGGGAAAGGGTAAGCTATTTGGCAATGGAAGTGGAAGGGCTATGGGTAGGCAAAACATAGTACTGAGGTTATGGGTGTGAAAATGGGATAGAGATTAGTGTCATGAGCTCATGATGGGTCTTCTAGGAGTGGTAGGCTGACCATGACATGATAAAGTAGTGAAATAGTGAAAAATTTGTCCTAAGGATAATGAAGGCAGTGAGATTTCGAAAACTCACAATATTTATGAATTTTGTTTTTAGAAATCTAGGATAAGCATTTAGTCATCTACAAAATAGCAAAAATTACTGATGACTAACACTAGCTGCAGAAAGCAGCAGAAACGCAGATCTGAAGGGACAACGCAGTTTTCAGAGGCAGATTCACGCAGAGGGAAGGGTGACGTTGTCTAACGCTGTCTCCTAGCAAGCCCACACAATTACTGTGCAGAGACAGCTCAGAAACAACATTGGATTGGTCTGAAGCCAGCCAGTGTGATTCAGATCTGAATCTGTCAGATCTAGAAGAGACTGCAGAAAAGCTGCAAAAATTCAGAAGGTGCTGGTGGGGTTAAATTTCTGACGTTTTTAGATTTTTCGCCTTAGCACAAGTGACAAAGAGCGGGAGGAGATAAACTTCTCAGAGAGTTTCTAGCCAAAAGAAACTTGCAGTTTGATCAGAGGATCAAAGAAGAGCTAAATCATAGTTGATTTGGTAGATTTCCAAGGAGGGAAATCAGTGGTTAGAGGGAGCAGAAGTTGCCTGTTTCACCAAGGGCCTTAGATCCATTTCTCTATCAAAGAGAAGAGGAGGTTCCGACACATTTTGAGCAAATGGCTGCTCATGGACTGCGTGATCAGGATAGGCTGGATGGCCTCTCAAACTTTTTAGTTTGGAAGGCAAGGATCCTGATAGTCCTTGAGGCATACAATCTTAGAGACCATGTAGAGCAAACTCTGGCCACACCGACAGATTCGGATCTCCTTCGGAAGCATAAGGAGGTTGTTGGGCATGCCAAGCGGCTGATTATGGATGGAATCAAGGACCATATTGTACCACACTTAGCCGAGAAGAAGACAACTAACGAGATGTGGAAGGCCTTGATCTCCCTGTATGAGGGAAAATCTATCCAAAGGAAGATGCTGTTGCAGACACAAATGAGGTCATTCATGATGACCAAGGGAGAAGACATGGAGAATTTTCTCTTCAGATTGCAGTCAATCAGAGATCAGCTGACTGCAACGGGTGCTAAGGTGGATGACGATGTGATAGTCAGGATTGCCTTCAATGCAGTCACAGATGAGTGGGAAACCTTTGTCCAAAGTATCTTGGGTAGAGCGGACGTCCCAGATTGGGACAGCTTGTGGTCAATTCCGCGTCAAGAAGAACTCCGCAGATTCACCAAGAGGCAGCACAACTCTGGATTGAGCAAAGTGAAGAAGGAAGATGAGGAAGATGCAGCCTTGGCATTGAAGAAGCAGTCAAAGAAGAAGAAGGATCTCTCAAAGGTCAAGTGCTTCCAGTTTGGTGAAATGGGGCATTTTGCCAGCAATTTTCCTCAAAAGAAAAGGGACAAGGAAGCATCTTCTTCCAAAGTAGTTGTGGCAGATGATGGGTCGGAAGATGATGCAGCCATGAGTGCTCATGAACCACGGAGGTGGGGTGAAATGGATATGTAGAGAAGCTACATAGAAGTAAGGCCGGATCCTTGAGCAGCTCATCTCTTGGATCACATGCGAGCTACGATAGCCTTAAGACAGTAGCGGGACAAGTGGAGCAGTGGGTGCATAGATCACAGATGAAGCAAAGGTAGAGGCAGATCTGAAGACTGGGAGGAGCAACGCAAAGCAAAGTAGTAGAAACATAGAAGCAGTAGCAGCGCAGAGCAAAGTAGCAACAGCGTAGAAGCAGTAGCAATGTAGAGGCTGATGTGACTTCTGCAATGCAGTGCAGAGCTGTAGCAGCACAAAAGGCTTTAGAGGGACAACGCAGTACAACAACAACGTGAGAGATTTCAGCGCAAGGGGCATATGTGACTTTAGTAGTGCAGAGGGAGTCTGCTTATGCAAGCAGAGTTGTAGTTGTGCATCATCCTTCAGATGCCAGCACAGATCTGTAGCCTATGGAGCTTCAGTGATGAGGATGCAGCCCATCTGACTTGTTTGTCAAAGATTGGGCAGGAGATTCAGTTGTTTCTCTCAACAACTAAAGTTGCAGTGTAGCAGATCAACAGTAGTAGTGCTATGAGCAACACAGATGCAGCATATTGAGAGGGAGTTGTAGTACAAAGGTTGCAGTGGTAGTGGCGGAGTCATGGGCAACAATACAAAATGGCAGTAGCAGTGCAGAGTTGAGTGGCAGTAGGCCAAGCTTCAGTAACTTAGAACCAGTGCCCAAAATCATGTAATGCATAGTGTGATGTATTGCTAGAGCACACCGTTGATGCTAAGAGGGAATGTTGAGATTTTGTGTATTTGGGGTAGCATCAGTTGTGCTCTAGATCCCAAATTTTGTGGAGGGACTAGCGTACAATTGATCTACAAGACCCAGAAATTGATTTGGGAAATTTCATCTGGTTTAGGAGATGTTAAATTAATTAATTATTTTAATGTATTTCCTAAGATAAAACTTAGGGAACTTAAATAATTAAAGTGAATTTAATTAAACATGTGATGAAATTGTCTTAAGTCACACGGATCAAGTTTTTTTTAATCTTAGCCATTGATTCAAGATCTGATCATGGTCGTTGGTTTCCCAACGAGAAAAGTATAGAGGAAAGTCTTGGGGTCATTTGTAAACACATACAGAGGTAGAGCATTGAAGCTAAGCTGAGATTCTAGGGCAGGTTTGCTAAGAATACTCAGAGGTGTTTCAGCTACAGAGAGGGGAATTTAGGCCAAGGAGATGATCTGCTCCCGGGTTCTAGAATACACAAAAGGCAAAGATCATCTTAGAGGACAACGCAGAAAGAAGGGAAGTTGCACCAACAAGGACAGTGTAATTGCTGCAGGAAACCCTCAAGGGTTACGCAGAGACCCTAAGGGGCAGCGTAGGGCCTGCGTCACTCAGTCTGGGGAAACACAGACCTTTTCGGAGCAACGCTGAGGTTCAGAGGGGCTTCAGAGGCTGACGCAGAGGCTTCAGGGGAAGCGCTGGGGTTTCCAGGCCCTAATTTTGGCTGAGTTCTGTAAATCCCCTTTGAGGGTGTGGATCAATCATTATTTTGGCCCTAGATCAGTCAGTGAGCTTTAGATCTAATATTTTTGTCGGGTATTCCAGATCTAGAACCTAGACTTGTTGTATTCAGAAAATTTTTAATAATAAAACCCTCCAGCAGACAGAGACCAATTTTCCTGCGTTGGGTTTTTTCGGGGACTATTTGTCCAGAAATAACTGTGTCACTTTGTCTATGCGTGCATGAACTTGTTCTAGATCTGGATTGGTGGAGATCTGTTATGTGTTTAGCTTCGATTTTAACTTGAATTTATTCAGTTAATAACTTGTCTAAGTAGGAGGAGCATAACCAGATTAACAGTAAATAATTTCTGCATAAAGTGTAAAGATTCAGAAATTTCCACACAGTTTAGATTAATACCAATTAATTATTTTAATTTCCTAAGTTAGACTTAGGGTCCTCATTAAAAATAATTGATTTTAGGAATTTTTCTCTTGTGGGACCCCTTACATTGGTGAAACTGGTCAATCAATTAGTCAAAGAATTCATGAACATGTCGCTGACCTTAAGCATAATAGATCATGCTCCTTTGCCCTAGCAGAGCATGCTGAGAAGACAAATCATCACATTTGCATTGAAGATGATGAGGTTATTGCGAGGATTGACCATTTCTACCACCGTAAGTTGAGAGAAGCCCTGGAAATCGAAAAGAGGCCAGTTACCCTCAACAGGGATGATGGGTGGATTGTTAGTAGATGTTGGATTTCTTCCCTTCATTCCTAATTTATTTATTTTTATTATTTATTTATTTATTAAAATTTTAGTTTTTATTTTTTATTTTTTATTATTTTTATTTATTATTTATTTATTTATTTATTTTTGCTAACTTCAAAATTTTCCAATATGTTAAATAGAATTACCTATCAAATAAGATAACTATTTTGATGAGATTGAATTGCATAACATATAATTATTAAAAATAGAATAAATATATAAAATTCAAACTATAAATATTATTTATTTATTTAATTTATTCGATAAAAATAAATAAATAGAAATAAAAACAAAAACAAATAAAATAATTATTATTCTAAAAATAAAAAAATAAATATATATAAATAGTAAGCATTAAAAAAATTTCTTCAAAAAAAATATATATATATATTAAATAATTATTATTTTTATTAAAAATAAATATAAATATATAAAATTCAAATTATAAACATTAAAAATTTAATTTATTCTTTAAAAAATAAATAAATTATTATTATTTTGATTTTATTTCCTAATTTAGTCAAACTAGCCGTTATTTTACAAACGGCTAGTTGGAGCTTTATTGTCTATTTAAATGGGTTATCTGATCAGATTTTTCATCTTGTCCTAATGATGAACCACACTGGTTGGTTCGAAACGCGTCAGCCAAATTTACTTTGATGTGATTTTCACCGAAAGATTTTAATCACAATAATTAATTTATCAAATAAAACTGTTTGCGGGTGGAATTTCCCAAAACAATTTATGGGTTATCTGGAATGCATGTGTCTAAGCCTCTCCACAAAATTTGATACTTAGAGCCACATCCGATGCTACCACAAATAAACACAAGTGTATCATCCTGAAGAATCATCAAATGTAGTGAAAGTGTTGAGAAACCATGTGTAATAGAGATGATGCTTGATTTCTCTTCTTGATAATTACTTGTGAATGTTAGTTGGCTTCTTATTACTTATAATATCTTCTTTACTAATTAATTATACATGTGTGCAAAACTTGAAGATCCCAAGAAAAACAAGAGACACCGGGATTTAGGATCCAAGCTAGGGCAAAACCCCCCAAGGAAGAAAACCCAACAATCCTCTTTTTATAGAATCAGATCAAAATGAGATATCCAAGACCAATACCAAGACCAAACTGCCACAAAGGTTCCAAATCAACCCTCCTCCAAGTCTCCTCCAGCAAATCAAAGTCAACGCTAGTCAAACTTCTTGAAATCTAGTAAAAAATCACAAAATTTTCTGTCCTACAGTAGGGGCTGAATTTCAGTCCTGTAATTACTTCAAAGATGCCACAGAAATTTCGCACGTGTGAATAGAAACAACGCAGAAAAGTCAGTTTTTCTCTCCAACTTTCTACTCTTCTTCTTTGACTTCGGCTCTCTTCCTTCTTGATTAGGTGCAGGAATCAATGTATGATGTGTTGAACTGACTGGTCTTCCAAGAGGTCGAGTTGACTTTTATATATAGCTGTCCTGGAGGGTCGAATAGGTGCCACACATGCCAACTTTTCCAAGGAGGGCCAACTTGGTCTTTGTGTTGACTCTTTGACTCAAAAATAAAGTTCGAATTATTTTCTTTCAAATGTTCAAATGGGACATGACTCAAATACAAAATTCTTTTGACTCTTTGAGCATGAAGAACATGCTTTGACCAAAAATAAAATATAACAAATATGTCAATGATAAAATTACATTATGAAGACCGACACTAGTTAAATTTCAACAAAAAGTGGCAGAATGCTCTGTGTGTAGGAGGTGCCTAGGTGTAGGTGTAATGTGTTGCTGCTACTCAGAGACCCAAGGCTCTCAATGCTTCATCTGTGGGTGCCAATATACTTCTCTGGGGCCTGGGACCACAAATATCAAAATGCACCAAATCCAACACTCCCTTTTAGCAATTCCAATGTTCTCTTCTTCCAGTGTACTTTTTGTAGTTCTACTAGGTGATCTTGGCCACTAATGGACATTAATATCAAAATAAAAATGAAAATTTAGAATATTTCTTTCATTTCCTTTCGAATCTTGTAATTCTGGGAGATACTTTAAGACCAATAAGGGTGTAGTATCCCGAAAGGGAAATAGACAGCAATACAAGCATGCGACAATATAGAAAATGCCAGAAATAGAACATAAAGCAAATACTCATAAAAATGCCAGGAATGCTAAGCCATTTTATTAAACTGAGAATATAAAGAAATAAAATAGATGATCGGAATGATAGCACCTATTCTTGCTCAAGGCAAGTGGAGAACTCTCTCAGAAAGACAGAAAATGGCTGCTCTAAGAAACTGCGTCCCAGCTGCTGGAAATCTGCCGTAAAACTGCTGCTGCTAGAATAGACTGAAAACTAGGGGCTGATCCCCTTGCCGGAATGAGCTGAAAATCTGCAGACCACCTGTACTCACCAACCCGGACAAAACCCAGAAACCAAATAAAAAATGGTCAGCCTCCAAAAATCACCAGAAAGTCCCTCCTCAAGGAATTACGTTGCCCTCCAAGGCTCAGTGCAGATGCCAAATGATAATAGCTGAAACAGTGCCACAAACTCCTCGGGAAACCTCCTACTGGCAAAGACTGATCCTCCACTCCGGATATCAACTGAAACTCCTGCAGAAACCCCGCAACGGAACACCTCCAAGTAGAACTGCGTCCTCTCTCCCAGGGACTACGTAGTCACAAGAGAAGCCCAGCTCCTCAGCAAAACAACCAACCAAACCTCCCGCTAAAGACTGAAGAAATGACCTTACCCGAGCAGGCACTCGAAGTCCCCCGGGGCTAAGGGTGAGATCTCCGACCGGAGACACTCAACGCACTAAACAGTGCTGCAGACAGGCTCAACATCCAGCGTGCTCAAGAAGACAAATGTCTAGCTCAAATATCATCAACATCAAGAATGCCCCAAATGAGGAGTCTCCTCCACCTTTTATAGCATTGGTTTCCCTCCAAAACCAACGTAGTCTCTCTCTCCTCCACGTGGTGTGTGGCCCCCCTTGGCTCCCCCCTTAAGTTACAACGTTGTGATACTAGGAAGGTGTTTTATTCCACTAAAGTGAGTTAGACCCCCTTTTACTCACTTTTTTTATTTATCTACAAACCACATACGGCAAAACAATACAAAGTCGAATATTCCAATTAGCTGTCGCTAATTAGGAATATTACAGTCCCCCCCGGCAAAATTTTGCTTGCCCTCAAGCATCTGAAGTGATGGATGCTGCAAAATCTGCTCGCTCTCCCAAGTGGCATCCTCATCCGGCAAAATTTGCTTGTCCTCAAGCAACGCTTGAAAAAGCCTCCTCTCTAGCTGATGCTCCCTACCGATACTGCAAAATGTGCCTGGGTCCCACTGAATCCTCCCTGACTTCGGCATCACCCTGATACAAAGGGATCTCTCAATGCCAGGATCCCAAACTAACCTCTCACAGTACCAGTCAACCAATAATCCTCCCGGATCCCATCGCCTCCATGGCCAATAATCGCCCAAGTCCCATGGCTCGGACTGTGCACTGCCTCTGGCTATAACTGATGCTCTAAGAGGTGAAGACCACCAACAAGCATCACTGCTCCCGGGCTTCTGCTGTGATGTACCTGTAACTGCATATGCTGCCTCTCCAACTACATACCAACTCATCACCTCTCTCCAATCCACGTCCTGACTTAATCCCATGCTGATCCTGCTCTCTTGAAATTGGGAAGGAGTCCTGAAGTAATGAGAATCGGTGCCCTCCTGCCAACGGGGATCTGTAACATCTACTATGTCCAAGGGCCCCTGCTCTGCTGTGCTCCCTACGAAGAGTAATGTACCATCAAGAGGGTACCAACTCATGATCTTCCGCTAGTCCATCCTGGAAATAGAATCCGCTGTAGCAACAACAACGGCATATGGAACATGCCTGGGATATTGCCGCCAGCCCGTAATCAACTCCCACTGCTCTGCCCTGTCGGCCAATGAAAGCTGCCTATAGAAGGAAGCCCCTCTCTCTATAATGGGCCGAAGTGGGCAAGGTATGTTGCAAGCTCCATCGATGTACTCATGGAGAGTGCTACCCACTAAAAACACTACAACTCTGCTGACTGTGATTACATCTATCTGCGCCTCATCCCTATGTCGACCCACAGATGGATGCTCCACCATATCCAACAGCTCCTGCTGTCTACTAGCCTCCTGCGGAACAATCCCATCAACCTCCAACACCTCCAGAGGATATGGATCTGCAACTGCTGTCACCGTACTCGATGTCAATGCATCTGACTGTTCTCGCTCCTCGGAAGCAACCTCCACTGATCCTATGGACTCATATGAAGAAGAGTCCTCACCCTGGCATACAGAAGGAATGCCCTCCTGTTTTACCTCCGCCACCTCATCTGCACTGAATATGCCATCCACCCTCTCGATGAAGTGTAGATACAATGTCTGGAGTCCAGACGTATGCTGGGATGCTACCTTTGCTGAACCCAGTATCCTCTGCTCATGCATGATCTCAACATGCCCTGAGGGAAAAATGATGCATGTCTCCCTCATGACCTGCTCCACAAGCATAGGCCCAACAATGACTGATGTGCCACCACTGCAAAGGATCATCTCATCCCCTAACCTGTGGCTGTCAACTAGCGCTCCAACCCAGTGCCACTGCTGAGAAGTCTTTCCCCTAGTGTGCTGAGTGTCATCCAAATATCTTGGGTGAGCCTCGCGCACCCCGCTGCTCATGCCCAAAGTGCCAAAGGACAACAACAAAATCGGATGTGCCAGTGAGTGATGTAGAAGAGAGGCAGGTGTATGAGTCTCCATAGATACCGCCAAGTATCGCTCATCCATCTCCCCATCGATCCTGGGTGAACTACTCCCAAAGGTGAGCTCGGTGTCCTTGTCCATGAGTCTCCCTAGCGGCAATGCTTTAAGATCCTGCTGTGCAGCACTGTATGCCCTCGCATACCACCGATCATCCATGTACTCCTCGACATGCCACTGCACATTGAGGCATACCTCTGTATACGGCTGGATACCCCAAGCTACTGTTGCACCACCCTGTACCGTCTCGTGCCATGACTGTGTCCAGGCATCGGTCATTCCTCGCATGCTTTCAATGGGATGTAGGACACTCCTACTCCACAATGCAATCCCACACACTACGGTACAACACCATGCAACTCCGTGTCCATCGGAAGTCCACTGCTCAATGCTAGAGGCTCCCACACATCCCTGGATGTGGTGTCCTAGAGCTGTGCCTCTACATGTTGGACTTCCTCCAATCGGTATCATCATCTCCACCGTCGCATCACTGTACCTGCCGACAAATGGATCATCTCTCCAAATCCTCCTCGAGGGGTCTGAGAAGTGAATCTCCCTATGTGTCAGTAGTGTTACCACCACTGCTCGGCGCCGCTGCATCCTCTGTGCCCCACACAAAGGTGAAGAATCCTTGGCCCCATACAAGGTGCCATCTGGTGGCCTGCCAATGCCACCTCCTCCGACAAGCTCCTGCCAAGGTGTGCTGACCACCTCGTGATCCCGTGTATGAATGTCATGCCAAGACAACCTAGGGAGTCTGCCCATAAATTGGTTGGCCACTGGAGCTGACCGAAACTGCACATGCTCTACTGCTAGGCCAACTGTACTCTCCAAGACATAGTCAGCCGACCTGCCTGGGAAGCGATAGGTGATCCCACCTGGATCCCAATGCCAATCTGGGGTTCCTGTATTCCCCATGCATAGAAACTCCTGCTGAGCTACACTCGGATCCATCACTATCTCCATAGCCCGCTCCACCGAGTACCAACTCAAAATCTCTCGCCATCTAACCTCAACATGTGGATACTGTACCCTGTGCAACTCTGATCGTCTCATACCTCTATCCAAGTCAACATATGAGATCTGACTAGGTGGCTCTGCCTCTCTCTCTCCAATGGGAAGAGATGACCCAACAACACTGCTAGTCCCATCCATGCATGCCTGAAGGGGAATGATCTGACGCTCCAACGTGCCCTCTGATTGTACCATCAGGGAATCCAGTCGTTCCCCAATGCGGGCCAACTTGGCCGCCGACTCGGCACAAGCCACTCTCATGCCCTCCAACTCCTTGTCCTGCAACAAAATGGCCTCCCGTATTGATGTGGCCTTCCCTTTTAAGACTCGAAGGTCTGTCTGAAGCCGATGATACCACTGTCTGCGACCATCATCCAATACCTTTGTATCTCCTAGTGTCTCATCGAAAGTGGATACATCTCCTGATACCTCACCCATCTGTCGTGTGCTGCTACCACTCGAAGACTCGGACATGGCTCCAGTCATCACCTCAATGGATGGCTCTACTGGGGTAGGCTCTACCTTCTCCACTACGATATCAACCGACACGGTCAAGGAGGTCTCTAATGATGGTGAGTCCTGTGTCACACTAGGTGTATCCTCGAACTCCCTGCAAACCTGTGTGGCCTCATCCTCCAAGTGCGAGGTAACCATTTTGATGGTTTCCCCCTCCAATACTCGGTCAAGCTGGAAAGAGGTATCCAACTTCTCCACCCAAGCTTTTTCCGAACGCTTGGATGACCCATCAAATGTCGGTAGATGGAGTCTGCTTACTGTGTGCTGTAAGCCCCCGTCATGTGAGTGCCTGTTCCACTGTGAAAGTTGCGGGGTCTGCTATCCCGCTGGAGCTGAACAAAATCTCTAAATGGAAGGGCATCCCTGAACTTCTACCCATATGCCTGATACTCGGCAAAATAATCTCCCATGTGGCTGGGCTCTGGGTCCTGCTGTGCTCCTGCCCATGTGTCTGCACCCAAAAAAGTGGGCATAGTGGGACGTGTGGGTGTATGTGATGCGATATGCTGAGCGGTATCATGCTTCGGCAAATAGCGAGATGTGCCTGATCCTTCGCCAATTTGGAAACCCCTTGGGGTTTCACGCTGTCTAGCCTCCACAGCAGTGAATCTCTGTCCCATCACCTCAATCTGCCTCGACAGATCCTGTACTGATTTGAGGAGCATCTCCCCAAATCTCTTTGCACCATCATCACCTGCCATCGACTCCTCCTGCTATGTGTCTACAGGCTCCTCATGAAATGGCACTGCTGCTCCAAAACTATACTGCGGCTTGTCTTGACCTCGGTTACCCGAAAACTACTCGGGGAAAATTATAGGAACTTTGAGAAGGTGATCCCTTACCTGAAACCCCTTGGGGTTTCACGTTGTCTAGCCTCCACAGCAGTGAATCTCTGTCCCATCACATCAATCTGCCTCGACAGATCCTGTACTGATTTGAGGAGCATCTTCTCAAATCTCTTTGCACCATCATCACCTGCCATCGGCTCCTCCTGCTATGTGTCTACAGGCTCCTCATGAAATGGCACTGCTGCTCCAAAACTATACTGCGGCTTGTCTTCGGCCTCTGATTTACCCACTGAAAACTACTCAGAAAATTCTAGGAACTTGGGAAGGTGATCCTTGCCCAAAACCCAGAAAAACATCAAAAGGGTTTCTTCTAATTCCAAACTTCAAAATTTGAACCTTTGTATTTTGGCCCTTTTTCCAATTTCGTTTTTGGTACTGCAATTGCTATTGCTCTCCAAAATTCCAGCAAACCTCTGTATGATCTCTTTCTTGATGTCATAGACCACAGGCTGAGCCAGAACTATGCTCTGATACCACTGTAGTATCCCGAAAGGGAAATAGACACCAATACAAGCATACGACAATATAGAAAATGCCAGAAATAGAACATAAAGCAAATACTCATAAAAATGCCGGGAATGCTAAGCCATTTTATTAAACTGAGAATATAAAGAAATACAATAGATGATCGGAATGATAGCACCTATTCTTGCTCAAGGCAAGTGGAGAACTCTCTCGGAAAGACAGAAAATGGCTGCTCTAAGAAACTGCGTCCCAGCTGCTGGAAATCTGTCGTAAAACTACTGCTGCTGGAATAGACTGAAAACTAGGGGCTGATCCCCTTGCCGGAATGAGCTGAAAATCTGCGGACCACCTGTACTCACCAACCCGAACATAACCCAGAAACCAAATAAAAAATGGTCAGCCTCCGAAAATCACTAGAAAGTCCCTCCTCAAGGAATTACGTTGCCCTCCAAGGCTCAACGCAGATGCCAAATGATAATAGTTGAAACAGTGCCACAAACTCCTCGGGAAACCTCCTACTGGCAAAGACTGATCCTCCACTCCGGATATCAACTGAAACTCCTGTAGATACCCCGCAACGGAACACCTCCAAGTAGAACTGCGTCCTCTCTCCCAGGGACTGCGCAGTCACAAGAGAAGCCCAGCTCCTCAACAAAACAACCAACCAAACCTCTCGCTAAAGACTGAAGAAATGACCTTACCCGAGTAGGCACTCGAAGTCCCCCGGGGCTAAGGGTGAGATCTCCGACCGGAGACACTCAACGCCCTAAACAGTGCTGCAGACAGGCTCAACAGCCAGCGTGCTCAAGAAGACAAATGTCTAGCTCAAATATCATCAACATCAAGAATGCCCCAAATGAGGAGTCTCCTCCACCTTTTATAGCATTGGTTTCCCTCCAAAACCAACGTAGTCTCTCTCTCCTCCACGTGGTGTGTGGCCCCCCTTGGCTCCCCCCTTAAGTTACAACGTTGTGCTACTAGGAAGGTGTTTTATTCCACTAAAGTGAGTTAGACCCCCTTTTACTCACTTTTTTTATTTATTTACAAACCACATACGGCAAAACAATACAAAGTCGAATATTCCAATTAGCTGTCGCTAATTAGGAATATTACAAAGGGTTGTTGTGGTTGTATATTGTTGTTGTGCAACATACCTGAAGCAATTCCAATAAAGCATCTCTAACAACACTTTTATCTTCCATCTTTACGTGTAGTCTTCGGACCAAATTCATCACATACCCTAGCCCATCCATACTGTTTGGATTCTATTTCTACCTTAGGGGTAGGGAGAGCAAAGGTTTTTATTCTGTAACCATCTCAAATTTCAAAATTGTTGTTCTTCAAGGTTCCCATGTCTTAACTGCATGAATAATATCCAACAATTTCTAATCATAAATAGGAAACTTTTGCTTAATGTCGGTTACATTTCTACTTTCATGAGAAATCAATCTACCATCTTTGATGAAGAAGCTCCAGTTTCCAAACCACTAGTAATGGTACGCAGATAGAGGTCCTGATAGTTCAGGAAGTGTTGACTTGTCTTAGTGGAAAAAGAGACCCTCTTGAAAAACTGGTCATTTTACCTCCCAGATTAAAAGAAAATAAATATAGAAGAAAAGATTTATCGACTGGGTAACTTAGAAAACATAACACTTACTGAAATCTGCTTTGCATGTAAGGCTTGATATGTAAAGCAGGTTTGAAACTCTTCAGAAGTCTGATTTGGCCCATTGTAACTAAATTTTCCAGGTAAATCGCTTTCTATTCTTGATGGCGTTCCAATTGCTGTGAAGGATGAGATTGATTGTTTACCCTACCCTACTACAGGTATTGCTATTTTGTCTTTCTGATCATTGAAGTTGGTTATTCCAAAATATCTGCTTTCGTTATAATCCTGTATGTCTTTAGGATGATTATCTGAAAGTTGAGTCCCTCATTATAGGGGGCACAACATGGTTACATAAAGTACGGAAAGCTACAGACGATGCCACATGTGTTAAGCATTTACGAGCATGTGGATCAATACTTGTTGGAAAAACAAACATGCATGAGCTTGGAATGGGGACCAGCGGGATCAATCCTCATTATGGGTGTGCTTTATTTGAACTCTATTTTTTATAGATAGTAATGGGCATGTATAGTGTTCATCAATCTTATATTTTTGTTTATCATGATTCAGTTTGTAAGTAGATGCATTATTTTCTGAAGGATCAGTATTTGAATTGCTCTAGTTCCAAAGAACATTACTATGTTCTTGACGTAATGTGAAAGAAAAAGCACGAGTAGTCAGCAAAAGATGAAAAATGTAATAGCAATGATTCAAATGTTGCAGACCAACTAGAAATCCGTACAACATTGAGAGGATTTCAGGAGGTTCATCTAGTGGATCTGCTGCAGCAGTATCTGCAGGGCTGTGTCCTGGTGCACTAGGTGTTGACGGTGGAGGTAATTAATATCCTAATCAATATTCATTAACATGATATTTTATCAGCTATTATCACCGTTCTCTCCAAAATGGATGCTTTGATATTTATACGCTTTTCTTTTTTGTTTTGGAATGCAATGTAAACTTACAATACTTGGAAGTGCTGAGTAGATGTAAAGTACTTTAAAATAATTCCCACTGGATTTTCTCAACTATGAAAATGCTTCAGTGATATTTTTGAAACTTTTATGGGTTAATAAAGTTAGCCATTAATGGCCTTTTGACTGGCTCAAGATTCACATCCTATGGCATAGCTGCAATGCTCCTAGGAATGTTCTGTGCAGAATAAAATATAAAGGACAATGGTTTGCTTTTAGTAAGATTAGTCAAATATTTTCCATGTATTCTAATTATCTTAGAAGGGAGATGTTACATAATAAATTTTCAGTATGTTCTATAAATGGAACACTGAAAGTAACAGAAGAAGAAGAAGAAGTTATTTTAACGTCCATGAGGCTAAAGATAGCCTATGGGACAGATTGCTTCTCTATTTGGCTCTTGTATTCGGCTCTTTTCTTGTGAAGTTTCACAATAAACGTTCCCAACTTCTCGACAAACCCCTCGCTGAATAGATTATCGCAAGAGCAAGCTGCCAAAATATCCGCGTAACTTTCCCTGCTGTCTTTGAAGGCCTCACATTCTAAAATGAAATGATTTTCTGTTTCCACTTTTCCGGAAGAGCAAAAAAAACGTATTCTTTCCTCCCACACTTCTTTTGACCTTTTCCAGTGCCCTGTTTCACAACGGAGTTGATCAGAATTTGTCTTTAATTGAGCAATAAGAATTTTGGCTCTCCAAGAAAATTGGCTCCTATGTACACTTTTTGTTGATGATTATGAGTGGGATTAAACTCTTCAATATAATATTTTTTCTTTCTCTTTAGCTCCTTCTCCCAAGTACGTTTGCTCAAGCAAATGCCCCATTTGCTAAAACATTTGTTATTTTGCCGCATCCAAGTCTTCTTTCTTTTGCACAATATGTCATTAAACACAACCTTAGGCAATCTGCCCTCTTCCATTTGCTCAAATTTTTTTAAATACCTTATGACCCTCACCATAGCATTTGCTTCAATAGGAGCAACTCCTGTTTCACTTAACAAGATAGCATAAGGAACTGCACTTTTAATTTTGAATTTGTTTGTAATCAAACACTTCTGAATTTTCTCAATTTGTTTCCACTGCCTGTCGGACGTATTGCTGGCCCACAGTTCACAACCATAGAGAATCACCGGAATCACTAAAAGCCCAAAAAGAGTTAGAGTGGTTTTTCAGTCCCATAACTCTGCCTCTCTACACCTATTTTGAAAAGCATAAAATATTTTCCAACCCCCCAAAATTTTTTTCTTTCTACATCCATCCCAACTTAGATTTCTGTTGAAGTCAATTCCGAGGTGTTTGTAATCCGCAACTTCTTCCAGAATGTTGCCTTCAAGGTAGAACTTATGCTGGTTATGTTTTCTTTTGTTAGAGAAAACCACTACTTTTGTTTTGCTAATATTGACTTGCCTCCCCACACTTCTACAAAAATGCTCAAGCGAAAGTAAGTGCTCTTGGTTTACCAAGAGCAGATTTAACAATAAGAATAAGGTCATTTGCATACAAAAGAAGCCTTATAACAAACATTCCCAAATGTATACCATCATCCCCTTGTGAATTTAGCCACTCTTCAAGCTTGTTGATATATAAACCAAAGAGGGTAGGAGACAATGGGCAACATTGTTTGACCCTGATATCGTTTCTAAAACTTTCAGAAATGCCTGCTGATGATGCAGGAGCATCAAAGCTAAATTTTCATTATTCAATTGTATAATTAAGGGGGTGAGATATTTTAATTATTTTATTAATTAATTTGCTTATTTTTAATAAATTATGAGAGAAATTATAAATGTGAGGATTATTGTAAATATTCCTTAAATAATTAAGGATATGAGTGGAGTGAATTAGGTAGATAATCTAGGGATGAGGAATTCCATAAACGGGACTTAGTTGAGTCCAAAAAAAGATAAATCTAAATTAGATTTTAAGTTGAGATTTGTGTGGAGGAATTTATGGAGTGAAATAAATTCATTATTTATGTATAAATAGGAGGGTTTTGTGAGGATGAAAAACAACTGAGAGAGGTGAAGAAAGTGAGGAATAGGGAGAGAGTCAGAGAAATGTTTTGAAGGGCCAAGAGCCAAGTGGTCGCCCATTGTAATATTTGGCCGAAGAGTTTTATGTTTTAAATCAGTATTTTTTATTATGTGGCTCTCTTTCCCTTTATGTATATATTGCACAGCATCAGTTGCTTTGTTTAATGAAGAATTAGATGAGATTTTTAATTCAAGAAGGAAGTACTCGTGTTTTTTATATGCTAGGATCTGTTTAACCCAGAACCCTGGCATCATTTTGGTATCAGAGCAGGTTAGGTGCTTGTTCTACATTTTGTTTTGAATCTGCAAGTATATTGATATGCCATAGATTAAGATGGAAATTGCAGGGAGACGATTTTCGTTGTGAAGAAGTAAAACCGCAGGTGGTCGAATGAGGAGTTATGGCATTGTATTCCTGTAGCTTGACAAAGCGACGGTTTGGGTTGGAAACCACAAGCCGCAGTGGAGCTGTGGCATGAACATGACTGTGGTATGAACACACGCAACCGTGGCAGGAGCACACAGTGAACGCAACTGTGGTATGAATGTAGCTGGGTATAAAGGAGCACATGCAGTGAAGCAGAGCGTGGAGCTTTGGGATGAACACGCGGTAAAGCGTGGTGTGGTGTTATACAAACCACGCAGGACAAAGCGGTGGTGTGGCTTCACAAGAAAGCACACAATGGAATGCGAGAGGTCGGGTTGTATGCAGCGGAGGTAAGGTTTGGAATCTTGAAGCGATGTGTACAGCAAACACACTGTGTAATAGATGACTATAACAACAACATGATTGTAACATGTCACAACAAAACCAATTGCGTGTACAACAAATTGTACCACAGTGCAGAGTTAGCTGTGATCGGTTTGGACGTTAAGTTTGAAGGATAGTGGTATTGGTTATGAACGGATTTAATGTTTGGTTTGGGTTGAAATGAGCGAAGGCTCCATATAAAATCAAATGAGTTGTGTTTTTTTGATGTAATTTTAATCATGTTATACAATTGCAGTGGTCCTTGGTGGACTCAACGAATATAGTAAGAACCTGGAGTTTACATTGTTGGTGAAGCTGAGTTGGGCAATGTATGAGAAAATCGATGCTGGGACTTGAAGGAAGGATAGCATTGAAGCGAGGACGGATGAATTGGAAGCAAGATTGGTGGTGTTAAGAGCGATTGGAAGGGCGTTTGCAGCAAACGAAATTCGGGTTGCTGGAACTAAAGCAAAGGACGACATTCGAAGCTGGAGGGATGGAGTAAAGGTGTATCACGTCCTTCAGTGACGCTGGATCGAACTTTAATGCTGTGTTAATACTGGCAAAGACATATTGGTCCGAGGCATTGGTGTCTACGAAGAAATTGACAGCGTCCAGTGGGTCGTCTGTGACGCAGAACAACTCTGCGATGAACACTTCTAGAAATGCAGTGTAAGTGGTTTCGGTGACATTAGAGGTTATATACACAGACATTTTCCGTGACTTAGTTTTCCATTTACAGTAGTGACTGCGTTTTGTTGTGAATTGCATAACAATTAAATCGAATTCGAAATTGTGGTGATTAGCATGTTGTTTGGCTACGACATTGAGTTATAAACTATATTGGTTTAGGTGAGCATGGATTCAAATATAAATATTGCGTTGAGTTTGTTTGGCTAAAAAAACTGAATACATATTTGCAAAGCAATGTTTTGACATTGTTGGATGTACAACCATGTCCCCAAAGAATGTTGTCCGTAGTTGTGAATGAAGCTTGCATAAAAACACTGCCATAAGCCAGATTGTCATATGTGTTAATAGGAGCGGAAATTGGAATTGCCATTAAGTGGTGAATACAGAATAAGTCCATCAAGTTAGAAGCGCAAATCTGGACCTTAGTAAAATTGAATATCTTACTATATTAAATTGAAAGTGGGAATTGTGTTTTCCTACATCATTTTGGAATTGGGAAGTTGCAGAGTGAAGCCGCGAAAGTGTGAGGAAGAACAACACTCAAATTTGGAGCTGCTGAAAGGGCATATTTGTGGCATTTTTGCATCAATGTGCAGACCCGGTTGCCGAGACCGCATTAACCTTTGATGCTGTCACAGTGGAGTTGGGAGGTGATGACAGTATGAATTGGCATTCGTAACTACGTTGGCAGTCTTGATGACAGAAAATATGAATTGGAGTGACGCAGCGGAATTATGAGTCAAGGGCAAAGGTATCACTGAACATGTTATGTGTTGACATTTTGGGTTTTCTTCACCAAAATCGAAATTATAAATAAGTATTTTTGTGGAGATGATTTATATATGTCAACATGCGGTTCAAAATTAAAGTGAAAATGTTGCAAATGCGGAGGTATAAATGAATGGAAAAATGAATGAAAATGCGCTATCCTGGGTGATATAAAGAGAAACATGCATTTTTATGTGAGCGGGTTTATTGTGCATAATGTGGGTTCTCGCAGTTTTTGTTAAGTCATTTTGGACCAAAGCTTGTAGTTGGAAGTGGGAGAATTCTTTTGATTTGTGTTTAAGATTGTAAACACAATTATTTGATGTTGTAAAATTTTTGATTTACCATCATGTGGCGGTATCTAAGGAGGTGATATTCAGGATGGACACAATGTACGAGTTGTACATCATTCATCGAAGAGGTTGAAATATGAATAGCTTGTTCTCCGTATACAGGTGAAGAGATGTGAATTGATGTTATATGGTGCATAAAAGTGCAGGGAAATGTTTGCATTAAAATGACGAGCTTATGGGCATGCGAGTATTTACAGTGACAAAGACAACACAGAAGAGTGGAAACCAGAGGGTTGACACTACAGAGAGAAAGGTTTATTAAATAACCTTGACAGAAGCATGAGGTATGATAATTCAAGAAGGTATTTTTGAACATTGAAGATTGAATGGTTTATTTATTTTCACCTTAAAATAAATCTTGGAAAACTTGAATTGCATTTCGACTAAAGACTTCAGTATCATATGAAATGATAAGGGCAAACTAATGATTTTTCATAAGGATGAAGTATGACAGAGAGTGAAGATTTTACATCCTAAAATGTTTTATGGGTGTATGTTCGTTGGAGGATTGTATAACTTGAAATATCCATTGTCATAATTATTGGGTTGAACCTTGACGTCAAAACAAATGTTAGAGTCGAATGAAAGTTTGGATGGTTTGAGTTAAGTTTGAGAAATTTTCATCCAAGATGAAGAATAGGTGTAAGTCTGAAGTCAAAGAGTCGTAAGCTAAGTAAAATGTCTGAATGTAATTGGGTGCACGATCGGTAGTGCCCGACACCCAAAAGAATTGGTAATTGTAACACATGCATTACTAAAGTGTTGTTTGTAGCAAAGTGAAGCAAGAGGGTTGCCAGAGATTGGTTCCAAGATAGAGAATCAAGAGAAGCCAAGCGCAGGAGGAAAACTTGCATTTTGATGAATGGCAAGTGTGAAGGATTGCTGAGAAGTTGATTAAATGAAATCCACACGTCAACAGATGAAGTTCAAAAAGAAGAGGAAGATGATCGTTGATAGCCATTTTCGAAGATCTGATGATGACCACAACAGAGGGGAGAAGAAGGAAAATTCCAAGGCAAGTGGCATATGTGAGCAGTTGACGAATGAAGATTATGAGCGGGAGAAGGCTGAGATAACAATTCACCTTGAATTGTTAATGGAGTTGTTGCAGGAAATTGTGAAAGAGCGAACACATGGTTGGACCATGAGAAAGAACGTAAAGTGGCAGAGGCTACACACAAAGAGGGAAAAGCAGGTAAACATATAGTTGGTAGAAGAGCTAAGGAAGCTCGAGCAGATGTTGAGGTGTGAAGAACTCAGAGAGGCTGAGTTAAAAATGGATGTTTCCATTTGTGGCCCAGAATAGGGTGAAAGTCTGGGTGAAGAGATCAATGATGAAGATCTCATGAACTATTGGGATAGTTCAGAAGCATCTGAAGATGTGTTGGCGAGAGAAGCAGATGAGGCTATGAAGCTTTGCAAATTTTCTCATAGTTTATGTATGTTTGCAGGATGTGCGAAAGATGGTGAGTAGTCTGATGAAACTGTCACAGAGGAGAATGAAACTCTCGAGGTGGAGTCTGATGGAGAATGCCTTTCGGAGGAGGAAGATACTGATTTGTTACAGCAGGAGGAAATCATAAATGAATTCTTGTTTGGGGTAAGACAGCAAGTTGAAGCTATTATGGAGCAAAAGCAAAATGGAAATGCCGAAGAGATATTCCAAGGAGGTAAACAAAAGTATTTGTTTAGTGAATTTGCTGACAAAAGTTTACAATATAGTGATGCTGAAACCAGGACAACTCAGGAATATTTCCAGAGGGAGTATGAAGCTGGGAAGGAAAGTTGTGATGAAGTGCTGAAAAGATTTCACATGGAAATCGCATTCTTAGAACGATGGCTTAAGGAACCTGATGGGAAAGTAAAACTCGTAGAACCTGATCCAGAAGAAATTATAGTTACTATGCATGATAGAGATGAAATGTTTATAGAGTTGAATGAATGTTATAACTTTTCAGATAATGATGTAAGTGTATGTAGAGAAAGCGACATTAACAGATATGATGTCGAAGTTAGAGAAGTTGAGCATTAGGTATAGCAAGGGAGTTATGTCCATAGAGACAAAAAGGAGACAGAAATATTAATCCAGCAGGATGAAGATGGAAGCAACCAGCTATTTGAAACAGATCTGTTGAAATCCAGAAAGTCGATAATGGGAGATTGGTGCTTGAAGCATCAAAAGAGACCAAAAGGTCTTATATTTTTAAAACTAACAGTTTGTTGGTGAATGCAGGTACAACATCAGACGAGAGAGTTGTTGCTATAAAAGAAATCAAAGACTATGGTTGTAATCAAGAAGGAGTTCTTGATTATTTTCCACTGCAGAAAGTTGAGTATTCAGCTCAGTTGGAGACGAAAGAGTTCGACAAAGAGGAATTACTCCAAGGAATTGGCAGAAGAAAGTGTTGGAGAAGCCGATGGAATTCGATCAACAGAGTGAATGATGAGTTACCAAATCGAGTTGATACTTTGAAGGACCAGCGGCAGAACAAATTCTGGAATCCTGGAGGGAGCAAGTCATCAGGACTTGTGGTTGTCGCATTTTTACAGAAAAGCGACGGACCTCATAGACAGGAGTCTATGGAAACTTCTCTACATGGGGAGTCTGATGCAGGAGCATCAAAGCTAAATTTTCATTATTCAATTGTGTAATTAAGGGGGTGAGATATTTTAATTATTTTATTAATTAATTTGCTCATTTTTAATAAATTAGGAGAGAAATTATAAATGTGAGGATTATTGTAAATATTCCTTAAATAATTAAGGATATGAGTGGAGTGAATTAGGTAGATAATATAGAGATGAGGAATTCCATAAACAGGACTTAGTTGAGTCTAAAAAAAGATAAATCTAAATTAGATTTTAAGTTGAGATTTGTGTGGAGGAATTTATGGAGTGAAATAAATTCAGAATTTATGGAGTGAAATAAATTCATTATTTATGTATAAATAGGAGGGTTTTGTGAGGATGAAAAACAGCTGAGAGAGGTGAGGAGAGTGAGGAATAGGGAGAGAGTCAGAGAAATGTTTTGAAGGGTCGAGAGCCAAGAGGCCGCCCACTGTAATATTTGGCTGAAGAGTTTTATGTTTTAAATCAATATTTTTTATTATGTGGCTCGTTGCACAGCATCAGTTGTTTTGTTTAATGAAGAATTAGATGAGATTTTTAATTCAAGAAGGAAGTACTCGTGTTTTTTATATGCTAGGATTTGTTTAACCCAGAACCCTGGCATCAGCTGAAGTTCTAATTTTGACTTTCACCTCTTTATACAACCAATGCACAACTACTCTCAAATGCCTGCGAACCCCAAGTTCCTCCATTCTGTGCCAAAGCTTATCCCTAGGAACCGTGTCAAAGACTTTTATGAAATCAAAAAAGCAACAAAAGACTTCTTCCTTTTGCTCCCAAACTTTTTCAATGATGTGCCTTAAAGCTATACCATGATCAACTGTGGAATGTTTAGGTCTAAAACCTGCTTGCCTGTAATATCCCCAAATTAGCAGTCAGCTAATTGGGATATTAATTTTGATTAATTTCGGCAAATCCTAATGTTGGGTGGAAATAAAGGGGTGAGGGGACCCATGAATTGTAATATTCCCAATTAGCTTTGCTAATTGGAATATTTCATTTTTGTTTAATTTTGCTGCTTTAGTTAGAAATAATAAATAAAGTGAGAAATAAGAGGGGCCACCTCACTTTAGTCACCTCACTTTATAAATAAAGTGTTCTTTTCCTAGTTGATTGACGTTATAACTTAGAGAGGGGGCCTTGGGGGTCCACATGAGTATGATGGGAGGCATCAGGCTGACCCAAGGTTAACTGCGCAGGTCAAAGGAGAGTAAGGACGCAGTTAAGTTTTGGAGTGAGTTTGGCATTATAAAAGGAGGGGTTCTCACCTCATTTGGACATGCTTGATTTGATATTGATATTGAGAGCTAGACTTCTGTCTGCTTCAGCACGCCGGTTGTTTAGTCGGTCTGCAGCACTGTTTAGTGCAACCGAGTGTCTCCGTTCGGAGATCTCACCCTTAGCCTCGGGGGACTTCGAGTGCCTGCCCTGGTAAGGTTATTTTCTGAGCTTCATCTTTCAGTTTCAGTGGCAAGTAGCAGCAGTTTTCTGGTGCAGATTTAGAGAGGAGGAAGCCCTTCTGGTGACTGCGCAGATCTTAGTGGCAGGACGCTGTTTCAGGGGGAGGAAGGACGCTGTCCCAGGGGAAGAAAGGACGCAGATCAGACTTAGAGAGAGGACGCTGTTCCAGGGGGAAGAAGGACGCAGATCTGAAGACACATTAGTAGATCCAGCCTTGGAGACTGCAGATCTGAGGGGATATTTACAGATCTAGTTCTGTAGGGTGCAGATCTGGAAAGATAGCATTAGATCCAGCCTGGGAGATTGCAGATCTGAGGAGATATTGGCAGATCCAGCCTAGATCTGAAGAGATAACATCAGATCCAACCTTGGAGGTTGCAGATCTGAGAAGATATTGGCAGATCCAGCATAGATCTGAAGAGATAACAGTAGATCTGACCTAGGAGGACGCAGATCTGGAGGGATAGGACGCAGATCTGGATTGGAGGCTTCAGATCCAGTAGATCTGAGCATATAGGACGCAGATCCATCAGGGAGGACGCTGATCTGATGAGCATGATCATGTGAGTGGGCCTTGACAACGTTTTCAGCATTCCTAGTCTTGAGAGGCTGATCTATTCATCTGGAGGTTTGTGACTAGCACTCCATCTGTTTCTGCGCTGTCACTAGCAAAGACAGCGTTTTTATTGGTGAGGGTTTGGAGGATTGTGATCAGCCATCTTCCAGTCTTCAGTTGCAGATCCATTGCATTCCAGCAGCAGCTCTTCTTCAGCCAGCTAGGACGCTGTCCTTATTTGTAGCCATTATCAGATCTGAGAGGGTCTCCACTTGCCTAGGGCAAGGATAGGTGCACTCATTCTGATTATCTTGTACTCCTATCTATGTGTTCTGAGATTAATAAGATGGCTTAGTATTCTGGCATTCTATGTGTACTTGATCTATTATCTGGTTCCAGCATTTGTTTATGTATATCTGTCTGGCATATTTCTGTGTATTACTGGTTATTTCCCTTCGGGGATATTACAGAATAAAACATTAGAATAAAAACAAATTCCTAAAGTCACTGGGTAGATTAATTAAAAGATGAAGTGGGGCCTGTTAGCATTGGTTTTGATTACTTTCAAAGCTGCCCTCTCTGTCATTTTTTCTTGGCCTCTAGCTCCTTATGATTTAATTCTTTTGCATCCTTTTCGCCATTTTTGCCATTTCTCTTCGATCCTTTTCTCATTTTTCCAAAAACCCAAAGTCCAGCCTTTCATTTCTTCCAAAAACCCCTTTTAACTAATAAAATCCAATTTTATAGTTAAAAAGCAGCTTCGCACACCCTCTAACAGCCATATCATATTTCCTTTTAAACTTACCATATATTTCTTTTATCGCAGCTTTTACCCGCAACACAACACACCTTGGTAATATCACATATCATATGATATAACTTACTGCACTTAATAAACATTGTGGACCCCTTACCTTTCATCGCAATCTGCTCTTCGCAGTTTTAACTTCTATTCACGTACAATTGTCGTCTCCTACAAAACCCCCGAAATGCGATTTGCGGTATGGTCTGGGACCCATATTTCCCTTTGATATGCCTTGAATTCATTATAAACCCTTTTATTATCATTCCGGCATCTTTTTATCATATTACCATAACTTAACGAAGTTTTCACTTTCAGCTTTGAAAAGCCGTTTAAAGGGCCCCACCTACCTTTTCGCATCGCATTTTTGCAAATTTCACTCATTGCATTCACTTCCGCTCCCTCAAAACTTTCGATGTGTGATTTGCAGGCAACCCCACTGTTTGTTATGCCACGTCACCCTCCGCTCTCATCGCACATCGCACTTCGCCAGTTTCAGAGTTTAATTTTCGTGTCTCATATCAAAACTTGCGATGTGTGATTTGTGGTATTTTCTGGGCCCCACCTTCCGTCTCATCACACATCGCACTTCGCCAGTTCCAAAATTTAACTCTTGTGTTTCATAATAAAACTTCTAAAATGTGATCTGCGATTGGCCCTACTTCCTTGCCACATCCTCACCCCATCGAAAATTGCATTACTTTCCGCTTGTGTCTTAAGTTTAAAATGTTCCGACCCTGATCTGTGATTGTGATATGTGTCTAAAGGGTTTTCTCCTCCTGCTTATCATTCATTTAATTCTGCTCCACGTTTCCCCTATCAATTAAACCTTTTTCAAAGGGTTTCTTTGTAATTTCTCATAAAATGAACCTCCGCCATTCTATCCAAAAAGTTTTGGGTTCCCGCCATTACAAAGGGTTTTCCACCAAAGAAGGAAAGGAACAACGAAACATCGACAGAGTTTCTCTGAAACAGTTTTCTAGCACTACTCTCAGCACCAACACATTTCTACAAGGCACCAGGCACCATTCAAGGAACAGCCACACGCCATTTTTACTGCTATTTACACTTTTTATGGAGTTGGTTGCACCAGAACAGAAGAGGAGTCTTCCCATAAACTGCCATATCATACAAACCACTTTGAATTGTTAGCCTTGATGCTGTTATTTTCATTATGTCATAGCACTTTGTATTAAAGTTTTAGGATAAGCCTCATCTCTTACATGAGATCATAATAACTTTTGGGAACAGGTTTACTCCTTTTGTGGAGATGACAATTTATTATTTTTGTATATATGTGATAAACTGCTATGTAAAAAGGGTTGGTTGATGGTTATAGAATTTTGACTTATATAAACTATAATATTTTTGTGAATGAAATGGAATAATACTACTAAAGACTTGTTACCAATTTGTTGTGTGTATTGTCTACTTTATTTGTGATTCCATATCTCCTTTCTTCCAGTTCCAGTTTGCAAATCATCATACTGTTATGAGTTTTTATTAGTCTCTTAAGCTTGTTATGTGTTTTATCGGTTTTTGTTAGTCTCGCACAGTGAGCATTCGTGATAAAATCTATATTATAACAGTGAGAGAGCATCACTCATGATATCTAATCTTCATGATATTTTAGTGAGAATCTTGTCAGTCTAGAAATAGCTTTCTCTCAATGGAATATTGTCAAACTGCTACTTTTGTGAATTTATACTAAATCATTAGACTTCTGTTTTACAAACCTACCGATTCTTCTCTCATCTTACCGTTTCCTCTCCTCATAGACTACAAACTTGCACATTGCTACCACATCAAGTTACAATAGCCTCATTAGTAGAACTGTGGATTTGCCCGAAATCTCTCTTCAGTAAATCAGAGTTTATCCCATCTTCCAATACCATAAAACAAATCATTAAATTGCTTTATAGTTTAAGATGTTTCTGGTCAGGCGCTTGCTGCAGTCCAACTGTTGATTCTGGCGCCAACAGGGCCCATGAGGCCAAGTGACAGCGAAGGAGAGGAGGCACTTAGGACAACGTAGTGGCAGCGTGGGGCCAGGAAGCACAGTGGCATCATGGGAGAGGCAGCACAACGTAACAAGGGACAACGTGGCACAGAGGGACAATGCAACATAGGTGGGCCCAAGGGAGTTTAGGGGTTCACAAGCATAAAAGGAGAGGAAGACAACCTTTCTCATTCATTCTTACATCTTATGATTTTTTGTCTGTCAAGACTAGAGCAAGCTCAAGCTGTTTAGTTGGGTCTACAGTGTTGTTTAGCATAAGGGTGTCTTCGAGCGGAGATCCCAACCTCGTCCTAGGGGGACTTCGAGTGCCCGCTCAGGAGAGGAGCCATACCATCAGTTTTGGATAGCAGCAATACCATTTCACCCTCAGGATTACGAAGTCACTTCCAGGGGCAGCGCAGTCTTCTAGAGAGATTATGCAGTCATAGAGAGGAGCAACATCCGGAGGAGAGAACTTCACGAGGTTTCAGTTGGGAGATTATGAGGGGATCAACCCTTCCATAGCTGAGTTTTTCAGAGAGTTGGAGGCCTTTCTTTCAGTGTTTTCATCATAGAGGCCAGCGTACCCAGTAGGAGAGCGTAGCCATCCCTAGAGGGTGAATTTCCGGGGTCAGCCTTTCTAGAATTCCTTTGCGGGTTTTTCTGGGTTTATTGAGGAGAAGCCAAGATTTATTTGGCAGAATTTTCTGGGCAGATTTGAGTTGTCAAACATAGATCCTAACTTAGCCAGCAACTAGAGGAGCTAGGGGAAATTGGGCCGAAATTCGAGGGTCAACATTTGGCCAATTCCTTCGTGGGTTTTTGTGGGTTTCTTGAGTAGAGTCCGGGGTTAAAGTCTCGGAATTTTCTGAGCATCGTAGCAAGCTCTAGAGGCATTTCTTCGGGAGAAACAACAAAATTTCTGGCAGATTGCAGCGTAGAGTTATATCCATACAGCGTAACATCAGTGGGGGATTTCAACATTGATTCAGAGGGCTTCTCTAGCTTGCCTTGAGCAAGCCCAAGTGCCTTCATTCTAACACCTCAATTGTACTAATTTCTAGCAAATTAATAAAATGGCTCAGCAGTATTTATGGCTCCATTGGTGTTTTGATATCAGTTTTTGTTTTGTTGTCTCCGTAATATCTTTTCGCCTGTTATTATTGTTATTTTCCCATTTGGGATATTACAGTGGTATCAGAGCTTTGTTCTTGGCTCAGCCGTGGGGATCTTTGTTCTATGAACAAAGAGGGTAGGCAGAATCTTACCCACCAAAGGCAGTAGAGGTGGAAAATATGGGGGAGTCAAGGAGAAAAGGGGAAGTAGAATTTGGTAACATTTTTAAAGCCCTAAATGATTTAGCCAAAGGACAGAAGGGAATGTTGGAAAGACTCAAGCAACAAAATAAGAATGAGAGCATCCATCAGGAATCCCTAGTTGGGGAGACTTCGGGGGTCTCACAACAGTGTGACCATCCTCTACTAGCCACTCACTCGCCAGCCTTTAGTAGGCCAACCAGGATCACGATGCCTACATTCTTACCTCCAGTACCGAGTGAGCAAGGTAGGCGGCATAATCATATACCCATGGGAGATTATTTCTGAGAATGGCAGTCCATGGGGGAAAAATTCAGAGCGGCTTTCTCCTTCAGAGATTACTATTAGCTCAGGCAGGATGAAGAAGGAAGGAACAGTGGGGGGTCTAGCACACAGAGTTCATAGTTGCAGCGTACCATTGAGAGGACACCTTTTCCCACGAATGATGGATCCATTGATTGCATGGCTCGGGATCGAGTGGAAAAGTTGGATACCTCTTTCTAGGTTGACCGAATAACGAAGGGGGAAGCCATCAAAATGGCTACCTTGCACTTGGAGGACGAGGGCACACAGGATTGTGGGGAGCTCGTGGATACACCTAGTGTGACACAGGACTCACCCTTGTTGGAGACCTCCTTGACCGTGTCGGTTGACATCTTAGTGGAGAGAGTAGAGCCTACCCCAGTAAAGCCATCCATTGAGGTGATGATCGGAGTCGTGTCCGAGTTTTTGGGTGACAACCGCACGCAACAGATGGGTATGGTGCCAGGAGATGTATCCACCTTTGATGAGGCACTAAGAGATATAGAGGTAGAGCAGGAGGACATTCCTTCTGTATGTCAGGATGAGGACTCTTCTTTGGATGAGTCCATGGGGTCATATGAGGATGCTTCTAGGGAGCATGAGGAGTCATGAAGAATTGATGACAGTAGGTCGGTTTCGTATTCCTATGTGCATGTGGTATCAGGGGACTCTGTGGGAGATGTTCAGGATGATGAGTCACTTGTGATGATTCAGCCGGAACAACTTATGGTACAACTAGAGAGCACATTGGAGCATCGGAGTAGCCCCCTTCAGGCATACATATATGGGGCTAACAACATGGTTGGGTCACCTTTGGCCATTAGAGAGAGAGAGACGGAGCTACCTAGTCAGATCTCATGCGTTGACTTGGATAGTGGGATGAGACGACTTGAGTTGCACAGGTTGCAACATTTGCATGTCAGGGTTGCTCTAGGTGCAGGAGTTCACGCATTCGATCGCTCTCTTAGGGTTGGATGGCGAGAGATTGTGACTTGGTACCCGGTGGAGTGGGTTATCGAGATGGTGATGCATCGCGGTGTAGCTCAATAGGAGCATCTAGGCAGTGGGGTTACCGGAAGCTCCGACTGGCATTGGGATCCAGGCAGGACTACCCATCACATCCTAGGTATGATAGTTGACTACGACCTGGAGGGTACAGTTTACCTAGCAGTTGAGCGTACACATTCACTATGGGAGTTTTAGCCAGCACTAGTGTCCAACCAATTTAGGTACAAACTTCTTGAGTTTTCTTGGTATGAGGATTGTACACAGGATCACGGGATGATCAGTATACTTTGGCAGGAGTTTGATAGAGGAGGGAGCATTGGTAGGCCACCAGACAGTGCCTTGTATGGAGCTGGGGATTCTTCGCATTTGTGTGGGGCACGGAGGGCATGGAGGAGCAGAGCAGGATTGGCATCCTATCGTTACCTAGGGAGGTTAACTTCTTGGGTCCCTCACGGAGGAATTGGAAGGGAGATCCATTCATCGGAGAGTATGGTGATGCGGTAGTGGAGGTGATGGTACCGATCGAGCATGGGCCAATGCATATGGATACAAACTTAGGCCATCACACCATGGGACATGTAGGAGCATTCATCAGTGGGCAGTGGTCTATAGATCGACACATGACGGTACAAGACATTATAGCTATTACCAGGAGAATCCACTGGTGTACAGGGGCAGGTTGTGGCATACAGTGGCAGGTCAAGGATTGCGATGATACTTGGTGGTATGCAGTGACACATGATGCAGAGCAGTGGGCTCTTGGAGCGTTGCCTCCAAAGAGACATATGGACAGGGGTAGTAGGTGTACCATGGGATGTAGCTCGCCTAGGATCGATGAGGATCTTGTTGAGCATGCAGAGATGCCACGTTTAGCAGAGATAGGGCTACGAGTGTGTTATCAACAGATTTGAGGCAGAGAGAGTGTCATCTGGAGGATTACTCTTGAGCATTCAGGTAGACTCTTGGTCACACCCTTTGGGACATACCTACATATCATCCTCCAGTGTTGCTTATGGTTGCGGAGAGTTTGGTGGGTACCCCTTGACACTCTCCATTCAGGCAGCAGGGCATGGGCGGTTGACCCTAGACAATTGGATGAGGTACCGCGTGTCATGAGCTGGGAGGAGACTCTCCAGTTGAGACACGTGGTAGGTGCACGAGTTGACAAATCCAGGCTTAGGGATAGCATGGTTGATTGCCAAGATAGCATATGTTCCACCCATGGGCTCACATTTGAGGGATGGTAGGTGATATATTTTGTCTACAGGAGGGTACCCAGACTCCGAGCAGTGTCCAGGTGTATCAGCAGGAGTTGGGATAGCGGGTATCACGACGTGGTCTGGCAGGAGCAGGGTAGGTACACATGCGTGGGACAGACTCCTGATACTTGGGGTCCTGTAATATCCTGAATAGAAATAGACAGTAATATAAAGCCACATAAACAAGCATTTACAACAAATAGAGAGACATCACATAATGCAAATATGGAGCAACGCTGAGCCATTTTATTATGTAACTGAAAGATACAATGAGTACAAAAGTGATCAGAATGATGGCACCTTGGCTTGCACAAGGCAAGCTCGAAATACTCTCAGAAATGCTCAAGGAATGGTTGCTCTGTCAAGGACTGCATAATCTCCAAAGTTGTTGTTGCTATTGCCGGACTGCTGTTACTGCTAGAATGGGATGGCTCTTTGGGGCTGTTCCCTTGCTCAGAAAAATATGAAACTCTAGGAATGAGCTCTCCTCCAAATACCCAGAAAAGCCCAGAAAGGAATTTCGGAATGGATGACCCCAAAATTTTACCTCCCTTAAGGAATAACGCTATCCCAGTGAAACACACTAGCCCTGAATGATCCTCTGTAAATAATGGCCTCCTCCTGTACCAAAATGATGAAATAGTGAAGAGTTGATCCCTTCACACCATCTCGGGTTGAATCCCCTGATAAATCCTCACTTCCAGAACTGCCTCTACCACAAACTGTGTGATCTCTCCCAGAGACTGCGCTGCCCAAGCAAATGTGTAAATCCTGGCTGAAGATACTATGGCTCCCTCTTGCAAAACAATGGATAGAACTCCTCACCTGAGCAAGCACTTGAAGTCCCCCAGGGTTGAGGTTGGGATCTTCGCTCGGAGACACCCGATGTGCTAAACAACACTTGCAGACTTCTCTCAACAGCAAAAGCGTGCTCAATTTTAAAAGACAAAAATCATAGATGCATAATAGAATGAGAGAATGAGGAGCCTCTTCCCCTTTTTATGCTTTGAGAGCCTTACTCTCATCCGGGCCCCACCAAACCGCATTGTCCCTCTTGGCCCACGCTGTTCCTCTCTCACTGCGCTGTCATGGGCCCACGTTTCCCACGCTGCCACTTCATCCTCCTGGGCCCCACGGTGCCAAATAATTATATGCTCAAGTGACTTTAGGGAATGTTTATTTCCTAAGTGTAGGTTGTGTGTCTCATCACCCACTTTATTAACTGAATTAACTTTAGAAAAGAAAAACTGGCCAAAATTAATATTACCAATTAGTTGTTGCTAATTGGGAATATTACAGTCCTCCCCGCCAAAAATTGCTTGTCCTCAAGCAATGCCATGAACAAGCCTCCTCTCTAGCTGATGCTCCCCATTGTCACTGCAAAATGTGCCTGGGTCCGTGATGTGCCACTGAATCTTCCCTGTCCTCTGTATCACTCTGATATGAAGGGATCTCTCAGTGCCAGGATCCCAAGCCATCCTGTCCAACATGAAGCTCCACCTGCTTCACTCACCATCTTGCCATGCTAATGAAGTCCCCCACTTCATCAGTGACTCGCTCAAGCTCGATGAAAGATATACATGATCTCCCCATGTAGTATACAACTCACCCCTAGAGTTTATCGAGCTGTAATGCTCAAGTCTCCTGCTAATCTCGTAGAGGTACCACCATGCTGACGTTGCGCTACTCTGATCATGAGATACTCCCCGTCATGCGCATACTGTATCCTCCTCTCTTGAGACCTAGTGGTAGGAGATCTATGAGATACAAGCTCATCCGGCCCAGGCATCGCCATGATGCCAATACCTACCCCTCTGAATGCAGCTCTGAATCTATGCAGCAATAGAGAAAGTCTGCCTTGCCATCCGATGAAGGCCTCTGTGTACCCCCATGTGCCAACCCAACAGTGAACTAGATCACTCTCTGTCTTGACTTCGACCATCATGAGACAAAATGGGCTATCAATCAATTGAATCTCTGCATCCCATAGTCGGACCTGCTGCACCATAGCTCTGAAAACTGTGGGACTGCCTCCGTGCCTCATCTCTAGTCCCTTCTCATGACCAATATAGAGGGTCCATATATCATGGGAAAATATGATGCATGCTAACCTGCCCCGTGTCTGCCACTGTGTAGTACCGATGATCGCTGGAAGTCATATGTGACAAATAGCCACCCCCTGAATGCAATCAATAGATGGATATCTGATACTCGCAATTGACTCAAGGTACGTGGATCCCTCCTGTCCCTGCCAACCATCTCCACTGAGTCTGCTATCCACCCTCTTGATAATGTGTCGATACATTGTCTGGAGCCCAGACACGTACTGGGATGCTACCTCTGCTGTACCCAGTATCCTCTGCTCATGCATGGTCTCGACATGCCTTGAGAAAAGAGTGACGCATGTCTCCCTCATGACCCGTTCCCCAGGCATAGGCTCAACGATGACTAATGTGCCACCCTTGCAGAGGATCATTTCATCCGCTAACCTATGGCTGTCAACTAGCGCACCTACCGAGTGTCATTGCTGAGAAGTCTCTCCCCTAGTGTGCTAAGTGTCATCCAAATATCTTGGGTGAGCCTCGCGTACCCTGTTGCTCATGCCCAACGTGCCAAAGGACAACAATGGAATCGGCTGTGCCCGTGAGTGATGTAGAAGAGGGTCAAGCGCGTGAGTCCCCACAGATCCCATCAAGTATTGCTCATTGGTCTCCCCATCGATCCTGGGTGAACTACCCCCAAAGGTATGCCAGATGTCCTTGTCTGTGAGTCTCCCTGGAGGCAATACTATAAGAACCTGTTTTGCAACACTGTACACCCTCGCATACCACCGATCATCCATGTACTCCTCGACATGCCACTGCACACTGAGGCATACCCCTGTACACCCCCTGCTACTGCTGTACCACCCTGTACCATCTTGTGCCTTGTCTGTGTCAAGGTTCCGGTCACTCCTCGCGTGTTCTCAATGTGATGTAGGACACTCCTACTCCACAATGCAGTCCCACACACTATGGTACACCACCATGCAACTCCATGTTCCACCGGTAGTCCACTGCTCAATGCTAGATGCTCCCACACATCCTTGGATGTGATGGCCTAGAGTTGTGTCTCTACATGTCGGACCACCTGCAATCAGTATCATCACCTCCACTGTCGCATCACTATCCCCGTCGATGAATGGATCATCACTCCAAAACCTCCCCGAGGGGTCCGAGAAGTGAATCTCCCTATGTGTCAGTAGTGATACCACCACCGCTCAGCTCCGCTGTGACCTCTGTGCCCCACATAAAGGTGAAGAATCCTTGGCTCCATACAAGGCACCATCTAGTGGCCTATCAATGCCACCTCCTCCGACAAGCTCCTGCCAAAGTATGTTGATCACCATGTGACCCCGCGTACAAGTGTCATACCAAGACAACCCAGGGAGTCTGCCCATAAACTGGTTGGCCACTGGAGATGACCGAAAGTCCCCTAGCGAATGTGCATGCTCAACTACTAGGCCAACTGTACCCTCCAAGACATAGTCAACCAACTTGCTTGGGAAACAACAGGTAGTCCCACCTAGATCCTGTTGTCACACAGATTGTCCAGGCACTGTGACAACGGCTCAGATTGGGGGCTGTCACCTTTATCCCCAATCTCTCTATTCAAGCTGTCTCCTTGCAAGCTAAGGGAGGTAGACCCTATTATAAATGAGAATGACAAATCCAGGAGACAAAGCTAAAACATCAAATACTTGATAGAATAAACGAGATTCCACAGATCTAAATTAGATTTCACGTTAAAGACCAGTGCCTTATGGAGTCAAATGAAATCTCGTTATGCAATTGTAAGTATGTGACGATTAACTGCTGCTTATTAAAACACGATTTATCACAATGATATTCAATAACAATATTATGAGAATGCCAGATACTTGAAAGATTTCCGAAAATAAAAATATTCCAATTATAACGCAGCTTGAAAATTGAAATGATCCACGGTCAAACTTTTTATGAAGAAATTAACGCACTTGACCATGGAAAATTTAAAATTTTTCGTATTTTGTATTTTTATTTTTAAATTTTTTTAGGATTTTTGGAATTTTTTATTTTTTATTATTTTATTAACAAATCAAAATTCTAAATCTAAACAAAAGTTCTAATCTAAAATCTAAATTAAATCTGAACAAAAACTAAAATCAAAATTTAACTCTAAAGCTAAAAAATTAAATTTAAAACTAAGAGAAATCTAAAACTAAAATTTAAACTATCTAAAATCTAAAGCTAAACAAACTAAAAAAAATTAAACTAAGTTAAAATTAAACTTAAACTAAAAAACCAAACTAAATTAAAACAAAATGAAATAAAATAAAATGAAACCTATCTAACTAAAACTTACGTTAGAGATTGTATAAAGCTTAAAATCTATCAACTAAAGAAAAACTAAAAATTAAAACTACAATGAAAACTATGAACACCGACTAAACTAAACACAATACACCTACGCTAACTATTAACGTCTAACTATATACAAATAAATTAGTAGAAATTCTTTCGGTAAAAATCACATGTAAAAGAACGTGGTCGACGCGTTTCGAACCAACCAGTGTGGTTCATCATCAGGACTATGAGAGATCAGATCCAGACATTAAGTATAATAGATGTAGAAATGGCTCAACTAGCCGTTAGGATAACGGCTAGTTTGACTAAGAAAAAGTAAATATTCCATTATTTATTTATTTAATTGATTAATTAATTTCTATTTCTTTATTTATTATTCTTATTTAAAAAAAAAAATTATTAAAATAATAATAATAAATAAAGAAATAGAAATTAATTAATCAATTAAATAAATAAATAATGGAATATTTACTTTTTCTTAGTCAAACTAGCCGTTATCCTAACGGCTAGTTGAGCCATTTCTACATCTATTTATACTTAATGTCTGGATCTGATCTCTCATAGTCCTGATGATGAACCACACTGGTTGGTTCGAAACGTGTCGACCACGTTCTTTTACATGTGATTTTTACCGAAAGAATTTCTACTAATTTATATTATGGATCACAGAAGCTTAGATTCCAAAAATATATACAAATAGATAAATAAAATAATGCTGTCACAAAAACAAAAACAAATCCGATTCATGAATTTTCATTAATGCAAATCCACTTAAGTTTTATTTTTTATTAATGCGTTTGCTGTGTGCGTTCGTTTTGTTGTGTTTGACTTGTCTTATGCAGGTCGATTGAGCATGGACGGCAGAGCTGGAGAATAAATTGGACGGGAGGAAAAATTCGATGAGCAGATCGGATGGTTTGCAGAGATAGATCTGCTGGACGGCGGACGGAGGGCTCACGAGAATGCAGAAGGGTTGTGGTGTGGTTTAACCCAAAAGATGGTAAATGAAGATAGATGCAAGGCAGGTGAAGTCGATTTGAAGGAAAATGCTAGATGGAGCGTGAGAAAGATGAGCTAGGGCAGAAATCGATGGAGGACGATTCTGTAGGTTGGACAATAGACAGAAACTGGGACAGAAGCAGTGTTGAGAGAACCCAGTAATACAAAAAAAATCTGCCCAACAAATTCAATTTTTTCCAAAATTCAGATTTTCAAAGCTTCTTGAAACCAATAACGCCCAGATTTGCCCACAGTGGGGGTTCTGAGGCCAGATCTGGCCTTCGGAGGCTAGATCTGCCTTAGATCTAAAAAAAAAAATTCCGATTTGAACCTGTAACCTGCAACAATCAGTCAGATCTGAAGACACACACATAGAAAACTATAAACCCCTACAGAAAAATTACAAATTTACAACTAGTTTACAATTTAAAACCCTCATGGTCAAATTTAAATCCGTTTTAGCACAATTTTCAAAGATTAAAATTTTTAGTGAGAGGCACAAGCCTTCGAAACCCTGCAAAATCACAATATCGTAAGATAGACCTGGAAATTTAACAAATAAAGAGCTTATCAGATTTATGTTTATTGGGAGTCGGCTGGTCCAACCGAAGACTTCCCCAGACGCCCAATCTTAAAAAAATTTCCTGCACACTTAGATCTGAATCTTAGATTGATAGAGATTTAAGAAAACAACATGAGACCTTTGCAGAAAAATCATAATGTTATTTTATAAACCCAGAAAACTGCATAAGATACCTATATGCAGATTAATCCATGAAGGCCATCAACCATAAAATGCGAGAAACCAAGTAGCAGAGTTTAGAGACAATTCACCACATAGATCTGAGAAGGAACATCCAGATTTGTAACCCCAAAGTCTTTATGTTTTATTCCTCAAAAAGTTTACAAGAGCTTCTAAGAGCAAGTGCACGATCCTAAGATCGGATGATCCAAGAATGACAAAGACCTCTAAATTTATAGGACTAGATCTCTAACGGCTAGTTTGGATGATCCTCGTCAAAATAATCTCAACCGTCCAAAAGATTTAATTATCTTTTAATCTGGAGCGTTGAAATTAAAATTTTGGGGAAAAAACGAATTTATCATTTAATTCAATTTTAATTAACTCAAAAGTATTATTTTTGAGTTAATTACCCCAAAATTTTGACCTTGACTTAACCACCAAGGCCCAAGGGTCCAATATTTCTTAAAATTCGCAATATTCCCTTGGCCTGGGGCTTTCAAAATCATTTTCCAAGGACCCACAAATTTTGCTTTTAAAGATTTAATCCTAACTTAGGACCCTAAATTAATTAAATTTCTGGTTTAAGATTTTACTAATTAATTGACCAGAAAATTTAATTAATTGACTAAGAGGGGATTATAATTGTTTTTCCAACCCTCTTTTACATGAGATAATACATTTACATACATAAAGGGGGAAAACCCATTCGTATAGACCCTCAAATAAATACCCAGTTCTGCAACTCAAAATATGATCTAGTAGACCAAGTAGCTCGAACTACTTTTACAAGGACTCGATAAAACACTAGGACTCACTTAGTATGCTGATGATAAAATCCACCCTAGCTTTGGGGTGAGGCTGGAGGGAAAAACTCTGCCGATCACTTTCGTGAATCAGTGAGACAAAAAACCTCCTAGGATAGAGATCATCAACAACATACTAGGCTTACTTAGGTTGTTACATACATGGACGGTCTTACTTAGATTATTTATATCATAACATGCAGAATGGGTTTACATCATTTGCAAAACTGTCGACTGATGACTGATGATGGAATCTGAATGGCGCAACCACGTCGAACATGAAGAATCCCATTTGAAAAAATGGGGGTGTACTGCTATGGGGTAGTTGACAAAGTGCGGTCAACAGATCCCAATGCCAGTTTGGGGTTCCTGTTTTCTCAGCACCTGGAAACTCCTACTGAACTACACCCAGGTCCACCACTATCTCCATAACCCACTCCATCGGGTACCAACTCAAAATCTCTCGCCATCCAACCTCCACATGTGGATGTTGCACCCTGTGTAACTCCGATCGTCTCATCTCGCTATCCAAGTCAACATATGAGATCTGACTAGGTGGCTCTGCCTCTCTCCCTCTAATGGAAAGAGGTGACCCAACAATGCTGCTAGCCCCGTCTATGCATGCCTGAAGGGGGATACTTTGACACTCCAATGTGCCCTCTAGCTGTACCATTAGGGAATCCATCCGTTCCCCAATGTGGGCCAACTTGGCCACTGACTCGGCATAAACCACTCTCATGCCCTCTAGCTCTTCGTTTTGCAACAAAGTAGCCTCTCGTACTGATGTGGCCTTCCCTTTCAAAACTAGAAGGTCGGCTCGAAGCTGATGACACCGTTGTGTGCGACCATCGTCCAATACCTCTGTATCTCCTGGAGCATCATCAAAGGTGGATACATCTCCTGGCACCTCACCCATCTACCTCCTGTTGCTACCAATCGAAGACTCAGACACTACCCTAGTCATCACCTCAATGGATGGCACTACTGGGGTAGGCTCTACTATCTCTACTAAGATGTCAGCCGATATGGTCAAAGAAGTCTCCAACATAGGTGACCCCTGCGTCATATTGGGTGTATCCACATGCTCCCCATGATCCTGTGTGCCCTCATCCTCCAAGTGTGAGGTAGCCATTTTGATGGCTTCCCCCTCCGTTATTCAGTCAAGCTGCAAAGAGGTATCTAGCTTTCCCACCCGATCTGGAGCCGTGCAATCAGTGGATCCATCATACGTGGGAAAAGGTGTCCTCCCAATGGTACGCTGCAACTCTGAACTCTACGTGCTAGAACCCCCACTGTTCCTTCCTTCTTCATCCTGCCTGAGTTGGTAGTAATCTCTGAAGGACAAAGCCGCTCTGAAGTTTTCCCCCATGGACTGCCACTCGCGGAAATAATCTCCCATGGGTATATGATCATGCCGCCTACCTTTCCCACTCTGTACTGGAGGTAAGAATGTGGGCATCCTGATCCTGGTTGGCCTACTGAAGGCTGGTGGGTGACTGGCTGATAAAGGGTGGTCACACTGTTGTGAAACCCCCGAAGTCTCCCCAACTAGTGATTCCTGATGGATGCTCTCATTCTTATTCTGTTGTTTGAGTCTTTCCAACGTTCCCTTCTGTCCTTTGGCTAAATCATTTAGGGCCTTTAAAAATGTTACCAAAGGTTTCTTCCCCTTTTCTCTTTGACTCCCCCATATTTTCCACCCTTCTGCCTTTGGTGGGTAAGATTATGCCTACCCTCTTTGTTCATAGAAAAATATCCCCACAGCTGAGCCAAGAATGAAGCTCTGATACCACTATAATATTCAAATATGGAGCAACGCTGAGCCATTTTATTATGTAACTGAAAGATACAATGAGTACAAAGGTGATTAGAATGATGGCATCGTGGCTTGCACAAGGCAAGCTGGAAATACTCTCAGAAATGCTCGAGGAATGGCTACTCTGTCAAGGACTGCGTAATCTCCAAAGTTGTTGCTGCTATTTTCGGACTGCTGCTACTACTGGAATGGGATGGCTCTTTGGGGCTGTTCCCCTGCTCAGAAAAATATGAAACTCTGGGAATGAGCTCTCCTCCATATACCCAGAAAAGCCCAGAAAGGAATTCCGGAATGGATGACCCCGGAATTTGACCTCCCTTAAGGAATAATGCTATCCTAGTGACACACACTGGCCCTGAATGATCCTCTATAAATAATGGCCTCCTCCTATACCAAAATGATGAAATAGTGAAGGGTTAATCCCTTCACACTATCTCGGGCTGAATCCCCTGATAAATGCTCACTCTCGGAACTGCCTCTACCACAAATTGTGTGATCTCTCCCAGAGTCTGCGCTGCCCAAGAAAATGCGTAAATCCTGGCTGAAGATACTATGGCTCCCTCCTACAAAACAATGGATAGAACTCCTCACCCTAGCAGCCACTCGAAGTCCCCCAGGGCTGAGGTTGGGATCTCCGCTCGGAGACACCCGATGTGCTAAACAACACTTGCAGACTTCACTCAACAGCAAAAGTGTGCTCAATGTCAAAAGATAGAAATCATAGATGCATAATAGAATGAGAGAATGGGGAACCTCTTCCCCTTTTTATGCTTTGAGAGCCTTACTCTCACCCGGGCCCCACCAAACTGCGTTGTCCCTCTTGGCGCACGTTGTCCTTCTCTCACTACGCTATCATGGGCCCACGCTGTCCTTCTCTCACTGCGCTATCATGGGCCCACACTGCCCATGCTGCCACTTCCCTCACGCTGCCACTTCGTCCTTCTGGGCCCCACGCTGCCAAATAATTATATGCTTAAGTGACTTTAGTGAATGTTTATTTCCTAAGTGTAGGTTGTGTGTCTCATCACCCAATTTATTAACTGAATTAACTTTAGAAAAGAAAAATTGGCCAAAATTAATATTACCAATTAGCTGTTGCTAATTGGGAATATTATAGGTCCACCGATGGGACACATACAGGGGTCAGAGATGAGGGCCAGATGGGTTCTAGCAGGTAGCAGTGCTACGTGGCGACATACCGCGGGGAGTGGGAGTTGTGAGCTCCCCTAATGGTTGGGGGATCCGGGGGTCTGTTGGGCAGGTGGATCACTCCACTTTGTGATGAGAAGGGGCAGAGCAGATAGTGATCCAACCCACCTTGGGTTTGACCTCCAGTGCATGGTGAGGAAAACTTATTATGTTGTTACTCAGGGTCACGATTGGCAGTGGAGGGGTAGATATCCGCGTCATGGAGATGCCCGGGCAGGATGAGCTTTGCCTTCACATATTTTTCGTCACAAGGCCCCAGGAGAGAGGGATACAGTCTGCGCACGATGGGGGGTATCTCATAGTCAGAGTGGCACAACGACAACATGGTGGCACCTCTACAAGATTAGAAGGGGACCCGAGCATTACAACTCTACAAAGCTCGATAACCTCTAGGGGTGAGTTGTATACTGCATGGGGAGATCATGTCGATCTTCCATTGGGCTTTGGCGAGTCACTGAAGGAGTGGGGGACTTCATTAGCATGGCAGGATGGTGAATGGAGCAGGTGAAGCTTCATGTTGGACAGGACGGCTTGGGATCCTGGCATTGAGAGATCCCTTCATATTAGGGCGAAGCAGAGTACGGGGAAGATTCAGTGGCGCATCTGGGAGCCAGGCGCATTTTGCAGTGACAGTGGGGAGTGTCAGCTAGAGAAGAGGCTTGTTCAGGCATTGCTTGAGGACAAGCAATTTTTGGCGGGGAGGACTATAATATTCCCAAATTAGCAGTCAGCTAATTGGGATATTGATTTTGATTAATTTCAGCAAATCCTAATGTTGGGCGAAAATAAAGGGGTGAGAGGGCCCATGAATAAAACATTAGAATAAAATCACTTTCCTAAAGTCACTAGGAAGATTAATTAAAATATGAACACCGTTGTTTTTGGACAGCTGAGGGTTTTAATTATTATGCATTAGTTTTCTGAATACAAATATTTGGATGCCCAAACCAGCAATCCGATACAAAGAATAAGCTGGCAAAGATATAGTGAGAAATTAGCTCACACTGTCCCTGGCAATCCGACACTAATCTAGCCTCTGAATGGTTAGCCCCACGCTGCCTCTGCACAATCTCTGCACAGTCACTGCACTGTCTCTGCATCACAACCTCTAGGAACTGCGTGTTGATTGATTTACTGACTGGAAACTCGGAACTTTGGCCCTCCGTTCTCACACCCCGACTCCCGGCACTAGATCTCGACTGCTCCCCAACAAAACCGTGGATCTCCTCAGAGGCTATGCGTTGCTTCAGCGTAGCTCTACGCTGCCCAATGTGGCACTACGCAACCTCTTTGAACTTCTCGATGCCTCCTCCACAATGTATTTTCCAGATCAAGAAAACTTCCTCCGACAAACAATCCCTGCCCGTCACTGCAAAAAATCTTCTCGATCTCTCTCCGGCAACTGCTACGCTGCTCTTTTGAGAATTCAATCTTTGGATCTTTCATTCGATGTGTTCTTCAAATTCCCATCAAACTCCTTATAATCTCTCGTTAACATATCAACGGCCAAGATTAAAACATAATCAAAGACTAAATTAGCTTGGACTCTATCCTCGTCTTCATCTAGAAGATTCTCACCTGATCTAATTAATACCTTTTAATTATTTCCTTTTCCTAAGTTTAGACTTAGGAATCCATTAAAAATAATTAATTATTTTAATTAAATCCACTTCGGGTGGAATTTCCCAAAGCCATTTCTTGGTATTGTAGAATGCATATGTCTTAGCCTCTCTGCAAAATCTTGAGGCTAGAGCACATCCGATGCTACAAAAATCAACAAAAAGTAGGGAGCCTTAGTTGAGGTGACAGTGGGCTAAGTCTCCATCACTGCCCTTGATCTAGCAGTTCCCCCTTTAGGAGTTTGATGCAAGAGCATCTCATGTTTAATTTTTATGTAATTATTTAATTAAAGAACCTAGGAGTTTCTAGAATTAATGAGTCATTCTAGAATTAATTAGGAGATAGGGAAGTTAGGATAGAATCTTAAAGTTTAGAGGATATCTCTCAACTTCCTCAAAACATCTAGGAGGAAGTTTCTCTCGAAGAGATTCGAGAGACTTCTCTCCTCTAAATAAATAGTCATGTAATCTTTTGGAAAAATCAAGGTTTTGGAGTGTGATTTTATTTAATAAAATTTTTGTGCTTTTGTATTGTTAATTCTCTGCACCATTTTTGGTATCAGAAGCTTGTGAGCAACGTGTTACCCAAGGGAGTGTTGAGTCTGAAGTAAGGTCTGTATGACTGTTGAGGAACAGTTGTGACACAGCCTTAGCTGCGTTTACCCACATATTATGCATAAAAAATGCATTTTTCATTATGCCAGGAATTTCCTTTATTCCGAATTGATTCTTATAAAATAGAAATTGGAAACCATTTGCAATTTTTTCTTCATGATATAATCTTAGGAGTTTGGTTAAAACCCCAACTATTTTCATCAAACATTTATGGCTTATCCTTCCGTTATATATTCTATTATATAATTCTTATATAATAGAAGTTATTTATAAAGCCCATTAAAATGTCATTAACTTACCTTTTCACCATCTTGTTTCTTTAACGGAAGTCAAAGCTGACTTCAACATTTCCTTCTCTACTGTCGATCTCTTCAAGCTTTCGATCTGACGGATATCAATCAAAACCTCGGCTACCATTTGACCTTGGGTCCACAAAATATACCAATACAACCCACACTTTGTGAAATTCGAAATTATGAATTTACTATGGTTAAAAACCCAAAGTGCCACCCAACGCAAATTTGGGTCCACAATCTATTTCAAACGTACCTATTTCATCTTTGCCGTCGATCACTGCACATCCATCGATCTAACGATAATCGCATTTCAAATAACACGACATTTAAAGGTTTTGAAGCTGTGCGAAATTGGTGGTTTATTGATGCTATGTGTCAAAGCCCAAATACTATCGCATTCATCAATTGAATACCGCTTATAGGTTTCAACCTACGCGAAAACCACTTACCACTTGTTGGTTATGCAATACACCATTACCACTCTCTTGAAAACCGCTTCCACATTTTGTTGATACGTGCATAATCCCAACTCTTTTCCAGCAATTTCTCATCGTAAATTCCAGGATTAAGACTTATCCCTATATCATACGATCCACCATTTCATGGATTGTAACAATTTGAAACGTTCTTGTCTATTAACTTTTGTGATATGCGAATTGCAATTTTGCAATTTCGCATCACAATTCAATTCTGCTACTCCCAATACGCATAAAAGAACCCTCAATTAACATTAATTGAGGTTATCTCCTCCGATCTGTTGTTCTGCAATCATTGATTTCATTGGACTACGATCCCATTTTCAGAAACTAATGCTGGAGCAACAATGAAGAAGTTATAACACCGTCACTTCTTAGAAATTTAGTGTATGAGTAAATACTTTGATTCCATGGTTCCACTTTACTCTTGTGCACTTTCCACTAAGGTTCTGGTTCAACTATTCAACTGCATTTAAATTCTTTGCCATCATTCGTTTACTCTCGTTCACACAGATCCACTACAACACGATTCAGAAGTTAAAGATTTTGGGTTGTAATAGTTCTATCTCTATCGTTTGCAATTTCAATGAAACCCCAAATGGGTAGCCGAAAACCATCAATACCTCAAGCCCAATTGTGACATCAACTTGCGGATCTCACTTCACTGTTTATACACAACAGAATGTGTAATATCTCCTTTGCAATCTTTATACAATGTCAGCCTTAGTGCGAAATGCAACCAAACAAATTTGAACCTCAATTTAGAAGGCCAAATTATTTTTTTAATGGCATCGATCCATTCTGTGATCGAAGCTAATTCCTCAACATATGCAAATCACACAGAACCCAAACGATAAGATGAGTATTCAATCTCTTTAAAACACACAGTCTCTTAAAACTGTAGCTTGAATATAAAATGACGGAATTCCTTTAATTTACCGATTCCACTTGTACACAATATAAACTCGGTAGTGAGACACGAACTCAGAAATTGAGTTCTTTGAATTAATACACAATAATTACATAGGAAATTTCTTCCTCTGGCTTGATCTTCTGTATTAGTGGCCTTTTCTCTAAATTGCCCGTAGGCTCACAAAACAACTCCTATTTGTCTGTCTTGAATCTCCCTATCTAATGCCTTGAGGCTTACAATTTATACAATTGGATTCTAAAACCAATTTTGGTTTAGATCCACTATATCCTCAATCAAATCCTGAATATCCTCTATATCCTAAAATCTCTCTTTTATCCCTAAGGATTCTCATAAATCCCCAGATTCATGAAACCAATTCTAATTTAGGATTTACAATTAATTTTCAAACCTCTCATATTCTCTTTCGAGAATATTTACAAAAATCCTCTCAATATTTAATTAATCCTATTTTAAAATCACTCAACTCCAAACAAATCATTCCAATTTTATAAAAATACAAGACCCCCTATATCTATTAAATTAAAATGAAATTGCTGAGCTGGATGCTCCTGCATCAAGTTGTGAAGTCATGGAGGATTTGGTAACACTAGATTGTAGAATTTTAGTGCGGAGGAGTTAACAGAGTTGCAATGATCTGCATTAAAATCCCCGTATTGAGCCCTGCTATTGATGTTGAGTTTGCATTGTGTTGCGTCGGATTTTTGAGAATGCGTAAAATAATATATGTTTCACAAACTGTAAGTACATATCGTAATTAAAAATCTGAAAGTACGCATCATAACTAATGTTGGTGCTTTGTTGATTGGAGATGGCTCATGTGTGTAAAAGCTCATGGTGTGGATAACATTTAAGTTTCAATGCAGAGAAGCATGAACAACCAAACGTTTTTAATTGGATATTGAAATGTAAGAGAATGAATTTTCACATTGCTTGAACATGAAATGAGTAATTCCATAATATGTGAAGTCTTAACGAAATGCTCACATACATGTATGAGAAAGAATAAGAGGACGGTGAGAGAGAATAAGTGGACGGAGAGAGGGCCATTGTTTTGGTAGTATTCCATATTTAAAATTCTTTTAATTCCATATTGCATATAAGTGGAATATAAAAGCACTCTATTTTAATTCCAAACGAAGAATGAAGGTACTTTATACCTTTATAATATTTTATGGTTAATAAATTATTAATTCTAAAAATAAAGTCTTTTGGTCACTTATTAAAAGGAAGAATTTAAGTGAGAAATTTGTAAAGTTTTGGCTCTTAGTTTAAAAGATAAGGATGGCCCATAGAGTCAGAGGAGCTGGAATTGGTCAAGGAAGACCAGCCACAAATCAAGTCTTGCTTGATGAAGTAAGACATATTAGAACCATATTGGATGCATTGGAGACAACACGTCAAAGAGATGTCGACATCGGTGATGTTAGTGAAGCAGAAGAAAGCTTAGAAGAAGAAGCTCAAGAAGAAACTTCAGAAGAGAAGATGGTCAAAATGATCGCGAGAATCAGTACCAAGCCAAGATTGGACGTGCCTATGTATGAAGGGAATTTAAATCCTGAAGAATTGATTGATTGGATTAGTACCATGGATAAATATTTCAACTATGAGAATGTAGCCGACGAGAAGAAAGTCAAGTTCGCAGTGACCAGATTAAAGGGACATGTTGCACTATGGTGGGATAGCATGCAAGATGAAAGGAGAAATAGAAACAAAGGGAAGATCACTAGTTGGGATCGAATGGTGGCCAAGCTCAAAGGTAAATTTCTTCCTCAAGATTATCAATTGAATATTTTTCACCAAATGCACAATCTCAAGCAAAAATTTATGTCTGTAAAAGAATATACAGCAGAGTTTTATAGATTGAGTATAAGATCTGGTCATATGGAAGCAGATGAAGAAAAGTTAAGAAGGTATATTAATGGCCTGAGATTTGAAATACAAGATGAATTGAATGTTTTGTATCTAAAAACTATTGAAGAAGCTTACCAGATAGCCCTTAAGATTGAAGAAAAATTGGCACGAAAGTAGAGTCAAAGAGGAAGAGGACAATTCAACAGAGGATCATCAAGTGAAGGAAAATCAAGTAGAGGAAGTTTTAGTGGAAGATTTTAAAGAGAAGAAGGCAGCAGTTCACAACATGTAGAACCATCAAGAGGAGATTTCAGAGGACGGAGACCATATCAAAGAGGTAGAGGACAATCTCATATGGTAAGATGTTATATATGTAACAAAGTTGGTCATAAAGCTAATGAGTGTCCAAAAATATTTTCTAATCAAGTAAGCACACATGTAGCACACACTGATACAGAAAGTGTACAATCCTCTACACATAAAAATGTACCTGAAACTGGTAAATCTTTAATGATGAAAAGAACTTTATTAAAGGCTGTTGAAGAAGTAAAGGAACCCACACAATGAAAAACATTGTTCAAAACTATTTGTAAATCAGGAGGAAAATGTTGTAAAGTTATCATTGATATTGGGAGTACTGATAATTTAGTATCCACAGAAATGGTAGAAAATTTGAATTTAAAGAAAACTAAACATCCTACTCCCTACAAAGTTTCATGGTTGCAAAAAGGACATCAGATAGTAGTTAATGAACAATGTGAATTGGAGTTTCAAATAAGATGTTATAAGGATAAATTTCTTTGTGATGTTATGCCTATGGATGTGTGTCATATCTTGCTTGGAAGGCCATGGCAATATGACAGGAAAGCAATGCATGATGGAAGGAACAATACTTACACTTTTGAGAAGGATGGTGAAAAGCAAGTACTTTTGCCTTGGAAGAATGAAAAGCATCAGAAGAAGACCAATCCAAGGTAATGTTACTTGGTGGGAAATAATTTCTTCAAGAAATCAATCATGAGAAAACAAATTTTGTCTTGATTGGTAAGCCAAAGGTAGTTCTCACAAGTACAAATATGAATGATCTTCCAGAAGAAATTAAAAACATGTTGAATGAATTTATTGATATTGTAGTGGATGACTTACCTGATGAATTTCCTCCCATTAGAAGTATTAGCCATCATATTGATCTCATTCCAGGTGCTAGCCTTCCTAACAAAGCAACTTACAGAATGACTCCAAAGGGGAATGAAGAAATTAAAAATCAAGTGCAGGAATTGTTGGATAAAGGTCTCATTCAAGAAAGTTTAAGTCCGTGTGTTGTTCCAATAGTATTAACTCCAAAGAAGGCTGGCGAATGGATAATGTGCACAAATTCGCAAGAAATAAAAAAAACTATTGTACTTGGGTTTTGTAATTTCAAGAGAAGGCTTAAAGATGAATCAGGAAAAATTGAAGTCCATAATCAATTGGCAAATTCCAAAAAGTATTTCAGAGGAGCTGTCTTAAGTCAAGAAGGAAAACCAATTGCATACTTAAATGAAAAACTTAATAAGGTCAAGCAAAAATACTCTTCTTATGATAAAAATGTTTATGCCATCATACAAACTCTAAAAAAATGGAGACATTATCTAATGCCAAAAAAGTACAAAATCCATGCGCTGGTTTAGTGGGAGAAACAACGACCTTCAACATCAGCAAAGCAGATTGAATCCATTATCGATAAAAAGGTGGCTAAAAGGACCAGAAAGAAATAGTATCTTCAATTCTTGGTCAAATGGAAGAATCAACCAGTCAAAGATGCTACTTGGATGACAACAACAGAGATTTCAAAATATGGTACCAGCATTGAAGAACTTTAGGAACAAAACACGTGATTGTATTTTTTCTTCCCCGATAGTATGATACAAGAGCATCTCATGTTTAATTTTTATGTAATTATTTAATTAAAGAACCTAGGAGTTTCTAGAATTAGTGAGTCATTCTAGAATTAATTAGGAGATAGGGAAGTTAGGATAGAATCCTAAAGTTGAGAGGATATCTCTCAACTTCCTCCAAATATCTAAGAGGAAGTTTCTCTTGAAGAGATTCGAGAGACTTCTCTCCTCTAAATAAATAATCATGTAATCTTTTGGAAAAATCAAGGTTTTGGAGTGTGATTTTAATTAATAAAATTTGTGTGTTTTTGTATTGTTAATTCCCTGCACCAGAGTCCTTTTTAGGTTCCCTGCTAGTTTGAGTGGTAACAGTTCTCTTTGTGGAAACCACTTTGTAATTTTTTATTCAAGAATGTTCTTATTACTGTTTCTGCATTTCAAAGATTGTGGATGGACAAGGTATGTTCTCAAGCCAAGTCTAAGGGATTTTTGCTTATTAAAGATGCCAAAAGCATAAGTATTTTGATTCACTCAGAGCTTATTGCTGTTTTATTTGCAATAATATAGATGATACTATAATTTTACGTTCCACTCTACTATTATGAATATTCTTCTTCTCTTGTATATATTGTTTTTCGTATAAGTATTCCTTGGAAAAAATAAACTAACAGAAGATGCTAAGGATAGTCAAAGGTAGTTGGGAATTTCGTAAATTATTTAATTGCAGGAATCATTTCAATCCAGTGAGACATTTATGCATCAAATCATAATGTTGAAGGGGCAGTGAAATGACAAATTAATATTTTCTGCACAATTGTTTTTAATTGTTTTCTCCAATTAGAAGAGAAATAGTTAGAAAGAAAAAGTGTGTATTCGACAAAGTCAGATCTAGAGTAACTTCTGGTCTTTTGATGCTTGGCATGCTCACTATACACACTTGAGATGTATATTTGGCATGTATTGATTTGAAAGTTATTGCTTGTGATTAAAGGTCTCAGTTAATGATTGCATGATTTGATTAAATTTTATGATCAATTTTTTTAAAATCATTGAAAGTTTTTTGACTTAATTTATTATTATTCTATTGATAAAATTAAAATTATGATAGTTATATATAACAAAATTTTTATTTCTCCATTTTTTCAGAATGTTTACATTTAGCATACATGATCCATTTCAATTGCCATTCAAATTGAAACTAAAATGTTTAGAAAATAATCGTTAATCATTGGAAAATGTTGAACTCCAGGGTTGGAGTAAGAGAAATATATTTCCAATAATTTAGTTATCCATGTTATTTTATATGGATATGAAGTTTGGCCTTGCAGTGTCTCATCTATGAGTATGTTAATGATTAAATATCTTTACACATCATCAAGGAAGATATGGTGAAGCTACATAACTCGTGTGAACATATACATTTATGGTTGACTGTTCTTGATGAAGTGGCTATTGTCTTACCATGAAATGAATCTTCGTGGCTAATTAGTTAGTTCATCTATTTAGGATCGGTGCGCATGCCAGCAGCATTGTGTGGTGTAGTTGGTTTGAAGCCCACGTTTGGACGCATCTCTCACTACGGGTAAATATTATTGTATTACTGTGGAGACAAATTACTCTGAAATATGAGATGTCCAATTACATTGGTATTGAAAAACTATGATGAAGTTCTTTTGGACTAGCAACATGCTGAACTTACAATATCCTCTTACAGAATACTTCCTCTCAACTGGACAGTGGGAATGGTTGGAGTGCTGGCAGCAACAGTGGAGGATGCGCTGATTCTGTTAGTAACTATATCGTCAAAAATAATTTCACACACTCGGGATTTCTTTCTTCTGATTTTTTTCAGAAGTAATAATAGGAAGAATGTATCTTATTTGCAGCTATGCAGCAATATGTGGTCATCTACCTTCTGATCAATTTGTTTCATTACCGGTGAGTCATTTCATAGAAAAAATGTAGCAAGTTAAGTTATTCGGTAATTATTGCTAATTAATGATGTTTAGAAATATGTTTTAATAACATGGGGAAAATTTACAAATATATCATAAGCATTGCTGCTTAACATAAAATGCCATTAAGTTTCTGTGAATATTTAATTTAACCAACTAACTAGACTCAAGATAAAACTGCACTTTTGATTTACCCCTTTATAACTGGATACTTCTTTTTTATGTATTGAATAATTTGTTAAAAATTTTTCAAAAGTTGATTAAGAAATGATCGTTTACATATCCAGGACTCCTATTTCATGCTACATCACCTTATCCTTATACATATGTCCTTTTGAAACCGTATTCAGACATTATATTGTTTTATTCAAGAGTTTTGAACACATCATTAGAACGTTATCCAAATCTCATCTATTTCTAAAAGAGTCAAGGATTCTTTTACACATTTTAATCTTTTGGACTGCATAATTCGTGTTCATTTTTTAGATCCCCATTAGTCTGTTCCAAAACAAATGTTTCCCGTAATAGCCATCCAACCTGATGTCTTTCCAATGGCATTGCTCTTCAAAGAGTAGGAAATCCAAGCATTCCAGGAAAGAGTACGCAATCCAGTCATTCTTCCTATTGCAGAAAAGCCCTGCCAAGATCCAGAAGCAGTGCTTCAGATCTTCGGCAGTGCTGGTGTGGTGGAGATTATGCCGGTGCAGAATTGTGCCTAGTTAAGTCAACAAAGAGCGGGAGGAAGACAGTCACTTAGCAGATCTGAGCCAAATAGATTTGAGATTCGATCAGGAGGGTGATCGGAGAGTTCTGTCCGATTGTGTTTGGGTGGAATATTTCTAGGAGGGAAGGGAAATCAGTTTTCAGAAGAAGCAGTTACTAGAGGGTTTCTAGTCACCAAGAAACTGAGATCCAGAGTTTCTGTAGCCATAAAAAGAGGGAGAATGTAATATTCCCAATTAGCTTTGCTAATTGGAATATTTCATTTTTGTTTAATTTTGCCGCTTTAGTCAGAAATAATAAATAAAGTGAGAAATAAGAGGGGTCACCTCACTTTATAAAATAAAGTGTTTTTTCCTAGTTGATTGACGTTATGACTTAGAGAGGGGGCCTTGGGGGTCCACATGAGCATGAGGGGGAGGCATAAGGCTGACCCAAGGTTAACTGCGCAGGCCAAGGAGAGTGAAGGACGCAGTCAAGGTTTTGGAGGGAGTTTAGCACTATAAAAGGTGGGGTTCTCACCTCATTTGGGCATGCATGATTTGATATTGATATTGAGAGCTAGACTTCTGTCTGCTTCAGCACGTCGGTTGTTTAGTCGGTCTGCAGCGCTGTTTAGTGCAACCGAGTGTCTCCGTTCGGAGATCTCACCCTTAGCCTCGGGGGACTTCGAGTGCCTGCCCTGGTAAGGTTATTTTCTGGTATCACCCTTAGCTTCGGGGGACTTCGAGTGCCTGCCCTAGTAAGGTTATTTCCTGAGTAACATCCTTCAGTTTCAGTGGTAATTAGCAGCAGCTTTCTGGTGGAGATTTGGAGAGGAGGAAGCCCCTTCTTGTGACCTGCGTGCATCCGTGAGGAAGGACGATCCGGTAGAGGGCGGACACGTATCCAAAGCAGAGGGCTCGCATCCGAAGAGTGAGGACGCCTCGATCCATCCGTCCGGGCGCAGGGAACGCGTATCCGAAGAGGCATTGCGCATCCGGCCTTTGGAGGACGCAGATCTGGAGAACTAGCAGCAGATCCAGCCTTGGGGGTTGCAGATCTGAGGAGACATTGGCAGATCTAGCCTTGGAGGGTGCAGATCTGGAGAGATAGCATTAGATCCAGCCTTGGAGGATGCAGATCTGAGGAGATATTGGCAGATCCAGCCTAGATCTGAAGAGATAGCAGCAGATCTGGCCTTGGAGGACGCAGATTCGGGAGGATGACTTCCAGACCGACAGAGGACCCGCATCCGGCCAGGACCGCGCAGAGGACGCAGAGTCCGCCTGTGGAGGACGTCATCCGATGAGTGGTGGTTCGTGTGTGGGGTCGGCGTCGTTTTTCGTTGTTTTCGCCCCCCAAGAGTCGATTTGCCTATCCGGAGGTTCTGTGTCAGCATTTCATCTCGCTCGCGTCGTCACCAGCGCAGACAACGTTTTTATTGGTGAGGGTTTGGAGCCTGGAGACTCACGCCATCTTCAGTCTTCGGTCACGTCCATCGCATTCCAAAGAAGAAATACAGTGCATCTTCGGTACCGCCTAGGACGCTGTCCTTATTTGCAGCCATTATTTGTTCTGAGAGGGTCTCCACTTGCCTAGGGCAAGGATAGGTGCACTCATCCTGATTATCTTGTACTCCTCTCTATGTATTCTCAGATTAATAAAATGGCTTAGTTTTCTGGCATTCTATGTGTATTGTTCCATGATCTGGTTCCAACATTGTATTTGTATATCTGTCTGGCATATTTCTGTGTATTACTGGTTATTTCCCTTTGGGGATATTACAGTGGTATCAGAGCATAGATCTGGCTCAGCCTGTGGTGCTAGCAGTCTATGACGCCCGGGGATAACCCCTACATATATCGGAAGGAACGCAGAGAAGCTGAGGATAGGTGGAAGTTTTCCTTCGGGGGAAGTGATTCTGATCAGGAGCCACCTGAGACAGATTCTGAGGCAGAGCAGCCTGAGAAGGGCCCAGAACAGCGTAACCCAATGGCAGATGATGATGTGAGGTTTAAAGAGGCGGTCCTCCGTCACATACAGGAGACGTCACAGAGGCTCTCGGCCATGGAGATCAGTCAGAGAGAACTCCCTAGAATTCTTCAGGTCGGTGAAGGATCGGGTATGTCTCGCCACATACCAGTGCACGATGCTATCCCCATTGTGACAGCTCAACGATCCACTATGCCCACATTCTTGCCAGAAGAAACAGGGACAGTAGTGCGGGGAGGTGCACAGAGGGACAATCCAGCACCCACGTGACCCACCATGCCTACCTTCCTGGTAGAGGACGAGGGGTCGACAGCACCGAGAGATGTGAGTCCAGCTCAATGGGCAGCCGTTTTTGCAGAGTGGCAGGGCTTAGGACAGGCATTCATGGATACTCTCCCCTTTGAGCGTTATCTCCAGTATCGATGCGGCATCAAACCCCCTGAGCAGCACCAGCACAAGGGGCACGGATACCACCGTGATGACCACTGTGCGGCTAGTAGATTCCATTTGCCTATGTTTGATGGTTCATCAAAGACTTCGGCAAAGTCCTGGGTGGAGAAACTGGACATCTATTTCCAGCTTAATCAGATGTCGGAGACGGAGGCCATTAAGATGGCTACATTGCATTTAGAGGGTGAGGCTCAGGATTGGTGGTTTCATGGGATGGCGACGCTCGGGCATTCCACAGTGACGACATATGCCGAGTTTACCAGGAGGGTGGTAGAGCGTTTTGACAGGAGGGATCCGGAGCAGCATTTTGTTGAGTTGACCAAGCTCAAACAGACTGGGAGTGCAGAAGCATACATCTCGGATTTCTTGAGGGTTTCAGTGATGGTACCTGACTTATCGACAGCTCGGATGGTCTATATGTTTGTAGAGGGGCTGTCAGAGCCACTTCGTGGCCTAGTCCGGTCAAACAAACCGGCTACACTGCAGGATGCTATCAGTAGGGCTCGAGACTTACAGGATGTCTTGCCCAGGACTCGGCCACCTTATCCCCAGAGACAGGCTTTCCAGCCTAAGGGGAAGGACACGAGGGCTCCGCCTCCCAAGGCGAACCCGGGACGAGGGCAGATGGATGATGAGGCCAGGAGAGAGCTGAGGCGGAAGCGATTATGCTTCACTTGCCAGGAGCCGTGGGCACCAGGACACAAATGTGCGGCAGGGAAGGCACATTTCATAGAGGTCTTCTCCGAGAGCAGCGGGGAAGAGGATGAGGAGGATGATGAGGAGGCAGGAGGATGTTATGCAGCGCAGAGTACCTTACCACCTCCACCACCCGATGCAGGTGGGGCATCATTCGCACCTACTAGGGGAGCTCTAGCAACATTGCGAGGAGTCCCCAAGTATCTGACATTACGCGTACGGGGGACAGTGCGCGGACAGCGGGTTTCAGTCTTAGTCGATAGTGGGGCCACCCACAACTTCATTGATGCCCAGATGGTTGAGCGGAGAGGCATACCGACGGAGGGCTTTGATGGGTTTTCTGTTTTGGTACCAGGAGATCAGACCATGGCATGTGCTCGATATGTACCAGAATTATCAGTGACGATGGGCACCTATACATTGATCGATCACTTCTTTGTGGTGGACATCCCGGACACCAATGTGATATTGGGGGTTCAGTGGCTTATTACTCTGGGGAAGGTCACAACGGATTGGAAGGCCTTAGAGATGGAGTGAGATGATCCCAAGACGGGGAAGCATGAGAAGATACGAAAGGCACACATATCCACCCCGCATGACGTACGCATGGAGGCGACGCTCGGTATGGGGAGACAGCAGAGTAAGTGTAGAGTTGCGGCTTCGTAGGTAGTAGACAAGGTATGGACTGCACCTCGACTTCCGCGGTGCTATTCTCGACAAATATGTGAGTTTTTAGACATTCGCTGGGACAGCCACCGGATCGGGGGTTTGAGCACACGATCGAGCTTGAGCAGGGGATACAGGCCGTGATTACCACACCGTATAGGCATCCCAAGGCCTATCGGGACGAGATAGAGCGAGCCATTCAGGAGTTGCTGGCCCTTGGTCACATTCGACCCAGCACTAGTCCTTTTGCTTCTTCTGTAGTGCTGGTGAAGAAGAAGGACGGCACATTACACATGTGCATTGACTACAGGGCTCTGAACAAGAAGACCCTGAAGAACAGGTACCCCATTCCCAGGATCGACGAGCTGATGGATGAGTTGAGAGGAGCACGGTTCTTCTCAAAGATTGATTTGAGATCCGGGTACCATCAGATACGCATGAGGGAACAGGATATTCCCAAGACTGCTTTTAGGTGTCATTATGGGCACTTTGAGTTTTTGGTCATGCCATTTGGGTTGACCAATGCACCTGCTACTTTCCAGTCTTGTATGAACCACATTTTCAGGGATCATCTAAGGAAGTTTGTGCTGGTTTTCTTTGATGATATCCTTATATACAGCAGGACTTGGGAGGAGCATCTCCAGCACATTGAGACGGTCTTACACATTTTGGAGGAGCAGCAGTTCTTTGCCAAGCTCTCCAAGTGTGAGTTTGGGTTGACAGAGATGCTGTATCTGGGACACATTATAGGAGTGGACGGGGTGAGAGTCCACGAGGAGAAGATCAGGGCTATCAGGGACTGGCCAGAGCCACGGAATGTGACAGAACTTCGAGGGTTTATTGGTATCTGCACCTACTACAGGAAGTTTGTCAAGGGCTTCTCTCAGCTTGTTGCACCCCTCACAGATCTGACAAGGAAGGGGGCATTCAGTTGGTCGGATACAGCACAACGAGCTTTTGACAAGCTCAAGGAGGTGATGAGCAGTTGTCCCGTATTAGCGTTACCAGATTTTACGCAGCCCTTTGTCCTAGAGTGCGATGCATCAGGAGAGGGGATTGGTGCAGTTTTGATGCAGGAGGGTCATCCGATTGCTTTCGAGAGCCGGAAGCTCCTTCCGCACGAGAGGCTGTATCCCATATACGACAAGGAGATGCTGGCCATCATGCATGCATTGGCCAAATTCCGGCAGTACCTGGTAGGTGGCAGATTCAGGGTAAGGACAGATCATAACAGCCTGAGGTACTTTCTGGAGCAGAAGCAGTTGCAGGGGAGACAGCAGAAATGGATCAGCAAGATCCAGGCTTACGACTTTGACATAGAGTATGTCAAAGGAAAGAATAACGTGGTAGCCGATGCCCTTTCTCGTAGACCGGCCACGTTATCACTCATGAGCTTGGACGCTGACTGGAAGGCTCGACTACTGGTTGAGTACTCCAAAGATAGATTTGCATGCGAGGTTCTGGATGGGCAGGTAGCGGATAGCAGATACAGGGTGGCCGATGAGGTCATCTATTACAGGGACAGGATCTTCTTGACTGAGGGATCTCAGCTCAAGAAGAAGATACTCCAGGCTTCACATGATTCACCATTGGCGGGCCATCAGGGGTTCACCAAGACGTACAGGGCTATCCGGGAGAGATTTGCATGGAAGGGCCTCAAGGAGGACGTACTCCAGCATGTCAGGGAGTGCGAGGTTTGCCAGCGGAACAAGGGAGAGATGAGTCATCCTGCGGGGTTGTTGCAGCCTCTTCCCATTCCGGAGGGGAAGTGGGAGAGCATTTCGATGGACTTCATCACGGGGTTGCCCACAGTGCAGGGCAAGGACTGCATCTTCGTAGTGGTTGACAGGCTGACGAAGTATGCTCACTTTTTCGCCATTTCAGCACATCACACAGCGACACAGGTAGCAGAGTTGTTTTTCAGGGAGGTTTTCAGGTTGCATGGTCTACCCAAGACCATTGTCAGCGACAGGGACAGCTGTTTTATGGGTGGATTCTGGCAGGAGCTCTTTCGACTAGTGGGGACAGAGTTGACACCGAGCACTAGTTATCATCCCCAGACGGACGGGCAGACGGAGATAGTTAACAAGTGGCTGGAGGGCTACTTGCGTAACTACGTCAGTGGGCAGCAGAGAGCATGGCTGAAATGGCTACATTTGGGCGAGTACTGCTACAACACAACCCACTATATGTCCATCGGTATGACACCTTTCTATGCTTTGTATGGATATCATTCCCTATCTTTTGTGGACATGATGTTTGGTGTTAGCAGGGCTCCGCGAGCCAAGTTATGGATCCAAGAGAGCCAAGACATCCTCCGGGCTCTCAAGGACAACATAGCCACAGCATAGAATCAGCAGAAGTTGTATGCTGATAAGGGTCGGGTGGAGAGACACTTTGAGGTAGGGGACCTGGTCTACCTACGGCTACAGCCATACCGACAGTCTTCGCTCAAGCAGAAGGGGGCGGAGAAGCTAAAGCCTCATTTTTATGGACCGTACAGGGTGATACGCAGGATCGGGCAGGTTGCGTATGAGTTGGAGCTGCCCGAAGGCAGCCGGATTCATAACATCTTTCATGTATCATGCCTGAAAAAGGCACTGGGCCAGCATGTGAGGGTCACCGAGGAGCTACCGCCTACAGATGATGAGGGGCATCTGGTATTACAGCCGGAGGCTATTATCGACACTAGGGAGAGACAGCTGCGGAGCAGGAAGATCAGAGAATTCTTGGTGAGATGGAAGAATTTGCCGGATGAGGATGCCACTTGGGAGGATGAGAGGATCTTACAGCATCCATCACTTCAGTTGCTTGAGGACAAGCAACGTTTTGTCGGGGGAGACTGTAATATTCCCAATTGGCTTTGCTAATTGGAATATTTCATTTTTGTTTAATTTTGCCGCTTTAGCTAGAAATAATAAATAAAGTGAGAAATAAGAGGGGTCACCTCACTTTAGTCACCTCACTTTATAAAATAAAGTGTTTTTCCTAGTTGATGGACGTTATAACTTAGAGAGGGGGCCTTGGGGGTCCACATGAGCATGAGGGGAGGCCTCACACTGACCCAAGGTTAACTGCGCAGGCCAAGGAGAGTGAAGGACGCAGTCAAGGTTTTGGAGGGAGTTTAGCACTATAAAAGGTGGGGTTCTCACCTCATTTGGGCATGCATGATTTGATATTGATATTGAGAGCTAGACTTCTGTCTGCTTCAGCACGCCGGTTATTTAGTCGGTCTGCAGCACTGTTTAGTGCAACCGAGTGTCTCCGTTCGGAGATCTCACCTTTAGCCTCGGGGGACTTCGAGTGCCTGCCCTGGTAAGGTTATTTTCTGGTATCACCCTTAGCTTCGGGGGACTTCGAGTGCCTGCCCTAGTAAGGTTATTTTCTGAGTAACATCCTTCAGTTTCAGTGGTAATTAGCAGCAGTTTTCTGGTGGAGATTTGGAGAGGAGGAACCCCCTTCTTGTGACTGCGCAGATCCAGGAGGAAGGACGCTGATCCAGAGAGGGAAGGACGCAGATCCAGCAGGAGGGCTCAGATCTGAAGAGTGAGGACGCTGATCCATCTGTCCAAGGCAGAGGGAACGCAGATCTGAAGAGGTATTGGCAGATCCAGTCTTGGGGGACGCAGATCTGGAGAACTAGTAGCAGATCCAGCCTAGATCTGAAGATATAGCAGCAGATCCAGCCTTGGAGGACGCAGATCTGAGGAGATATTGGCAGATCTAGCCTTGGAAGGTGCAGATCTGGAGAGATACCATCAGATCCAGCCTTGGAGGATGCAGATCTGAGGAGATATTGGCAGATCCAGCCTAGATCTGAAGATATAGCAGCAGATCCAGCCTTGGAGGACGCAGATCTGGAGTGATAGGACGCAGATCTGGATAGGAGGACTCAGATCCAGCAGATCTGAGCAGAGAGGACGCAGATCCAGTCAGGGAGGACGCTGATCTGATGGGCAGGGTCTTGTGTGTGGGGTTTGGCAGCGTTTTTCAGTGTTTTCAGTCTTGAAGAGCTGATCATTTCATCTGGAGGTTCTGTGGCCAGCATTTCATCTGTCTTCTGCGCTGTCACTAGCAGAGACAGCGTTTTTATTGGTGAGGGTTTGGAGGCTTGAGATCAGTCATCTTCTAGTCTTCAGTTCACAGTTCCATTGCATTCCAGCAGCAGCTCTTCATAGCAGATCTTCAGCCAGCTAGGACGCTGTCCTTATTTGCAGCCATTATTTGTTCTGAGAGGGTCTCCACTTGCCTAGGGCAAGGATAGGTGCACTCATCCTGATTATCTTGTACTCCTCTCTATGTATTCTCAGATTAATAAAATGGCTTAGTTTTCTGGCATTCTATGTGTATTGTTCCATGATCTGGTTCCAGCATTGTATTTGTATATCTGTCTGGCATATTTCTGTGTATTACTGGTTATTTCCCTTTGGGGATATTACAGAGAAGAGTATTGTTTCTGTCAGATCTGAGCTAGATGGATTCTCATGGGCTGAGAGACCGGGACAGCTTGGACGGTGTGTCCAACTTTGTCATCTAGAGGGCACGGATCCTATCAGACCTAGATGAGTACGACATCAAGGACCATGCAACGAGTGTTCTAACTGTGCCTGCAGATTCTGATTCTGTAAATAAATTCAAGGAGAATCGAGCGCGGACTAAGCGTTTGATCATAGACGGAGTGAAGGATCACGTTGTACCACATATTGCTGAAAAGAAAACAACAAATGACATGTGGGTCGCTCTAGAAGCGATGTATCAAGGAAGCTTCGTCTAGCGGAAAATTCTCTTACAGAATCAGAGGAGGATTTTCCAGATGCAAAAGGGTGAGGAAATAAATCCTTTCCTTTTTCGACTTCAAACCATCCGAGACCAACTGGTTGGCATGGGTGCAATTCTAGACGAAGGGCTCTTAGTGAGGACTGCCCTGAATGCAGTCTCCAAGGAATGGGAAACATTTGTCCAGAGTATACTGGGCAGAGCAACGTTACCATCTTGGGCAAACATGTGGGCTATCCTCCGCCAAGAAGAGATTAGGAGGATCACGAAGAAGCAGAATATCAGTGGTGGGAATGTCAGAATGAAGAAAGAAGAGGAAGATGATGCAACCCTTGCATCAAAGGAAAGAAAAGCGGCAGGGAAGAAGAAGAGGGACTTTTACAAGGTCTGGTGCTTTAACTATGGTGAACTTGGACACTTCGCCAGCACTTGTCCTAAGAACAAGGACAAAGGAGCTTCTGATTCCAAGGTTGCAGCTGCAAAGGATGATGGTTTTGATGATGATGCAGCCATGAGTGCTCATATGCCTTGAGAGAAGAGGTGGGGTACATTGATCTATAGAGGAGCTACAAAATGGTGGCGAGATCCTTTAGTCAGCCCTACTCTTGGATCACATACGAGCTACGGGAGCCTTAAGACGGTAGTGGGATGAGTCGAGAGATGGTTGCAGAAGGTCATAGTGAAGCAGAGGGTAGAGCTGAAGAGCTGAAGAGGGGGCAGCGTAATGCAGAGGCAACAACAGCGTGGAGGCAACAGTGCAGAGGGGTTGATGGGACTTCAGCAGCGTAAATCAGCATCCAGGGAGGACAGCGTAAATCAGCATCCAGGGAGCTTCGGTGATAGATGCAGCTTGACTTATCTATCAAACAGTTCAGCAGGAGTCCATCAGTTGCTTACTTCTCGGCAACTGAGTTGCAGTGCAACGGTTAGCAGTGGCAGTGCTATGGGCAACATGATGCAGCAATTTGAGAGGGAGCTGTAGTACAAATGTGGTAGTGTTAGTGGCATGGGCAAAAATACAAAGAGCAACAATGCAGTGGATGGAGGGCAGCAGGCCAAGCATCAGCAACACAAAAACCAACATTAATATCTTGTAGTACATGGTGTAGATGTATTGCTAGAGCACACTACATGCTAAGAGGGAGTGTTGATATTTTGTGTAGTTGGTGTAGCATCGAGTGTGCTCTAGCCCTGAAATTTTGTGGAGGGGCTAAGACGCACTTGAACTCCAAAACACAAAAAGCTTTTTTTGAAATTTCAGTTGGTGTTCAAGTTATTCAAATAATTAATTATTTTAATGGATTTTCTAAGTATAAACTTAGGAAAATTAAATAATTAAAGTGAATTAATTAACTCATGTGCTGAAATGTTCGAAAAGGCACGGATCAAGTAGTATTTTAATCTCAGCCATTGATGAAAGTTTTAATCTTGGTCGTTGAAGGGTTCAACAAAAAAGTATAAGAGAAAGGCTCGAGGGTCAGTTGGACACACACAGAGTTAGAGCTGAGAGAACAGATCTGGAATTCTAGGGCAGGGTTTGCTAAGAATTTCCAAAAGAGTTTTTTTTGCAGCGAGGGGTAGTATTAGCTGAGGGGATGGTCTGATCCCATAGCCAAGAGTCAGAAAGAGGCAGAGGAGCATCAAACAAGGACAACGCAGAGGAACAGAGAGCAGCAGCAGGAGCTACGCAGCAGCTGCGCTGCCGCTACACAGGTGCTACGCAGGATAGCGTTGAAGCTCTAGAGGGTTTTAGAATTACGCAGAGGGTCTCTAGGGCCAGCGTAAGGCCTACGTCACCCTCTCTGGGGTTACGTAGTCCCTCTCTGGGGAGCGCAGTGGCACTCAGAGCCTAACAAGGCTAACGTTGGGGCTTCAGGGGCAGCGCTGAGCTTTCTAGGGCCAGATCAGGGCCAAGTGTTGTAAATCCCGTTTGAGGGTGTGGATCAGTTAGATATTTGGTCTTAGAACAACATGCTAGTTGCAGATTTCTTTTATTCTCTATTGGGTTTTCCATATCTGGAACCTAGATTTACTATACTCAGAATCTACTTAATAAAATAAATCCTCTTATCTACTGCACTGGTTTTCCCGCTTTGGGTTTTTTCGGGGACTTATGTCCAAAAATCCATGCGTCACTTTGTTGAATGAGCATAGTATTCAATGAATGATCTGCATGTGTAGACTGTTAGTTGTGTTTACTTCTATGTTTTCTGAATCTAATTTCTGAAAATAACTTGTATAATTTAAAATCAAGTAGGAGAAGTAAACCATGATACTGCAGTAGAATTTTCACAGAAAGCACCATTTTCCATGCCCTCATTTGGAGTTGTCTACAGGCTTATTTTTCATTAGGAGACCCATGAGATCATTAAATGTGCCCCAAAGCCACTTTGGAGCACCACATGATGTTTTACTTCGAGATCAAGGGGCCACCCCCTTGTCTATCATTCATGGAGCCCTCACTCTCATTATGGCACCTTGAGGACTCTGCGAGGCCCTCCAACGACCCTTCTACACCATCATTCCATTATCTCGACTCATTTTGGATGCCTTATTCTTCACTTTATGAGCTACTTGGTGGGCTTGTCACCAATGACATGCCATTTTGCACATTAAAATAATATTAGGGGCATCTTAGTCTAATTCGAATTAGATTGGACACGTATAAATAAAGATATCTCCCATTGAGAGAGATCATCATCATCACTTCTTGGATCCTTTCTCTTGTACGAACTTCACAATTCTTCTTGGATGTCTATTGTAGAGCTTTTGATGCATCTCAATATCCTTGGGAGCTGAAATTTTCGTTCTTTCTTGGAGTTTCTTCTTGATCTATGATTGGATATATCTCTTGTTATCTTGTAAGTGCTATTTGTTGACGATATTTCTTGAAATAATGTCTAATATGTGGAACTATTGCAACTAGCTAGTTCTTTGGTGCCCTAATTTATTGAAAATCATTGTAAAGAAGGTTAGATTGTTGATTGCACATGCTACTCATTGCATAACAAGTAGATGAATGTTCTCATTGGATTGAATTTTTTTTTTCTTCCATGAAAGTTCATAGATATTGGGTGGGTAAATGTTAAAGAGTGGTTGCTAGGACATCACTTTTTAGACTCCCTGAAGACGATTTTGGCCAATATTTTGAATCACCATAGACTCCATAGGCCAAGGATTAGGCGCTGATCCAAGGAAAATTGGTGGTCACCTTCTTCTCACCTTTCTTTTTCTCTCTCCAAAAATTTTTGACCCCTCTCCTAGACGACCAACTAGGGCTGCCTGTAATATTCCCAATTAGCGATAGCTAATTGGAAATATTAATTTTGACCAATTTTGCCTTATTATAGTTGGAACGTGAATAAAGTGAGTAAAATATTAATTAACTCACTTAGGATAAAGCACTTTCCTAAAGTCCACATCGAAATTAAGGGAGTGGGGCCTAGTGGCCAAGTGGACAGCGCGGGGCAAGGAGGACGCAGCTTCTCACCTTTCTTTTTCTCTCTCCAAAAATTTTTGACCCCTCTCCTAGACGACCAACTAGGGCTGCCTGTAATATTCCCAATTAGCGATAGCTAATTGGAAATATTAATTTTGACCAATTTTGCCTTATTATAGTTGGAACGTGAATAAAGTGAGTAAAATATTAATTAACTCACTTAGGATAAAGCACTTTCCTAAAGTCCACATCGAAATTAAGGGAGTGGGGCCTAGTGGCCAAGTGGACAGCGCGGGGCAAGGAGGACGCAGTCCACGTGGGCAGCGTGGGGCCTACCTCACGCAGATGAGATGGACAGCGTGGGCCAAGGAGCACGTGGAGATGGTGGGGCCTAGGGTGAGAGAGGCCCATCGTTATAAAAGGGAGGAGAGCCTCCTCATTTGGTCATTCATGTTTATGCATATTGAGCTAGTCATTTCGACTTGGAGCACACTGGCTGTTTAGCTTGTTTGCAGTATTGTTCAGTACATCGGGTGTCTCCGTTCAGAGATCCCACCCTCAGCCTCGGGAGACTTCGAGTGCTTGCTCGGGTGAGGCATTTCCATCAGCATTTTGCAGGAGGATCGGTGGTTGCATTCGTGGAGGAGCAGAGCATTTAGGGACTGCGCAGTCTTGAGAGGGAGGACGCAGTTCATCTTGGGGGAGCTCCGGATTGGTGCCATTTCGGAGGATTCAGGCCGGAGGATTGAGCAAGGGGCCAACCCTTGCCTATTAGAGACATTTGCCAGAGAAGAAGGCCATATTTTGGAGGATAGCATTCAGCACCAGCGTAGCCCTTGGGAGGATAGCATAGATCCTCAAGGGAGGCATTTTCGGGAGTCGACCATTTTAGAAATGCTCTCTGGGCTTTTCTAGGTATTGTGAGTAGAGGCCGATTCCAGAGTATCAGATTTTTCTGAGTAGGGGAGCAACCCCAAATGCTCATTTTGTTCTAGCAGTAGCAACAGCACGACAGTATTCCAGTAGTTTGGACACAAAGCAGAGAGCAACCATTTCCATTGATATTCTGAGAGTATTCCTACACTTGCCTGGTGCAAGTCGAGGTGCCATCATTCTGATCACCTCTTGTACTCATTTCTATTTCTCAGTATAATAAAATGGCTTAGCATTCTCTCTATTTCATGTGTATCTGCTTCATGATCTGTTTCTAGCATTTTATATGTTGTTGTATGCTTTGTATTACTGTCTATTTCCCCTTAAGGATATTACAGTGGTATCAGAGCTCCTAGACCTGGCTCAGCCTGTGGAACAAGTTGTCTATGACACCGGGAGGGAAGCTGTATATTTGCTACAGGGGTAGGAAGTACCGTGACAGAGAACGAAGGTTGCAAATCACCTACGGAGAGGGTGACTGCATTCCAGTAGTGGACGCAGAGCAGGAGGAACCGATGGCAGATGATAGTGATGCGAAGAAGTTTGGGGAAATGCTCCTCAAGTCAGTACAGGATCTATCAAGGCAGATTGAGGTGATGGGACGGAGATTCACTGCTGTAGAGGCTAAACAGCGTGAAACCCCAAGGGGTTTCCAGATTGGTGAGGGATCAGGCACATCCCACCATTTGCAGGAGCACGATGCTACTCAGCACATGGCATCACATGCACCCACACGTTCCACTATGCCCACTTTTCTGGCTGCAGACACAGGGGCAGGAGCACAACAGGAGCCGGAGCCTGGCCAGATGGGTGATTACTTTGCTGAGTACCAGGCATACGGGCAGGAGTTCAGGGATTCCCTTTCATTTCGAGATTTTGTTCAGCTCCAGCGGGACAGCAGACCCTGCGACCATCACAGGGGACACCGACATTATCATGAGGGAGATACTCAGCGTACAATGAGCAGGTTCCATTTGCCTATGTTTGATGGCTCATCAAATAGTTCGACAAAGGCTTGGGTGGAGAAGCTGGACATATACTTCCAGCTCAACCAGATGTCGGAGATGGAGGCCATCAAGGTGGCAACGCTGCATCTAGATGGCGAGGCCCAGGATTGGTGGTTGCACAGGATGGTTACACTCGGGAATTCGACAGTGACAGCATATGCCGAGTTCACTCAGAGGTTGATAGAGAGGTTTGATCGGAGGGATCCGGAGGAGCACTTTGTTGAGCTGACAAGGCTCAAACAGACTGGGAGTCCGGATACATATATCTCAGATTTCTGGAGACTTTCGGTGATGGTGCCAGATCTATCCGCGGCACGGATGATTTACATGTTCATTGATGGGCTAGCAGAGCCGCTTCGGGGATTGGTGAGATCCACTAGACCAACCACACTCCATGATGCAGTTGGCAGGACCCGGGACTTGCAGGATGCCTTACACAGGACCAGGACGCCTTACCCCCAGAGACAGGCTTTCCAGCCGAAGGGGAAGGATGTGAGGATTCCGCCTCGTAAGCGGAATCAGGGTAGAGGACAGTTGGATGATGATGCCAGGAAGGAGTTGAAGAAGAAGAGGTTGTGTTTCACTTGTCAGGAGCCGTGGGCACCAGGACACAGATGTGCTACTGGCAAAGCACATTTTATCGAGGTCTTCTCTGAGAGAAGTGGGGAAGAAGATGAGTATGATGATGTGGAGGCAGGGGGCAACCATGCAGCGTAGGATCATTTGCCACCTCCACCACCAGGAGTAGGAGATGCAGCCTTTGCACCTACCGGAGGAGCCCTTGTAGCATTGCGAGGAGTTCCCAAGTATCTGACTTTGCGTGTTCGAGGTACAGTGTGGGGGAAACGAGTATCAGTACTGGTGGACAATGGGGCAACCCACAATTTCAACGATGCACAGATGGTAGAGCGGAGAGGTATACAGACAGAGAGCTTCGATGGGTTTTTAGTGTTGGTCCCAGGAGATCAGACTATGCAGTGTGCCAGATATGTCCCAGCGTTGGCAGTGACGATGGGCACCTACACAGTGACCGACCACATTTTCGTGGTTAACATACCAGATACCAATGTGGTATTGGGTGTACAGTGGCTGATCACTCTAGGGAAGGTCACCACAGATTGGGAGGCCTTGGAGATGGAGTGGGATGACAAGAAGACCGGGAAGCACGAGAAGATACGGGCCGTCCCCCGACAGTTTCAGCTCATCGGATGGAGGTAGACTTCCGGAAGGGAGACAGAGTGGGCAGTAGAGCTGCGTACATCAGAGGCAGGGACTACTGGGCAGACAGTTCATCCAGAGATACATACCATCCTTGATAGGTATGCCACGGTGTTCGGGGAGATACCACCAGGACAGCCACCAGATCGGGGGTTTGAGCATACGATTGAGCTAGAGCAGGGCATACAGGCCATCATTACCACACCCTATAGGCACCCCAAGGCCTATCGGGACGAGATTGAGCGGGCTATCCGTGAGCTGTTAGCTCTTGGACACATTCGGCCGAGCACCAGTCCTTTTGCTTCTTCGGTAGTGTTGGTGAAGAAGAAGGATGACACATTGAGGATGTGCATTGATTAAAGGGCCCTGAACAAGAAGACCATGAAGAACAGGTACCCTATTCCTCAGATTGACGAGTTGATGGATGAGTTGAGAGGGGCACAGTTCTTTTCAAAGATTGATTTGAGATTCGGGTACCATCAGATTCACGTGAGGGAACAGGACATTCCCAAGACCGCTTTCAGGTGCCACTATGGCCATTTTGAGTTCTTGGTGATGCCCTTCAGGCTAACCAACGCACCGGCCACCTTTCAGTCATGCATGAACCACATCTTCTGCAATCACCTGAGGAAGTTTGTGTTGGTCTTCTTTGATGACATTTTGATATATAGCAAGACATGGGAGGAGCATCTCCAGCACATAGAGGCAGTGTTGCGTATTTTGGGGGAGCAACAGTTTTATGCTAAGCTCTCCAAGTGCGAGTTTGGGTTGACGGAGATGCTATACTTGGGACACATCATAGGGGTGGACGGAGTGAGGGTCCACGAGGAGAAGATTAGGGCCATCAGGGATTGGCCAAAGCCGAGAAACGTGATGGAACTTCGAGGGTTTGTGGGTATCTGCACCTACTACAGGAAGTTCGTCAAGAGTTTCTCTCAGTTTGCTGCACCCCTTACAGATCTGACGAAGAAGGGGGTATTCAGTTGGACAGATACATCGCAGCAAGCCTTTGACAGGCTCAAGGAGGTGATGAGCAGCTGTCTAGTGCTAGCATTTCTAGACTTCACCCAGCCATTCGTTTTGGAGTGTGATGCATCAGGAGAGGCGATCGGCACAGTGTTGATGCAGGGAGGTCACCCTATAGCTTTTGAGAGCCGGAAGATCCTTCCACATGAGCGGTTGTATGCCATATACGACAAGGAGATGCTGGCCATCATGCATGCATTGGCCAAATTCCGGCAGTACCTCTTAGGTAACAGGTTCAGGGTGAGGACTGACCACAACAGCCTTAGGTTCTTCTTAGAGCAGAAACAACTACAGGAGAGGCAGCAGAAGTGGGTTAGCAAGATCCAGGCCTACGACTTTGACATCGAGTATGTCAAAGGGAAGAACAACGTGGTGGCTTATGCACTTTCACGCAGACCAGCCACGTTGTCTCTGATGAGTTTGGATGTAGATTGGAGGGCTCGACTATTGGTGGAGTACTCCAAGGACAGGTTTGCTTGTGAGGTTTTGGATGGACAGGTGACAGATGAAAGATATAGGGTGATGGATGAGATCATCTACTACGGGGACAAGATCTTCTTGACTAAGGGATCTCAGCTCAAGAAAAAGATATTGCAGGCTTCTCACGATTCACCATTTTCTGGCCATCAGGGGTTTACCAAAACCTAGAGGGCCATCAGGGAGAGGTTCTCATGGAAGGGCCTCAAGGAGGACGTACTCCAGCATGTCAGGGAGTGCGAGTTTTGTCAGCGCAACAAGGGGGAGATGAATCATCCAGCAGGTTTGTTGCAGCCTCTTCCCATTCCAGAGGGGAAATGGGAGAGTATTTCGATGGATTTCATCACAGGGTTGCCCATGGTGCAGGGCAAGGACTGTATATTCGTCGTCGTTGATCGATTGACGAAATATGCACACTTTTTTGCCATATCCGCACATTATACAACAACACAGGTGGCGGAGCTGTTCTTCAGGGACATCTTCAGGTTACATGGTTTTCCCAAGACCATTGTCAGTGACAGGGACAGCTGCTTCATGGGCGGATTTTGGCAGGAGCTTTTTCGGTTGGTGGGGACAAAGTTGACACCGAGCACCAGCTACCACCCACAGACAGATGGGCAGGCAGAGATAGTTAACAAGTGGCTAGAGGGCTACTTGCGTAACTATGTCAGTGGGCAGTAGAGAGCATGGTTGAAGTGGCTGCACCTAGGAGAGTATTGCTACAACAACACACATCACATGTCTATCAGTATGTCTCTGTTTTATGCATTATATGGTTATCATGCTTTATCTTTTGTTGATGTGATGTTTCGTGCCAGCAAGGCTCCGAGAGCCAAGGATTGGATCCAAGAGAGTCAGGATATCCTCCGAGCTCTCAAGGATAACATGGCTACAGCGCAGAACCAGCAAAAGCTGTATGCCGACAGGGGTCGGGTGGAGAGACAGTTTGAGGTAGGGGACTTGGTCTACCTACGTTTGCAGCCGTACTGACAGTCGACTCTGAAGCAGAAGGGAGCTGAGAAGCTCAAACCTCGTTTTTATGGGCCTTACAGGGTGATACACAGAGTTGGGCAGGTTGCTTATGAGTTGGAGCTGCCCCAGGGCAGCAAGATTCATAACATCTTTCACGTATCGTGCCTGAAGAAGGCACTAGGACAGCAGGCGACAGTGACAGGGGAGCTTCCGCCTACGGATGATGAGGGGCACTTGGTGCTACAGCCGGAGGCCATTATTGATACCAGGCAGAGGCACTTGCGAAGCAGGACAGTCCGAGAATTCTTAGTGAGGTGGAAGAATTTGCCGGATGAGGATGCCACTTGGGAGAGTGAGAAGATCTTGCAGGATCCATCACTACAGTTATTTGGGGTCAAGCAACATTTTGCCGGGGGTTCACAACTGTGTGTGTGCACGGTGGAATAAACTTAATGTTCCAGTACATGCCTTGACGTATATCCTTATGCAAAAAGACTACTCTCCATCTTGGTTAGGCCAACCTGCACCTGGGGGTGGGGTTAGGATCAAACCTCATACAGATCTAGAGGTACAAGAGGGATATATGAAAGCATTAGAAAATTTGGTCCCTGACAGGGAAGAGTGTGCTAATCTGCGCCTTGAATTAGGCAGATACTTCAGTTGCACTGGTATGTTTGGTTCTTTGCATGCAATGGAAGATAGAGACAGATTTGATGCTCTCACATGGTAGGAAGCATATGGTGGCATGGGACTTTTGCCAAAATTGGCAAAAAAAGTTCTCTCATAGGTTGTAAATACTTATTCTGCAAAGAGGTGTTGGAGCACCTACATATTCATCCATAATGTGAGAAGAAACAGACTCAATGAAAACCGAGAAGAAAGCTTGGTTTATGTGCACTACAACTTGAGGTTGTTGAGACATTACTGTGATCGGGCTTATGAGGATATATCATATAAAGTTTGGGACAACAACCCAGAGGATGATAATTTGGAGGACGTCATTATACATCTAGAAGAATTGGAAGAAGAACTTTTGAGAGATGAGTATGAAGCAACAACAACCATGCCATCGCCACACCCACCATCCAGTAGCAGTGCCAGTGTTCGAGTTCCAACTATTGTTCCTTTGCTGACGCAACCTCCACCTACATCCTCATGTAGAGGGCATGTGCCATTTAGTTATGGTCGTGGTACTATGCGGGAGGAGACTGCTGGAAGACCACCATTACCACGAGCTGCTAAAAAATTAGACATTTATCGTGGCAAGAGGCCAAGCAATAGATCAAAAAGATTTTCATTTTACTAGTATTTTCTATTTTATAGTAGTTTTTAACTTCTTATAACTGTTGAAACTTGACTCTTTCATATTTAATATGATATTTTTTGTAAACAATATATGACAATTTAAGTTTGAAGTTTGAAACTTTGAAGTTGGCAGTTATAAGTTTATAAGTCATTATGAAGTATGAATATGATGCTTCATGAAAGTTGAAAGTTGTTTCATTTCCTTTCATTTTATAACATTTCATTTCATGTTAAATATTCTTTGTTGTAATGGTTACACTTAGCTTACTCGTACAACTATGGTGATCAATGAATCAATGATGATCAATGTTATATATTGAATTTTGAAAGCTTGAAACTTTAAGATTGATGAATCATGAGACTCAAGAGTCAATATGTTGTATGTTTTGTAACTTGTGGACGTGGTTGATGAAGATTATAACTTCTAGATGATTGATGTTATATGGTTCAATCTATGTTTTTTATGTCTAATTCATCATTCTACATGGTTTTGTTGACATATATGCATCAAAATAAAAAAAATATGTATGTATTATAAAAAAAATGCTCCTCGACATGCTCTCGGACCGGGAGCTTTTGAAAATGGCGCTCCTGCTCCCGCTCCTTGCTTTCGCTCCCGCTCCCAAGTAACCTTGACCCGGAAGTTTGGTGAGCAATTCGTGTATTTTTTCTAGCAGGTTGGGCACAGTAAGGGAAGTACGCATCACTTAGAGGAGCTGGTTGTGGGGCAAAGAATTCGTTGAGCTTTCCGGGAATGATTCAAGCCATTATTTGTTGGGATTTTGGAGTGCTAGTTGGGATCGGTTTTGAGGGAGTTTGTTGTGCACATTGAGCCAACACTAGGGACTGCGTGGGCTTGCACAGAGGAGATTCCATGCCACACATGGGGCTTGGGAGAAGGCCAATTTGGGTGTTGGGATGAGCTGATTCTTGTGGGGAGTTTCAGAGAAGAATTTTGCTGGGCTTTGCGGCCATTTTGGGGTCCTCAAGAAGTGTTATTCTCTAGAGGGTCGATTTTCCCAGTAGTTGGAGGAGAGCATGGAAATTGGGGCGAATTTCAGAGGTCAGCATTTGGCCAAACCCTTTCTGGGTTTTGGTGGGTTATTTGTGGGGAGACTAGGATTAATTTCCTTGAATTTTCTGAGCACTGGAGGAAGAATTAGCAGTTGTTTCTTGTAGCAAGTAGTGCAATTTCTAGGAACAACGCAAAACATTTGAGGGGACATCTTCCTGGTGGCTGAGCAGTTGATTCCATCACCTACATCTTGTTAGCTTGCCTTGGGCCAGCCCAGGTGCATACATTCCGAGCTTATATTTTACCCCCTTTTTATTATGATCAAATGGCTCAGTTCTGCATAGATTTTGGTGTCTTTCTGGGTGTTTAATATTGTGTGGAAATTTTGTGTTGTTTTTGATATGCATGCTTTGTTTATCATTGTTAATTTTCCTTAGGGCTATTACAAAGAGGGATTTGGTTTATGAATTTGAAATGAAGGATCTTGGTCTTTTGCATTACTATTTGGGATTGGAAATTTGGAAAAACCCTATGGAATCTTTGTTGGTCAAGGAAAATACACTATTTTGATCCTTCAAAGATTTGGTATGATGGAATGCAAGTCCATGGGCACTCCTATGGTGAGGAAGTTGAAGAAGATCCGGGACTTTGATTCTGATTTGTTTGATCCCTCTATGTATCACAAACGGATTGGCTTGTTGAATTATCTTTTGAACACTAGACTTGATATTTGTTATGTTGTGAACACATTGAGCCACGACATGTTCATTGGGTTGCAATGAAACATATTCTGAGATATTTGCGTGGTACCATTGAGTATGGTCTGAGATATGATTCTAATGGAGAATGGTAGTTGCATGTATTTACTGATGTTGATTGGGATGGAAGCTTTGATGATAGGAAGAACACCTCTGGATTCCATTTTGGTTTTGGCTCCACTATGATTTCATGGTCTAGTAGAAAGAAAACTTTTATTTCTTTGAGTATCACTGAAGCTGAGTATATAACTACATGTTTAGCCTATTGTGAATCTGCTTGGCTTCGGAAATTGTTTGTTGGTTTGTTTGATCAAGTGTTAGAATCGACCATTATACATTGTGATAATCAAAATTGTATGAATATTTCTATGAACTAGGTGTTTCATGACAGGTCAAAGCACATTGAGATCAAGTATCATTATATCCAGAATATTGTCTAGAGGGGAGTTATTTCTGTGAAATTTTCAATCTGAAAATCTATAGTTGCAGTGATAGATTTATTTCTCCTACTTATTACTCCAATAAGTTATTTACATAAACATATCAGTAAATTTCGAAATAAATACTACTGCAACATTCAAAATTATATATGCGGAGAATTAAACAGTAAAGGACACAAGCATAAGAACCAATCACATGTACACAATTATTTTTGGACAATTGTCCCCGAAAAACCCATTGTGGGAAAACCAGTGCAGTAGATGAGTGTTTTATTATTAATCTTCAGCAAATGAATCTTTACAAGGAATACAATGGTAAATATAATCAGAAAACATCTACGACGAAGTTCTTGGCTCCTCTCGACAATTTCCTGACACTTGAAACAACCTTTTCTTCCCTCTGTGCTTGTTTGCGTGTTTCTTTGCGTAGTCCCTGTGCTGGACTACGTAACTCTGCGTAGGCTCTGCATGGGTTCACTGCGCTGCCTTCTATGACCCTTTGCGTCCCTCTGTCCTTGAGCTCAGTCACTGCTGACTCCCTCCTTCTCCTTCTGCTTCTGTAACTCTCCGCCCTACAACTCTCCCACTGAGATTGAATTCTATTCCTTCAAAATTGATCTCCTTCGGGTACTGAGTGTATGCTCGTCTTACTTTCCAAATGACCCTTAAGCCTTCTTTTATAATCTTCTCGTTGGTGAATCAACGACCCAAATTAGAAGTCTAATCAATGGCTAAGATTAAAACTTGACTTGATCTTCGTTTTCTAGAAGATTCACACTCTGACTTATTAATACCCTTTAATTTTTTAATTTCCCTAAGTTTAGACTTAGGGTTTCCATTAAAATAATTAATTATTTTAATAAGACATGGACCGAGTGGAATTTCCACAAACGATTTCTCGATTCTTTGGAATATTGATGTCCAAGTCTCCTCACAAGGTTTGAGACTTAGAACACTTTCCAATGCTACAAAAATCAACACTCCCTCTTAGCGAGAAAAGTGTTCCAGCAATATGCCTTCTGCATGTTGCTCTTCTTTTGAAGCATCCTTTGCGCTGCTGATCTCTAGACGCTGCCCCTCATCTGCTATGTTGTTGCCTGCTGATATCTAGACGCTGCCCCTCATCTGCTACGTTGTTGCCTACTGATATCTAGACGCTGCCCCTCATCTGCTACGTTGCTGCCTTCTGTACTGCTGCCCATGACACTGCCATTGTCACTACTGATCTGTACTAAAGCTCCCTCTGAATCTTGATCCTATCCATTCCTGCTACTGGAATGGATTCTTGATCATCCCCATCTTCTTTCTGAAGTATACAAACTTAGTCTTCCCCAAAGCCTTCGTGAGAATGTCTGCCACTTGTTCTCCTGTTGGAGTGTACTGCAACTGTACAACTCCCCGTTAGACACAGTCCCTGATGAAGTGACACTTGATGTCAATGTGCTTCGACCAATCATGAAACACTGGATTTTCAGAGAGCTTGATGCAACTTTGATTATCACATAAAATATTGGTCGCTTCCATTTTCTCCTTTAGTAGGTTCACAAGCAGTTTCCGAAGCCATATGGCCTCACACGAAGTTCTGCTAGCTGCCATATATTCAGCCTCCGCTGAGCTCAGTGCCACAGATTTATGTTTCCTGCTGCACTAGGAAGTCATCCCTAATCCTAGACTGAAACAATACCCACTGGTACTCTTCCGATCAACAGGACTCCCAGCCTAATTTGCGTCGGTGAACCCACTCAACCTGACATTACTACTACGGGTGTACTTCAATCCAAGCTCAACTGTTCCTTGAAGGTACCTGATAACATGCTTGGCTGCTGCCCAATGAGCCCTCTTAGGTTCCACCATGTACTGACCGAGGTTATTTACAACATATCAGATGTCTGGCCTTATGTTTACCAGATACATCAAGGTTCCTATGAGCTGCCTATACAGAGTAGGATAAGCCTCATCATCTTCGGAAGTGTCAATTTTCTTCCAGTTGGTGATCATTGGAGTCGTCATGGGTTTACAATCCTCCATCTGAAATCTCTTCAAAATCTCTGTAGTATATCTTCCTTGACCAAGAAAGATCTCCCCCTTCTACTGCCAAACTTCCAACCCCAGAAAATAGTGCATCAGCCCTAGATCCTTCATGTCGAATTTCGTAGCCAAATTCTCCTTGCAGTCTTTGATGAGCCTCGATGATCCTATCAGAAATAGATCATATACATGTAAAAACAATATTAGGGGTTCACTCCCCATCCTTAGATAGTAGAGATTGGGATCTGCATCACTCTTGACGAATCCCATCTTCTGCAAGTATCAGTCAATTAGACCATACCAGGCTTTAGGAGCTTGCTTTATTCCATACTAGGCTTTCTTAAGCATGCATACATGAGTCTTCTGATCATGCATCTCGAAGCCTTCTGGTTGTTCAATATACACCTCTTCTTCTATCACCCCATTCAGGAACATAGTCTTGATGTCCATCTGGTGAATCTCCCATTCCATCTGAACAGCAAGGGATATCACAGATCTAATAGAGGTATATTTGGCTACTGGGGCGAAGGTTTCTTCATAAGTTATCCCTTCCTTTTGAGCATACCCATTAGCCACAAACCTAGCTTTAAATTTCTCAATGCTGCCATCTGCAGCATACTTGACCTTGTAGATCCATCTTGATCCTACAACTGATCTTTCTTGAGGTTTGGGGACCACCTCCCAGACATCATTCATCATGATGGAATTGAACTGTTCGACCATTGCATCTACCCATACCTGGTGCTGAGCTACTTCTCGGAAACAAGAAGGTTCCCCAACCTGCGCAACCAAGGCTTGATACCTCTCAGGCTTCTTACGTTGTCTCTTCTCATTTCGAGGAATTGCGACAAAGTGTTTTGCATCCCTCAGAATTTGCCTTAGTTCCCTGATCGTTTTCCCACTAGTAGTGGGAAAATTTACCTGCTCTGTCTCCTGCAAGTCCTTGGGAGAAATGTCCCTTGGATCCCCGTGCCTTGGAAAGAGTTGAATTATCTGTTGCCGGTTGTTGAGGTTGAACTAGTGGATCCTCCTCAGACTACGTAGCAGATGGCAACTCGTGGGATCTTCTGAAGGTCCTCTCCTCCATGAATTTCACATCCCTCCGCACTACATCTTTCTGCTCTCAGGAATATAGATGCGATATGCCTTTGCATTCTCGTTGTATCCTACCAAATACCCCTTTCTTGCAGTCATGTCCAAATTCTTCCTCTTCTCACTGGGCACATGACAGTAAGTTGTACTGCTGAAGATCCTAAAGTGACTCACCTCAGGCTTGCAACCAGTGAAGAAACTTTCCAGCGTGATCTTTCCCAATGCAACGTGAGGGATCCTGTTTTGAAAATTGACAGTTGTATTACAAGCTTCAGCCCACAGAAATTTGGGCATGTCTTGATCATACAACATTGCCCTGGCAGCTTCGACAATAGTCCTATTTTTCCTTTCTGCCACACCATTCTACTCTGGATTATATGGAGTGGTTCACTCTCTTCTGGTACCTTCCCTTACGCAGAACCCAGTGAATTCCTTGTCTGTATATTCACCACATTGTCTGAACACAACACCTTGATCTGCTTTCCTATCAGATTTTCTACCAGAGCTTTAATCTCTTTAAACCGACTGAAGACTTCGTCCTTGCTCTTCAAAAAGTAGATCCAGGTTTTCCTGGAATAGTCATCAATAAATGTGACGAAATACTTGGCACCACTAAGAGCTCTAGTGGACATTGGTCCACGAATATCTGAGTGTATCAAGCCCAATACACTCTTGGCCCTATTGTTGCATCTCTGATATGCTGCGTTGGCATATTTACCCAGCACACACCCTCTGCAGACATCGTCCCGCTTGGTGCTCAGCTCTAGAACTCCCGTGACAGTTTTCTTGAGAATTTTTAACGCCCCATGATGCAAATGTCCCATTCTTTTGTGCCATAGTTCATTCAGGTCCGTTTCATCAGCGCTGCCTATTAGTGCCATTGGAGATTCGAGCTACAACTTTAAAGTTGTTGCTCCTCACTCTAATCTGTGCTTTCTTTTTCCAACTGGGGTGTTTGACGTAAACCTTGTTACCAATAAAGTAAACGTCATAACCTCGGTTTTGAAGTTGAGACACTGAGGGCAAGTTCATTCCTAGCCCAGGCACATGCAGTACATTACTGGCCCAAAGCTTATTTCCAGCCTCGGTTTGAAATACTACGGTACCTCTTCCAATAGGGGTACATTTTGCTTTATTACCCATGGTTATTTTTAAATTCATCTGCTCCTCTTAGTGGTCGGAAAAACATTCCCTTACTCCTGTCATATGAGTTGAAGCTCCACTTTCAATGTACCAGACCTCAGGAGAAACAGTGCTTGACACACAAGAAAATTATTCTTCAAGTTTGGATGCCATAACAGAAACATCGTGATCCATTTGTTCTATCATGTTTCTTTCCCTCTATGAAGAATTGCATGAACCCCTCTGAGCTGCTGCCGCAATATTAGATTTTTGTTCACTTGCCGATTCTCTGTCCCTGTTACTCATCTCTGGTTCTGATACTATGTGAAATTTTCAATCTGAAAATCTACAGTTGCAGAGATAGATTTATTTCTCCTACTTATTACTCCAATAATTTATTTACAGAAATCTATCAGTAAATTTCGAAATAAATACTACTGCAACATTCACAATTATATATGCAGAGAAGTAAACACTAAAGGACACAAGCATAAGAAACAATCACATGTACACAATTATTTTTGGACAATTGTCCTCGGAAAAACCCAATGCGGGAAAACCAATGTAACAAATGAGGGTTTTATTATTAATCTTTAGCAAATGAATCTTTACAAGGAATACACTGGCAGATATAATCAAAAAACACCCAAGACAAAATTCTCGGCTTCTCCCGACAATTTCCTGACACCCGGAACAGCCTCTGCTTCCCTTTGTGTCTGTCTGTGTGTTTCTTTGCGTAGTCCCTGTGCTGGACTGCGTAACTCTGCGTTGCCTCCTGTGACCCTCTGTGTCTCTCTGTCCTTGAGCTCTGTCACTGTTGACTCCCTTGTTCACCTTCTGCTTCTACAACTCTCTACCCTGCAACTCTACCACTGAGATCGAATTCTATTCCTTCAGAATTGATCTCCTTGGGGTACTGAGTGTATGCCCAACTTACTTTCCAAATGAACCTCAAGCCTTCTTTTATAATCTTCTCGTTGGTGAATCAACGACCCAGATTAGAAGTCTAATAAATGGCTAAGATTAAAACTTGACTTGATCTTCGTTTTCTAGAAGATTCACACTCTGTCTTATTAATACCCTTTAATTTTTAATTTCCCTAAGTTTAGACTTAGGGTATCCATTAAAATAATCAATTATTTTAATTAATTATTTTAATGAGACATGAACCGAGTGGAATTTCCACAAACGGTTTTTGGGTTCTTTGGAATACTGATGTCCAAGTCTCCTCACAAGGTTTGAGACTTAGAACACTTTCTGATGCTACAAAAATCAATAGTTAGTTTTGAGTATGTCCCTACTAATGAGCAAGTTGTTGATGTGTTGACAAAGACGTTGTCCCAGATGAAGTTTGTAGATTTTAGAGAACTTGGAATTGTTGAGAATCCCTCTTTGAGAGAGGGGGAGCACTGATTGTAAAACATCATGTGATGGACAATATTCCTTAGGCTACAACCGGGAGACCTATGGATTGGTCAGGAATATTTTCACTCCCTTAGGTCAGTTGACCAAGAGGCCAGTGAGTCTGGTCAGGGAGCTTGGTTCTGAGGCATGGAGTGATCCCTTAGGTTTTTACCGGGAGACCTGTTTGGTTGGGGACATTGATTTTGTGATCTCTCCCTTAGGCTGAGGCCAGGAGACGTATGGATTAGTCGGGAAGATTGATATTGAGTTTCCTCCCTTGGGTCGTGGACTAGGAGACCTATGGATTGGCCGAGGAGATGTATCCTGTGCATATGATTGGTTTAGCCTCATTGATTGATCCCATTGGTCAGTAGGGCATTGACCTAAATGCCATGGAGTTGTGGCTTGTGGGATGTGTTAGATGCTATGTACCTTTCCTTATGATGAGACTTATGATCTCTCCCTTACGTTGTGGGCCGGTTGACTTGTGCATTGTTAGGAAAGATTGATCTTGATCAAGAGAGAGACTTTTGCATATCCCTTAGGCTATGATTCAGGAGACCTATGGATTGGTCGGGGAGATTTATTTTGAGAGAGAATGAAAAGTACCTCCATAGCTAAGAGGGAGTGTTGAAAAATTGTGTAGCTATGGTTGGCATTTTCATTGGAAAATAATGGAGAAAATTCATATTTGTGACTTTGACCAAGTCGACCTCATGAAGGAAAAGTCGGCCCACATGTGTGAAAAGGAACCTCCTCAACCACATATATATATAACTTCGTTGGAGCTCATTTTGGCATCTCATCATCACACAATTCAATCTGAAAATCGCACAGGTTAATCCACACATGCGAAGGAGTCAAGAGAACATTTCAGACCAGCGTTGACCATCTTCTTCTATTTGTTTTCGCTTGCTTTGACTTGCATTGACTTGGGCTATTTGGGATTCATTTGATTGAGGTTTTGACTATCTTGGAGGGCCGAAGATTGCAGAGGATCATTGACTTAACTTGACCAAAATTCTGATCTATTTCTGAGCTTGTTGACCTTGGTTGAACGCATGCCTGATTGTGACTTTGACCAAACTATTTTAAAGGTACGTTGACTAAGGTGTTGACTGAATTTCGGCCTCCTGTTCAAAGCTTCCATAGGCCAAAATTTGGCCCTATTGTTGCAGACCTGTACTTTGACCAAAATTGACTTTCTCTATTATTTGACTTAGTTTGACTTGGATATTTTAGACGGTCAATGGTTAACCTTTTACTGGTTGTTGTACAAACTAGAATTGGACAAAATTTCTCTCTTGTAAGGAAAGATTGGTTGGGTTTTCCCATTGTGGGTTTTTGTAATATTCCTAATTAGCAACAGCTAATTGGAATATTCGATTTTTGTATAGTTTTGCCGACTATAGTTTATTAATAAATAAAAGTGAGAAAGGGGGGTCTAACTCACTTAAATGAAATAAAGTGTTTCCCTAGTAGGTGCAACGTTATAACTTAAGGGGGAGCCTTGGGGGGTCCACACCACGTATGAGGGGAGGCTCACGTAGCCTCTAGGTGCTTCTGCGTAGTCTTATGAGGAGCACGTGGGAGAGAGAGGGACCACGTTAGGGTTTTTGAGGAGGGCCAGCGTTATAAAAGGTGGGAGAGCCATCTCAATGGGCATTCTTGTTGTTGATGATATTGGAGCTAGACATTTTGTCTTCTTGAACACGCTGGCTATTTAGCCTGTCTGCAGCACTGTTTAGTGCGTTGAGTGTCTTCGGTCGGAGATCTCGCCCTTAGCCCCGGGGGACTTCGAGTGCCTGCTCGGGCAAGGTTATTCCTTCAGTTTTAGCAGGTGATTTGGTTGGTTGTTTTGTGGAGGAGCTGGGCTCTTTTGTGACTGCGCAGTCCCTAGGAGAGAGGACGCAGTTCTTGTTGGAGGTGATCCAGTTCGGGGTTTTCTGCAGGAGTTTCAGTGGATATCCGGTGTGGAGGTTCAGTCTTTTCCAGAGGAGATTTTCCGAGGATTTTGTGGCCCTGTTTCAGCATTCATCATTTGGCATCTGCGCTGGGCCTAGGAGGGCAGCGTAATTCCTTGAGGAGGGTTTCGGTGGTGATTTTCGGAGGCTGACTATTTTTGATATGGTTTCTGGGTTTTGTCCGGGTTGGTGAGTACAGGTGGTCTGCAAATTTTCAACTCATTCCGGCAAGGGGATCAGCCCCTAGCTTCCAGTCTATTCCAGCAGCAGCAGTTTACGGCAGATTTCCAGTAGCGGGACGCTGTTTCTTGCTTCAGCCATTTCCTGTTTTCTGAGAGGATTCTTCACTTGCCTTGTGCAAGGATAGGTGCATTTATTCTGATTATCCATTGTATCTCATTATATTCTCAGATTAATAAAATGGCTTAGCATTCCCGGCATTTTTATGTGTATTTGCTTTATGTTCTATTTCCGGCATTTTCTATATTGTCGTATGCTTGTATTGCTATCTATTTCCCTTGAGGGATATTACAGTGGTATCAAAGCATAATTCTGGCTCAGCCTGTGGTCTATGACCTCGGGGAAGAGATCATACAGAGGTTTGCTGGAATTTTGGAGAGTAATAGTAGTTGCAGCACCAAAAACGAAATTGGAAAAAGGGCCAAAATAAAAAGGGTCAAATTTTGAAGTTCGGAATTAGAAGAAACCCTTTTCAGGTTTTTCTGGGTTTTGGGCAAGGATCACCTTCCCAAATTCCTAGAATTTTCTGAGTAGTTTTTCAGTGGGTAAATCGGAGGTCGAAGACAAGCAGCAGTATAGTCTTGGAGCAGCAGTGTAGTTTCATGAGGAGCCTGTAGACACATAGCAGAAAGAGCCGATGGCAGGTGATGATGGTGCGAAGGAATTTTGGGAGATGCTCCTCAAATCAGTACAGGATCTGTCGAGACAGATGGAGACGGTGGGGCAGAGATTTGCTGCCATTGAGGCTAGACAGCGTGAAACCCCAAGGGGTTTTCAGATTGGTGAGGGATCGGGCACATCCCACCATATGCCGGAGCGTGAGGCTACCCCCCTTATGGCATCGCATGCACCCACGCGATCCACTATGCCTACCTTCCTAGGAGAGGACATAGGGGCAGGAGCACAGCAGGAGCCCGAATCGGGCCACATGGGCGACTACCTTGCAGAGTACCGGGAATACGGGCCGGAGTTCAGAGATCTTATCTCATTCAGAGATTTTGTTCAGCTCCAGTGGGACAGTAGACCCCACACCCTTCACAGAGGGAACAGGCGCTCACATGACGGAGGCTTACAGCGCACCATGGACAGACTCCATTTACCGACATTTGACAGGTCATCCAAGCATTCAGAAAAATCTTGGGTGGAGAAGTTAGATACCTCTTTCCAGCTTGATCGAGTATCGGAGCGGGAAACCATCAAAATGGTTACCTCACACTTGGAGGATGAGGGCACACAGGATTGCAGGGAGTCCGAGGATACACCTAGGGTGACACAGGACTCACCCTCATTGGAGACCTCCTTGACCATGTCGGTTGATATCGTAGTGGAGAAGGTAGAGCCTACCCTAGTAGAGCCATCCATTGAGGTGATGACCGGAGTCATGTCCGAGTCTTTGGGTGGTAGCAGCACACAACAGATGGGTGAGGTGTCAGGAGATGTACCCAAATTCGATGAGGCACTAGGGGATACAGAGGTATTGGATGATGGTCGCAGACAGCGGTATCATCGGCTTCGGACGGACCTTCGAGTTTTGAAAGGGAAGGCCACATCAGTACGAGAGGCCATTTTGTTGCAGGACAAGGAGCTTGAGGGCATGAGAGTGGCTTGTGCCGAGTCGGCGGCCAAGTTGGTCCACATTGGGGAACGACTGGATTCCCTGGTGGTACAACCAGAGGACATGTTGGAGCGTCAGATCATTCCCCTTCAGTCGTGCGTGGACGGGACTAACAACATTGTGGGGTCACCTCTTCCCATTGGAGAGAGAGAGACAGAGCCACCTAGTCAGATCTCATACATCGACTTGGATAGTGGTATGAGACAATCAGAGTTGCACAGGGTACAACATCCACATGTTGAGGTTGGATGGCGAGAGATTTTGAGTTGGTACTCGGTGGAGCGGGCTATGGAAATAGTGATGGATCCGAGTGTAGCTCAGCAGGAGTTTCTATGCATGGGGAATATAGGAACCCCAGATTGGCGTTGGGATCCAGGTGGGATCACCTATCGTTTCCCAGGCAGGTCGGCTGACTATGTCTTGGAGGGTACAGTTGGCCTAGCAATTGAGCATGCACATTTGCTAGGGGAGTTTTGGTTAGCTCCAGTGGCCAACCAGTTTATGGGAAGACTTCCTAGGTTGTCTTGGTATGACACTTATACACGGGATCACGGGGTGGTCAACATACCTTGGCAGGAGCTTGTCAGAGGAGGTGGCATTGGCAGGCCACCAGATGGTGCCTTGTATGGGGCCAAGGATTCGTCACCTTTGTGTGGGGCACAGAGGATGCAGCAGGGCCAAGTAGTGGTGGTAACACTACTGGCACACAGGGAGATTCACTTCTCGGACCCCTCGAGGAGGACTTGGAGTAATGATCCATTCATCGGCTGGTATAGTAATGCGACGGTGGAGATGATGACACCGATTGGGGGTAGTCCGACATGTAGAGGCACAACTCTAGGTCATCACATCCGGGGATGTGTAGGAGCCTCTAGCATTGAGCAGTGGACTATCGATGGACATGGAGTTGCATGGTGGTGTACCGTAGTGTGTGGGACTGCATTGTGGAGTAGGAGTGTCCTACATCACATTGAGAGCATGCAGGGAGTGACCGATGCCTGGACACAGTCATGGCACGAGATGGTACAGGGTGGTACATCAGTCATCACTGAGTCTACGCTTGGGGAGCAGGTCATGAGGGAGACATGCATCACTTTTCCCTTAGGGCATGTCGAGATCATGCATGAGCAGAGGATACTGGGTACAACAGAGGTAGCATCCTAGTATGTGTTTGGGCTCCAGACACTGTATCGACATTTTATCGAGAGGATGGGTGGCATGTTCGATGCAGATGAGATGGCGGAGGTAGAACAGGAGGGCATTCCTTCTGTATGCGAGGGTGATGACTCTTTCTCATATGAGTCTATAGGATCAGTTGAGGTCGCTTCTGGGGAGAGAGAACAGTCAGATGCATTGACATTGAGTACGGTGACAGCAGTTGCAGATCCATATCCTCTGGAGGTGTTGGAGGTTGATGGGATTGTTCCGCAGGAGGCTAGTAGACAGCAGGAGCTGTTGGATATGGTGGAGCATCCATCTGTGGGTCGAGACAGGGATGAGGCGCAGATAGATGTACTCACAGTCAGCAGAGCTGTAGTGTTTTTAGTGGCTAGCACTCTCCAGGAGTACATCGATGGAGCTTGCAGCATACCTTGCCCACTTCGGCCCATTATAGAGAGAAGGGCTTCCTTCTATAGGCAGCTTTCATTGGCCGACAGGGCAGAGCAGTGGGAGTTGATTACGGGCTGGCGGCAATATCTCGAGCATGTTCCATATGCCGTTGTTGTTGCTACAGCGGATTCGACTTCCAGGATGGACTGGCGGGAGATCATGAGTTGGTACCCTCTTGATGGTACGGTACTCTTCGTAGGGAGCACAACGGAGCAGGGGCCCATGGACATAGTAGAGGGTACAGATTCCAGATGGAAGGGGGCCACAGGTCGTCATTTCTTCAGCACTCCATCCCAATCTCAGCAGAGCAGGGTCAGCATGGGATTGAGTTCGGACTTGGATTGGAGAGAGGTGATGGGTTGGTATGCAGTTGGTGAGGCAGCATCAGCTATAGCCCGAGACAATGTGCAGCCTGAGCCATGGGACTTGGGTGACGGTGGGCCATGGTGGCGTTGGGATCCGAGAGGACTGTTGGTTGGTGAGGGATCAGTTTGGGATCCTGGTATTGAGAGGTCCCTTCATATCAGGGTGATGCAGAGGTCAGAGAGGGTTCAGTGGCACATCTGGGACCCAGGCACATTTTGTAGTGTTAGTGGGGAGCATCAGCTAGAGAGGAGGCTTGTTCAGGCATTGCTGGAGGAGAAGTAGTTTTTTTTACGGATGAGGATGCCACTTGGGAGAGTGAGAAGATTTTGCAGCATCCATCACTTCAGTTGCTTGAGGGCAAGCAACATTTTGCCGGGGGAGACTGTAATATTCCTAATTAGCAACAGCTAATTGGAATATTCGATTTTTGTATAGTTTTGCCGACTATAGTTTATTAATAAATAAAAGTGAGAAAGGGGGGTCTAACTCACTTAAATGAAATAAAGTGTTTCCCTAGTAGGTGCAACGTTATAACTTAAGGGGGAGCCTTGGGGGGTCCACACCACGTATGAGGGGAGGCTCACGTAGCCTCTAGGAGCTTCTGCGCAGTCTTATGAGGAGCACGTGGGAGAGAGAGGGACCACGTTAGGGTTTTTTAGGAGGGCCAGCGTTATAAAAGGTGGGAGAGCCATCTCAATGGGCATTCTTGTTGTTGATGATATTGGAGCTAGACATTTTGTCTTCTTGAGCACGCTGGCTGTTTAGCCTGTCTGCAGCACTGTTTAGTGCGTTGAGTGTCTCCGGTCGGAGATCTCGCCCTTAGCCCTGGGGGACTTCGAGTGCCTGCTCAGGCAAGGTTTTTCCTTCAGTCTTTTGCGGGAGATTTGGATTGGTTGTTTTGTGGGCCCCGGGCTCTTTTGTGATTACGCGATCCCTAGGAGAGAGGACGCAGTTCTTGTTGGAGGTGATCCGGTTCGGGGTTTTCTGCAGGAGTTTCAGTGGATATCCGGTGTGGAGGTTCAGTCTTTTCCAGGAGGAGATTTTCCGAGGAGTTTGTGGCCCTGTTTCAGCATTCATCATTGGGCATCTGCGCTGGGCCTAGGAGGGCAGCGTAATTCCTTGAGGAGGGTTTCGGTGGTGATTTTCGGAGGCTGACCATTTTTTATATGGTTTCTGGGTTTCGTCCGGGTTGGTGAGTACAGGTGGTCTGCAGATTTTCAGCTCATTCCGGCAAGGGGATCAGCCCCTAGCTTCCAGTCTATTCCCGGCGGTTTTAACTGCGGTTAGGTAGTTGAGACATTTGTTTCTTGCTTGACCATTTCTTTGTTTACGAGAGGGTTCTTCACTTGCCTTGTGCAAGGATAGGTGCATTTATTCTGATTATCCATTGTATCTCATTATATTCTCAGATTAATAAAATGGCTTAGCATTCCCGACATTTTTATGTGTATTTGCTTTATGTTCTATTTCCGGCATTTTCTATATTGTCGTATGCTTGTATTGCTGTCTATTTCCCTTGAGGGATATTACAGTTTTGCCCTGGATGTGAGCCTAATTTCTAGTGTCTCTTGTCTCTTGTTTTATTGTTCATTGTGATATATACTGCTCTATTGATGAAATTGAATGGTTGAAGTTTTCCATGTATAGCTGCTTTATGATTTGGAATGCTAAAGGAATATTGAATATATCATTGGAAGTAGTTATCAAATTTTGAAAAACTATACTGGTCTGGAATGTACTAGAAAATCAACAACATGAAGAAGGGTGACCTTTGGGATTTATATTCCAAGGTCTCTTCCCGTTCTAACTATTCAAATTTCTCTATTTACATATTTACACATATAGCCATAGATACAGAGATGCAATGGAAATAATGCTTCATTTTATTCATAAAACAAATGATTGAAATAAACAACTAGGGCACTGGTAGGCATATCTCTGAGAAGAGATGTGATGGCTACAGGCCTCTGAACTGTGTTACAATGAGACATAATGTAAATGAGCGAGCGAGGGCATGGTAGCATATCTCTGAGAAGAGATGTGACGGCTACAGGCCTCCCCACTGTGTTACAAAACAAATGATGGGAACAAGCGAGCTAGGGCACTGGTAGCACTTATCTCTAAGAAGAGATGTGTCGGCTACCAGCCCCTGAACTGTGTTACAATGAGGCTCGAGGGCCTATTTATTATTGAGAAACAATGGAGAACTCTAAACGTCCAAAAACCTAACCCTAGGAGATGAAGCACCAAAACTATGGGCCCCATTTGGGTAAATTGGTGTTTCAACTTCCCTGGGACATAACTTCGGCATATGATCTCCGTTTGACGTGTATCATACCTCGTTAGAAAGATCTATCCGAGTACAATTTTCGATGTGAGCAATATCGGCCAATGGACCCATGTTTCTCTCGGTTTTCCCAAAAAACGTCGTTTAGGGCCTCAAAATGGCTCTGGAAGTTCAGGACCCGAAAAACTACTAAAAATAGTAAGTTGTGCTGCAACTTAAAAAATGAAAGAACTGATGGTGGGGGTTCAAATGGAATAGGTGGGTGGCCACCAATATCCACCTGGATCATTAAGGCCCCAAAATGGCCCCGGGAGTGCAGGACCCGAAAACCTGCTAAAAATAGTAAGTTGTGTTGAATGTGAAAAGCTGCAACAATTGATGGTGCGGGTCCAAATGGAATAGGTGGGTGGCCACTGATATCCACCTGGATCACAATCCCTGAGGATTACGTGCCTCACATCTACCAAGCAAGGATGCCTCTCTTTGAGTCAAATTGGCATCCTTCTATGTTTGACGTCACTTTGTTTATTGGGGTTTCTATAGCCCATTTTTTAACTTGGAATTCCCATGCTTTATGGAAGTGCCTTGACTTGTGGTATGGGTATGGTTCTTCATTTAAGGCATATTTTGAAGGATAATAAGCATTATTTGAGATTTTATTGGAGTTGTTTTAAAGAAGTCACCTCCTTTGGAGGATTTTATCACATCATGAGGGTTTCAAGGAATGTAAAGCTAAATTATTGTAATGACTTAGTCTCTGGGTTGTGGATGACAAGTCAAATCATTATTTTTGGGAGAAGGTTTCAAGCTAGCCATTAAAATAAAATTATATAAATCTAGTCCCTCATCTCATTTGTATTTTAAGAGAAAAATGTTCCTAATTTAACTTGGACACGAGTACATCATCTTAGACTAGAGTGAGGTTGACTAGTCTTTTGACTCCAAACTCACATCTTAATCCAAAAATAGAAGGCTGATTTAGAAGGGTTTGTGATCGCAATCTGGCACCAAAAAAGGTAATTTGCAAGGCCAAGGTAATTCTCACCTCACCAATGAATATTTAAAAATACCAAAAACATTTCACTTGCTTGAGCTTAATTTTTATTTTCAGCTAGTTTTATCACTTGTGTTGTGCTTGAATCTTATCCATTTGGCCCAATAAAGGTATAGTTTGCTACATAGGAAAAGGTTGTGTGTGATAGACTTTAGTCTATTCCTTAATCATTTTGTTTTGCTTGTTTTAAAGGGGAAATCCCATTTAGTCTCTAACATCACTAAAATTACTAATCTGTAAATAATCTTTAGGTGAAGGCCACCCTTAGTCTTGTCTTGAAAGCGGATCTTTCATACATCGTTTTCTCCTCAAACATGGAAAATCAATTAACCTCCAATCATACCTGGAGCAGTATGTTTCTAACTTTTAGTGGCTGCTACAAATAGAGGATATTTTAAACTATGTATTAATATTTTCTGGAGAAATAATATATTTTACTCATTGATTGACATGAAAGTAGAGATACTAAGACCCAGTGAATATGAATTTTTAATAATCTAGATTGTCATTCACTCTGTTTTTCCTCTTTTCTGGTCTATAAGATTGTTTGTTTTCTCATATGGTGGTTTCTCAGCCCCAGGTAAAGCTACCATCCTTGCAAATCAATAGATCAGTTGGAGATCTCAAGCTTGCAAAATACACGAAGGTACTATGAATATACACTTGTCTGTATTTGTACTTTAAGTTGCTTATCATTCACATCGGTTTCCTTCAAAAAAGGAGTAGAAACGAAATCATAAAATGTTATCTTATGCATTGTGCTCCCGTTATTTCTTTTAATGTGTTTAATTTCTACTTATGTTGCATGGTGCACAGTGGTTTGACGACTGTGATGAGGGTATAAGCAAAGCCTGTCATCATGCATTGGATCTACTGGCAGGAGAGTATGGATGTAAGGTATATATGTAGATGGTATTACTGCATATTGTATGGTTAATACAACAAATCTGTCACTTCATGTCATTATGTGCTGGTGTTTGCAATTTAGTATCTCAGTGTCTCAGTTTGTGTCTACCCAAAGTTGGTAGTTGTTTTCTAGAAAGACAACGTTGAATGCACATGTTAGCAATTCTCACACTTCATTTTGAAATACTATTTCATAAAAAAAATGTTGACTTTATAGAGAAGGGAAAATTGAATTTTTAGTTAGGTCTAGAGATAAAATGCAGACCTTTTTGTGTTAAAATAAAAAAATTGACCTTTAATCACGGGGCTTCACTCAATGAACCTCTGACATATCTCGTGCATTCATGGCATACTAAACGATACCCTTAATTTGACTACATATTGGAAAATACATCTAAAAGTCATATTATTTAACCCCCTACCAATACAAACCCAATACACATTCCCAATTTAAAAAAAAACCCTTATTTTCACTAGATACTGTCTTCATCCATTTTTTCTTTAACATTTTTTATACCCCTTCATATTTTTCATTAACTTTGAGCTCCACTTTTTATACCCGCCAATATAAAAACCCTTTACCCCCTATTATATGTTCAATATATTATGTCATTTTTTCCTCAATATATCCCCCAATATAAACGCAAGTGGTATTGTATTGCTCCCCAGTGAAGATCCATGCCTTTAATCCCTTCCAAGGTCTGACTTGTGAACTCTGTGTTTCCTTATGTTTGAAGATTTTGGAGGTGACTTTGCCAGAGATAGAAGAAATGCGGCTTGCACATTATGTAACAATCGGCTGTGAATGCAACAGTTCTGTTGGTCCTGCTTTTAAAAAGTCGTATGTTTCTCAACTTGTAGAATAAAAAGTGTTTGTGAGGATATTTCATTTGTTTTGGCATAGAATGTGCTATGGTTTAAATTCCAATTGCATGCTTATTTATAAATTGATCTTTGTTGGATTAGAGGTATGGAAGTGTCGGGATGGGATGCAAGGTTTGCATTTTGCGTATATCGTTCTTTTAGCAGCAAAGAGTTCCTTAATGCCCAACGATTGAGGTAAGTTATGCTTAGCTTTGGCATTTGTCTTATCTTTATTATTCTATGTATTGATTCACAAGAAAAAATTTCCCTATTTTGGAAGAAAATGTGTTTTACATTCCATTACATTTTCAAAAAGATTACACCGACTGTTATACTAGTAGGCTGAAGCAATGTTACATTTATTATTATCAGGAATCTATCAACAGGGGTTCGGAATATAACTTACCAGAAATAATGGGTAAAATGTTGCAAATTATCAGGAAACTTAAAAAATACAAAAATAATCAATGTTTTTCAATTGTTTGAACTGCTGAAGTAAAATCAATTTCAAAGAAACACAATGTTACATGGTATGAAAATAAAACTGATATATAAGATGCATAAGATGTCAAGTTGTACTTCAAAAATCGATACTGAAATATGATATTTGTCTTGAGTCACAAGCTTGACAGTATTATACAAAAAATCACATTAAACAAAAATAAATGTATCTCGTGAGATGATCATCATGAGACATTTAAATACTACAAGGACAATCATAATCCACTAAGATATCAATGGTTCCCTCTACCCTTTTTATAGACAAAGGTTTCCACTAGCACTTTTTCTCTGGAAGCAGTAGGTGGATGTGTTGAGGTTGAGTCTAAGGTGGAAGTTGAAGTGGATTGTCTCCCAACACTTCTCCTAGTTATCTCCCTTTGTCGATTCAATGGTGTTGGCTATGACACATTCTCAATGTCCTTCCCTTTCTCCAAATACATCTCTCCCAAAAGTGGAACATCCTCTGATACCTCCTCTTCTTCCAAATCATCAGCATCATGATTGAACCACTCAAGGGCCTCTTCCATGACAACGCTCTTGGTCTTCACTCTCCTCAGACTCATGGTGGTAATCACATCCAATGAAACGGTATTCGTGTTTGGTACTTTGTTAATCTACCTCACCCACAACCTAATGGCCATTTTGTAAATAGAGGATTTCTTATGGGCATAAACTGAAATTAATGAAATTATTAAAAAAATAAAATTAAAATTTGAACATCCCTAACTACTTGTGCTTCTTGAAGTATATTTTCAAAACACTCTAGTTGCACTCACACCGTGAAGAGCTGCAGGTTTGACTAAGCAATGAAATGGTATTTTTTTGTAACTTTTGGGAGACTTATGCCATAGTTTGCTCACCAAACATATACAACAAATAAATGGAAAGAAAGACAACAAATTATATTTCCATTGAATAAAATAGGTAGAAATGAAAGTCATTAGATTTGAAAGATTGAAACAAATTTTACTTGTAGCTTATCTAGCATTCTAGTGGCCATATCTAGGATAGCCATATTATAACCAAATGTCCCATCACTCAGCTTATATATCTTCATTTGTTTGGAAATCTGTGAGCACTTAACGAGATTCAACACCATTGTCTTTACACATTGGAAAAATCCATTCATAACCTCTACATCAATGTAATATCCCTTTTTAGGGATATCTCTCAAACCCGAGCAAACTCCAACCAGAGATGGATTGGGAGGGCGTTTACCAGATATGTCACCTCTGAGAAGAGGGTGAGATCTGGAGGCTACCTAGCCCTTTCCAGACTCTGTCTAAGAGTATGGGAAAAACACACCAAGTGGTATACTATCTGGAATGCTCAAAGAGAGAAATAACAGTAGTGCAAGCATACAATAGCATATGTAGAATATGTAACAGATACTCAGAAATATAGAGAGAAAGCTAAGCCATTTTATTATACTGAGAATAGAAATGAGTACAATAGGTGATCAGAGTGATGGCACCTAGACTTGCACCAGGCAAGTGAAGAAAAGCTCTCAGAATGACAAAGGAATGGCTGCTCTCTGATCTGCGTCCAAGCTGCCGGAGACCTGCTATGTTGTTGCTACTGCTGGAACCAAAATGAGTATTTGGGGCTGCTCCCCTACTCAGAAAAAGCTAAAACTCTGGAATCCACCTCTACTCACCAAACCTAGAAAAGCCCAGAGAGCGTTTCTGAAATAGCCAACCCCTGAAAATCACCCCCTTGAGGATCTACGCTATCCTCCAAGTCTCTGCGCTGACACTGAAGAGAATCCACCAAAATACTGCCTCAAACTCTGCCAAAATCCTCCAATAGGCAAGGGCTGGCCCCTTGCTCAATCTCAAAGCTCGAAACCTCCAAAAGAAACCCAATCCGGAGCTCCCAAGATATGGACTACGTCCTCCCTCTCAAGACTGCGCAGTCTCTAGATGCCAAGCTCCACCACAAATGCCAAACTCGATCCTCTTGCAAAAATACTGAAGGGAATACCTCACCCGAGCAGGCACTCGAAGTCCCCCGAGGCTAAGGGTGAGATCTCCGAACGGAGACTCTCGGTGCACTAAACAGTGCTGCAAACTAGCTAAACAACCAGCGTGCTCAAGAAGTCGAAGTGACCAGCTCAATATCATAAACATCGAATGACCAAAATGAGGAGGCTCTCCTCTCTTTATAGCATTGGCCTCTCTCAAACCCTAAGGCCCACCTCCTCCAACGTAGCCTCCCTTTTCCATCTGCTCAACTCAACCTGCGCAGTCCCTCCATGTGGTCTATGTGGCTCCCCTCTCTACGTGGTCTCTTGGCCCCCTTGGCTCACTTAAGTTACAACGTTGTGTCTCTAGGGAGTGCACTTTATTTTTAGAGTGAGTTATGTCCCCCTCTACTCACTTTTATTTATAATTTAGTTACATAAGGCAAAATTGACCAAAATCGATATTTCCAATTAGCCATTGCTAATTGGGATATTACAGTCTCCCCCGGCAAAATGTTGCTTGACCCCAAGCAACTGTAGTGATGGATGCTGCAAGAACTTCTCACTCTCCCAAGTGGCATCCTCATCCGGCAAATTCTTCCACCTCACCAAGAACTCCCGGATTGTCCTGTTCCGCAACTGCCTCTCTCTGGTATCAATAATGGCCTCAGGCTGTAACACCAAATGCCCCTCATCATCTGTAGGCGGCAGCGCCTCTATCACTGTCACCTGCTACCCCAATGCCTTCTTCAGGCATGATACATGGAAAATGTTATGAATCTTGCTGCCTTGGGGCAGCTCCAACTCATAAGCAACTTGTCCAACCCTGCGTATCACCCTGTATGGCCCATAAAAATGGGGCTTGAGCTTCTCAGCTCCCTTCTGCTTCAGTGACGACTGTCGGAATGGCTGCAAACGTAGGTATACCAAGTCTCCTACCTCAAACTGTCTCTCCACCCGACCCCTGTCGGCATACAGCTTCTGCTGGTTCTGCGCTGTAGCCATGTTATCCTTGAGAGCTCGGAGAATGTCCTGACTCTCTTGGATCCAATCTTTGGCTCTTGGAGCCTTGATAGCACCAAACATCACATCAGCAAAAGATAAAGAATGATATCCGTACAAAGCATAGAACGGAGACATACCGATGGACATGTGATGTGTGTTGTTGTAGCAGTGCTCCCCTAGATGCAGCCACTTCAGCCATGCTCTCTGTTGCCCACTAACATAGTTACACAAGTAGCCCTCCAGCCACTTGTTAACTATCTCTCTCTGCTTTTCTGTCTGTGGGTGGTAGCTGATACTCGGTGTCAACTCTGTCCCTACCAGTCGGAAAAGCTCCTGCCAGAATCTGCCCATGAAGCGGCTGTCCCTGTCACTGATAATGGTCTTGGGAAGACCATGTAACCTGAAGATCTCTCTGAAGAACAGCTCTGCCACCTGTGCTGTTGTATAATGTGCGGATATGGCGAAAAAGTGTGCATACTTCGTCAGCCAATCAATGACGACGAATATACAGTCCTTGCCCCGCACCATGGGCAACCCTTTGATGAAGTCCATCGAAATGCTCTCCCATTTCCCCTCTGGAATGGGAAGAGGCTGCAACAAACCTGCTAGATGGTTCATCTCTCCTTTGTTTCGCTGGAAAACGTCGCACTCCCCGATATGCTAGAGTACGTCCTTCTTGAGGCCCTTCCATGAGAACCTCTCTCTGATGGCCCTGTAGGTTTTGGTAAACCCCTGATGGCCGGACAATGGTGAATCATGTGATGCCTGTAATATCTTCTTCTTGAGCTGAGATCCCTCAGTCAAGAAGATCCGATCCCTGTAGTAGATGATCTCATCTATCACCCTGTATCTATCATCTATCACCTGACCATCCAGAACCTCTCAAGCAAACCTGTCCTTGGAGTACTCCACCAAAAGTTGAGCCCTCCAATCTGTATCCAGACTTATTAGAGACAACGTGGCTGGTCTATGTGAAAGTGCATCGGCTACCACGTTGTTCTTCCCCTTGACATACTCGATGTCAAATCCATAGGCCTGGATCTTGCTGACCCACTTCTGTTGCCTCTCCTGTAGCTGCTTCTGCTCCAAAAAGAACCTGAGGCTGTTGTGATCAGTCCTCACCCTGAACCTGTTACCCACCAGGTACTGCCAGAATTTGGCCAGTGCATGCATAATGGCCAGCATCTCCTTGTCGTATATAGCATACAACCGCTCATGGGGAAGGAGCTTCCGGCTCTCATAGGCTATAAGGTGGCCTCCCTGAATCAACACTGCGCCCATCCCCTCTCCCGACGCATCACATTCCAAAACAAAAGGCTGCGTAAAATCTGGCAACGCAAGCACTAGGCAGTTGCTCATAACCTCCTTGAGCGTGTCAAAGGCTCGCTGTGCTATATCTGTCCAACTAAATGCCCCTTTCTTCGTCAGATCTGTCAGGGGTGCAGCGAGCTGAGAAAAACTCTTGACGAACTTCTTGTAATAAGTACAAATAACAATAAATCCTCGAAGCTCTGTCACGTTTCTCGGCTCTGGCCAATCTCTGATGGCCCTGATCTTCTCCTCGTGGACTCTCACTCCGTCCACCCCTATGATGTGTCCCAAGTTCAGCATCTCCGTCAACCCAAACTCACATTTGGAGAGCTTAGCATAGAATTGTTGCTCCTCCAAAATATGCAGTACTGTCTCTATATGCTGAAGAGGCTCCTCCCAAGTCCTGCTGTATATAAGGATATCATCAAAGAAGACCAGCACAAACTTCCTCAAGTGACTGCGGAAGATGTGATTCATGCACGACTGGAAGGTAGCTGGTGTGTTGGTTAGCCCAAAGGGCATCACCAAGAACTCGAAGTGGCCATAATGACACCTGAAAGCAGTCTTGGGAATGTCCTGCTCCCTCATGCAAATCTGATGGTACCCGGATCTCAAATCAATCTTTGAGAAGAACTGTGCTCCCCTCAACTCATCCATCAGCTCATCAATCCTCGGTATAGGGTACATGTTCTTCAGGGTCTTTTTGTTCAGGGCCCTGTAATTAATGCACATCCTCAATGTGTCATTCTTCTTCTTCACTAATACCACAAAAGAAGCAAAAGGACTGGTGCTTGGTAGAATGTGTCCAAGAGCCAGCTACTCCTGGATGACCTGCTCAATCTCATCCCGATAGGCCTTAGGATGCCTATAGGGGGTGGTAATAACGGCCTAAGTTCCCTGCTCTAGCTCTATAGTGTGCTCAAACCCCTGATCCGGTGGCTGCCCTGGCGGAATCTCCCCAAACACCGTGGCATACCTGTCAAGGATGGACTGTATCTCCCGATGCACTGTCTCTGATGCTCACAGCTCTACTGCCCACTCTATGTCTCCCTTCTGAAAGTCTGCCTCCATCCAGTGAGCTGAAACAGTCTGAGGTGGATATGTGTGCTGACCTCATATCTTCTCATGCCTCTCGGTCTTCTCATCATCCCACTCGATCTCCAAGGCTTTCCAATCCGTGGTGACCTTCCTTAGAGTGATAAGCCACTGTATACCCAATATCATGTTGGTGTTCGGGATGTTGACCATGAAAAAGTGGTCAGTCAATGTGTAGGTGCCCATCGTCACTGACAACTCTGAAACATATCGAGCACACTACATAGCCTGATCTCCTGGGACCAAGACTGAAAACCCATCGAAGCTCTCTGTCTGTATGCCTCTCTGCTCTACCATCTGTGCATCGATGAAGTTGTGGGTTGCCCCACTGTCCACCAGTACTGACACTCGCTGCCCACGACTGTCCCACGTACGCGCAGATTCAAGTACTTGGGAACTCCTCGCAATGCTGCAAGGGTCCCTCCGGTAGGTGCAAAGGTCGCACCTCCTGCTCCTAGGGGTGGAGGTGGCAAAGGATCCTGCGCTACATGACTGCCTCCTGCCTCCACGTCATCATCCTCATCTTCTTCCCCGCTACTCTTGGAGAAGACCTCAATAAAATGTGCTTTGCCAGCAGCACATCTGTGTCTTGGCACCCACGGCTCCTGACAGGTAAAGCACAACCTCTTATTCCTCAACTCCCTTTTGGCATTATCATCTAGTTGTACCCGACCTTGATTCTCCTTCGGAGGCGGAATCCTCACGTCCTTCCCCTTTGGCTGGAAAGCCTGTCTCTGGGGGTAAGGTGTCCTGGTCCTGGGTAAGGCATCCTGCAAATCTCGGGTCCTGCCAATGGCGTCTTGGAGTGTGGCTGGTCTAGTGGATCTGACTAGACCCCAAAGTGGCTCTGCTAACCCCTCAACAAACATGTAGATCATCCGTGCTGCGGATAGATCCGGCACCATCACTGAAATCCTCAGGAAATCCGCAATATACATCTCCGATCTCTCGGTCTGTCTGAGCCTCATCAGCTCAACAAAGTGCTCCTTCGGATCCCTCCGGTCAAATCTCTCTATCAACCTCCGAGTGAACTCGGCATAGGTAGTCACTGTGGAATGCCCGAGTGTAACCATCCCATGGAACCACGAGTCCTGAGCCTCGCCATTCAAATGTAGTGTGGCCACCTTGATGGCCTCCGTCTTTGCCATCTGGTTGAGCTGGAAATATATGTCCAGCTTCTCCACCCAAGACTTTGCCGAACTATTTGATGAACCATCAAACGTAGGCAAATGGAATCGGCTCGCTGTACGCTGGGTGTCTCCATCATGATAATGCCGGTGCCCTCTGTGATGGTCGCGGGGTTTGCTGTCCCGCTGGAGCTGAAAAAAATCTTTGAATGAAAGGGCATCCCTGAATTCCTGCCCATATGCCTGGTACTCAGCAAAATAATCACCCATGTGGCCAGGCTCTGGCTCCTGTCCCTGTGTCTGCACCCAGAAAAGTGGGCATAGTGGAACGTGTGGGTGCATGTGATGCCTGGTGTGGAGTGGCATCCCACTCCTGCAAATGGTGGGATGTGCCCGACCCCTCAACAACATGGAAACCCCTTGGGGTTTCACGCTGTCTAGCCTCCACAGTAGTGAATCTCTGACCCATCATCTCGATCTGCCTCGCCAGATCCTGCACTGATTTGAGGAGTGCTTACCCAAACTATTTGGCATCACTATCATCTGCCATTGGCTCCCCCTATTCTGTGTCTACCACAGGCCCCTCCTGCTCTGCGTCTATCACAGGCTCCTCCTGTTCTATGTCCACCACCCGAACGTAGTCACCCTCTCCGTAGGTATTCTCCAACCTACGCTCAATATCTCTGTACTTCCTACCTCTATAACAGATGTAGGGTTTCTCCCCCGGTGTCATAGACAACTAGCTCCACAGGCTAAGCCAGATCTATGCTCTGATACCACTGTAATATCCCTTTTCAGGGATATCTCTCAAACCCGAGCAAACTCCAACCAAAGATGGATTGGGAGGGCGTTTACCAGATATGTCACCTCTGAGAAGAGGGTGAGATCTGGAGGCTACCTAGCCCTTTCCAGGCTCTGTCTAAGAGTATGGGAAAAACAAACTAAGTGGTATACTATCTGGAATGCTCAAAGAGAGAAATAACAGTAGTGCAAGTATACAATAGCATATGTAGAACATGTAACAGATACTCAGAAATATAGAGAGAAAGCTAAGCCATTTTATTATACTGAGAATAGAAATGAGTACAATAGGTGATCAGAGTGATGGCACCTAGACTTGCACCAGGCAAGTGAAGAAAAGCTCTCAGAATGACAAAGAAATGGCTGCTCTCTGATCTGCGTCCAAAATTTGTTGGAGAATAAATGTTCTTTGCTAGTGCGGAACCAAATAGTGTTAGAGCATTCCCCTACTCGGGAAAAAATTTTGAAACTCCAGAATCACCTCTACTCACCCAAACCTAGAAAAGCCTGAGAGCGTTCTGAAATAACTTGAGCCGAAAATCCCCGCGGGGATCTACGCTGTCTCCCGAGGCTCACCGTCTTCGACAACGAAGAGAATCACCAAAAGCGCCCTCAAACTACGCCAAAATCCTCAGCCAGGCAAGGCCGGCCCCTTGCTCAATCAGCTTCCGAAACCTCCAAAGAAACCCAATCCCAGGAGCTCCCCAAGATATGGAGCGTGTTCCAATTGGAGAAACTACGCGGTCTCTAGATTGATAGCTCCTCCGCGAATGCCAAACACCAATCCTCCTGCAAAATACTGATGGGACAACCTCACCCGAGTAGGCACTCGAAGTCCCTCAGGGCTGAGGGTGAGATCTCCGAACGAAGACACTCGGTGCATTAAACAGTGCTGCAGACTAGCTAAACAACCAGCATGCTCAAGAAGTCGAAGTGACCAGCTCAATATCATAAACATCGAATGACCAAAATGAGGAGGCTCTCCTCTATTTATAGCGTTGGCCTCTCTCAAACCCTAAGGCCCACCTCCTCCAACGTAGCCTCCCTTTGCCACGTGCTCAACCCAACCTATGCAGTCCCTCCATGTGGTCTACGTGGGTCGCCTCTCTACGTGGTCTCTTGGCCCCCTTGGCTCACTTAAGTTACAACATTGTGTCCTAGGGAGTGCACTTTATTTTTAGAGTGAGTTATGTCCCCCTTTACTCAATTTTATTTATAATTTAGCTACATAAGGCAAAATTGACCAAAATCGATATTTCCAATTAGCCATTGCTAATTGGGAATATTACAATCAAATCTAAAACCATCTGCATAAGACTATGTGGGTTGAGGTAGAACCTTATTCACACAGCTGATATAGGTAATGAGTATTGTTCCACTCATAAATCCCCCACTCCATATCTTGACTTATGCAAAGATGAATTCAACCCTTTATCTCACCGCAGTCTCCTCATAGAACCAATGGATAGCTTCATCGACCGTAGCCATGGCCTCATACAAGTATCCCCTTATAGGCTTTTCACCATCAACCAAACAGAGAACCTTTATCAAAGGTTCACTAATAGCACACAACTTTTGCACTCTCATCCAAAAATTTTAATTGTGTCTCGCAAGTTGGGCTATGGTTTGCTTGTTACCTACCAAAAGCGCGTAACCTCATAGGAGAACATTTTTCTCCTATCTTGGATAGCCAGCCAGCCAACAACCCTACACATTGCTCAGTTATGATAATATGCCATTTTGACCACTGGAGTGGAACCTGATGATTATGTGAAAACTTGTAATATTCTCTTTTTTGGTGTCACCTATGACAGGGCTAGGATGGACTTCCAGAGTTAGAAGCAGACCGGTCACAGGTACAGGTTGGTGTCATCAGCAGGCCCAGGGGCTTTTGGAGGAGTTTTGAGGAGTTTCTATGCGGTCTGGTGGCATTCGCTTGATATATTCCATCATCCGAGTAGTTTGGCTTTCATTCTGGTGCATTCTGATAACTTTTAGAAATTTGAGTTATTTATGGGCTTAACTCAGCTGATTATGCTCAAGGTGGTATTCCGGGAGGAATACATGATGGAACACCTTAGTGTAATAGCTCATTGAAACCGAGACGAGGATACCTACATGGTGGGATTGTTAGACACGGGTTTCAGTGACCAGAGAAGGCGTGGTAGCCGATTTACCATTTTCTGCATTAAAAAGGAATATTTTAATAAGAGGGAAAAGTGCTCCATGAATAAAATAATAATAAAATAATGCTCTAGAAGGCTCCAAGAGATCTATAAAAGAAAGAGAGGAGGCCATTGAGAGATATCTTTGGATTAGATCATTTTCTTATGTGAGAGGTTTGAGACGTGGTTCTCTACTTCATTGGTAGCCCCGTGACGGAAACCCTTGGGTGATTCGTGAGCGTTGGAAGGAAACCCAACTCTCTTTGAGGAGACTTCATTCAGAAGTTTCGCAGAGCTTCAGCGATATTGGAGTGAGGATCATTCAGATCTTCAACGAGTGTTTTAGTGGATTCAATGGTCGCTGTTACCGGAGGGACAGTGCAGCAGTTCAGTTTTGGAGGCCAGCGCAGTGCAGCAGTTCATATTGATTGCCAGTTCTCCATCTAATCTCTTTTGGGTCAGATGTATTTGTAACCCCAGTTATTATTTATAATAAAAATGCTAAGATTCTTCCTATTCGATGTGTTAATGGATTGCAGTGCTTATGTGTTTTATTTTACATGGCAATCTCCTGTTTATTAATTTGGTAATTTTATGGTAAAATGTTGGATTAGAAATATTTAGGCAAAATTTGTGAAATATCCCATTTGGAGATATTACAGTGGTATCAGAGCTTCAATCTTGGATCAGCGTGCGGGTTTCCAGTTTTCAGTTGCAATGATTTTGGTTAGAAGGGCCTACGCAGTCATTGGAGGAGGCTCATTTGTGGGAGATGCATTGGTGGGATTTTAGAGCTGGAGTGTTGGTAAATTGATAGGAGAGCCATATGAGGAGGTTTGCTGGGATTTTAGAGAGCAATGATTGATAGTAGCAGCTGCAGTGCCAGAAAACGAAATTGGAAGAGGGCCAAACTACAAAGGGTCAGGTTTTGAAGGTTGGAATTAGAAGAAACCCTTTCTAGGTTTTTCTGGGTTTTGGGCAAGGATCACCTTCCCAAATTCCTAGAATTTTCTGAGCAGTTTTCACTAGGTAAATCAGAGGCCAAAGTCAAGCAACAGTGTAGTCTTAGAGCAGTAGTGCAGTTTCTGGAGGAGCCTGCTATTGGAGTGGTTAGATTTGCTTTCACTCATCACCTGGTGCTTGTAGCTTGCCTTGTGCAAGTCCAGCTAAACCACTGTTACTTCCATATATGTCATTGAAACAATGAAGTTTTTAAAACAACTCCTAAATCAACATAGCAGTGCCTTAGTGGGTTGCGATCTAAACCAAAGACCAAAAAGATTAAATAATGTAAAATTTGGTTCCTTGAACCACCATGCATCAGAAGACTAGAAAACAAAACAGAACAACAGACCCTTCTCCAAGAAGGTACATAATTTGCTCCAACAAAGGCATCCAAGGAATTTACAAAAGGAGGAAGGAGTGGAAAATTGGCTTTATGCACTTGGGATGGACTTAAAGAATGGAAGATCAGAAAATGACTTTTCCATGTTAGAGAAACTCGAATCCTGCCTTTCAAAGGTAGAGCAATCTGATTGGAGTTTAAATTGGGCTTTGGAGCCATCTATGCTTGCATTGGTACAAGCTAGATTCTTGGAACATCCAAGTGAGATAGTCAAGCTTATATCTGCCTCTTGTTTCAGTGATATTTTGAGGATAACAACACCCTTCCCTCCCTACAATGATGACATTATGAAAAGAATTTTCAGACTAATAGTAGGAACCTTTTGGGATTTGGACAACTGAGCAGGCTCTACATTTGGGAGGAAGCTTAAGGTTTCAGAAGTCATGGCCATGACTTGGACTCATGAGATCATGTTTGACTTTGAGTGTGATGGCTTGATTCTGCAGATGTGCCAATGCTTCTTCGGCATTAGGAGACATCATTCTGACACAGTCATAGCACACATGTAGTCCATCCTGTCGTCATGTATGGGAGTCCGTGAGGCCATTTGCTGGGAATTGTAGACTAGGTTGCTGAGCATTTGGAGGAGAGAGCAGTTGGTCTCACCTGCTGCTTATGAACTAGCCCAAGGGCTGGTTGAGCAGAACATTGAGCTTCTTAGGAGACAGTTGACCAGGGAGGAGCTGTTTCAGTTTGGTGGATCGTGCAGCAGAAATGAACTGAGGAGGAAGGGACTTTGCTTCATTTGCAAAGGACCATGGGGGCCTGATCACTCATGTTTGAGAGATGCAAATGAGGTTGCATAGGTAGAGCAGATAGACGTTCCTTCTGTATGTCAGGATGAGGACTCTTCTCTAGATGAGTCCATGGGATCAGATGATGATGCTTCTGTGGAGCGAGAGCAGTCATGCGGAGTTGATGGCAGTAGGCCGAAGCTGCATTCCAGTGTGCAGGGTGAGCTGTCAGGGGACTCTACAGGAGATACTCTAGGTGATGAGTCACTTGTGATGATTCAGCCAGAGCAGCATATGATGGAGCCTGAGTCAGTAGAGGAGGATACTATGCGTGATAGTCCTTTTGGGGAGAACCAGATGGAGGCTCACATTGAGTCTATGATGGATATGCGGCTAACCATGGGGTCATCCATTGAGGAGGAGCAGTCAGATGCACAGATACCGAGTACGGTGATAGCAGTTGCAGATCCATATCCTCTGGAGATGTTGGAGGTTGATGGGATAGTTCTGCAGGGAGCCAGTGGACAGCAGGAGCATTACATTCTTGATCAAAAGAGGGATGAGCTGTTGGAGATGGTGGAGCATCCATCGTTGGGCCAACACACTGATGAGGTACAGATAGATGCACATGCAGTCAGCAGAGCCGCAGTACTTCCAGGGAGTAAGACTCTCCAAGAGTACATCGATGGGGCTTTTAGCATATCTTGCCCACTTTGGCCCATTATAGAGAGATGGGCTTTCTTCTACAGGCAGCTTTCATTGGCAGACGAGACAGAGCAGCGTGAGTTGGTTATGAGATGGCGACAGCTCTCTGGGCATATTTCGTATGCAGTTGACACTACATTGGATTCTTCTTCCAGGATAGATTGGCGGGAGATCATGAGTTGGTACCCTCTTGATGGTATGATTTCCTTCGTAGGGAGCACAATAGAACAGGGGCCCTTAGACATAGTAGATGTTACAGATTCCAACTGGCAATGGGGCACAGGTCGTCATTTCTTCAGCACTCCATCCCGATTTCAAGAGAGCAGGATCAGAGTGGGATTGATTCAGGACTTGGATTAGAGAGAGGTGATGAGTTGGTACGTAGTTGGTGGGGCAACTTATACAGTTAGAGGTTCAACAAAGCAGGAGCCAGGGAGCCTTGCTGCTCATTGGTGGTCTTCACCTCTTAGAGCATCAGTTATAGGCAGAGGCAGTGCGCAGTCTGAGCTGTAGGACTTGGGCGATGACTGGCCATCGTGGTGTGGGGATCCAGGAGGATTGTTTGATGACAGGTACAATGAGAGATCAGTTTGGGATCCCGGCATTGAGGGGTCTATTCCAGGTGGCTTGACATAGGCACATAGTAGCACCAGGAGGTTTGTATGGGATCCGGGCATTGGGTATCAGCTGTAGCGAGCCAATAGGGTGGCCACATATTTGGATTGCTTGAGGGCAAGCAATCTTTGGGCGGAAGGTCTGTAATATTCCCTTTTTTAGTGTCACCTATGACAGGGCTAGGATGGACTTCCAGAGTTAGAAGCAGATTGGTCACAGGTACAAGTTGGTGTCATCAGCGGGCCCAGGTGCTTTTGGAGGAGTTTTGAGGAGTTTCTATGCGATCTGGTGGTATTTGCTTGATATATTCCATCATCCGAGCAGTTTGGCTTTCGTTCTGGTGCATTCTGATAACTTACATAAATTTGAGTTATTTCTGGGCTTAACTCAGCTGATTACGCTCAAGGTGGCATTCCGGGAGGAATACATGATGGAACACCTTAGTGTAATAGCTCATTGGAACCGGGACGAGGATACCTACATGGTGGGATGGTTAGACACGGATTTCAGTGACCGGAGGAGGCATGGTAGCTGATTTACCCTTTTCTGCATTAAAAAGGAATATTTTAATAAGAGGGAAAAGTGCTTCATGAATAAAATAATGCTCTAGAAGGCTCCAAGAGATCTATAAAATAAAAGGAGGAGGCCATTGAGAGATATCTTTGGATTAGATCATTTTCTTATGTGAGAGGTTTGAGACGTGGTTCTCTACTTCATTGGTAGCCCCAGGACGGAAACCCTTGGGTGATTTGCGAGTGTTGGATGGAAACCCAACTCTCTTTGAGAAGACTTCATTCAGAAGTTTCACAGAGCTTCGACAATATTGGAGTGAAGATCATTCAGATCTTCAACGGGTGCTTCAGTGGATTCAGTGGTAGTTGTTGCCAGAGGGAGAGTGCAACAGTTCAGTTTTGGACGCCAGCGCAGTGCAGCAGTTCATATTGATGGCCAGTTCTCCATCTTAGCTCTTTTGGGTCATATGTATTTGTAACCCCAGTTATTATTTATAATAAAAACGCTGAGATTCTTCCTATTCGATGTGTTAATGGATTGCAGTGCTTATGTGTTTTATTTTACATGGCAATCTTCTGTTTATTAATTCGGTAATTTTATGGTAAAATGTTGGATTAGAAATATTTAGGCAAAATTTGTGAAATATCCCATTTGGGGATATTACAATACTCCATTTCCAAGGATGAACCAGAGGACACTTGTACCATCAGATATCATCAGTTCAACATAGTTTTAAAACTCTATTGCTTCTTCTTCTCATTCTTTTCTCTAGTCATATTCTACAGCCCTACGGGGATATTGTATAAATTCCACTAGCATGATGAATAAATCCATGTAACAGGCCTAGGGTGTTGGGACTCGATCAACAAGCGAATACACCATGGACTGTTTTTTTTACTTGGTTAATTATTCTTGCTTTTTAGCGGCGAATAATTTCCTAGTTTTTTTCAATCATTGCATTACCCCAAATCCAGGGTGACGGCTTGAAGGTTGAGCCCCTAATGCATATTAGTGTCTAGAGTCAATGTATATTACCATGCTAGGTCATCTCTAAAATTTCGTGGAATTTGACTAGGTCTAAGTAGGATTTTTTAATAATTAAAAATTTCCCACAAAATGAGATTTTTTAATTAATTTCTATGTAATGATGTAAATAAGTGGTCTTTGTAAATGTCTGGGGTGTGTGACTACTCGCAATTCATCTTCAGAGACCCATAATTATTCTAGGATCCACTTTGAGGGTCAAAAATCGACTTATAGTCCCTCAAAAGCCAATTTTTCTAAAGTTAGTGGCAAAAAATTAAAAAAAAAATGAATAATTGGAAAAAAAATTAAATTTTTTCCAAAGTCAAAATAAGTCAAATTTGACATGGAAAGGTCAAAGGCGATGTGGCAAGCATGTGGGGCCCACCACATGAAGCACGACTCTAGTCAAAAGTCAATGTTCCAAATGCAAGTCAAAGGGAGTCAAAAGGGTCCACTTTGAGTTAAAGAGGTAACATTGAAATATTACGTATGGCTAAAGTTCAAATAATTTGATTTATTTCAACATGTTGGTGCACATTAAAATTAGTGAGGGACAAACAGTGACATTGTAAGGCATAAAATTTCACTTCACCAACAACATACCAATTAAATTTAAACTATATTTACCAAATTTAATTGCAGATACATACCTATATAACCTGTTTGAAACTGATTTAGAGATATCATTGCTTTGCTCCTGCTACCAAACCAATTGTTTCCTCCCAGCCTATTTGGGATCAACCTATACGGTTCCCAGATCCAAAAGACTTCAAAATTGAGGTCTTTTGGCCCCTGTGCCAAAAACCCCGTGTAATATTCCCAATTAGCAATAGCTAATTGGAAATATTAATTTTGACTATTTTGCCTTTATAAAGTTAATTGTAAATAAAGTGGGTGAAGAGGACATTCTGCTCACACTTAGGATAAAAAGTATTTCCTAAAGTCACTTAAGAGACATGTTTATTTGGAAAAGTGGGGCCTAGTGGTCAAGTGGCAGCGTGGAAGAAGGGGCAGCGTAGACAGCATGGGGCCAAGCCAGCGCAAAGGGAGATGGACAGCATGGCCCAAGGGGACAACGCAGAGATTGGTGGGGCCTAGGTGAGGGAAAGGCTCACCAAGCATAAAAGGACGGAAGCGTCTCCTCATTCTCATTCATTTTGATTATGCATCTTTGAGATTTGTCTTTTGACATTGAGCACGCTTGCTGTTTAGCAAAGTCTGCACGTACTGTTCAGTACATCGGGTGTCTTCGTTTGGAGATCCCAACCTCAGCCCCGGGAGACTTCGAGTTCTTGCTCAGGTGAGGAGTTCCACCTTGTTTTCTCTAAGAGGATAGCATCATCTGCAATTGGGAGCATTCCTTGGAAGAGCCAGCGTAGTCAGTGAGAGGGAGGACACAGTCTTGGATAGAGGGAGTTCTGGATTGGGGGTTTATCACGAGATTTTTCCCGGAGGAGTTGGAGAGGGATCAACCCTTCCATATTCTAGCATTTTCACAGAGTTGGAGACCATCATTTGCATCAGGGCACTCAGGGACAGCGTTTCTCCCTTGGGGATAGCGTAGTGCCTCAAGGGAGGTATTTTCGAGGGTCAGCCATTTTCAGAAAGCTCTCTGGGATTTTCTGGGTTTTGTGTGGAGAGGCTATTTCCAGAGTTTCATAATTTTCCGAGGAGGGGAACAACCCGAAATCAGCTTTTCATTCCAGCAGTAGCAGCAGCAGCAGCCGCAGCAGCATTGGAGATTATGCAATCTTGAGTTAGCAGCCATTTCGGGTCACAACCTGAGAGTATTTCTATGCTTGCCTAGTGCAAGCCAAGGTGCCATCATTCTGATCACCTTTGTACTGATTTCTATCTTTCAGTATTAATAAAATGGCTCAGCATTCTCCATATTGGTTATTGTTCATGTGATATCTCTCTAGTTGTTGTTTGTCTTTGTTTATGTGCTTTATATTGTTGTTTATTTATACTTGGAATATTACAGTGGTATCAGAGCTCATAGACTTGGCTCAGCCCGTGGAGCAGATTGTCTATGACACCAACAGGAAAACCATACATCACTTACTGAGGAAGAAGGTATAAATACCAAGAATGGAGATTAGAGCTCACTTTCGAGAAAGGTGACAATGTTCCAGTGGTGGACGCAAAGGAAGAGGAACCAATGGTAGAGGAAAAAGATGTCGGGAAGGAGTTCGGGGAACTCCTCCTCAAATCAGTGTAGGATTTGTCGAGGCGGATAGAAGAGATGGGGCAAAGGTTCACGACAGAGTCCAGACAGCGCGAGACCGCAAGGGGTTTCCATGTGGGAGAGGGCTCAAGCACATCTCATCATTTACAGGAGCACCTCACAGCGCAACAAATGGGATCACACACACCTCCTTGTTCCACGATGCCTACATTTCTTGCCGTAGACATTGGGGCAGAAGCACAGCAGGAGCAGGAACCGACACACACTAAGTACTAGTCATACGGTCAGGAGTACAGAGATGCCCTCACTTTCCATTATTTTTTTCAGCTCAAGTGGGACAGCAGACCCCGCAACCATCACAGCGGGAACAGTCATTCACATGACGAAGACTTACAGCGCATGGTGGGCAGATTCCACCTACCGACGTTTGACAGATCGTCCAATTGTTCGACAAAATCTTGGGTGGAGAAGTTGGATATATATTTCCAGCTTAATCAGATGGCAGAGCTAGAGGCCATCATGGTGGCAGTGCTGCACCTAGAGGGCGAGGCCCAGGATTGGTGGTTTCACGAGATGGTTATGCTGGGGCACTCGAGAGTGATAGCATATGCCGAGTTTACGTGGAGGTTGGTAGAGCGTTTTGATTGGAGGGATCCAAAGGAGCATTTTGTTGAGCTAACAAAGCTCAAGCAGACCGGGAGGCCGGACACTTACATCTTAGAGTTTTTGAGACTCTCTATGATGGTACCTGATTTATCCGCAGCCCGGATGATCTATATGTTCATAGATGGCTTGGCAGAGCCTCTACGGGGATTAGTCAGATTGATGAGACCAACGACACTCCATGATGCAGTTGAGAGGACTCGGGATTTGCAGGATGCACTACCTAGGACTAGAGCTCTTTTTCCCCAGAGACCGGCATTTCAGCCGAAGGGAAAGGATGAGAGGGTTCCACCTCCCAGGGGGAACTAGGGTAGAGGGCTTGGAGATGATGAGACCAGGAGAGATCTAAAGCGGAGGAGGTTATGCTTCACGTGCCAGGAGCCATGGGCACCAGGACACCATTGTGCCGCAGGGAAGGCACACTACATCGAGGTCTTCTCTGATAGCCGCGGGGAAGAAGAGGAGTATGAGGAGATAGAGGCTAGAGGCAGCAATACAACGCATAGAGGGGATCATCTTCCACCTCCACCGCCGGGAGCGGGAGGTGCAGCTTTTGCACCCACCGAGGGAGCCCTTGCAGCTTTGCAGGGAGTTCCCAAGTATTTGACACTGCGTGTCCGAGGCACAATACGGGGGCAGCGTGTCTCAGTGTTAGTAGACAGTGGGGCCACCCACAACTTCATTGATGCCCAGCTGGTAGAGCGGAGGAGCATACCGACAGAGACCTTTGATGGGTTTTCGGTACTGGTTCCAGGGGATCGGACTATGCAGTGTGCCAGGTGTGTGCCAGGTATGTGCCAGCCTTGGCAGTGACCATGGGGACGTACACCCTGACAGATCATTTTTTCATGGTGGACATTCCAGACACCAACGTGATATTGGAGGTACAGTCGCTGATCACGCTTGGAAAGGTCAGCACTGACTGGGAGACCTTGGAGATGGAGTGGACGGATAAGAAGACTGGGAGGCATGAGAAGATTCGAGGGATGCACACCTACCCACCACAGACAGTTTCAGCACACCGGATGGAGGCAGATTTCCGGAAAGGGGATATAGCGTGTGTAGTGGATTTGCATGTGTCGGAGGCAGGATCTATAGGGCAGGCCGTAGACCCAGATTTACAGTCCATTCTTGACAGGTATGCTACGATATTTGGGGAGATAGCACCAGGACAACCACCAGATCAGGGGTTTGAGCACACTATTGAGCTGGAGCAGGGTATCCAGGCTCTCATCACTACACCATATAGGCATCCCAAAGTCTATCGGGATGAGATTGAGAGGGCTATCCATGAGCTCTTAGTTCTTGGACACATCTGTCCTAGCACCAGCCCCTTTGCTTCTTCAGTGGTGATGGTGAAGAAGAAGGACGACACGTTGAGGATGTGCATAGATTACAGGGCCCTGAACAAGAAGACCATGAAGAACCGGTACCCCATCCCACGGATCGATGAGTTGATGGATGAGCTAAGAGGGGCCAAGTTCTTCTCAAATATTGATTTGAGATCCGGGTACCATTAGATTCACGTGAGGGAGCAGGACATTCCCAAGACTGCTTTCTGGTGTCATTACGGCCATTTCGAGTGTTTGGTGATGCCCTTTGGGCTAACCAATGCCCCGACCACTTTTCAGTCATGCATGAATCACTTCTTCCGCAGTCACTTGAGGAAGTGTGTGTTAGTGTTCTTTGACGACATTTTGATCTATAGTAGGACATGGGAGGAGCACCTCCAACATATAGAGGTTGTATTGCGCATTTTGGAACAGCATCAGTTTTATGCTAAGCTCTCCAAATGCGAGTTTGGGCTGACTGAGATGCTCTAGTTGGGGCACATCATCGGGGTGGACGGAGTGAAGGTCCATGAGGAGAAGATTAGGGCCATCAGGGATTGGCCGAAGCCGAAGAATGTGACGGAACTTCGGAGATTTGTGGGGATCTGCACCTGCTACCGAAAGTTCGTCAAGGGATTTTCCCAACTTGCTGCACCCCTTACAGACCTCACCAAGAAGGGGGCATTCAGTTGGACGGATACAGTACAAAGGGCTTTTGACAGGCTCAAGGAGGTAATGAGCAGCTGTTCGGTGTTAGCATTGCCAGACTTTACACAGCCCTTTGTCTTGGAGTGTGATGCATCAGGGGAGGGGATCGACGCAGTTTTGATGCAGGGAGGCCACCCCATAGCTTTTGAGAGCCGGAAGCTATTGCCACATGACAGGTTGTATGCTATATACGACAAGGAGATGTTGGCCATCATGCATGCATTAGCCAAGTTTTGACAGTACCTTGTAGGGAGCAGATTCAGGGTGAGGACAGATCACAACAGCCTCTGATTCTTTCTAGAGCAGAAACAGTTGCAGGAGAGGCAACAGAAGTGGGTCAGCAAGATCCAGGCTTATGACTTTGACATCGAGTATGTCAAAAGGAAGAACAAAGTTGTGGCAGATGCACTTTCACGCAGACCGGCAATGTTGTCCTTGATGGGTTTGGACACAGACTGGAGAGCTCAACTATTGCTAGAGTACTCCAAGGACCATTTTTCCTGTGAGTTTTTGGATGGATAGGTGACAGATGACAGATACAGAGTGATGGACGAGGTGATCTATTACAGAGATAGGATCTTCTTGACTGAGGACTCCCAACTCAAGATGAAGATATTGCACGCCTCACATGATTCACCATTATCAAGCCACCAGGGGTTTACCAAAACCTATAGGGCCATCAGGGAGAGGTTCTCTTGGAAGGGCCTCAAGGAGGACGTGCTCCAACAGGTCAAGTAGTGCGAAGTTTGCCAGCGTAACAAGGGGGAGCTGAACCATCCGGCAGGGTTATTACAGACTCTTTCCATACCTGAGGGGAAATGGGAGAGTATTTCAATGGACTTCATTACAGGGTTGCCCACTGTGCAGGGCAAGGATTGCATATTTGTTGTCGTTGATCGGCTGACTAAATATGCTCATTTTTCGCCATATTGGCACATTACACTGCAGCATAGGTAGCAGAGTTGTTCTTCAGGGACGTTTTTAGGTTGCATGGTCTTCCAAAGACCATTGTCAGTGACAGGGACAATCGCTTCATAGGCAGGTTTTGGCAGGGGCTTTTCCATTTGGTGGGCATTGAGTTGACACCGAGTACTTGTTACCACCCCCAGACGGATGGACAAACAGAGATAGTGAACAAGTGGCTGGAGGGCTACTTGCGTAACTATGTCAGCGGGCAGTAGAAGGCATGGTTGAGATGGTTGCACTTGGGGGAGTACTGCTACAACAACACTCATCATATGTCCATCGGTATGTCTTCGTTTTATGCATTGTATGGATATCATGCTTTATCTTTTGTTGACATGATGTTTGGTGCTAGCAAGGCTCCTAGAGCCAAGGATTGGATCCAAGAGAGTCAGGATATACTCCGAGCTCTAAAGGATAACATGGCTACAGCGCAGAATCAACAGAAGTTGTACGCTGACAGGGGACGTGTTGAGAGGCAGTTCGAGGTAGGGGACTTGGTCTACCTATGCTTATAGCCATATCGACAGTCCACGTTGAAGCAGAAGGGGGCTGAAAAGCTCAAGCCTCGCTTCTATGGACCATACAGGGTGACACCCAGAGTTGGAGAGGTTGCATATGAGTTGGAGTTGCCCATTGGTAGCAAGATTCAGAACGTTTTTCTTGTGTCATGCCTGAAGAAGGCACTGGGGCAGCAGGTGATTGCAACAGAGGAGCTTCCACCCATAGATGATGAGGGGCATTTGGTGCTATAGCCGGAGGCCATTATTGATACTAGGGAGAGGCAGCTTTGGAGCAGGAAAATTAGAGAGTACCTAGTGAGATGGAGGAATTTACCGAATGAGGATGCCACCTGGGAGAGTGAGAAGATTCTGCAGCATCCATCATTACAGTTGCTTGAGGACAAGCAACATTTTGCTAGGGAGGACTGTAATAAATATTAATTTTGACTATTTTTCCTTTATAAAGTAAAATTATAAATAAAGTGGGTGAAGAGGACATTCAGCTCACACTTAGGATAAAAATTATTTCCTAAAGTCACTTAAGAGACATGTTTATTTGGCAAAGTGGGGCCTAGTGGTCAAGTGGCAGCGTGGAAGAAGGGGCAGTGTAGACGGCGTGGGGCCAAGCCAGTGTAGAGGGAGATGGACAACGTGGCCCAAGGGGACAGCGCAGAGATTGGTGTGTCCTAGGTGAGGGAAAGGCTCACCAAGCATAAAAGGAGGGAAGGGTCTCTTCATTCTCATTCATTTTGATTATGCATCTTTGAGATTTGTCTTTTGACATTGAGCACGCTTGCTATTTAGCAAAGTCTGCACGTACTGTTCAGTACATCGGGTGTCTCCATTCGGAGGTCCCAACCTCAGCCCCGAGAGACTTCGAGTGCTTGCTCAGGTGAGGATTTCCACCTTGTTTTGCTGAAGAGGATAGCAACATCCACAGTTGGGAGCATTCTTTGGAAGAGACAACACAGTGAGTGAGAGGGAGGACGCAGTCTTGGATAGAGGGAGTTTCGGTTTGGGGGTTTTTCACGGGATTTTGCCCGAAGGAGTTGGAGAGGGATCAACCCTTCCATATTCTAGCATTTTCACAGAGTTGGATACCATCATTTGCATCAGGGCACTCAGGGACAACGTTTCTCCTTTGGGGATAGCATAGTGCCTCAAGGGAGGTATTTTCGAGGGTCGACCATTTTCAAAAAGCTCTTTGGGCTTTTCTAGGTTTTGTTTGGAGAGGCTATTTCCAGAGTTTCATAATTTTTAGAGGAGGGGAACAACCCAAAATCAACTTTTCATTCCAACAACAGTAGCAACAGCAGCAACATTGGAGATTACGCAGTCTTGAGTTATCAGCCATTTTGGGTCACAATCTGAGAGTATTACTACACTTGCCTAGTGCAAGCCAAGGTGCCATCATCTGATCACCTTTGTACTCATTTCTATCTTTCAGTATTAATAAAATGGCTCAGCGTTCTCCATATTGGTTATTGTTCATGTGATATCTCTCTAGTTGTTGTTTGTCTTTGTTTATGTGCTTTATATTGATGTTTATTTCTACTTGGAATATTACAGTGATACCTAAGGCCCAACCACTACACCAAAAGACCGGTCTAGTAGTGAGGGCAGCAACCCAGGATGTTAAGGGTTGGTCTTAAACCCCACTGGAGCATCTGAGGGCGGGGACCCTTGTGCAGTACCCCTCATTACGCAAACCCAGACACGTGGTTGCAGACCCTACCTGCACGCGGCACATTACAGCCCACCACGCTCCGCAAGTCTCGACCTCGAGACCTCGGCTCTGATACCACTAAGGCCCAACCACTACACCAAAAGACTGGTCTAGTCGTGAGGGCAGCAACCCAGGGTGTTAAGGGTGGGTCTTAAACCCCACTAGAGCATCTGAGGGTGGGGACCCTTGCGCAGTACCCCTCATTACGCAAACCCAGACACGTGGTTGCGGGCCCTACCTGCACACGACACATTACACCCCAAGAACAGTGCTCAAATCTTCATTTCTCGATCAATTCCACCCTCAGAATTCCCTTTAACTGTGGCTCTCTGTTTTTGCCAGATTATTTCCTTCCCCTTTGTTCTCGCCAGAAAATTTCGTGCTCCCTTATTCAAGATTTTCCCCAATTTTTCTCCCCCCCTTTTCACTGTTGTGGATGGCCTTTAAAGTGTTCTCAAGCGGTCACCAATTCCCATGATTTAGCAGTGACATCCAGGTACATAGAGGTATTTACGCATATTCAAGAGAATTTTTACACGCTTTAGCTTGAACTATTATAATTCTATTGTTCAGTAATAACTTGGTGTGTTTACATCAACGTTCTTTTACCCTTTTTACTTGTACAATATATATATATATATATTATCATTTCCTATTTTGTTTGCTTAATATTATTATATATTATAATTCTTTTATTAATATATATTTATAATTCTTTTATTTTTTATATTATATTTTTATTTCTCTTGCTATTTGTATAACACATCTTCCTTTACCCTTTATATATATATATATATATATATGTGTGTGTGTGTGTGTTCAGTTAGGTATTTACTTATAATTTTTAATAATTAATTCGTTTGTCCTTGGGATTTTTATAATAAGTTAGTCTGTATACTATTGCAGTGCATGCGATACATGCATATGTAGCTATCATATGCATGTCTCGTATGCATGCTAATATTTCTATGTTCCCTATAACTCGAGGTGGGTCATTACATACACCCCTCTTTTAGAAAACTTCGTCTCGAAGTTAAAGTTTATATAAAATATCAATAATTATTTTAGCAATTAGTGTAACCATGTAAGTATTATGTCCTATGAATACTTATTTAATGTGAACATATGCATGAACCGCGTGTATTGCACTAGTACACATATTAGCTAATACTGAAAAATGTCTCGGTAGGGTAATGAAAATATTTTTCAAAATAAATTTAAATCTCACCGGAATATAATAAGTATATCAAGTTAGGTACTTAATATGAATACCACCCTTACATACTTAAAGAAAAATATAATTTAAAGTATAAATTATATTGGAATAAAATAAATAAAAGAATAATGTAATTTAATTAAAATTATAAAGTAAATTAAATTAATTAAAAATTTTAATTAAATTATGAATTAAATAAATTCTATTTTAAATTAATAAAATAAAGTAACCTAACTAAATTAAATTAAAACCTATATATTCTAGAAACTACTCAAATCAAACCTTTAAAGCCATAAGAGCCCCAAACATGTATAGTCCACGTAACGTGGAGAGACACTGAGACAAATATGAAGGAGGTGACTGTGAAATTATAAAAGAAAGGAGGGGAATTCTGAATAGAGAAGGAGATTGGGCCGAGAAGTTGGAGGAAATGGAGGGATTTTGGGAGATCGACAGAGCTACAGATTGGAGGAAACTTTGATTGTTCTTGATCAAACCTCGATTGTTCTTGGAATTCTCGGCATGGGTAGACCCCATATAGGCTAGGAGGCAAAGGTTGGTTTAGTAAATACATCAGTTGTATCAACAGAAGAACCACAGTCCAAAACACCTCCAATTCATCCTAGGTATTCTTCAGTCATTTAATTTTCTGTTTGTTTAAAATTTCATGTTCAGTCTTTACAATTAAGAATTTTGCTTCAACCTGCAGCAAAACAAATTTCTGTTTAAAATTGCCTGGTTTACGGCACCATAGACATGGCAGCCGCATTGGAAAATCATAAATACCAAGTCAACAAGCAGTCAAAAGAGTTCTAAATTATCCACACAGCAGTTGTAAAAATCAATTTAAGAGAATTCGTGAAGGTTGAAAAGATTGAGAAAGTTGAAGGGGGACAAGACTGCCACATAGGACAGACCTTGTCTCGCACTTGTCCCCACAATAATGGCACTCATGGATAGCATCATATGCAACCTATTTTGGCATCTCCTTCAACATGGATTTTGCTAGGAATCGAGTGTAGGACAGAGTGCCACATGTGTCAGACTTTGTCCCCCCACTATCTCATCTTTGTCTCCAAAGGAAAATCAACGTAGACTTTGATGGAATGTCAAGAGAGGTTAACTCAAGCTTTTGTGATGACTGTCTACACCTTAGACTCCACTTAGCCTCCACGCTACCAGCTAAAAGGTACCTGTTATCGCTTGCCGCCTACACCTACCTACTAGTTAGTAGGAAAAGCCTTCAACCCCACCAAGTGTGGTTGGTGGCAAGGAACTCAGAGAAGGGGCTGCCACCTATTCCCGGCTCTCTCCGTTTAAGTTATCTCCTAGGTTAGTTAAGGGGGGTGGTCCCTAAAGAAAAAACTATATTAAAGATGTGAGGTTTCTAGGAGAATTGATTAGAAGGAATTACTTATCAAAGATGACTCAATTCCAGGATGTAAACAAGCATATAAGTATATGATCAATATTAAATGATGTGTTCAAAATATAGACCAGTGCTTTAAAGTAAATGACAAGTGCTTGCTCAAAAATGAAAATCCAAGATACAATGAAAATAATCCCACAAAGGAAATGTTAGGCCAAGATAAACATATAAGCATGACTTGCAATATATGAAAAAGTATTTGTAAGAGAGTGCTCAAGTAACAAAGGATAGTAACATTAAATATTCATGAGCTAAATAACCACCAAAGTAACAAGTACATGAGATAGCAAAATTGCAAGTAAAGTTGTGATGTGAAGGTGCTCTTGGTTTATTTTATTATTAGAATTCTAAAACAATTTTCAATTTAACTCCTATCCCTAGACCTCACCCTCGCCTGAAATCCGGGTCTCACAGTGAGGAATCAATAGGGGTGGAGGGTCCCTAATGTCTATAAAACCAACTTAAGTTGAAGGTCAATTTTTAGAGATGCAAGTCTAATTTAGTATGCAAAGTGAAATGCTTAAATGATATGAAAGTGAGCTTTCAAGTGCTATGTAAAATATGGAGATGCTTCAATTAAATATGCTTCATAGTTAGAACAATAACTCAAGTTGCCATAAATTGAAAGTGCTATGCTTCTTTACTTGTAGTATATTGTGAAACTTAATCAAATGAGAAATATGTCACAAAACACAAGTGATGGCAAATGAGATTTCAAATTAGGAAATTTAAAGGACTATGTGATCTAAGCAATTAATGAAATGAAAATATGAGTTATTCACATGAAACTAGATTAGATTAGCAAACGAAATGATGAATGCAAGTAAATTAGTTGAGTAAACAAAAAACTAGACAAAAGAAAGTTAACCACTCAAGAAGATTTTCTCCCTCTAAATGAGTAGGTGAGATACCATGGGAAAAATTTCCCAAGCTCCCTCAAGAAAAGTCATCTCTTTATTAATGAAAGTGAGACCCTCTTATAGAAATGAGGGGCTTGGGCAGAGCTTACAATATGTGTTTTAAAATTACTCTTTCCCAAAGTTACAAGTGCAAGATTTTAAAGATTTACTTGTGAGATGTTACAAAGTAAAGGCTTAAAGCCTTGAGGTGAATGGTGGTTACAATTCCTCAAAAGAATGAGGCTTTAGAAAAAGAGGTGAAGTGATAAGGCGGAACTTGGACTTGAGGTTCCAAATGGAAAAGTGTTCCTTAGCCTATGCTTTAGCTCCCTTTCTTCAAACTTAGATTGCCTCCAAAAACACCTATATGCAAGCAAGCAAAAGTGTTAGCATGCAAAAGAAATAGTGCTGAAATATGTGAGAGGAAATCACATGCATGAGAAGGAAAAAGTTAGCAACTCAATGCAAGTATAAAATACACTTCATATTACAAATTCCCTCACTAAGATCAGCTTGAAAGAGTTGATTTAGTGAGTGAGAGTTAGGATTTAAATCCAACCACTTACCCTCAAATGCTAGATAAAATCAATATGTGCACACATGAGAGAAGAAAATATATGATTTTTTAGAGATGGAAAAGAAGCAAAGGGCTCATGAAACCCCCTTTTAAATAAATCTCTTGATGTCTTATGAGATTGTTGGCTTGAACAACTTGTGGGATCTTTGATATCCTTGGAGGTGACTTATTCCAACCGAAGAAGTCTTCACACTCCAATAGACTTGGCAACTTGTTCTTTGAACACACAAACCTCTAAAAACCAATTGTTAGTGCAAAAGAAACTTGACATATAGAGGCCACGTTGAGCTTGTCATTCAACTGAAAATAACAAGCTACAAAAAGAGCACAAAATATACCAAGTCCAAAGGAGATCTGAGATAGCTGCAAATCTCCCCTCCCTAGACAATAGTGCCTTCAGGAAAATGCAAAAAAAACCAACTAGATTGCAATGTGAAATAAATGAATAACAACAACAAATGAAACAAGTATATCTCATCAACCAAAGAATGCACCACAAGAGAAGCTAGTAACCCCAAAGACTTTTCTTTATTCAGCTCAATAACAATTTTGGCATAGTAACAATAAGCACAAACTTCAAAACCATGATTACAATGAGAGCCCAAGGCTCAATTTATACAAAATTGGAGAAGATCTCAATGAGGAAGCTCATGACAAGTGGAGAGGTGAAGATAATCCCAATGCAAAAACAAACTTTTACAAGTAGCATAAGGACTGTCCAAGTGGAACCAACTTTTGTAGGTGACTGTTGTAGAATGTTGTGTGTTACTTGTTTCACTGGCAGTGTATTATCTTCTAGCAGAACAGCGTATAGCATAGGGCAGCCATGTTTTAAATGTGAGTGGGTGAGACGTAGCACATCCCCAATCATCTCCAACGAAAGAAACAAGGCAATGACACTTCTCAAACCCATGTTGCATATTGTTGCCCAACAAACCTGTGTATTAATGAACTGGTAATGCGTAGAGATGAATTGGATTTGCTGTTGAACCATGTGTATCTTCTTAATAGCGGATGTAGGAGAACGTGAGGAAAAATCCTCTATTAACTAATGTGAATCATCATGCAAATCTGCCAACCAAAGATCAACCATAAATAACTATACGTATTGCTAAAATGAACTGTTGTGTTGGAGTTTCCCTTGCTGCGTCGAACTTGAGTGGGCCAGCGTACAAGTGTAATATTGGTGGAAAAATATAGAGACAATACTCCATAATAGTCTCAAAAAATATTTTCCATATCTTTCCATAGTCTTTCTAAGTAAATGCGTTGATTTCCTTGCTGCGTGGAAGCTCCTCTTGCTGGGATGCATTAATATGTTAATTTGACATGTGCATTTTATTCTTTGTGAACCATGCGTTGAAATAAGATGGAAAGAATGAGGTGGGTTCCAGTCCCCACTCATTTCTCTAAATTTTAAACTTTGGAAAACATCTTATCCCAAATTAAATTAAAATTTCATCTTCAAAAAATTTGTGGGCCTCTAAATCTTCAACATATTTCCTCCTTGCTTATTTAGTACTTTGAATTTGAATTTGAGTTGTGGTCTATGTGGTGTGCCCCACATTGCTGCTACATCACCCTTTGCTTCGCCTCTTAATTCCCACGTCAAAATTTGACTTATTTTGACTTTGGAAAAAATTCTAAAATTTTCCAATTTTTCATTTTTTTGAATTTTTTCCTCATTTTTGCCACTGACATTAGAAAAATCGGTTTTTGAGGGATCATAAGTCATTTTTTGACCCTCAAAGTGAGTCCAAGGATAATGTTGGGCCTCTGAGGATGATTTTCGAGTAGTCACATGCCCTAGACATTTCCAAAGACCACTTATTTACATCATTACATAGAAAATAATTAAAAATTCCCGTTTTGCGGAAATTTTTAATTATTAAAAAATCCTACTTAGACCTAGTCAAATTCCGCAAAATTTCATAGATGACCCAACATGGTAATATACATTGACTCTAGACACTAAGATGCATTAGGGGCTCAACCTTCAAGCCGTCACCCCGGCTTTGGGGTAATGCAATGAGTGAAAAGACCTAGAAAATTATTTGCCGCTAAAAGGAAGGAATAATTAACCAAGTAAAAAAAACACTCCAAGTTGTACTTGCTTGCCGATCGAGTCCCAACATCTCAAGTCTGTTACATGGCTTTATTCATCATGCTAGTGACATTTATACAATATCTCCGTAGGGCTGTGGAATCTGAGGACTAAAGAAGAAAATGATAAGAAGAAGAAGTAGAGTTTAAAAACTCTATTGAACTGATGATATCTAATGATATATGATGGTACGAATGTCTTATGGTTCATCCTTGGGCATGGAGTCTTCTCATTATCATCAAGTGCCACTCCAGTGGTCAACATTTGGCTCCATATGGGGATGCATGCTAGTTATGAAGTGATAGTGTGCAAGAACCTGGAATCTACATCCACCGACCAAAGATATATATTAGCAGTATCCATTCAAAATAACATCAAATAAAATCAAGTACAGAAATGGAAATTTATATTAGGAAACATAAAGAACAATTTATTCATGAAAGAAATCTATTAAACAAAATTGACAAGGGATAAGGTTAGGAATATGATAAAAAAAATTCCCTATGGCATCAGATGTCTTTGGTGAAATCCATCTTGAGAAACTGCCTACTCATAGGCAAATCCATAGGCTCCTTCTCTGATGTGCCTTGTCCAATTCTGACTATCTTAGGACTATGATTGGCCTCACCGTTAACCTGTTTGTGGCCAACAGATACATCAAACCTCTTCCTTTTCATTTTTTATATCCTTTTTATCTTTTCGTTTTTTTTTTCTTCTTGGTTAGTTGCGATGGCGATGATGATGCAATCACTGTCAATCCTACTGCTTTGTATTGAAAATGCTCTGATGGAAGATTTGAAGTACCCAAACCTTTTGAGCTATGCCTAATCTCTTCATTTTGAATCGTTCTGTTAAGGGGGGAAGAAAATTTGTCAACACAACATCACTTCCTGTCTGGCATGATCTATAGATAATCTCATTGTTGGGTCTCCTTGGATCCTCAACATGATATATTTTCTCTAACTCCCGATCAAGTCTGACAAATGTATCATTTGGCATGGGGATGGTGGCATATAATAAATACATTTGAAGGCTACCACCTAAATCTGATGTCCATTTTCTTGATAGGAGCGTTCCCCATAGTCATTATTCTGTTTGGGTATGCAACTAGGAAAACCTGTAAATCTTTAATTATCCCACACACTTCAGTTCTTTTAGAATCCATTGAACATATGTTGTGATAGGTCCTAGATACCATTAAATTCAGTTGCTCCATGAATTTCTTGGTCATGACATTTGATGAAGCCCCTAAATCAAGCATGAAGTTGTGTAAAAGATGATCATTCACTATCAAAGAAACATAAAATGGTAGATGATCTTTGTTCCCCACATAACATTTCATACTTTTCAATACAATTTCTTCATCTTCTAGTTTATTATTAGGCTTTTCTTCCCTTTGAGTAACTTCAATTGCACTTAGTAACTTGTCCCTTTGAGATGGTATCTCTAAAAGCTTTGTTACTAGGATAGAAACCTTTGTATTATTCACCCAATTGCCCAAGTCAAAATTTAGTTCTGAAGTAGGAGGAGAAAAATTTATGTGATTATTCCGGTCTTGAATATCCCTTCTCTGATAAGTCATCCCTTTGTGTTTTGCCATAGCAAGAATTTTTCTAGATGTAGGCTTTTCCCCAAAAATCTTAGTGACTTTGTCAAGATTTGCAATAATATTGTCGACCTTTCAATGGTGTATATTTGATCTTCCATGGAGAACATATTGATTTGACCACTAGTTCCTACATGTTCATCTCCCAACATGCTACTTTCTGTAATTCTCTTTGCATATGGGCATGTGGCTTCTTCATGGAATTCATTACATGGCCTACAAAAAGGGGGAATTTGATGTACCATGTTGGTGGATTCCAATGGATTTGGGGGCCTATAATCTTGTTGAGGGCCTTTATTCTACTCTTTTGCCATCCATTATTTGGCCTAGGTTGGAATCTTTGCACTTGAAATATTTCCATGGTCACCAACCTACTTTGCATGGCTTGCATTTCTTTAGTGTGGTTTGCTTCCATGCTCTTGATGAGTTGAGTTAATTCCTTAATAGAATCATGTGTAGTGTCTTCCTTGGTCTTGCCTTTGGAATCATTCGGTTTTGATGGCCCTCTAGTGAAACCAGGATCTCAGATTTTCCTGATTGCTTTCTGGCCCCTCCATTTCCAAGGCTTCAGTTTGAGCTACACCCAAAGTTGCAAGCTCCTTTCTTCTCAACTCATAAGCAGTGTCCAAAAGCATCTAAATATGAGCATAAGAGAAATTCATCCGGAGGTTTAATAGTTGTAGGCATGCTTTTAACCAATTCATTGAATCTTTTGTTAAACTCTTCCATGGTTTCATTCTCATTCTTCTTTATGGTGGTAATGGCACTGATCAGATGACTATTCTCTCTTCTCTCTCCATACTTTCCCATGAAAGCATTAATAATTGTTTGCAAAGAATCATACGAGTTTGCAGGTTGCTTAGTGAACCAATCAAGAGCATCCTCTTCCAAAGGGAGAACAAAAAGCCTCATCTTTACATCCTCATAGTTAGCAACGTTACACCACTTAAAGATGCAAACATTAAAGTTCTTCACATGTGATGCAACGCTAATGGCATTGTTACCTTGAAAATAAGGCAACCTTTCAATAGCCTTGTCAGGGATATTGTGAGGATAGCCATTAATGTTAGTAAAGTTACAAGGAGCAAAAAGATCATTCATAATGTTAGGCTCTACTTGTTCTTGAAATAGCAAATTAATGTCAGAAATATCCTCTTGCCCAAGGCTAGCAAGAGCTCTACTATGAGAAAGTCTATTTAACCTCTCTCTAAAAACCCTTTCAGGATCAAGAGAGGGGCTAACTAGACCACTTGAATTTCTCCTAGTAAAGACTCTTGAAAAATTAGGATTGAGTGGAGTCGCCACTTGAGCAAGAATCTAAATCTAAAATTCAAATATGCCAAAACTAAAAGTTAGTCGTTTTCCCAGGCAAAAGAAGACTTGTCCCCAGCAACGACGGCAAAAATGTTATTGCTTGTTGCCTACACCTAGCTACTAGTTAGTGGGAAAAGCCTTCAACCCCACCAAATGTGGTTGGTGGCAAGGAACTCAGAGAAGGGGTTGTCACCTATTCCCGACTCTCTCCATTTAAGCTATCTCCTAGGTTAGCTAAGGGGGGTGGTCCCTAAAGAAAAAACTATGTTAAAGATGTGAGGTTTCTAGGAGAATTGATTAGAAGGAATTACTTATCAAAGATGACTCAATTCCAAGATGTAAACAAGCATATAAGTATATGAGCAATATTCGATAATGTATTCAAAATATAGACTAGTGCTTCAAAGTAAATGACAAGTGCTTGCTCAAAATGAAATTCAAGATACAATGATGATAATCCTGCAAACCAAATGTTAGACCAAGATAAAGATATAAACATCACTTGCAATAAATGAAAAAGTACTTGTAAGAGAGTGCTCAAGTAACAAAGGATAATGACATTAAATATTCATGAGCTAAATAACCACCAAAGTAACAAGTACATGAGAGAAAAATTGCAAGTAAAGTTGTGATGTGAAGGTGCTCTCGGTTTATTTTATTAATATAATTCTAAAACAATTTTCAATTTAAATCCTATCCCCAGACCTCACACTCGCCCGAAATCCGAGTCTCGCAATGAGGAGTCAATAGGGGTTAAGAGTCCCTAATGTCTATACAACCAACTTAAGTTGAAGGTTAATTTTTAGAGATGCTGTTAATTTTGGGCAACTACTAGGTCCAAACTCCATGTTGTGATGCTAAGATGACGATGCCAATATTTTTATTGGATTCCTCTTTCGGAGAGGTGCAAGAACAATCTAAAGGTCATCTTGATCGGATGAGCAGAACATGTATTTTGAATTTATTCCACATGTGCAAGGTCGGCCTGATTTATCCCACATGCATAAGAGATGTGTCACACACTCTCACAGATGCCTATATATTAGAGAGACTTGGAGTTCATTTCACACACACATTTTTGTGGAGGCATTCTCTTCTTCCTTGGATGGTGTTGGGGCATCGTTCTTGATTCTGCGTCTAGGGTTTCTTGGTGCAGCATCTTTGTGGAGCGTTCTTGATGAGACGTCTTGGGATTGTGTGACACATTGGATTGGCTGACCTTATGGAGACTTTGCTGGTTGAAGCATCCTGCTGATCATCATAACGCCACCATTATTTATCTTTTTTTTCACTTGTCTTCCATCGATCTATTGGTATGTTCTATCTGCATCTTACTTTTATTGAGCCCTATAAGTTTAAAGTATATTTGCATCTAGCATAGAACATATTCAGAATTTTACATGGTATTAGAGCTAAGGGGAAGACAAATTCCAATCTATGTCAAGGGACAACTAGTAAAGTGCGGATCTGTTGAAGGGATGTTTTGAAGGCTAAAAGTCAGATTCGTAGGGCTGTTCTAGGTCCGAGGTTGTTGGGCATATAGGCTGAGCAGAAGAGGGACACAACGCAGGTGTTGTGCTAGGCCGTAGGCCTTGGCACACAACTGAAGCTGCGTAGAAGGTCTAGCCTCTCTAGAAGGCAGCATGGACATGAGAAGGATCCCTAAGGGATGTCGTAGCCCTTTGAGGCTTTGTCGTAGTGTAATATCTCTTTTTGGGGAATATCTCTAAAACACAGCAAACTCTAACCAGAGATAGACTGGGAGTGCATTTACCAGATATTTCACCTCTGAGAAGAGGGTGAGATCTGGAGGCTACCTGGCCCTTTCCAGACTCTGTCTAAGAGTATGAGGAAAAACACACCAAGTGGTATAGAACTAGAATGCCCGACGATATAAAAATAACAGTAATGCAGACATACAATAGCATAGATAACATGTATAACAAATGCTCGAGAAATAGAAAGAGAATGCTAAGCCATTTTATTATACTGAGAAATATAATGAAGTACAATAGGTGAACAGAGTGATGGCACCTAGATTTTCTCAAGGCAAGTGAAGAAATACTCTCAGAATAACCAGGAAATGGCTGCTCTTTGAACTGCGTCCCAGCTACTGGAAAACTGCAGTGTAGCTGCTACTACTTAAATAAACTGAGGACTAGGGGCTGTTCCCCTTGCCGGAATGAGCTGAAAATCTGGAATCCACCTCTACTCATCAACCACAGCAAAACCCAGAAATCATATCAGAAATGGTTAACCCTCGAAAATCACCCCCTTGGGGAATTACGCTGCCCTCCAAGGCTCTGCGCAGAGGCTGAATAGGAACAACTAAAATATGGCCTCAAAATCCACCAAAATCCTCCCAAAGGCAAAGGCTGATCCTCTGCTCAATCTCCAGGCTCAAAACCCCTGCAAGAAACCCAATCCGGAGCTCCTCCTGAATAGACTGTGTCCTCCCTCTCAATGACTGCACAGTCTCTAAATGCACAACTCCGCGACAAACCCAAACACCAATCCTCCTACAAAATTTTGAAGAAACTACCTTTCCCGAGCAGGCACTTGAAGTCCCTCGGGGTTAAGGGCGAGATCTCCGATCAGAGACACTCAACGCACTAAACAGTGCTGCAGACAGGGCTAAACAGCCAGCGTGCTCAAGAAGTCAAAACGACAAGCTCAATATGATCAACAACGAATCATCAAAATGAGGAGGCTCTCCCCTCTATATAGCGTGAGCCCCTCTCAACCCTAATGCTCACCTCCTCCAACGTTGCCACGTGCTCCCTCTTGCCCTGCACAGTCCCTCCACGTGTCTACGTGGGCCCCCTCTCTGCGTGGTCTCTTGGCCCCCTTGGCTCACTTAAGTTACAACGTTGTGGTACTAGGGAGTGAACTTTTATTTCTAAAGTGAGTTATGTCTTCTTTACTCACCTTTTTATTTATGAATAAACTATAGATGGCAAAATTTAGCAAAATCGAATATTCCAATTAGCCATAGCTAATTAGGAATATTACAGTCTCCCCTAGAAAAATGTTGCTTGTCCTCAAGCAACTGAAGTGATGGATGCTGCAAAATTTTCTCACTCTCCCAAGTGGCATCCTCATCCGGCAAATTCTTCCACCTCACCAAGAATTCCCGGATTGTCCTGCTCCGTAGCTGCCTCTCCCTGGTATCAATAATAGCCTCTGGCTGCAACACCAAATGCCCCTCATCATCTGTGGGTGGTAGTTCATCTGTCACTATCACCTGCTACCCTAGTGCCTTTTTCAGGCATGATACATGAAAAACATTATGAATCTTTCTGCCTTGGGGCAGCTCCAACTCATATGCAACCTGTTCAATCCTGCATATCACCCTGTATGGCCCGTAAAAGCAGGGCTTGAGCTTCTCAGCTCCCTTCTTCTTTAGTGACGACTGTCGATATGGCCGTAATCGCAGGTAGACCAAGTTCCCTACCTCAAACTGTCTCTCCACCCGACCTCTGTCAGCATACAGCTTCTGCCGGTTTTGTGTTGTAGCCATATTATCCTTGAGAGCTCGGAGAATGTCCTAACTCTCTTGGATCCAAATCTTGGCTCTTGGAGCCTTGCTAGCACTGAACATCACATCAGAAAAAGACAAAGAATGATATCCATACAAAGCATAGAATGGTGACATACTAATGGACATGTGATGTGTAGTGTTGTAGCAGTACTCCCCCAAATGCAACCACTTCAGCCATGCTCGTTGCTGCCCACTGACATAGTTATGCAAGTAGCCCTCCAGCCACTTGTTAACTATCTCCGTCTGTCCATCTGTCTGTGGGTGATAACTGGTACTCGGTGTCAACTCCGTCCCCACCAACTAGAAAAGCTCCTGCCAAAATCTGCCCATGAAGCGGCTGTCCCTGTCACTGATGATGGTCTTAGGAAGACCATGTAGCCTGAAAACCTCTCTGAAGAACAACTCGGCCATCTGTGCTGTTGTGTAATGCGCGGATATGGCGAAAAAATGCGCATACTTTGTTAGTCGATCAACGACGACAAAGATACAATCCTTGCCCTGCACCATGGGTAACCCTGTGATGAAATCCATTGAAATACTCTCCCATTTCCCCTTCGGAATGGGAAGAGACTGCAATAATCCTACAGGATGGCTCATCTCCCCTTTGTTCCTCTGGAAAACATCGCACTCCTTGATGTGCTGGAGTATGTCCTCCTTGAGGCCCTTCCATGAGAACCTCTCTCTAATGGCCCTGTAGGTTTTGAAACTTTCAAGGCCACAAGGTGAACCTTCATATGCTCATGGCCTTTTTTTGGAGTCGGGATCCTCACCAAGAAGATCCGGTCTCGTAGTAGATGATCTTCATCGACCACTCCCCGTACCGTCATCCACCACCGTCCATCCTAACCTCACATGCAACTTGCCCTGGAGTACCTCCTCACTAAAAGTCGAGTTCTCCATCAGATTCAAGTTTCCTTACAAGAGACAACGTGGTCGGTTCAAAGGGCATCTACTACCACGTTGTTCTTACCCTTGACATACTCAATGTCAAAGTCATATGCCTGGATCTTACTGATCCACTTCTGCTGCCTCTCCTGTAGCTGCTTCTGCTCTAAAAAGAACCTGAGGCTGTTGTGATCAGTCCTCACCCTGAACCTGTTACCCACTAAATACTGCCAGAATTTGGCCTATGCATGCATAATGGCCAACATCTCCTTGTCGTATATAGAATACAACCTCTCGTGTGGAAGGAGCTTCTGGCTCTCAAAGGCTATAGGGTGTCCTCCGTGCATCAATACTGCGTCGATCCCCTCTCCCAACGCATCACGCTCCAAAACAAATGGTTGTGTAAAATCCGGCAATGCAAGCACTGGGCAGCTGCTCATCACCTCCTTGAGCCTGTCAAAGGCTCGCTGCGCTGTATCCGACCAACTGAATGCCCCCTTCTTTGTCAAATCTGTAAGGGGTGCAGCAAGCTGTGAGAAACCCCTGATGAACTTCCTGTAATAAGTACAAATACCAATGAATCCCCGAAGTTCCGTCACGTTCCTCGGCTCCGGCCAATCTCTGATGACCCTGATCTTCTCCTCGTGGACTCTCACTCCGTCCACCCCTATGATATGTCCCAAGTACAACATCTCCGACAACCAAACTCACACTTGGAGAGCTTGGCATAGAACTGCTGCTCTTCCAAAATGTGCAACACTGCCTCAATATGTTGGAGATGCTCCTCCCAAGTCCTGCTGTAAATGAGGATATCATCAAAGAACACCAACACAAACTTCCTCAAGTGACTGCGGAAGATGTGATTCATGCAAGACCTGAATGTCGCTGGTGCGTTGGTTAGCCCGAAGGGCATCACCAAAAACTCAAAGTGTCCATAGTGACACCTGAAGGCGGTCTTGGGAATGTCCTGTTCTCTCATGCGAATCTAATGGTACCCCGATCTCAAATCAATCTTTGAGAAGAACCGGGCTCCTCTCAACTCATCCATCAACTCATCGATCCTGGGTATAGGGTACTTGTTCTTCAGGGTCTTTTTGTTCAGGGCCCTATAGTCAATACACATCCTCAAAGTGTCGTCCTTCTTCTTCACCAACACCACGGAAGAAGCAAAAGGATTCGTGCTAGGCCGGATGTGCCCAAGAGCCAGCAACTCCTGGATGGCCCGCTCAATCTCATCCCGATAGGCTTTGGGGTGCCTATAGGGTTTGGTAATCACTGCCTGAATACCCTGCTCCAACTCAATAGTGTGCTCAAACCCCCGATCCGGTGGTCGGCTTGGTGGTATATCCCCGAACACTGTGTCATACCTGGCAAGGATGGCCTGTATATCAGGATGAACGGCCTGACTGGTAGTCCCTACCTCTGATGCCCGCAACTCAACCGCCCACTCTATGTCTCCCTTCTGGAAATCTGCCTCCATCCGGTGAGCCGAAACAGTCTAAGGTGGGTAAGTGTGCATTCCGCAGATCTTCTCATGCTTCCTGGTCTTCTTATCATCCCACTCCATCTCCAAGGCCTCCCAATCTGTGGTGACCTTTCCCAGAGTAATTAACCACTGAACACCCAATACCACATTGGTATCCGGTATGTTGACCACAAAAAAAAGTGGTTGGTCATGGTGTAGGTACCCATCATCACTGCCAACTCTGGAACATACTGGGCACACTACATCGTTTGAGCTCCAGGGACTAAAACTGAAAATCCATCGAAGCTCTCGGTCGGTATACCTCTCCGCTCAACCATCTGTGCATCAATGAAGTTGTGGGTTGCCCCACTATCAACCAAAACTGATACTCCCTGACCACGTACTATCCCCTGTACGCGCAGCGTCAAATACATAGGAACTCCTCGCAATGCTGCAAGGGTCCCCCCTGTGGGTGAAAAAGCTGCACCTCCTGCTTCGGGAGGTGGTGGCGGCGACTGATCATGGGCTGTCTGACTGTCTCCTGCCTCCACGTCATCCTCCTCATCCTCTTCCCCGCTACTCTCGGAGAAGACCTCAATGAAGTGTGCTTTGCCAGCAGCACATCTATGTCCCAGTGCCCACGGCTCCTGACAGGTAAAGCACAACCGCTTCTTCTTCAGCTCCCTCCTAGCATCATCATCCGTCTGTGCCCGTCCTGGATTCCCCTTTGGAGGCGGAGTCCTCACATCCTTCCCCTTGGGCTGGAAGCCCTGTCTCTGGGGGTAAGGTGTCCGAGTCCTGGGCAATGCATCCTGTAAATCCCGGGTCCTGCTAATAACATCCTGGAGTGTGGTTGGTCTAGTAGACCTGACTAGACCCCGAAGTGGCTCTGCTAACCCCTCCACAAACATATAGATCGTCCGTGCCGCGGATAGATCTGGCACCATCACTGAAACCCTCAGGAAGTCTGCAATGTATGTCTCTGGGCTCCCAGTCTGTTTGAGCCTCGTCAGCTCAACAAAGTGTTGTTCCGGATCCCTTCGGTCAAATCTCTCTATCAACCTCTTGGTAAACTCGGCATATGTCGTCACTGTAGAATGTTCGAGTGTAACCATCCCATGGAACCACCAGTCCTGGGCCTCACCATCCAAATGTAATGTCGCCACCTTGATGGCCTATGCCTCCGACATCTGGTTAAGCTGGAAATAGATGTCCAGCTTCTCCCCCAAGACTTCGCCGAACTGTTTAATGAACCATCAAATGTAGGCAAGTGGAATCTGCTGGCTGTGCGGTGGGTATCTCTGTCATGATAATGTCGGTGCCCTCTATGATGGTCGCGGGGTTTACTGTCCCGCTGAAGCTGAACAAAATCTATAAATGAGAGAGCATCCCTAAACTCCTACCCATAGGCTTGATACTCTGCAAAATAATCACCCATATGCCCGGGCTTTGCCTCCTGCTGGGCTCCTGCCCCCGTGTCTACTCCCAAGAAAGTGGGCATGGTAGAGCGTGTAGGTGCATGTGAAGCCATCTGCTAAGTAGTATCACGCTGCGTAGCACCATGCTCCGAAAAATGGTGAGATGTACCCGATCCCTCACCTACCTAGAAAACCCGTGGGGTCTCACGCTATCTAACCTCCACAGCAGTGAATCTCTGACCCATCACCTCAATCTGTCTCGCTAGATCCTGCACTGATTTGAGGAGTGCCTCCCAAACTGTTTTGCCTCACTATCATCTGCCATTGGATCTCTCTGCTCTGAATCTAACATAGGCTCCTCCTGCTCTGTGTCTGTCACAGGCTCCTCTTGTTTTGTGTCCACCACCCGAACACAGTCTCCCTCTCCGTAGGTGTTCTCCAACCTACGCTCACGATCTCTATACTTTCTGCCTCTGTAACAAATGTATGGCCTCTTCCCCGGTGTCATAGACAACTAGCTCCACAGGCTGAGCCAGAATTATGCTCTGATACCACTATAATATCCGTTTCTGGGGAATATCTCTAAAACACAACAAACTCTAACCAGAGATGGACTGGGAGGGCGTTTACCAGATATTTCACCTCTGAGAAGAGGGTGAGATCTGGAGGCTACTTGGCCCTTTCCAGACTTTGTCTAAGAGTATGAGGAAAAACACACCAAGTGGTATAGAACTAGAATGCCCGACGATATAAAAATAACAGTAATGCAGACATACAATAGCATAGATAACATGTATAAAAAATGCTCCAGAAATAGAGAGAGAATGCTAAGCCATTTTATTATACTGAGAAATATAATGAAGTACAATAGGTGATCAAAGTGATGGCACCTAGACTTGCTCAAGGCAAGTGAAGAAATACTCTTAGAATAACTAGGAAATGGCTGCTCTCTGAACTGCGTCCCAGCTGCTGGAAAACTGCCGTGTAGTTGCTACTACTGAAATAAACTGAGGACTAGGGGTTGTTCCCCTTGCCGGAATGAGCTGAAAATCTGGAATCCACCTCTACTCATCAACCACAGCAAAACCCAGAAATCATATCAGAAATGGCTGACCCCCGAAAATCACCCCCTTGGGGAATTACGCTACCCTCCAAGGCTCTACGCAGAGGCTGAATAGGAACAATTGAAATACGACCTCAAACTCCTCCAAAATCCTCCCAAAGGCAAAGGCTGATCCTCTGCTCAATCTCCAGGCTCAAAACCCCTGCAAGAAACCCAATCCGGAGCTCCTCCTGAATAGACTATGTCCTCCCTCTCAATGACTGCGCAGTCTCTAAATGCACAGCTCCTCAACAAACCCAAACACCAATCCTCCCACAAAATTTTGAAGAAACTACCTTGCCCGAGCAGGCACTCGAAGTCCCCTGGGGCTAAGGGCGAGATCTCCGATCGGAGACACTCAACGCACTAAACAGTGCTGCAGGCAGGCTAAACAACCAGCGTGCTCAAGAAGTCAAAATGACTAGCTCAATATCATCAACAACGAATCATCAAAATGGGGAGGCTCTCCCCTCTATATAGCGTGAGCCCCTCTCAACCCTAATGCTCACCTCCTCCAACATTGCCACGTGCTCCCTCTTGGCCTGCACAGTCCCTCCACGTGTCTACGTGGGCCCCCTCTCTGCGTGGTCTCTTGACCCCCTTGGCTCACTTAAGTTACAACATTGTGCTAATAGGGAGTGAACTTTTATTTCTAAAGTGAGTTATGTCTTCGTTACTCACCTTTTTATTTATGAATAAACTATAGACGGCAAAATTGAGCAAAATCGAATATTCCAATTAGCCATAGCTAATTAGGAATATTACACATAGCTCCCTAGAGGGTCGGGTCAAATTAAAAGCTGCTTCAGCCTGCGTAAAATTGTCGTGGATACAAGAAATGATAGAGTGAGCCAGGCAATGGCAATTAGGTCGCAAGCCTCTTTGTGAACGATGAATATTGTAATCGCCATTAGAATCTACACTGTGAATCTGCACCGTGAATTGGCATCGTAAATGGTTTTTGGCACCATCAAAATTTGTGACGGACATTCAGTTCCAGCCGTAACAATTAGCAACGAAAGCTCCAAGAGCGAGACGTGCCCACTGTGGAAATCGAATTCTCCAATTGTTTAAATTATGAAACAACCAATTTGCATGAAGTCGAAAGATTAATTTACAAACTGTGCAAAGGGGGAGTCTGACCATTGTTAGATTGTTGGAATAATAAACCTCGGGTCGATTAGTGCTAAGTCGAGCACTCAATAACGATCAATATAAGATGCGAGCTATGTCAGGTTGAATTTCACGTTGTCATAGCGGTTGCAGATGAGTTTAGTGCTCACCTATCGAAGCTTGCAGAGGATCTATGCTCAATTTCAGCAGGGAAACCACTTGATTTCATCACCGTTTGAGCATGAAGTCAAACCAAAAGGTCGCATTGTCCCTGAGACAGAGGGAGCAATGTAGTAGGGAGCCTACACATAAATAAATCAATGGCAAATAACGTGGTCCAGTGCATACGAATGATTTGAATATCAATGACCTATGCACAGAATTTGATCAGTGTGAGTTGGAATCGATTGAATTGTCGCAAGGGAGTTCAGTGTTTTCAGAAAAAAAGAAAGTCAAAAGTTTGCAAGGAAGATATGGTGTTTGCAGTCTATGCAGTTGCAAATTGTTCAGACACAAGAAGACGAACCCCACTTCATGTTGCTGCAACATCTGGATTTTCTCAGACTGTTCAATGTCTTTTAGCACTCGTTGTTGAGGCCAAGGGAATGAAAGATTCAGGAGGAGCTATTGCATTATTTGTAGCCGTTGAATATGGTTATGAAAATATATGTGAATTGCTACTCTAAGTTGGCACAGATGTCCTCACCTCAGGGAGCAGCTCAAAAAGTTATCATTGAAGAGGCTTGGATTTCAAGCTCAGTTGAAGGCTCATAATTGGACAAGAACAATGGTAGTATTGTGGTTCAAGAATAGTGTTGTGAGGCTCAAAAGTGCTTGGACCCGTGGTGATACCGAACTTCTTCAGACCTGAGGAAAGGTTAGCAAAGAAGGTATTGTTATGTGTTTTGTTGTGGATGATTGCAAGAAGGTTGATGAAGGTCTGTCCTTGACTGCTGGATAGGACATAGTGTATTTTGAAGCTTATATGTAGTCACCTTGATGAACAAAAGGGGACTGTGAGTTGGTAAGATTTTGGGACTATATGTAGTGATTTTGAAGATGCAAACATTACTGTGAGAGAGCTGATATTTGAGCATAAATACAATAACCTTGAAGCAACATATTCACTGTGAGAAGGCAGATTGATTAGTATTGATTGAGCAAGTACGTTTGATGACGCAAATCTCTTGTGAGCAGCTGGGTGGGCAGAGGAGATTGGAGTAGCAATATTCTCTGTGAGATGTGGCAAAGGACCTACTTGGTACATCAAGGACAAGAGACCAAAGGGATGTAAGTGAAGTACATCTTCAACAAGTAAGTCATTGTATTTGTTCTTGTTGTGTAGAAAGATATGACAGAAGAACAATGTCCATATACTCTATGGGAAGATATGGACAACGACATATGGCAGAATCTATATATTTTTGATCTGTGGTATCTCTAGTGGCATATGGAAAATATATATATGACCATGTAGTAATGCATGGCAACGATGTATATGATAATATCATGGCAACACTATAATCAATGATATGACAATATATGATACCTATCAAGATGTATGATAGATATATGGCAGTATATGGCTATGATTATTGAATGGCCTTGACAGTGGGTGAGTAAGATTCAGGCCCACGATTACAAAGCCCTTTTCCGAGTTGGTGTCTGGGATGCCCAAATTCAAATCATGAGGGCACTTGTCAGGGTTGTGCCAAAGGAAAGCATAGGGGACCTTTTCTTCATTCCTCAAGAGTCACAAAGAAATCTGGTACACTCTAACTTATCTGATATGCTACCTATGAAATCCTTGGGAGGATGTTCTTATAGATGTCTTCTCTCACAAGAGGATGTGGCATTATGAGGGAGACCAGAACCGTGTATGCTCCTGAGCAAATTACGTTGCTGGAAGAAAGAAGAGAAGACCCTCATGGCTCAGGGGTACTCTCGAGGATGCCAAGAGACATATGGCCCCAAAGGGGGACATTCCGTGAAAGCAAGAAGCCGAATAGATACCAAGGGTATCTAGCAGCCATGAGTACAATATGAGCCTGGATCATTTGAAGAAGACGTAAAGCATCAAGTCTGGAAGGATGCTATACACGAAGAGCAGGAGTCCATTATGAAGAATGATGTTTGGGATGTGGTTCCGAGACCGGAGAACAAATCTGTTGTCACCTCAAAATGGTTGTATAAGATCAAGCATGGATCTGGTAGTTGTGTTGGAAAGTACAAGGAATGATTTGTTGCCCGAGGCTTCTCTCAAAAGGAAGGCGTAGACTATGATGATATACTTGCACCTGTGGTCCGATATACCACCATCCGATCTATTATTGCCCTTGCTGCTATGCAAGGATGGAGTCTACATCAGATGGATGTGAAGACTGTTTTTTCTGCGTGGTTCGATATAGGAAGAGGTGCATGAGGAGAAACCTTTGGGGTTCGAAGTCCAGGATAGAGACTCTCATGCATGCAGGTTGAAGAAAGCCCTCTATGGGTTGAAGCAAGCCCCCAGGGATTGTTACGAGAGGATAGATAGCTACTTGAAGACGCTCGGCCTCACTCGAAGCAATGTTGATCCGAACCTTTACTTCAAGGTTGATAGAGAAAAGCCTCTCATTCTGGTTCTCTATGCGGACGATCTCTTCCTGACAGGTGCTGACTCTCTCATTCATCAGTGTAAGAGGGAGATCGCTTCTGAGTTTGAGATGAAGGACCTAGGACTGATGCATTAATTCCTAGACCTGGAGGTCTGGCAGAGACCTGGGGAGATTTTCCTCTCTCAGGGAAAATATATTGTGAAGTTGTTGGAAAGATTTGGAATGGTGGACTGTAAGTCCGTGTCGACACCGATGGAGCTCAACTTTAAGAAGTTGAGTGGAAGCACTGTTGGGCCCGTGCTAGCAAATCCTACTGAGTATCGTCAACTCGTAGGGGCCTTGATGTTCTTAGGGAACATCCGTCCGGACATATGTTGTGCAGTGAACACTTTGAGTCAACACATGGTTGATCCTCATAACATTCACTGGGTTGGTGCCAAGAAACTTTTGAGATATCTATGGGGCACGATAGACCATGGGCTGAGATACACTGACGGGAGTTTGGGACTCCGTGTATATGTTGATGCCGATTGGGCTGGCAGTGTGGTGGATCGCAAGAGCACATCTAGATGCTGCTTCACCCTTGGATCTGCTTCGAGCAGGAACCAAAAGTCGGTAGCTTTGAGCACTGCTGAGGCCGAATACATTGCAGCGTGTATGGCATGTTGTGAAGCCACTTGGTTGCGAAAGCTCTTCAGTGAGTTGTTCGAGCATGTTCTAGATGCCATCGTTATCCTTTGTGATAACTAGAGGGGGATTCGTTTTTCAGAGAATCCCGTGTTCCACGATGGATCCAAGCATGTTGATGTCTAGTACCATTTTATTTGGGATATGGTACAGCGAGGTGCTGTAAGGCTCGATCATATAGGAACTGATGAGCAAGTCGCGAATATTCTCACAAAGCCCTTGGGGAAGGTCATGTTCCTAACCTTCCGTGAGAATCTTGGAATCATGGAACGACCCTATTTGTAGGGATCTGTTGGACGATGAGCTCTGGGAGCTCCAGGGGGGCTTTGGGGATAGCTTCTTGGAGCTATAAGCAACCACAAGGCTAGGTTTGTCGAACATTGTTGGTGTGCTTCCGCCCCACCTTGATGATATTGAGTTGGTTTACCTCTCTCTGATCTGTGCCCCATATGCATCCTACCCATGGAGTTTTGACAATAAAGCATCATTTGGCCAATGTACCGGAAATGCACAGAGACCATGTTATCTGGCCATGATTTAGATCAACATTGTCGTACTTTCTATGTCTAGGATGGCATTTGTCCAACTACTTGATCCGGACTGAAAGTTCTGGAAGGAGGTTTTGACCCCCAACCGATTTCTCTGGTCATTTAAATTAATCTCAGTTAGTATATGACTCTTCTTGAGTCCAAGTGAGTAGTGAGGTTTGACCTCCAACTAACTTTCGGTCAATTAAACAATTTATTGGTATGACCTCGGAGAGTCTCATAGAGGTTTTGCATCTTCCAGGTGAACTTGTTAGCTTTCTAGAGTGACGTCTTTGTGACCTTACTTTTGTTTTAGCAAAAGAAACCAACAAGGTTACATTTGGATCAGATACATGCTCTGATGGTGAATCATGGATGGAGTTCTCCTCAGTTGAGAGGTAGTTGAGAGGGGAGTGTTAATTTTGGGCAACTAGGTCCAAACTCCATGTTGTGATGCCCAGATGACGATGCCAATATTTTTATTGGATTCCTCTTTCGGAGAGGTGCAAGATTGATCTAAAGATCATCTTGATCAGATGAGCAGAACATGTATTTTGAATTTATTCCACGTGTGCAAGGTCAGCCTGATTTATCTCACATGCATAAGAGATGTGTCACACACCCTCATAGATGCCTATATATTGGAGAGACTTGGAGTTCATTTCACACACACATTTTTGTGGAGGAATTCTCTTCTTCCTTGGATGGTGTTGGAGCAACGTTCTTGATTCTACGTCTAGGGTTTCTTGGTGCAACATCTTGGTGGAGCGTTCTTGATGAGACGTCTTGGGATTGTGTGACACATTGGGTTGGATGACCTTATGGAGACTTTGCTAATTGAAGCATCCTGCTGACCGTCGTAATGCCACCATTCTTTATCTCTGTTTTGTCTTGTCTTCCATCAATCTATTGGTATGTTCTCTCTGCATCTTACTTTCATTGAGCCCTAGAAGTTTAAAGTATATTTGCATTTAGCATAGACCATATTCAGAATTTTACAGATGCAAGTCTAATTTAGTATGCAAAGTGAAATGACTAAATGATATGAAAGTGAGCTTGCAAGTGCTATGTAAAAGATGGAGATGCTTCAATTAAATATGCTTCATAGTTAGAACAATAACTCAAGTTGCCGTAAATTGAAAGTGCTATGCTTCTTTACTTGTAGTATATTGTGAAACTTAACCAAATGAGAAATAGATCACGAAACACAAGTAAGTGATGGCAAATGAGATTTCAAATTAGGAAATTTAAAGGACTATGCGATCTAAGCAATTAATGAAATGAAAATATGAGTTATTCACATGCAACTAGATTAGATTAGAAAACGAAATGATGAATGCAAGTAAATTAGTTGAGCAAACTAAAAACTAGACAAAAGAAAGTTAACCACTCAAGAAGATTTCCTCCCTCTAAATGAGTAGGTGAGATACCATGGGAAAACTTCCCAAGCTCCCTCAAGAAAAGTCCGCTCTTTATTATTGAAAGTGAGGCCCTCTTATAGAAATGAAGGGCTTGGGCAGAGCTTACAATATGCGTTTTAAACTTACTCTTTCCCAAAGTTACAAGTGCAAGATTTTAAAGATTTACTTGTGAGATGTTACAAGGGAAAGGCTTAAAGCCTTGAGGTGAATGGTGGTTACAATTCCTCAAAAAAATGAGGCTTTATAAGAAGAGGTGAAGTGATAAGGCAGAACTTGGACTTGAGGTTCCAAATGGAAAAGTGTTCCTTAGCCTATGCTTTAGCTCCTTTTCTTCAAACTTAAATTGCCTCCAATAACACCTATATGCAAGCAAGCAAAAGAGTTAGCATGCAAAAAAAATAGTGCTGAAATATGTGAGAGGACTTATTCCAACCGAAGAAGTCTTCACACTCCAATAGACTTGGCAACCTGTCCTGAACACACAAACCTCTACAAACCAATTGTTAGTGCAAAAGAAACTTGGCATATAGAGGCCATGTTGAGCTTGTCATTCAACCGAAAATAACAAGCTACAAAAAGAGCACAGAATATACCAAGTCCAAAGGAGATTTGAGATAGTTGCAAATCTCCCCTGGCTAAACAATAGTGCTTTCAGGCAAATGCAAAAAAAAAACAACTAGATTGCAATGTGAAATAAATGAATAACAACATCAAATGAAACAAGTATACCTCATCAACCAAAGAATGCACCACAAGAGAAGCTAGTAACTCCAAATACTTTCCTTATTCAGCTCAATAACAATTTTGGCATAGTAACAATAAGCACAAGCTTTCAAACCATGATTACAATGAAAGCCCAAGGCTCAATTTATACAAAAACTGGAAAAGATCTCAATGAGGAACCTCATGACAAATGGGTTCCTCATGACAAGTGGAGAGGTGAAGATAATCCCAATGAAAAAACGAATTTGTACAAGTAGCATAAGAACTGTCCAAGTGGAACCAACTGCTGTAGGTGACTATTGTAGAATGTTGTGTGTTACTTGTTCCACTGGCAGTGTATTATCTTCTAGCAGACCAGCGTATAGGATAGGGCAGCCAAGTGTGAAATGTGAGTGGGTGAGACGTAGCACATCCCCCAATCATCTCCAACAAAAGAAACGAGGCAATGACACCTCTCAAAACCATGTTGCGTATTACTACCCAACAAACCTGTGTATTAATGAACTAGTAATGCGTAGAGATGAATTGGATTTGCTGTTGAACCATGCGTATCTTCTTAGTAGCGGATGTAGGAGAACGTGGGGAAAATTCCTCCATTAAATAATGTGAATCATCATGCAAATCTGCCAACCAAAGATCAACCATAAATAACTATGCGTATTGCTGAAATGAACTGCTGTGTTGGAGTTTCCTTTGTTGCGTAGAACCTGAGTGGGCTAGCGTACAAGTGTAATATTGGTGGAAAAATATAAAGACAATACTCCATAATAGTCTCAGCAAATATTTCCCATATATTGGTGGAAAAATATAAATACAATACTCCATAATAGTCTCAGTAAATATTTCCCATATCTTTCCATAGTCTCTCTAAGTAAATGCATTGATTTCCTTGTTGCGTGGAAGCTCCTCTTGCTGGGCTGCATTAATATTTTAATTTGACATGTGCATTTTATCCTTTGTGAACCATGCGTTGAAATAAGATGGAGAGAATGAGGTGGAGTCCATTCCCCACTCATTTCTCTATATTTTAAACTTTGGAAAACATCTTATTCCAAATTAAATTAAAATTTCATCTTCAGAAAATTTGTGGGCCTCTAAATCTTCAATGTATTTCCTCCTTGCTTATTTGGTACTTTGACTTTGAACTTGAGTTGTGGTCTATGTGGTGGGCCCCACATTGCTGCTACATCACCCTTTACTCCGCCCCTTAATTCTCACGTCAAAATTTGACTTATTTTGACTTTGGAAAAATTTCTAAAATTTTCTAATTTTTCATTTTTTTGAATTTTTTCCTCATTTTTGCCGCTGACATTAGAAAAATCAGCTTTTGAGTGATCATAAGTCGTTTTTTTACCCTCAAAGTGGGTCCTAGGATAATGCTGGGCCTCTAAGGATGATTTTCGAGTAGTCACACACCATGGACATTTTTGAAGACCACTTATTTACATCATTACATAGAAATTAATTAAAAATTCCGGTTTTGGGAAAAATTTTAATTATTAAAAAATCCTACTTAGACCTAGTCAAATTCTGCGAAATTTTAGAGATGACCCAGCATGGTAATATACATTGACTCTAGACACTAAGATGCATTAGGGGCTCAACCTTCAAGTCGTCACCCCAGCTTTGGGGTAATGTAATGAGTGAAAAAACCTAGAAAAATATTTGCCACTAAAAAGAAGGAATAATTAACCAAGTAAAAAAAACACTCCAAGGTGTACCCACTTGATGATCGAGTCCTAACATCTCAGGCCTGTAACATGGCTTTATTCATCATGCTAGTGACATTTATACAATATCCCCATAGGGCTGCGGAATTTGAGGACTAAAGAAGAAAATGATAAGAAAAAGTAGAGTTTAAAAACTCTGTTGAACTGATAATATGTGATGATATATGATGGTACAAATGTCTTCTGATTCATCCTTGGACATGGAGTCTTCTCATTATCATCAGGTGCCACTCCAGTGGTCAACAGTACCTACAACAGTCAACGCAGGCCAAAAAGAGACAATACGCAACTGTCATTTAATGGAGGATTTATCATAACAATCAAGCAAATATTTTGAGGGAGTTTTCTCTCATTTACTTCAGTCGTGTATGCACTTGGCAAGTAGCTCTCACACTAATCTACAATTAAGGAATACGCTCATGAAGAAAAATGTGTACGTTGGCCTGAACAGGGAACAATGCACTGTTAAGTGAAGATACTTACCAACAGTTCATTGACACCTACAACAATTTGATTCTACACTTGGCCAACTATTACAAACACTTGGAGAGTTTGATGTCATTGGGATTGACAATTATTTGCCACTTGATGATGCATTTTTTATTGGGATTTCCTCCCAAATTTGTAGAAAGAGAACCATTTGGCTCTCATTGAAACAATCTTTTGTACTAGTTGTTGTGCTTGGGGAAGCTCTGCTCCTGTGCAGACTTGTTCTTCATATAATAAATAAGTCTTTGGGGTTCATTCATGGGTGTTTCTCCCTTGGAATTTGGCTTGGCTCAATGATGGTATATTTCTCTACTTGTGTTTAATTTGATTTCATTCTCTCATATGCTTTCATAAGAATTGTGAATGTACAACTACCTTATATTTGTAATTGGTTATTTGATATGCTCTAGGCTAGACAACTCTATCTATTTTCAAATAAATTCTAGAGTTTTGTTGTCATTGTTTATTAATATAATCCATATGAGCTAATGTGTATTTGAAGTTTTGTATAGGCCATATTTGGATCAACTAGCAAGTGTGAGGGGAAGTCTTCAAGAGACCAACCCACTCTTGGCATTACTCACAAGGAGCTCCTATATTTTTTTGAATCTTAATTACTTATCCTTTGAAAGTGTTAGTTTTGCAGGGTTAATTTTCACATAGTTTGTGCTTAAGCCAATTATTTCAATCAATTTTACATCTTATATTATTGTGCTTTCATCTATTTATGTAGCTAATCAAGAGTTCCTTATAAGCTAGACAAGTGATGGGGTGTTTTCCCATCACTTGATTTAGTTTTCTGTATATAATATTGTAACATTATTACTCATTTTGCATGCTCTTTTTCACACTAACCTTGGTTTTAGTTTTGCAGCCCTAACATGTTGGTTGTAGGATCTCTCAAGTTTTAAAATTCCATTTTGAAGGAGGTCGTGGGCATTATAAGGGCTTGCTAAAGAAGACTAGGTCGTGTATCACTTTGGGAGATTGTATTTCCTGATTGTAGCACCATCTTCATCTCTCTTGAGGCTCCATACTTGAAGGAATTCCCTTGTGGTTTCAAAACTTCATTTTGTAACACATAATAATAAAATTTCTGATTTTTGATTTGGGAGCATGGGTTCCACCCATTGGCATCCCTATATCTCCACTTTGGAAGATGAATGGTGGTTGGATTGACTTGTTGAATCTAGCATCTCATTTCACTCTCATGCATGATTTGTTTTCTAATATAGCACTCATATCCATTTTTTGTTTTGGCATAAATTTGACATTGGTTTATGTTTGCTATTTCAATTTCTTGAATACTTGTATTGGGGAATATATTACAGCACTTGCAAATTTTCTTTTGGTGCAAGCAAGTATTTCACATTTACATGGCAAACTTAAACTAGTTTAATTCATTCATCCACTTTGGTTTCACAATTCTCTTGAAGAACATTGCTTTATCATTGTCAATTAAATTTATGTGACATTTTGGTTATTATTGAACATTCCTGTGTCATTGAAGCAATTCGACGTTGATTTTAATTCTTGAAAATAAATCAACTTGGAATTTGTGGAGCTACATTGGGTTAATTGTTTCACTTTCACTTCCATTTGAAGATATTGGAATTGTTTACGTAAGCATTGTCTATTATACTCAAGCATCAATACTGCCTTTTTGGAAGCAACAACATTCCCTAAAGAAGACATTTTTAGTACTAATTTGCATCTTTAAAATTAAACTCCAACTTAAGTTGGTTGTATAGACATTAGGGACCCTACACCCCTATTGACTCCTCACTGTGAGATCTAGATTTCGGGCGAGGATTAGGTCTGAGGACAGGAGTTAAATTGAAACTTGCTTTAGAATGTTATTAATAAAATAAACCAAGAGTACCTTCACATCACAACCTTACTTCACTTGCAATACATTCTTATGCATAAGTTATCTTGAGTTTATTTAATCTTATTGGAAAGCATCATCCTTCTTTAAAGTAGCATTATCTTTGTTTTTGCAAGTATTGTGGAACTTTTCATTTGCAATATTTACTTGCAATTTTTCTATCTCGTGTACTTGTTACTTTGGTGGTTATTTAGATCATGACTATATAATTTCATTACCCTTTGTTAGTTGAGCACTCTCTTATAAGTACTTTTTCATTTATTGCAAGTGATGTTTATATCTTTATCTTGGTCTAACATTTGGTTTGCAGGATTATCATCATTGTATCTTGAATTTCATTTTGAGCAGGCACTTGTCATTTACTTTGAAGCACTGGTCTATATTTTGAATACATTATCGAATATTGCTCATATTCTTATATGCTTGTTTACATCTTGGAATTGAGTCATCTTTGATAGGTAATTCCTTATAATATTAGTCTCCTAGAACCTCACATTTTTAACTTAGTTTTCCATTTAGGGACCACCCCCATTAGCTACCCTAGGAGATAGCTTAAATGGAGAGAGTTGGGATTAGTGTGACAACCCCTTCTCTGAGTTCCTTGCCACCAATGTAATATTCCCAGTTAGCAATAGCTAATTGGAAATATTAATTTTGTTCAGATTTGTTCTTTCTAATGTTTAGCCATAAATAAAAGGGTGTTGGAACCCATAACCCAACTTAGGAGAAAATAATCTTCCTAAAGTCACTTGGCCAACATAACACATTCAGTGTAGGGCCCAGGGGGGACCTGTGAAATTTTCAATATCAAAACTATACAGTTGTAGTGATAGATTTATTCTTCCTACTTATTATTTCAATAAGCTATTTACAGAAATCTTCTGGCAAATATCGAAATAAATACTATTGCAACATTCACAAAAATATATGCATAGAAGTAAACAGTAAAGGACATAAGCACAAGAATCAATCACATGTACACAATTATTTTTAGAAAATTGTTCCTGGAAAAACCCAATGCGAAAAAACCAGTGCAGCAAATGAGGGTTTTATTAAATTCTTCAGCAAAAGATTTCTTTACAAGGAAGATACTAGCAGATAAAAGCTGAAACACCTAATATAGAATTCTCGGCTCTTCCCGACAAACCTCTAACACCCTGATCAGCCTCTGTTATCTCCTGTGCTTGTCTGCGTGTTTCTCTGCGTAGTCCCTGGGCTGGACTGCGTAACTTTGCATAGGCTGTGCGTGGCTTCACTGCGCTGCAGCAACGCTGTCCCCTATGACCCACTGTATCCCTCTGTCCTTGAACTCAGTCACTTGCTGATTCCCTCCTCCTTCTGCTTCTGCAAATCGCCCTGCAACTCTCCTACTGAGATCAAATTCTCTTACTTCAGGATTGATCTCCTTCGAGTACTAAGTGTATGCCTGACATGTTTTCCAAATGACCCTCAAGCCTTCTTTTATAACCTTCTCGTTGGGGAATCAACGGCACAGATTAGAATTTTAATCAATGGCTAAGATTAAAACTTGACTTGATCTTTGTTTTCCAGAAGATTCACGCTCTTAATTATTAATACCCTTTAATTATTTCATTTCCCTAAGTTTAGACTTAGAGTCTACATTAAAATAATTATTTATTTTAATAAGTCATGATCCAAGTGGAATTTCCACAAACGGTTTCTGGGTTCTTTGCAACACTGATGTCCAAGCCTCCTTGAAAATTTTGATACTTGGAACACTTTCTGATGCTACAAAAGTCAACACTCCCTCTTAGCGAGGAAGGTGTTCCAACAATATGCTTGCTGCATGCTGCTCCACTTTTGAAGCACCCTCTACGCTACTAAACTCTGGACACTGCCCCTCATTTGCTGCGTTGTTGCCCTTGACACTACCACTGTCACTGTTGCATCTGTACTACAGCTCCCTCTGAACACTGATCCTCTCCACTCCTATTATTGGAATGGATTCTTGATCATCCCCATCTTCTCTTGAAAGCAGACAAACTTAGTCTTCCCCAGAGCTTTTGTGAGAATGTCTACCACATGTTCTCATGTTGGAGTGTACTACAACTGAATAGCTCCACGGTGTACACAGTCCCTGATGAAGGACTCTTTTTTAGATGAGGACTCTTCTTCGCATGAGTCCATGGGGTCATATGAGGATGCTTCTAGGCAGTGTGAGCAGTCATGTGGAGTTGCTGACAGTAGGCTGGATTTGTATTCCAGTGTGCATGGTGAGCAGACAAGGGACTCTATGGGAGATATCCTGGATGATGAGTCACTTGTGATGATTCAGTCGGAGCAGTATATGGTGGAGCATGAGTCAAATGAGGAGGAGGCTATGCACATGATGCATGATAGTCCTTTGGGGGAGAACCAGATGGAGGCTCACATAGAGTCTGTGGTGGATTTACGACTACCCTTAGGGTCAGCCATTGGTGAGGAACAGATGGATGTATGGGCATCTAGCAGGGTGGCAGTAGTTGCAGATATTTATCCTCAGGAGATGTTGGAGGTCGATAGGGTAGTACTGCGGGAGGCTAGCTATAAAATTGTGTAGATGTTCTATGCTTGATGCAGCTTTACTTTTCACTACAGCAATCACATAAACAATCAAGTAAAATGCTGATAGAACTTACCGGTGGATCTATAGAAGACCGACTAGAAATAGAAGAATGTGGTGGTGCGTTACGGCGGTCAACAAGATGCTTCAACCAGCAAAGTCTCCTTGGTTAGCCAATCCAGCATGTGTCACAACAACCCTCAAAACAATGATACGATCAACTCAAAGTCAACCCCAAAAAAGTCAATGCTACCTAGAAAAGTCAACGCAAAATAGCAGCAAGCAGCAACAATAGCAGCAACAGCAGTAGCACCAGTAGCAACAGCAGCAGCAACAACAGCATAATTCTCTTCGTCCTTCTTTCCCACATGTGAACCGAAAACTGCCTCCAAGGAGCTTGAACCAATCAGAAGAGGAGAGATGATGTGTGAGGATGAGATGAGTGAAATGTCCTCCAACATTGACTCTATTTATATGAATCACTGAGGGTGTGTGACACATTTGCTGGGGGTGTAAAACCTTAAGGCCGACCTGCACATATTTTGAAAGTATTAAAAATAAATTCAAAATAAATGTTCTACTCATCGGATCAAGATGATCTTTAGATCAATCTTGCACCTCTCCGAAAGAGGAACCCAATAAAAATATTGGTATTTTCATCTGAGCATCACAACATGGAGTTTGGACCTAGTTGTCCAATTTTAACACTCCCTCTCAACTAGGGAGAACTCCATCCACCTGTGCAATCAAACATCGTGCGTCATCCCACCGTAACTTGCTTTGCTGGCCTCTTTATTTCAAAACAGAAGTGGGTCAGTCACAAATACATCATTCCCCGTTGACAGATTCAGCCTAGAGGTCTGAAACCTCTATAGGACTCACAAAGTGTCTCATACCAACCCGAAGTTGGTTTACCTGACCCGAAGTCAGTTGGAGGTCTGAAACCTCACTAGGACTCAAGAGAGTCATATACTAACCCAAAGTTAGTTCACTGAGCTAAATTCATTTGGAGGTTTGAAACCTCACTTGGACTCAAGAGAGTCATATACTAATCTGAAGTTGCCCACCGACTTGGTGTCATTTAAGGTCCGAACCCCCAGACTTGATCCCAAATCAAGTGGTTGGACCGTGCCATCCTAGATAGAGAGTACAGCAATCTCTGATGCGTCCATCAGTCTTTGCTACTAGTCTCTAGCTTTTCCCACCTCATTGGCCAAATGAGAGGTACTTCCCATGAGTCCGAAACTCAATGGGTAGGATGCATACAGGGCACAGATCATGAGAGGCGAACCACAACTCAATCATCATAATGGTGGGGTAGAAGCACCATAAGGTTTGGCAAGCCTAGCCCCGTGTGTGCTTATAGCTCCGAGGAACTATCCCCAAGGCCCCCCTCAGAGCTCCCAGAGCTCATCATCCAACAGGACCCTCAAAATAGGGTCGTTCCATGATTCCAAGATTCTCACGGAAGGTTAGGAACATGACCTTCCCCAAGGGAATTGTGAGAATATCTGCGACCTGCTCATCAGTTCCTATATGATCGAGCCTTACAACGCATCGCTGTACCATATCCCGGATAAAGTGGTACCAGCCATCAACATGCTTGGATCGTTCGTGGAACACGGGATTCTATGACAAACGAATCCCCCTCAGGTTATCACCAAGGATAACGATGGCATCTAGCACATGCTCGAACAACTCACTTTTCGCAACCAAGTGACTTCACAACAGGCCATACATGTTATAATGTATTCGGCCTCAGCGGTGCTCAAGGCTACCAAATTTAGTTTCCTGCCCGAAGCAGATCTACGTGTGAAGCAGCATCCAAATGTGCTCTTGCGATCCACCACATTGCCAGCCCAATCGACATCAGTATATCCATGGAGTGTCATACTACCGGCAGTGTATCTCAGCCCATGGTCTAACGTGCCCCAGAGATATCTCAAGAGTTTCTTGGTACCAACCCAATGAACTTGATGATCAACCATGTGTTGACTCAAAGTGTTCACTGCACAACATACGTCCGGACGGGTGTTCACTAAGAACATCAGGGCCCCTACGAGTTGACGATACTCAGTAGGATATGCTAACACAAGCCCAACAGCGCTGCCACTCAACTTCTTAAAGTTGAGCTCCATTGGTGTCGACACGGACTTGCAGTCCACCATACCAAATCTTTCCAGAATCTTCACAATGTATTTTCCTTGAGAAAGGAAAATCTCGCCAGGTCTCTCCCAGACGTCCAAGCCTAGGAAATAGTGCATTAGTCCTAGGTCCTTCATCTCGAACTCAGTAGCGAGCTCCCTCTTGAATGAGAGGGTCAGCACCTGTCAGGAAGAGTTCATCCACATACAACACCAAAATGAGAGGCTTCTCCTTGACAACCTTGAAGTAAAGGTTCGGATCAGAATTACTACAAGTGAAGCCCGGCTTCATCAAGTAGCTATCTATCCTCTTGTACCAATCTCTGGGTGCTTGCTTCAGCCCATAGAGGGCTTTCTTCAAACTACAGACATGGGTTTTCCGATCCTGGACTTCGAACCCCAGAGGTTGCTCCACATATACCTCTTCCTTTATCGCACCATGCAGAAATGTGGTCTTCACATCCATCTGATGGAGACTCCATCCTTGCGTAGCAGCAAGGGCTATGATAGATCGAATGGTGGTATATCGGGCGACAGGTGCAAATATGTCATCATAGTCTATGCCTTCCTTTTGAGAGAAGCCACGGGCAACGAACCTTGCCTTGAACTTTTCAGCACTTCCATAAGATCCATGCTTAATCTTGTAGAGCCATTTCGAGGTGACAACTGCTTTGTCCTTCGGTCTTGGAACCACATCTCAGACATCATTCTTCATTATGGACTCATACTCTTCGTGCATAGCATCCTTCCAGACTTGATGCATTACGACTTCCTCAAAAGATCCAGGCTCGAATTGTACAATAGTACTCATGGCTGCTAGATACCCTTGGTATCTACTCAGCTTCTTGCTTTCATGGAATGTCCCCCTTTGGGGCCGTATGTCCCTCAGCATCCTCGAGAGTGTCCATGAGCCATGATGGTCTCTTCCCCAGTGAAGGAGGTGGATCAATCGGGTCCATCGGTCCTTCAACATTGGGCATCATCTCATCCTTTGGTTCTTCTTGATTTCTAGGCCTTGCTTCATGATCTTCCTCAGATCTCGGAAGATTGACTACTTTCCTCAGGGAAGCATCTTCGTTAAAAATAACATCGTGGCTTATTTCCACTTCCCTTTGACTAGGCACATAAACTCTATAGGCCTTCGAAGTTTCGTTGTAGCCCACAAACATTCCTTTCTTCCCAGAAGCATCCAGCTTGATCCTTTTCTCTTTCAACACATGAAAATAAACAGGACATCCAAAAACTCTAAAATGTGAGACGTCAGGTTTCTAATCAGAGAAAACCTCTTCGGGAGTTTTGGAGTCCAGAGCGGAATGTGGGCATCGGTTTTGTATGTACACAGCAGTGTTCGCAGCTTCTCCCCACAGAAACTTCGGTAGACCCTCGTCACATAGCATTGCACGGGAAGCTTCCACAATGGTCCTGTTCTTTCGTTCAGCAACGCCATTCTGCTCAAGAGTATAGTCAGTGGTGGTCTCCCTCTTAATGCCAGATTCTTTGCAAAAGTTCTTGAACTCTTCCGTATCATATTCAGTGCCATTATCGTTCTGTCAGATAACATCTCATGTCATTGCTCCCAGTGGACTTCCTCCAACCTGGTAGAGTGTATCAATTCTAGACCCAAATGTGATAGCTTCCTTGAAGCTCTTCTTCCACATGCGTACCTTTCCATCCATGAATGCCACATTGAAACCTTTGTCTTCCATGGCCAATTTAAACATAAGGTTCTTCTTCAAATTTGGTACATAGAGTACATTCTGCAAGCGGAGGACTTGACCTTGAGACAAGTGGAGGGTCACAGTCCCTGTCCCTTTCATAGGATATGTGGCATTATCTCCAAGGACAATTTTCAAATTAGTGTCCTTCTCAACCATATCAGAGAGTGCTTCTTTGAACCAAGTGATGTGCCTTGAGGCATCACTATCTATCAACCAGACATCCATAGTGTCGGGTGGAGATGCAATGAAGAGGGCAGATACAAGAATGTATTCATTTCTTTTATCAACAACATTTGATTCCTCATACCTCTGGTTATTGTTTTTGTCATCACCATCGTGAGAATCCTTCTTGAAATGACATTCTCTAGCATAGTGACCAGTCCCATGACAAGTGAAACACTTGCCCTTCTTTCCTTGGGCCCCTGCTTTTCCTTTGTCCTTTGGACCACCAAAGTTCTTCTTCCTAGAATGAACAGCGTAGGCAACATTTCCTTCATTTCCATACTCCTTCATTCTAGTCTCTTCTTGAACGCATCTCGATAGTACTTCGTCAAAGTCAGGTATCACATTATTATTTAGAATGGTAGTGTTGAGCACATGCCATTCGGATGGGAGCCCTCCAAGTGCGGTGAGTACCATCTCTTGATCAGCTATTGTCTCCCCAATAGCCAGCAGATTGTTCCTGATCTCGGTCAGCTTCAGAAAGTATGATTGGACAGACTCATCCCTGCCTTTCTTTAGATTCTTCAATTGATTCTTGAAGAATAGTACTTGATTTGCATTATTGGCCTTGAACATGAGGACCAACTTATCATACATCTCTTTGGATGTGCCCAACTCAGTGATGTAAGACACCAAACTCTTATGAATGGATTCCATGGTCATCAGCTTTGCTTTGATCTCTCCCTTCTTGTACTTTGTTTTGGCAGCAGCAGTAGTAGTGGATGGAGGTTCTTGGATTTTACCCTGCACATTGTCCATGACATCTTGGTCTTCCAATTTAAGATCCAATATCATCTTCCAAGCATGGAAGTCATCCTTCCCAGTCAATTTGTCATCCTCCTTGAAGCCATAGTTTGTGGAACCCATTTCCTTCTTCGGTGATTGCTACAAATAGGTCTTGTCTTCACCTCAGCTCCGATACCATGTAAAATTGTGTAGATGTTCTATGCTTGATGCAACTTTACTTTTCATTACAACAATCACATAAACAATCAAGTAAAATGTTGATAGAACATACGAGTGGATCTATAGAAGACAAACCAGAAACAGAAAAATGTGGTGGTGCATTACGGCGGTCAACAGGATGCTTCAACTAGCAAAGTCTCCTTGGTCAGCCAACCCAGCATGTGTCACAACAACCCTCAAAATAGCCACACGATCAACTCAAAGTCAACCCCAGAAAAGTCAATGCTGCCCAGAAAAGTCAACGCAAAATAGCAGCAAGCAGCAGCAACAACACCAGCACTAGCAGCAACAACACCAGCACCAGCAGCAATAGCACCAGCACCAGCAACAACAGCAACAACAACAGCAGCAAAATTCTCTTTGTCCTTCTTTCCCACGTGTGAACCAAAAACTGCCTCCAAGGAGCTTGAACCAATCAGAAGAGGAGAGATGATGTGTGAGGATGAGATGAGTGAAATGTCCTCCAACGTTGACTCTATTTATATCAATCACTGAGGGTGTGTGACACATTTGCTGGGGGGGTAAAACCTTAAGGCCAACTTGCACATATTTTGAAAGTATTCAAAATAAATTCAAAATAAATGTTCTGCTCATCAGATCAAGATGATCTTTAGATCAATCTTGCACCTCTCCAAAAGAGGAACCTAATAAAAATATTGGTGTCTTCATCTGAGCATCATAACATGGAGTTTGGACCTAGTTGTCCAATTTTAACACTAGCAGACAGTAGAAGTATGACACTCCTGATGAGGAGAGGTAGGAGCTGTTGGAGATGGTGGAGCATCCATATTTGGGTCGACCCACTGATGAGGTGCAGATAGATGCACATGCAGTCAGCAGAGTTGCAGTACTTTCAGGGAGCAAAACCCTCCAGGAGTACATCAATGGGCTTGCAGCATATCTTGCCCACTTTGGCCTATTATAGAGAGAGGGACCTTCTTCTGCAGGCAGATCTTGTCGATAGATAGGATTGGGTAGCACGAGTTGAGTATGGATTGGTGACCTCACATCAGACTTGTTCTATATGCATGTGTCATTGCATTTGATTCTTCTTCTGGGATAGATTGGTGGAAGATCATGAGTTGGTATCCTATTGATGGTACGATCTTCTTAGTCAGGAGCATAGCAGAGCAGGGACTCGTAGACATGACATATACTACAGTTTTCGGTTGGCAGTGGGACACATGTCAACAGCTCTTCGGTATTCCATCCCGACTTCGGGAAAGCAGGTTTAGCATTGGATTGAGTCAGGGGTTGGATTGGAGAGAGGTGATGAGTTGGTACGCAGTTGGTGGGGCAACTTATACAGTCAGAGCTACAGCACAACAGGAGCCATGGAGCATTGATGCTTGTTGGTGGTCTTCACTTCATGGTGCAGCAGTTAAAGCCAGAGGCAGTGTGTAATATTCCTAATTAGCGCCGCTAATTGGAATATTTGATTTTTGTATAGTTTTGCCGACTATAGTTAATTAATAAATAAAAGTGAGAAAAGGGGCCAACTCACTTAAATAAAATAAAGTGTTTCCCTAGTAGAGGCAACGTTATAACTTAAGGGGGAGCCTTGGGGGTCCACACCACACATGAGAGGAGGCTCACGTAGCCTCTAGGAGCTTCTGCGCAGTCTTATGAGGAGCACGTGGGAGAGAGAGGGACCACGTAGGGTTTTGAGGAGGGCCAACGTTATAAAAGGAGGGAGAGCCATCTCATTTGGCATTCTTGTTATTGATGATATTGAGCTAGACTTTTGTCTTCTTGAGCACGCTGGCTGTTTAGCTTGTCTGCAGCACTGTTTAGTGCATTGAGTGTCTCCGGTCGGAGATCTCGCCCTTAGCCCCGGGGGACTTCGAGTGCCTGCTTGGGTAAGGTTGTTTCTTCAGTCTTTTGCGGGAGATTTGGTTGTTGTTTGGCAGAGGAGCTGGGCTTCTTTTGGTGACTGCGCAATCCCTAGGAGAGAGGACGCAGTTCCAGTTGGAGGTGTTCTGTTACGGGGATTTTCTGCACGAGTTTCAGTTGGTATTCAGAGGAGAGGGTCAGTATTGCCGGCAGGAGGTTTCTTGAGGAGTTTGTGGCTCCGTTTCAGCTTATATATTTTGGCATCTGTGCTGAGATTTCCTGGGCAGCGTAATTCCTTGAGGAGGGTTTTCTTGGTGATTTTCGGAGGCTGTCCATTTTCGATATGGTTTCTGGGTTCTATCCGGGGTGGTGAGTTCAGGTGGTCTGCAAATTTTCAGCTCATTCCGGCAAGGGGATCAGCCCCTAGTTTCCAGTCCATTCCAGCAGCAGCAGCTTTACGGCAGTTTCTCAGCAGCTGGGACGCAGTTTCTTGTAGCAGCCATTTCCTATTCTTCTGAGAGAGTTCTTCACTTGCCTTGAGCAAGAATAGGTGCTATCATTCTGATTATCCATTGTATTTCATTATATTCTCAGATTAATAAAATGGCTTAGCATTCCCGACATTTTTATGTGTATTTGCTTTATGTTCTATTTCCGGCATTTTCTATATTGTCGTATGCTTGTATTGCTGTCTATTTCCCTTGAGGGATATTACAGTGGTATCAGAGCCGAGGTCTCGAGGTCGAGACTCGCGGAGCGTGGTGGGCTGTAATATCCCTGTTTAGGGCAGCCTCCCTGTGGAGGGTCCGGTGGGCCTTGACACGCTGTCGGGGTCTGCGAGGTTGTTTAGCTGCGGGGCTGTTTAGCTGCCGTCCTCGAGATGCTCCGGTGGGCTGTTGAGCTCAACCTTAACACCCTGGGATGTCGCCCTCACTAACAGTTCGAGCTTTTGGTGTAGTGGTTGGATCAATGTGGTATCAGAGCATAGATCTGGCTCAGCCTGTGGAGCTAGCAGTCTATGAGGTCGAGGGATAGACCCCACATCTGTTACCGGGGTAAGAGATACAGAGACGTTGAGCGTAGGTTGGAGAACACCTACGGAGAGGGGGACTGTGTTCAAGTGGTGGACACAGATCAGGAGCAGCCTGTGACAGAGCAGGAGCAGCCTGTGACAGATACAGAGTAGGAGCAGCCTGTGGTGGATGCAGAGCAGCAGGGCCCTATGGCAGACGAGGAGGATGCGAGGAGATTTAGAGATGCGCTCCTCCAACACATGCAGGATGTGACGAGGCAGATGGAGTCGGTGGGACAGAGACTCACTGCGTTGGAGGTTAGGCAGTGGGAAACCCCAAGGGGTTTTCAGATCGGTGAGGGATCGGGCACGTCCCACCATATGCCGAAGTGTGATGCTATTCCCATCATGGCATCGCATGCACCCACGCGATCCACTATGCCCACATTCCTAGCAGAGGACACAGGGGCAGGAGCACAGCGGGAGCCAGAGCCTGAGCCTAGCCAGATGGTCACCTACATTGCAGAGTACCTGGCACGCGGGCCGGGGATCAGAGATCTTATCTCATTCAGAGATTATGTTCAGCTCCAGCGTGATGGTAGACCCCGTGAGCATCACAGAGGGCACAAGCATCATCATGATGACCACCGCGCAGCTAGCAGATTTCATTTGCCCACGTTTGATGGCTCATCAAACAGTTTGGCAAAGTCTTGGGTAGAGAAGTTGGACATCTATTTCCAGCTTAATCAGATGTCGCAGTCAGAGGCCATTAAGGTGGCAAAATTACATCTGGATGGTGAGGCCCAGGACTGGTGGTTTCATGGGATGACGACACTCAGACATTCTACAGTGGGGACATATGCCAAGTTTACCCAGAGGGTGATAGAGCATTTTGACAGGAGGGATCCGGAGCAGCACTTCGTTGAGCTGACGAAGTTCAAGCAGACTGGGAGCCCAGAGACTTACATTTCAGATTTCTTGAGGGTTTCAGTGATGGTGCCAGATCTATCCGCAGCTCGAATGGTCTACATGTTTGTGGAGGGGTTAGCAGAGCCACTTCGTGGCCTAGTCAGGTCGACTAGACCAGCTACACTTCAGGATGCCATCAGCAGGACCCGAGATTTACAGGATGTCTTACCCAGGACTCGAACACCTTACCCCCAGAGACAGGCTTTCCAGCCTAAGGGGAAGGATACGAGGATTCCGCCTCCCAAGGGGAATCCTGGACGAGTGCAGGTTGATGATGAGGCCAGGAGGGAGCTGAAGAAGAAGCGGTTGTGCTTCACCTGCCAGGAGCCATGGGCACCGGGACATAGATGTGCTGCAGGGAAAGCACATTTCATTGAGGTCTTCTCCGAGAGCAGCGGGGAAGATGATGAGGAGGATGATGTGGAGGCAGGAGATAGTTGTGCAGTGCAGGGTACCTTACCACCTCCACCACCACCAGCAGGTGGTGCGTCATTTGCACCTACTGGGGGAGCTCTAGCAGCATTGCGGGGAGTTCCCAAGTACTTGACGCTGCGCATATGAGGGACAGTGCATGGTCAGCGAGTCTCAGTCTTGGTCGATAGTGGGGCAACCCACAACTTCATTGATGCCCAGATGGTAGAGCGGAGGGGTATATAGACTGAGAGTTTTGATGGATTTTCCGTTTTGGTCCCAGGAGATCAGACAATGGTGTGTGCTCGGTATGTTCCCGAGTTATCAGTGACGATGGGCACCTATACATTGACAGATCATTTCTTTGTGGTCGATATTCCGGACACCAACATGATACTGGGTGTTCAGTGGCTTATTACTCTAGGGAAGGTCACGACGAATTGGAAGGCCCTAGAGATGGAGTGGGATGATCCCAAGACAGGGAGGCATGAGAAGATACGGGGACAGCACACATATCCGCCTCAGACTGTGTCGGCACATCGGATGGAGGCAACCTTCTGTAAGGGAGACATAGAGTGGGCAGTAGAGCTGCGGGTATCAGAGGCAGCGACTACAGGACAGGCAGTGCATCCAGAGGTATAGACTATCCTTGACAGGTATGCCATAGTATTCGGGGATATTCCGCTAGGGCAGCCACCGGATCGGGGGTTTGAGCATACTATTGAGCTTGAGCAGGGTATACAGGCAGTGATCACCACACCCTATAGGCATCCCAAGGCTTATCGGGATGAGATCGAGCGAGCTATTCAGGAGCTGCTGGCCCTTGGGCACATTCGGCCGAGCACAAGTCCTTTTGCTTCTTCTGTGGTGTTGGTGAAGAAGAAGGACAACGCATTGTGGATGTGCATCAATTACAGGGCTCTGAACAAGAAGACCCTGAAAAACAGGTACCCCATTCCCAGGATCGATGAGCTGATGGACGAGTTGAGAGGAGCCCGGTTCTTCTCAAAGATTGATTTGAGATCTGGGTACCATCAGATACGCGTGAGGGAACAGGACATTCCCAAGACTGCCTTCAGGTGTCATTATGGGCACTTCGAGTTTCTGGTTATGCCTTTTGGGCTGACCAATGCACCCGCTACCTTTCAGTCGTGCATGAACCATATCTTCAGGGGTCATCTGAGGAAGTTTGTGCTGGTCTTCTTCGATGTCATACTCATATATAGCAGGACTTGGGAGGAGCATCTCCAACATATTGAGACAGTATTGCGCATTTTGGAGGAGCAGCAGTTCTATGCCAAGCTCTCCAAATGTGAGTTTGGGTTGACGGAGATGCTGTACTTGGGGCATATTATAGGAGTGGACGGGGTGAGAGTCCACGAGGAGAAGATCAGGGCCATCAGAGATTGGCCAGAGCCGAGAAACGTGACTGAGCTTCGGGGATTTATTGGCATTTGCACTTACTACAGGAAGTTCGTCAAGGGTTTCTCACAACTTGTTGCACCCCTCACAGACTTGACGAGGAAGGGGGCATTCAGTTGGTCGGATACAGCACAACGAGCCTTTGATAGGCTCAAGGAGGTGATGAGTAGCTGCCCCGTGCTTGCATTGCCGGATTTCACGCAGCCATTTATCTTGGAGTGCGATGCGTCAGGAGAGGGGATTGGCGCAGTACTGATGCAGGGTGGTCATCCTATAGCTTTTGAGAGCCGGAAACTCCTTCCGCATGAGAGGTTGTATTCCATATACGACAAGGAGATGTTGGCAATTATGCATGCATTGGCCACATACCGACAGTATTTAGTGGGCAGCAGATTCAGGGTGAGATCAGATCACAACAGCCTCAGGTACTTTCTGGAGTAGAAGCAGTTGCAGGAGAGGCAGCAGAAATGGATCAGTAAGATCCAAGCCTATGACTTTGACATTGAGTACGTTAAAGGCAAGAATAACGTGGTAGCAGATGCCCTTTCACGTAGACCGGCCACGTTATCTCTTATGAGCTTGGACGCTGATTGGAGGGCTCAACTATTGGTGGAGTACTCCAAGGACAGGTTTGCATGTGAGGTATTGGATGGGCAGGTAGCAGATGACAAATACAGGGTGGTTGATGAGATTATCTACTACAGGGACAGGATCTTCTTGACTGAGGGGTCTCAGCTTAAGAAGAAGATACTCCATGCATCTCATGATTCTCCATTGACTGGCCATCAGGGGTTTACCAAAACCTACAGGGCCATTAGAGAGAGGTTCTCATGGAAGGGCCTCAAGGAGGACGTACTCCAGCATGTCAGGGAGTGCGATGTTTTTCAGAGAAACAAGGGAGAGATGAGCCATCCCGCAGGGTTGTTGCAGCCTCTTCCCATTCCAGAGGGGAAATGGGAGAGCATATCGATGGAATTCATCACAGGATTGCCCACGGTGCAGGGCAAGGATTGCATCTTTGTCGTCGTTGATCGACTGACGAAGTATGCTCATTTTTTTGCCATATCCGCGCACTACACAGCAGCACAGGTGGCCGAGCTGTTCTTCAGGGAGATTTTCAGGTTGCATGGTCTACATAAGACCATTATCAGTGACAGGGACAGCCGCTTCATGGACGGATTTTGGCAGGAGCTTTTCCGGCTAGTGGGGACAGAGTTGACACCGAGCACTAGTTATCACCCACAAACAGACGGACAGACAGAGATAGTTAACAAGTGGCTGGAGGGCTACTTGCGTAACTATGTCAGTGGGCAGCAGAAGGCATGGCTGAAGTGGCTGCATTTGGGAGAGTATTGCTACAACACGACGCATCACATGTCCATTGGTATGTCGTCGTTCTATGCTTTGTATGGGTATCATCCTTTATCTTTTGTGGACGTGATGTTTGGTGTTAGCAGGGCTCCGAGAGCCAAGATCTGGATCCAAGTGAGTCAGGATATCCTCCGAGCTCTCAAGGATAACATGGCCACAGCACAAAATCAGCAGAAGTTGTATGCTGATAGGGGTCGGGTGGAGAGACAGTTTGAGGTAGGAGACTTGGTCTACCTGCGATTACAGCCATACCGACAGTCTTCACTTAAGCAGAAGGGGGCTGAGAAGCTTAAGCCCCGCTTTTATGGGCCATACAAGGTGATACGCAGGATTGGGCAGGTTGCATATGAGTTAGAGCTGCCCCAAGGCAGCAAGATCCATAACATTTTTCACGTATCATGCCTGAAAAAGGCATTGGGCCAGCAGGTGACAGTCACGGATGAGCTACCACCTACGGATGATGAGGGGCATATGGTGTTGCAGCCAGAGGCTATTATTGACACCAGGGAGAGGCAGCTGCGAAGCAGGACGATCCGGAAATTCTTGGTGAGGTGGAAGAATTTGCCGGATGAGGATGCCACTTGGGAGGATGAGAAGATTTTACAGCATCCATCACTTCAGTTGCTTGAGGACAAGCAACATTTTGCCGGGGGAGACTGTAATATTCCTAATTAGCACCGCTAATTGGAATATTTGATTTTTGTATAGTTTTGCCAACTATAGTTAATTAATAAATAAAAGTGAGAAAAGGGGCCAATTCACTTAAATAAAATAAAGTGTTTCCCTAGTAGAGGCAACGCTATAACTTAAGGGGGAGCCTTGGGGGTCCACACCATGCATGAGAGGAGGCTCACGTAGCCTCTAGGAGCTTCTGCGCAGTCTTATGAGGAGCACGTGGGAGAGAGAGGGACCACGTAGGGTTTTGAGGAGGGCCAACGTTATAAAAGGAGGAGAGCCATCTCATTTGCATTCTTGTTATTGATGATATTGAGCTAAACTTTTGTCTTCTTCTTGAGCACGCCGGCCGTTTAGCTTGTCCGCAAAGATCGTTTAGTGCGTTGAGCAAGTCTCCGGCCTGAGATCCGCCTTAGCCCCGGGGACTTCGAGTGCCCGCGGGTAAGGTTGTTTCTTTAGTCTTTTGCGGGAGATTTGGTTGTTGTTTGGCGGAGGAGCTGGGCTTCTTTTGGTGACTGCGCAGTCCCTGGGAGAGAGGACGCAGTTCCAGTTGGAGGTGTTCTGTTACGGGGATTTTCTGCAGGAGTTTCAGATGGTATTCAGAGGAGAGGGTCAGTATTGCCGGTAGGAGGTTTCTTGAGGAGTTTGTGGCTCCGTTTCAGCCTATATCTTTTGGCATCTGCGCTGAGCCTTCCTGGGCAGCGTAATTCCTTGAGGAGGGTTTCCTTGGTGATTTTCGGAGGCTGTCCATTTTCGATATGGTTTCTGGGTTCTATTCGGGGTGGTGAGTTCAGGTGGTCTGCAGATTTTTAGCTCATTCCGGCAAGGGGATCAGCCCCTAGCTTCAGTCCATTCCAGCAGCAGCAGTTTACGGCAGTTTCTTCCAGCAGCTGGGACGCAGTTTCTTGTAGCAACCATTTCCTGTTTTTCTGAGAGGGTTCTTCACTTGCCTTGTGCAAGGATAGGTGCATTTATTCTGATTATCCATTGTATCTCATTATATTCTCAGATTAATAAAATGGCTTAGCATTCCCGGCATTTTTATGTGTATTTGCTTTATGTTCTATTTCCGGCATTTTCTATATTGTCGTATGCTTGTATTGCTGTCTATTTCCCTTGAGGGATATTACACAGTGCGCAGTCCGAGCCAGGGGACTTGGGCGATGATTAGCCATGGTGGTGTTGGGATCCAGGAGGATTGATTGATGATAGGTGCAGTGAGAGATTAGTTTGGGATCCCGACATCGAGGGGTTTGTTCCGGGTGACTTGACACAGGAGCATAGCAGCACCCAGGGGTTTGTAGGGATCCGGGCATTGGGTTTCAGTTGCATTGGGCCAACAGGGTGGCCCACATATTTGGATTGCTTGAGGGCAAGAAATCTTGGGGCAGAAGGTTTGTAATATTCCTTTGTTTGGTGTCACCTATGACAGGGTTAGGATGGACTTCCAGAGTTGGGAGCAGACAGGTCACATGTACAAGTTGGTGTCATTAGCAGGGCCAGGGGATTTTTGGAGGAGTTTCTATGAGGACCAGTGGCATTCACTTGATATATTCCATCATCCGCACAGTTTGCCCTTCATTTCAGTGCGTTCCGACAACTTTCAGAAAACTAAGTTATTTTTGGGCTGAACTCAATTAATTACGCTCAAGGTGGCATTCCGGGAGGAATACGTGATATAATACCTTAGTTTAATAGCTCATTGGAACTGGGACGAGAATACCTACATGGTGGGATGGTTGGACATGAGTTTCAGTGACCTGAGGAGACATGGTAACTGATATACTCTTTTCTGCATTAAAAAGGAATATTTTAATTGGAAAATAAGAGGGAAAAAGTGCTCCATGATTAAAATAAAAATAAAATAAGGCTCTATAAGGATCCATGAGATCTATAAAAGAAGAGGAGGAGGCCATTGAAGAATATCTTGGATTTGATATCTTTCCTTGTATGCGAGGTTGAGAACCCGGTTCTCTACTCCATTGGTAGACCCAGGACGGAAACCCTCGGGTATGTTGTCAAGTGTTGGACGGAAACCCCACTCTCTTTGAGGAGACTTCATTCAAGAGTTTCACGAAGCTTCAGAGATATTGGAGTGAGGATCTTTCAGATCCTAAATTACTGCTTCATTGATTGTCAGTTGATTCAGTGGCAACTGTTGTTGGAGGAAGAGTACAACAGTTCAGTTTTGGGAGGGTCAATTTCTGCATCAGAGCAAATTAGTTTTGGAGATCAGATCATCCATCTCAGATACTTCAACTATATTATCATGTACACTATTTCCGCTATTTAACATAATAAAATTTGAGATAATTTCTTCTCGACATGTTATTGCATATGCTTAGTTTGTCTTATTTTACATGGAAATCTTATGTTAAATAAATGTGGGTTTTATAGTAAAATGGTAGGTTAAGTTATTTTCTGCAAAATTGGTAAAATATCCCATTTGGGGATATTACACTATGGCACAGACAAATGAGGCATCTAAACCATGCAGCTCTGAGAATGCTCATAAAAACTCTTACGAGAGTTCCAGTTCTTAGCACCCAACATGATGACGTGTGCAGAGGGTGCGTACTAGGCAAGTATGCTAAAGCAACATATTCCAAGAGCAACAATAGGGAAAAAGGTATACACTCAGATATCTGTGGACCAATGTCCACTAGAGATCTTGGTGGAAGTGAATATTTTGTCACTTTCATAGATGGCCATTCCAGGAAGACTTGGATTTACTTTTAAAGACCAGGATGAGGTCTTTGGTCGGTTCAGAGAATTCAAAGCTCTGGTAGAAAACCTGACAGGGAAGACAATAAAAGTGTTGTGCTTAGATAACAAAGGTGAATATACTGATAAGGAATTCACAGACTTCTATGCAAGGGAATGCATCAGAAGAGAATTGGCAGCTCCTTACAATCCAGAGAAGAATGGAGTTGCAGAACGGATGAACAAGACTATTGTTGGGGCAGAAAAGGAAATGTTGTTTGATCAGGATCTGCCTAGATTTATGTGGGCAGAAACATGCAGCACTGTTGTATATATCCAGAACATGACTCCTCACAGAGCATTGGGCAAGATAACGCCCGAGATTGTATTCACAGGGGTGAAGCCGGAGGTAAGTCACCTCAGGATTTTTGGGAGTGTAGCATATTGTCATGTTCCAAGTGAGAAACGGAGCAAACTAGATCAAACTGCTGAGAAAGGGTATCTCGTAGGATATAGCAAGACATCCAAGGCATATAGAATCTACATTCCAGGGAACAGGAAAGTGGTAGTAAGGAGGGATGTGAAATTCATGGAGGATCGAGCCTTCATAAAATCCCGTGAAATGCCTACTGAAGAACAGTCTGAGGATGTGCCTCTTGTCTAGTGGGAGCTAGGAGAGGATCCAGCAGATGGACATCCATCAAGATCTAGAATTGTTACTAGTACTAGTATTTCTTCAAGAGAAGAAAATCCAGATAGCTCACAGTAGATGGGACAACAGGAAGAGGAGATGAGTGAGCCTCCTACCACCAGTGGCAGGATCAACAGAGAGGTACGATAGACGCTAAAGAACGTAGAGGAGTTTGTTGGTGCTCCTAGAACTGAAAAATGACAACGTAGACAACCAGACAGGTACCAAGCATTGATAACATAGGTTGAGGAACCAACTAGCTTTCAAGAGGTTGTACATCATCAAGTTTGGGTAGATGCCATGGTGGAGGAATACAACTCTAGATTAATGATGTCTGGGAAGTTGTACCTAGACCTCAAGACAGATCTATTGTAGGGTCAAGGTGGATCTATAAGATTAAGTATGCTATGGATGGCAGCGTAGAAAAGTACAAGGCCAGGTTCGTGGCTAAGGGGTATGCTCAAAAGGAAGGAATCGATTATGAAGAGACCTTCACCCCTGTAGCCACGTATACTTCTATCATATCTGTGATATCCCTTCCAGTGCAGATGGGATGGGAGATTCACCAAATGGACGTCAAGATTGCATTATTGAATGGGATGATAGAAGAAGAAGTATATATTGAACAACCAGAGGACTTTGAGACACATGAGAAGAAAACTCATGTATGCAGGCTGAAGAAAGCCTTGTATGGGCTTAAGCAAGCACCTAGAGCTTGGTATGGTCGAATTGATGGTTATCTGCAGAAGATGGGATTTGTCAAGAGTGACACAGATCCCTATCTCTACTATTTGACATTAGAAAACGAGCCTTTAATTCCGGTATTATATGTAGATGACTTATTTTTGACGGGTTCATCTAGGCTCATCAAGGACTACAAGAAGAACTTGGTAGCAAAATTCGACATGAAGGACTTAGGGCTGATGCATTATTTCCTGGGGTTGGAAGTTTGGCAGGAGAAGGGTGAAATCTTCCTTGGACAAGGGAGATATGCTACAGAAATTCTGAAGAGATTCAGGATGCAAGATTGTAGACCCATGTCTACTCCAATGATTACCAACTGGAAAAATATTGATGCGTCTGACAACAAAGAAGTAGACCCCACCTTGTACAGACAACTCATAGGATCTCTTATGTATCTAGTCAACACCATGCCAGACATTTGCTATGCGGTCAACACCCTCAGTCAGTTGATGGTGGAACCAAAGAGGGCACATTGGGAAGCAACCAAGCACGTTCTCAGATATATAAGGGGAACAATCAAGCATGAATTAAAGTACATCGGAGGCAATGACATCATAGTAAGTGGATTCATTGACACAGATTTGGCAGGGAGTTCAGTAGATCAGAAAAGTACCACAGGGTATTGTTTTATTATTGGATCAGGAATGACCTCCTGGTGCAGCAAGAAACAGAAGTCCGCAGCACTGAGCTCAGCTGAAGCCGAATATATGGCGGCAAGCACGACATCGTGTGAAGCCATATGGCTTAGAAAGCTGCTTGTGAATCTATTCAGGAGAAATATGGAAGCGACTAGTATTCTGTGTGATAATCAGAGTTGCATCAAGCTCTCTGAGAATCCAGTTTTCTATGATCGGTCGAGGCACATTGACATCAGGTGTCACTTTATCATAGACTGTGTCTAGTGGGGAGCGGTACAATTACAATACACTCCTTCAGGAGAAAAGGTGGCAAACATTCTCACCAAGACCCTAGGGAGAACAAAGTTCGTTTATTTCAGGGAAAAGATGGGGATGGTTGAGAATCTGTTTCCGTAAAAGCAGATAATGCAACACTTGAGAGGGAGTTGCAGTACAGATGCAACAATGATAGTGGCAGTATCATGGGCAGCAGTACAGTGGCAGCAAAAACGCAGAGACTGATGGACTTCAGCAGCGCAGAGGATGCGTCAGGGACAAAGCACTATGCAGTTGGAAATATTGCTAGAGCACTTTCCTTGCTAAGAGGGATTGTTGATTTTTGTAGCATCAGAAAGTGCTCCAAGTCTCAAATTTGGTGTAAAGGATTAGACACTTGAGTCCAAAGAACCCATAAAGCGTTTGTGGAAATTCCACTTGGATGTTGTTTTATTTGAAAAATTAATTGTTTTAATGAGGACCCTAAGTCTAAACTTAGGGAAATTAAATAATTAAAGGGTATTAAATCAAATAGAGTGTGAATCTTCTAGAGGACATGGATAAAGTCATGTTATGATCTTAGCCATTGATAAGAGATCTAATCTGGGTCGTTGATTTCTCAACGAGAAGACTATAGAGAAAGGCTTGAGGGTCATTTGGAAATCACACCAATGCAGATACTCAGTTGCCTGAGTAAATCGACTTTCTCAGTGGTCGAAGTTCGGCAAGAAAAAATTGACTTAGAGGGAGAGTTGCAGGTGGAGGAGAAATAGAGAGGGTTCAACAACGATCAAGGATGCAGGGGCAGGTGACGCAGCACAAGGAAGAGACAATGCAAAGCCTGGGAGGGTGCAACGCAGAGGAGTGACGCAGTCCTCACGCAGATCCAGCGTAATGGTGACGCAGGGGCCTCAGGAGGGTCCTTCTAGGGTTATTTCTCATCTGTCTATTTTGTGAGGAATTTCTCCAGTGTTATCATAATTTCTCTTCGTCACTTCTGACTGTAAATTGTACAAGAATATTCTGTTGAATAATAGAAACCCTCATTTGCTGCACCAGTTTTCCCGCCTTGGGTGTTTCCGGGGACAATTGTCCAAAATATCTCTGTCATTTATGTGCTAGTATTTTCCTTATTATTTTGCTCAATAATTATATGGTGAAGTCTGCATTCGAATTTATTTCAATTTTTACTATAGAGATTTCTGCAAATAACTTATTTCTGAATAATAAGTAGAAGAAATAACATCAGATAATGTAGTAGGATTTCAAGCTAAAATTTTCATTCTAGGAACATTCATCATTCATTATCTATGAGTAATACATGCAAAATTTCTCAATACTTACAATTTCAAATAATATTTCATTAATTAGGGCACATTAATAACCATGAGATAATATTTCATGCATTAGGCATTAATTAAAAATAAAAAGTTCATCAACAAATAACACTTACAAGATAATGAAGAACATATCCATCCATTACAATGCCAAAAATAAGCTCCAAGAGAGATAGCCAATTTATCCAAACATCAAAATTCATCCAAAACATCCAAATTCGTCCTCAAATTGTAGGTCCGAAAATCTCAAGGGAGTTATCGAAAATCCCAAGTGTGATGCTAGGATGAGACAATGTCTCTCCTATTTATACAAATGTTAAGAGTTCAAATAATGAAAGATGAAGCCCCTCCATGGGCCTTATATGCTAAGTAAGCCAACCATGATAGCTCAAAATTAAAATCAAATTTCCCTCTTAAGCCCACGCAAAGCTGACATCATGCATGCATGGAGGCCTAGAGGGGTAGCACTGAGGTCTCATGTGGTAAAAATGTGAGAGAGGGCCTAAAAAATGATGAAGAAGAGGGGGATGCACTCCATATGCTGCAAAACATCTCCAAACCCCTATTTGGGCTTTGTGGGCTCCAAATGGGTCTCATGGATCGCCAACTAGCTCAAGGTCAATTCGATGCTCCATCAATGAAGGCTAGAAGATGACACATGCCCTCCAATGTCTCCCTAGGAAAGAGATAACCTACTTTGGGCCTTGGATCAACTGCCAAGTGTCAGGTGAAATGTGTAGCTAGCTGGGGCAATGTGGTCCAAGTGCATCATCATCTCTGAATAACTGGGGCACGAGCAAAGAAAATGGTGGTGTTGAAAAACCTAATGGTGTGGCAATCAATGCTCTACATGGATGGAGGTCCATGGCTCTCAACGATCACTCTACAAATGTCATTGTGATCCTATGGAGGGCTTGGATCCCGTATAGGGAGGCCAAGTCCAAGATGAAAACCCACCTGCAATCTTGTATAAGTTCCAATGTGTCTCCTCACCTTCCAATACAATGATTCATTAATCCAATTGAGTAAATAAGCTTGATAATCAAGGGAAAAAGTGGACATTTCATAGTGGGGTTTCCTTCCATATTTGGGCCTATGAACATGTACTAGTGTTACCTTCCTGGGTAGGAGACGTTAATGAAGGACCCTATTAGGTGGTTTCAACCTCTAAGGGAATGACAGGTCCAAGGTACACCCTTCAAATGACAGGTGTCATGTGAAATAATGATGGAAAGGAGTGGGGACAAAAGTAGGACTCCAAGCCACATGCCATGGTACAAGGGTAGCTACGATGAGGAAAGCCCACAACTTGGGTATGTGGATGTAGGAGGGAGAAATTGTAGTACATGAGTTAACCTTCCCTTTGTGTTTCCACTCTTATTCATTCCATTTTTATTGATTTTTCTTCATTTTATTGCTCAGGTCTCAAGGGGATGAGAGCATGATATGTAAGATATAGCAGTGATTACCCTCTTAAGGTGGGGCAGTTCATCGTCCACCAATGGTTGGGACATTCATGGGTTCCTTAATGATGCAAGCGGCACTCATAGGAGCCCAAGGAACCAGGGCGATGGCCATAATGATAGGGGTAGAGCTCATGCTTTGTTTTTTCTCATGTGCTAAATTTTATTGTCTTGGTCATATTTTGCATTTTGTGGTGCACTTCTTGTTGTATGTGGCCAAATTATGCTTTTGTCATTCTTTTAGCTATATCAACCTCTAGGGCATTGTTCCAGGCCTGACCCAAGGTGTGGAACAAGGGAAGGGGAGGCTAACACATGTTGAGATTTTTTGTAGTTGGGTAGCATTGGGTGTGCTCTAGCCCTAAAACTTGGTGGAGGAGCTAAGAAGCAAATCAAATCCAAAACTTAGAAAGCGTTTGGAGAAATTTCATCTGGTGTTGAAGTTATTCAAATAATTAATTATTTTAATGTATTCCCTATGTCTAAACTTAGGGAAATTAAATAATTAAAGTGAATTAATTAACACGTGCTGAAATGTTCTAAATGACGCGGATCAAGCAATCTTTTAATCTCAGTCGTTGATGAGTGTTTTAATCTTGGTCGTTGATGTGTTCAACGAAAAGTATAAGAGAAAGGCTTGAGGGTCAGTTGGAGACGCGCACATAGAGGAAGAGCTGAGAAACTAAGCTGGAATTCTAGGGCAGGGTTTTCTAAGAATTTTCGAAGGAGTTCTCTACAGTGAGGGGTAGTATTGGTTGAGGGGGTGATCTGATCTCGGAACTAAGAGTCAGCAAGAGGCAGAGGAGAAACTTTCAGGGACAGCGCAGAGAGCAAGGGCAGTAGCAGCAGTTGCGCAACACAACTTCAGCCACTACGCAGGTGCTACGTAGGCCCAAGAGGGGCAGTGTTGTATCTTCAGACGGCTTCCACAGCTACACAAAGGCCTCCAGAAGCAGTGTAAGGATTGTCACCCACTCTGGGTTACGCAGTCTCCTTCTGAGCAATGCATAGTCACGCAGAGCTTAGCAGGGTTGACGCTGGGGCTTCAGTGGCAGCGCTGGGGTTTCTAGGGCTAGAATCAGGCTGAGTCTTGTAAATACCATTTTAGGGTGTGGATCAGTCAAAATCTTGGTCCCAGAACAACAGGTTAGGTGCAGATCTACTTTTTCTCTGTTGGGTTAACCAGATTTGGTGCCTAGATTTGTTGTATTCAGAATCTACTTAATAATAATAAACCCTCATATCTGTTGCATCGGTTTTCCCGCATTGGGTTTTTTCGAGGACTTATGTCCAAAAATTTGCGTGTCACTTTGTTTGAATAAGCGTAATATTCAGTAATTGATCTGCATGTGTAGACTGTTAGTTGTGTTTACTTCGGTATTTTTTGAATATTTCTTCTGAAAATAACTTGTATAACTTAATCAAGTAGGAGAAGTAAACCATGATACTACAGTATGATTTCTGCATAACTGTATTCAAGAATTTTCAGATGGTATCAGAGGGATAACAAATCAAGCTGAATCTCCAGCAAATCACTTGAAGATTTTTTTTTTTGCAGGACAGCAGCAAAAGCAGCTGAGATCTGGAAGGGGCAGCTTGGCAGCAAGAGGACGCAGACCCAGGAAGGGGCAGCGTTACAGCTACAAAAGGCCATCAGGCTTATGTAGAGCCTTCCCAGGCCAGTGTAAGGACTGCATCACCCAGTCTGGGGTTATGCAGTCCACTTCTGAGCAGCGCTGTGGCTATGTTGGGCGAGTCAGTGGGATGCAGTCCAGTCATTCTTCCTGTCGCAGAGGAGTTTTTCCAAGATCCGGAAGCAGTGCTTCAGATCTTCAGCAATGTTGGTGTGGTGGAGATTCTGCCGATGCAAAACTGTGCGTAGCTAAGTAAACAAAGAGTGGGAGGAAGACAGTCACTGAGCAGATCTGAGCCAAACAATTTGAGATTCGATTAGGAGGGTGATTGGAGAGTACTGTCCTGTTGTGTTTGCCTGAAGATTTCCAGGAGGGAAATCAATTGTCGAAGGGAGCGATAACTACAGAGGGTTTCTAAATCACCAAGAAACCCAGATCCAACATTTTTTGTTGAGTATTGCAACAGAAAGAGGGAGAGGAGTATATGTTCTGACAAATTTGAGCAAATGGCGCGATATGGACTGAGAGATCAGGATAGGTTGGACGACATGACCAAATTCGTTATTTGGAGGGCCAGAATCCTATCAGTTGTGGATGAGTATGGCCTCAAAGATCATGCAGAGAACGTCCTAGTTGTGCCAACCAATGCAGATCCTCTAAAGAAGTACGAAGAAAATCAAGAGCAAACTAAGCATTTGATCATGGACGAAGTCAAAGACCACGTCTTGCCTCATATTGCCAGCAAGAATACGGCAAATAAGATGTGGGTAGCATTGGACACTATGTATCAAGGAGGCTCTGTCCAAAGAAGGGTGCTTTTGGAGAATCAAATGTGGTTGTTTCAGATGATGAAGGGTGAGGAGATAGATCCATTCCTCTTCAGACTTCAGACTATCCGGGATCAACTAATTTCCATGGGTGCAAATCCGGAAGAGGGGCTCCTAGTGAGGACTGCCCTAAATACAGTCTCAGAAGAATGGGAAACGTTTGTCCAAAGCATTTTGTGCAGAGTAGCGTTACCATCATGGGTAGACATGTGGGTAATCCTCTGTCAGGAGGAAATCAGAAGAATCACCAAGAGGAAAAGCAGCAAAAGCGGATTAGTCAGAGTGAAGAAAGAAGAGGAGGATGATGCAACTCTGGCATCAAAGGAACGAAAGAAGCAAGGGAAGAAGAAGAGGGATCTTTCCAAGTCCCGGTGCTTTAACTGTGGCGAACTTGGACACTTTTCCAGCACTTGGCCTAAGAAGAAGGACGAAGGATCTTATGAATCCAAGGCTGCAGCAGTAAAGGACGATGGCTTTGATGATGATGCAGCCATGAGTGCTCGTATGCCTCAAGAGAAGAGGTGGGGTGACATGGATCTGTATATCAGCTACATATCAGTTGGAGCGATCCTTGAGTCAGCGCTACTCTTGGATCACATACGAGCTATGAGAGCCTTAAGACGGTAGCGAGATAAGTCGAGAGATGGTTGCAGAAGGTCACAGTGGAGTAGAGGGCAGTGTTGAAGAGTTGAAGAGGGAGCAGCGCAGAGGCTAATGGGACTTCAGCAGCGTAGAGAGGCAGTGCTCAAGCAGTGCAGAGCTGTAGCAGCGCAGTGGCTTCATGAGGACAGCGTAAATCAACAACCAAAGGGAGCTTCAGTGATGGGATGCAACCTGACTTGTTTGTCAACGATTGGGCAGGAGTCCTTCAGTTGCTTACTTCTCAGCAATTGAGTTGCAGTACAACAGTTAGCAGTGGCAGTGCTATAGGCAGCATGATGCAGCAACTTGAGAGGGAGTTGCAGTACAAATGTGCCAGTGTTAGTGGCAGTGACATGGGCAGCAGTACAGAAAGTAGCAGTGCATTGGATGGAGGGCAGCAGGCCAAGCATCAACAACACAGAAAGCAATAACAAGATCTTGCGATACATGGTGTGGATGTATTGCTAAGAGGGAGTGTTGAGATTTTGTGTAGTTGGGGTAGCATTGGGTGTGCTCTGGCCCTGAAACTTGGTGGAGGGGCTAAAAAAGACATCACCTCTAAAACCCAAAAAGAGTTTGGAGAAATTTCATATAGTGTTGAAGTTATTCAAATAATTAATTATTTTAATGTATTCCCTAAGTCTAAACTTAGGGAAATTAAATAATTAAAGTGAATTAATTAACACATGTTCTGAAATGTTCTAAATGATGCGAATCAAGCAGTCTTTTAATCTCAGCCTTTGATGAGTGTTTTAATCTCGGTCGTTGATGTGTTCAATGAAAAAGTATAAGAGAAAGGCTTGAGGGTCAGTTGGAGACACACACACAGAGGCAGAGCTGAGAAACCTAAGTCACATGACACGGGGATTCGGGATTCGATGGACACGCGGATTCGAGAAAAGGATTCGGGACACGGTGACCCCCGAAACAGGACACGTCCAGACACGTTATATATTATTTTATTAATATATATATTAAAAATTAGATATTGTTTACACAAATTCAAACAAATTCATTGATTCAATCACAGATTTCAGATCTTAGATACTCATACATGATACATTGATACATCATACAATTGTCAATCATACATATTGATATTACAAATTTACAAAGTATTAGTAATAGACATATTCATCAATGATCCAATAGGAGAAACTCAGAAAGACAAGATAGTATGATACTGTAGTTTTCTCATTAAGTCATCAAAATCAAAATGTGTTACATAAGTACTAGCCTCTAGGTTGTAGGTAGTACACTGCCAATGGCAAATATAAATAGAAAATGCAAAACAACTACAATCTACAAGTCTAGAAGACTACAAGCCTTAATGAGTCATCAATCCTCATCATCATAATCAACATCACTGTCCTCATCCTGATCATCATGCTCACCACTGCTCTCCTCTGCGGCATCCTCCTCCTTTGTCATCTCTACATCTGCTGGTGTGGAGTATGACGCCTCTACTATATCGCCATCATCAAATGTGACAAGCTCTAGCACTGGCGCATTGAGATCCAAGTTGAACAATTCCAACTCAATACTGCTGTCCAGATCCATATCATCAGGAAAGACATCCCACATCTTTGTCTTTCCCTTCAACCAACCCTCCCTCTGCTTGTAGATGAGACGAAGGTTGGTGTCCACATAAACCATTGTCTCTGCCCTGGACTGCTCAAGCCTGCTCTTCTTCACACTATACAAATTCCCATATGTGCTCCAATTCCTCTCGCAACAAGAGGATGAAGTCACCTGAGAGAGGAGCCTCATGGCTGACTGCTGTAGAAGAGGTTTTGTTGCCCCATGAGTTCCCCACCAAGAATAGGTCTTCTTATCCCCCCTTGTCTCGAATCACATCATAGCCTGCAAATCGCCCAGTGCCAGTGGAAAACTCTGCAAAGGCATCCTCCACCTCATCAAGGGATGCCCTCTCCTGAAAAATCCTCTCGAATGCATCTTTCCTCCCCTATGAGATTTCACCATCCTGTAGGAAGGTCCACCATTCATCCACTCATGGTTGTAGTATTTTGGGTTCAAGTAGCAAGCCAAACAATGTAAAGGTGTGCAATTCTTGTCCCATCTGCTGACAAGAATATCCTGTATGCTGGTGAAGAAGGACTCTAGTGATGTCTCATACTCTCGGCACTGACTGTGAAAAACAATGGTCCTCACAGACTCAATCATGGAATCCCATCCCTCATAAACCTCTCCTAGGATGGGTTGGTCTGTATTTGCAAATCGAAGCAAGGAAATGATAGGCTCCATGATCTGAATAACTAGATCTAGCTTCTCCCACCAAATACCATCCAACACTGTGTTCTTCACTTTCTTTGAGGTTGCTTGATCTGTCTTTCTCCAAAAAGACCAAAACTCTGAAATACCATGGCCCCAAGAGCGGTCTTGACCTCCCTCAACCTCTTCAACATGATGAATGAAGAGGCAATGATAAATTGGTGTACTCCTCGTAGATAGTGAGGGAATTTGTATGGTTTTGTACAAAGTTGTAGATATGTCGTGCATCCTCAATAATGGCTCCAATCCAAAGCACATCAGAGGCAATAGATTTCAGTGCTAAGTTCAATTAATGGACAATGCAAGGTTTCCAAAATATTTGTGGATAATTTGCTTCCACAATCATCCCAGCATCCTTGCAAACAAGTGCATTATCTGTAATGATTTTCACACAAGAATCGACACCTACATCTTCAATAATTTTAATAAATAACTCAACCATATATTGTGCATCCTTGTACTGTCCAAGTGCATCCATTGATTTCAAGAAAATTGGACCATTGAAGGATGACACCATGAATTTGATGAGTGGGTGGTGTGCTGGATCTGTCCATCCATCAGAAATAATGCTAACCCTAGATGTTGGCCATGTTGATTTAATAGGCTCAAGCATTTTGTCCACCTCTTTCTTTGCCTTTGTCAACAATGTGGTTCTGAGCTTCTCTGACCTAGGAGGCAAATACCCTGATGGAGCCCCATGACTAAGAGCTCAACACATCTCAATAAATAGAGGTGACTGTGCAACATTAAAGGATATGAAGTTCTGATAGAAAAAAAAATGCAATGGTGAGATCAAGCTCTTCTCTCTTCTCTTTTTGAAAAATCTTGTCCATTGGACCGAGTGCAGTTGCCTTTCTTTTTGCTTATTGTACCCTACTAAAACTCTCAAAAGGGAACTTGTTGCTGATTTTCCTTAAGAATGGAAGGGGGTCATCATTCTTTTTTTGTTTTGATTTTGATGCCACAGTTGGCGCACCAACAAATGCCTCTTTCTCTAATTCCTTCCTCTATGGCGATTCAATTACTGTACAAGCTGAAATGACACAACCTGGCAAAGCCAACAAATGAGCTTTCACACGGAAATATGTGCTAATGAAATGGGAGTTGCAAAAATTGCATTTCTGTGAAACATTGCCTCCTCCCTTTTCCTTGCTGCCTGGCCCTGTCTCTCGTCACATATTTCCACAATGGGTGTTTGGGGTCATGAGTTTGTTTTCCCTGAACATTTGAAGCTGTTGTTGCAACCCCACTTCCAAAAGATGGAATACTTGCAGACCTTGATGAAATAGGGATAGGAGGGGCATCTCTAATGGGGACATTCTTCCCCTTTCTTTTCCCATGCCTTGCTACCCTTGATTGAGCCATGAATAATGTAAAAAATAAACAAAAATAACCAAATATATAAAACATATGCACATGCAAACACTAACAACAAACTAATGCAAAAACATAGAGAGACAGTGCACTTACCGGATGCTCAAATCTCTTTGAAAATAGTCCCTTTCTCCTTGCTAACCCTTGCTTCTTGCTCACTTCACAAACAAACTTCTGTGAGAAAGAATGAGAGAAAACTGACTTTTATAACCTCAAAATCGTTTTTTTGCGCTGCACATGTCCGACTGTATGGGATTCGATCGTGTCCGTACAGGACACGATTGGGATTCGACGTGTCTTGTACAGACACAATCGAATCCAGAGAAAAGGGTACGAATCCATACATGTTGTGTCCAACACGACGGATTCGGGACTCGTGGGCCCCACCCTATGAATCTGGTTTCTTAGTGAGAAACTAAGTTGGAATTCTAGGGCAAGGTTTGCTAAGAATTTATGGAGGAGTTTTCTGCAACGAGGGGTAGTATTGGCTGAGGGGATATTATGATCCCGAAGCCAAGAGTCACCAAGAGGCAGAGGAGCACCTTTCAGGGACAACGCAGAGGAGAAAGGGCAACAGCAGCGGCAGTTACGCAACACAGCTTCAGCGGCTACACAGGCCCAGGAGGGGTAGCGGTGCAACTTCGGAGGGCTTACACACTTACGCAGAGGCCTCCAGAGGGAGCGTAAGGACTGCGTCACCCACTCTGGGGTTATGCAGTCCCCTTCTGAGTAGCGCAGAGGAACGCAAAGCCTAGTCGGGCTGACGTTGGGGCTTCAGGGGCAGCGCTGGGGTTTCCAGGGCCAGGATCAGGTTGAGTCTTGTAACTCCCATTTGAGGGTGTTGATTAGTCAGAATCTTGGTCCCAGAACAACATGTTAGCTGGAGATCTACTTTTTCTCTGTTGGGTTAACCAAATTTTGTGCCCAGATTTGTTGTACTTAGAATTTACTTAATAATAATAAACCCTCATATCTGCTGCACCGGTTTTTCTGGAGACTTATGTCCAAAAATCTGTGTGTCACTTTGTTTGAATGTGTAATATTCAGTAAATTATCTGCATGTGTAGACTGTTAGTTGTGTTTACTTTGGTATTTTCTGAATATTTCTTCTAAAAATAACTTGTATAACTTAATCAAGTAGGAGAAGTAAACTGTGATACTACAGTAGGATTTCTGCATAACTGTATTCAGGAATTTTCACAACACCTTGTGGACCCAATGGATAAATGTGGACCCGGATAAGGAAAATCTGAAAAGGGATTGTAATAAGCGGAGGGGAGTGAAAGGTGTCAAGAAGCGGGACCACACAACCAAATTCAGGGTTTCCCATGTAGTGTCACTCCTAAAGTTAATTGCCAATAAAAGAAATCCCATGGGACTAGGATTTAGGATTAACCCCCATTTGAGGTAAGGGGACAATAGTATAGTCAAAACCCTTCCTTCTTCCATGTAGTTGAATAATCAATGCTCAAGTGTGCCCAAGAAAAACAACCATAAACACCCAATTACATAAAGAAAAATCATACCTTCGGTGTTGGATGGCCCACCTTCAAACATATGATCATGACAGATGAGCGAGGGTATACAATGGCTGGCTCGGGTGGCGGAGAAAAGTAGCACATCAAAGCTATCAAGTGGCTGGAAAGGGGTTGTTCGTTGTCGGTTGAAGGCAAATCTAGGAGAAAATTTATATAATAGGGGTCACCCGCTGGTGGTGGGTAACAATATGGATCATAGGTTGAATTGTATGATAAACTACTTTTGGTTGTATTCTTGTTTTCATGCTTCACCTTGGTTGTTATCCCTTGCCCTTAGTCTAGTGTGACCTTCCTTGAGACATTTCTTTCCATTGTACAAAAAGGGCACAAATAGGAGGCATTGATTGATGTTGTGTGTCCATGGTAATCCATATTTAACATTTTCCATATAGCCTTTGTATCCATGTCTCATTTTCAAGTTAACTGCTATTTGTCACTTGTATTAACTCCCCATTTTTTTGTTTGAAAAAATAAAAAATAAGTAAAACTATGTATATATTATGTATTTAAAAACTATCTTACTAGTTAGTATTTATATATTTACATGTAAATATATAAATATGTTGCTTAAAAGTGTTAATTAAAAAAGTAATTCTAAAAGGTTTAGTATTTATATATTTACATTTACTTTAAAAAAATACCTCAAAAATAATGAGAGATTTTATGTAAGCAAACCATGTATTCAAAAAGTCAAGTCTCCCTATTCATTATTCATACATTTAGATTTAGATATTATAAATATGCTGTTTTTTAATTTTGAAAATATTGTTAAAATCAGTATCATTTTTTTTTAATCAACGTCATTTTTCAATGTTTTATTCGCTTGGTTGTTAAAACCAATATCATTTCAATTTTTATTTTTATTTTTTAAATTAGTCTCATTTCTAAATGCTTTATTTGCTTTCCAATTTTATGTGACGTAGAGCTGAAATTTAAGATTATACAACTTTTTTTTCTTAAATAAATTGTTAATTTTCTTTCAATTTTGCCTATGGAATGTTTTCTGTCCACCAAGGCATCTCTTTACTTATATTATCTTTTGTTTATTTATAGGTACCGTCAAATGCATTATCATATGGAGATCTTCAAGAAAGCAGATGTCATTGTGACGCCCACAACAGGGTAAATATATCAAACAAGAATATGCAAGATTTAAGGAAAGGAGTGCTTTTGTTGATTTTGGAAATATCATAAAAAAACCATTTTATTCATTGGTAAATGCAATGCTAAACTTGTTTGAAGTTTGGATTATACAACTGGTTTAATTGTTACATCAGCAAAAGTGCAAAATAACTAGATGAAAACTAGCGTTGTCAGTTCGACAGTAAGTTGGCTGAGAACTATTATCCTTATTAATGCGTCTTTGCTATTAAAGGAATCCTTATAGTAAAAAGAATCCTTTGGGTGAAAATTCATGTAAGCTACATGCTTATATTTGCTATTTTTATATTCTTTCAGCCAAGCCTACGTTAGAAGTTGCTGAGGTGTCAATTATTGTTATGTATACATTTCCCAAAAATTTAGTGATGATTTAAGAGATTTTTCATCACTACGAGAAAAAGTGGAAGTAATGTTTGGTAAAATATGGAAATTTGAGCAAATACATGTATCATCCTAAAACCAAAAGTTATCATATAATATGATAATATATTTAATTTTTAATTTAAAAAAAAAACACGAGGTTGAAAGAATAAAATGTTAATTTTCTTATAAATTTAGCGCTCGGCAGGATAGATTACGGAATTATTGAATGAAAAAATAACTAGATTCTTATTTTAATTAGCCGAAACAAAAATAACCAATCTCAAACACAAGGATATAAATAGATTTTACCCAATCAATAGCTCTTCATTAAGATTAAGAACTTACTTGGGCTCCTATCTTGAGATAATGACTCAATTGAGAAAATTACAGATTACAATGCTTTAGATTTGATCCAGTAGATCAAGCTTTAGATCGATCCTTGATCCCCTAGTCTGATTTAGATCTCCAAGCTTCCTTTCTATATTTCTCCAAACTTGACATACTAGAGTATCACACTCTTCATTGAGACAACTCTCTCGATGTTTTGTGTTGTTGTATGGTGTTCTTTTTTCCTCTCCTAAGCCTTTCTTTTATCACTTTACATTGAGCTAAATCCATAACCATAATCCCCAAAGTGATTGACAGTCGAGATTAGATCTTGTTTCACTTGAGATCAACGGTGAAGATTAAAACATAGTAATTAAAATAGTTATTTCACCTTCCATTTATGGCACTTTATGGATATCATCCACCGTCTATCACATCATCTTTAAGAGAAAATTCTAAGGTTCAAGCAGTGGAAGATCACATTGAACATCACTAAGAAGTTCTCCAACTCTTAAAGGATAACCTAAATTTGGCACAAAATCGAATGAAACAACAGACAAATTAACATCGCAGCGAGAGAAGTTTTGATGTAGGAGACTGGGTATTTTTACCGCTACAACCATACAAACAAATGTCCCTCAAACAAGCTAAGAAGGCTAATAAATTATTGCCAAAGTACTATGGTCCTTACAAGGTGCTGCAAAAGATTGGTACTATGGCATACAAATTGGACCTTCCTGCTTCTTTGTGAGTGCACCCAGTTTTCCATGTTTCGTGGTTAAAGAAAGTTATAGGTAAAAATCTTCCAATTCAAACAATATTGCCAGAACTTGATAAGGAAGTAAAAATCATATTGGAACCTGAAGTGGTTACAGAAACAATAACTCGACAGCTACGAAATCGATCAATTTCAGAGTATCTCATCAAGTGGAAGAACTTACCCACGGAAGATTCTACATGGGAGGATGAGAACTTTATACAGAAGCACCCAGAGCTACTCAAGCGTTGAGGACAACACTTTTTTGAAGGAGAGGGGCATGTTAAGTCCCTATATTACTAATTTAGTCTCTTATTGTTATTAGTGTAGCCCCCTTATTGTTACTGTTGTACCCCTCTAACCCCAATATTGTTATTATTGTGCCCTTACATTGTTATTGTTAGGTCGACTAAGATTATATTGTGGGCCCATGCACTCCTATATATAGAAGGAGGTTTTGGTCATTTGCATCATCCAAGAATTGTTCATTTATGTAATGTATTGGAGGTTGCCCCCTCGAAATGGTTGATTTCTAAAGCGTCGATCTCTCTTTTCTTCTATTGTTGGAGCTGGTTTCATAACAAGGACGGCCTTAAAGTCCCCAAGTCCCCGATGGAGTCCCCAGAAAATCTGGAACATTTCCGACGAGTTCCACAGTCCTCGAAACGCTGGAACAGTGAGGACAACATGAATTATGGCGGGGACGAGTCCCCGTGCAACATATATTTTTATGTAATTTGTGAGAATTGGTTTGTATTTTAATAATGTTGATTTTTTCTTTATGTTAAAATAATTATTTTTAATTAGTTTTAAATTTGGTTAACCTCTTTTTTGTAATATCCTAGTTTTCTTTATTTTTTAATTTTTTATTACACTACAAATTTATTTTACATTTAAATATAATAATTTAGTTAAACTAAAAAGTTTTTAGTAGAAAACATTGTATCTCTACATTAGTGTATTGTATAATAACCAACGCAGATTCATTTTAACTTGGATCTACCAAGAGTCCACTCAAATATATTTTCACTCCAAAGGAAGTTTACATCTCAAGAGATTTGATCCCTCTCTTTTCACTCCAAAAGAAATTTGCATCTCAAGAGATTGGTAGATTCATAATTAACATGGATGTACACTTGTTTAATTATTAATTATAATTATTAATTTTATTTTTTATTTTTTATTTTTAGTTCTATGGATTTACACTAGCTTAAGTATTAATTATAATGATTAATTTTATTTTTTATTTTTATTTTTAGTTTTATGTAATAAGACGAAATGTTTTATTTATAAATATCATTATTGATTATTTTTTTCTCCTATTGAGCCTAGAAGCCCTCTCCAACCTAGTATGGTAGTGATGTTGTAATGTAACATTTAACATTTTGACTAAGTCAAATTACATAAAAATAAAAATAAAGTTAAATAAAAAGATTAATGTGATGTAAAGTAAAGATTTTAGCTTGGTCAAAATAAAATAGAAATAGAAATAAAATTAAAAACTAAATACCCTATAAAAATAAAATAAAAATGGCCCATAGTATTGAGAACTCATAGTATTGACCTATGCTATTAATGTGGAATGTAACCTATTTAAAGGAAGAAAATAAACCAACATAAATCCATTTTAACTCTGGATCTACCAAGGGGTGGGATGGTTCAAATCTCTTTGATATACAAAGCTCTATTTAGAGTGAATAGAGATTTGATCCCTCTAGGCTCTTTGTAAATCCTCAATTAAGATGGATCTAGGTTGGTTTGTATTCTCTACATACTAAGATAGATGGATCTAGGGTGGTTTGTATTCTCTACATACTAGGATAGAGAGCATCTCTCCAAAAAATTCTTTTAACCTATTATTATTATTGCTTTTAACTTATTATTAGTTTTTAATTGAGAGCACATGTAAATGTTTACAAACATTTACACCACTACAACATTTCTCCTTACATTTTGGCTTTTAGATTTAATTTTAAAAATGTTATAAAATAAATTTAAAATAAAAAATAATTATAAAATATTTTAATTTTGAAATGAGTTATATTTTTGAGCAAGTGGTATTGATAAACAATGTCACTGACCCATGGTATTTTAACAAAGTCTATTTACAAGTTAATAATACCGATGGTAAAATAAGGGTGTTGTATTGTAAGTTTATTATAAATATTAAGTTTTAAATTATCTATTTTTATCAAATTAAACTAAACAAAAATATTTATAAAATATTTTGATTTTGAAATAAGTTATGACTTTTGAACATGTGGTATTGATAAGCCATGACACTATAACAAAGCCTATTTAAAAGTTAATATATCCATAGTAAAATGGATATTGATTTACAACTACTATATATATATATTTTAATGTGATAGAAAATAATATCCATGATAAAATAGATATTAATTTATAACTATTATATGTTATATATATTTTAATATTTTAATGTGAAAAGTATATTATAATTCTAAGAAATAAGAAATTATTGATAATACTCCCAATCTAGTGTGTGTTTGAGGGCAATAATACGTATCACTGCAGTCAAAATAATCTCACACATTTGTGTGTTAAATCATTATCTACGTGTTTGTGTCGTTCGGTATTGCAGAGCATGCAGGTAAAGAAGGTATGTAGGGATTGTGCACAAAAGAAGTTGTAGTTGTGTAGTGAAAAGGCAAGAGAAGCCAACGTTGTGCAACAAGAAAGGCAAGTTAGAGAGATTATCTGTAAGCCTACACAATTCTAATAAATAGATTCTAAGAACTTAATTTATAATATAAACCTAAAGTTTGTCTTAGAGGTCTTTTCGAAACATGAAGAGAGAAATTAGTCTGTAGCTACCACTTGGTCGCTTCAGCAAGGATTAATCGAAAGGTTCAGGCTGTAGAACTGTAGCAGATGCAAGCACTTGCAATAGAATGTAGGTGCATTTGATAGACAATTGCATTGGTATGTACACAAACGTTTGAAGCAACGACGATAATAGAAGCAACTAGTCGAAGATACTCAGAGGCGCTACACTATTCTTCCCTTGGGAATGGCAATCAAGACTATAAAGATATACTCTCCTAGATTATTCTCTTCTTCGAGGGGCAGCGATCGCGTATTCTTCCAACATGGAGGAACAAGGGGAAACAAAACTGATGAGATTGAATTGGATTATCCCAAAGAAAGTCTCACTTGCATGAGGGGGGATTACAGTTCTATTGCTCAGCGCTGTGGATCTGTGATAAGATAGCTAACATTTGAGAGCAACGTGAAAATATATGGTCCATACGGTCTGCAACATGTGTCATTTCTCAAATATGGTGGTTTATTCTTGAATATTTTTTTTTGATAATATGAAATGTTTGATAAAATATGTGTTTCGTTGGCTTAATTTTAAGACAAATCTAAGGTGGAGCTTTGGAAATGGATGACAGATTCTCATTGGAGACCCAGGCTCGGAGTCTCAACGGGTAACAGCAAAATTAGTAGGGCGCTGATAGTTTTCTTGCACCAGAAAGGTATCTTCTTTTTAAGTCAAATTTTCGTATGGCAAGAGGATATACCAAAATGGCTCTCTGCTGGTAAATTGGGGATTTCAGACACTTTAAGGGATGAATGGATTTCATATTGTGAGAACTCAAGAGGTATGGAAATGATCAAACAAGTAGAGGGGATCGAGTCGACTTGGGAGGATTGCTAAACAAAGGTCAAATAGTGATCCATGAAACATATAAAGACATGATGAAGAAGAAAGTGGGAATACAACAGGTTTGTTGGTTTCAGGGTCTCTGGAAACTAAACGTGCAATCTAAGATGATCATTTTCTATTGGTTGGTATGGAAAGACAAGAATCTCACATGGAACAATTTACAAAAAAGGGGCATAATTGGGCTTCAGATACGCTGTCACTGCATGAATGCTAATGAAAACAATATACATCTCTTTTATGACTGTATTTTTGCTAAGAAAGTCCTACAAATGATCTGCAATCAAGTGCACATTGACAGTCTCCTTTCGATAGTGCAAAGAATTTTTATGCCTGGTGGGGGGGGGGGGCAAGGGAAGTCCTTTAGGATCATTCCCATCATTTATCACTGGTACACATGGAGTAGTAGAAATAGGTGGCTTTTTTATGATAAACCTAGTAGTCCGGACATGGTCAACAATTAGATTATGCAACTCTGAGGGATTTCGAAGGTAAAGTAAAAAATCCCCAGGGATCTTTCCCTGAGAAATCGTACACACCAGATTCTCTACCCTGCTAGATTTTTTGATGGGGCAGCACAAAACTTAAAATGCGGCTGCAACACTTGGTTGATGCTCTCCCCAACTTGCCATTATAAAATCCATTGGGCAAGTGGTCAAGGCAACAATATGAGAGTGGAGACTCTAGTTCTTTGAGGTCTATTGTGGTTTGCTCATCACCTCTACCTTGAATCTCTTTCAATTTATGGGGATTCGCTGGTCCTTATTGATCATCTCAACAAAGGTACCCAGCTGAATCCATGCTATATAGAGGGTTGGATGGAAAGGATTAAGGTGTTGCAAAACAAGTTCACTACCATATCTTTCACCCACATCTATAGAGAAAAGAATTATGAGGCAGATTGATTATCAAAGATGGGGCTATCTAGGTGATATGGTGAGATGCACTATGAGCTGGTTGAAGCCACTAGCCAAGGACCGAAAAGAACAATCATCTTTTTCTAATCTTTTTTTTTTTTTAATTATCTTTTGCAGGGTAAGGGATGGATTTTGGATAAACTCTCTCTCGGGTATGGCTCTCTTTTTTGGTTTAGAACCAGTTTTTATGCTCCAGCAGGAGACTGATCTGTGGACATCCCACAATGAAGATAATAAAGCTACTCCGATCACTGGTTCTGAAGTCCCTGTAGAATAATCAGGAAAAATATGGCGAGTAGCTATCGTTTATCCTACACGGCATTAACAAATTTTGTGGAGACATGTCTCTAGCATTTCAACGTGGATAAAAGTATTGTAAAGGAGGCAATATTGGCTACTAGTAATATTGGCAGTCGTCAACACTTGTGCTGATGAGAAGGGCATAAGCATGGACATGGAAAGAAATACTTTTTCTTTTTGGTTAAGATTTTTGTTTTTGGCAACACCAACTGATTCAATGTATAAGCTATTTGATGATACTATATAGGTTAATTGTAATAGAAAGGAACATAACTATGATGGACTATGACATACTTTTTGAAGGAATTATAATTGATAAATGTGCTGGTACAAAATATAAACCAGTAGTTTTTCTACTGAGAAAAAAAATGTGTGTTTCGATGCATAAATATAAATATAACTTACATGGCTATATGATAACTACTTATAATAAAATTTAAAAATAAATATAATAATTAATTAGTTAATTAAACACATCATTTCCTTACGCCCGGTCTGCGGTCCATGAAGAAAAGTTAAAAATGGGGTGACAGCCTGCAACTTTGAGTTTGACAAATGCCGAATGCAAACCATGATTACCTGTTTTCGACTGTTGGGTAGGCTTGTGAGTCGCAGAGTCGTGGAGGTGGGGTCCTCCTTATTTATATTTCTAAAGAGGACGGAGGAGTACTGGATACACTAGTGCTTAGGTTTTCATATTGGTAATGAGTCATGACTGTTCTCTTTCTAGCTACTCTCAGATTGTTTTTTATTTTTAAAGCTGTTGCCCATGGCGATTCTCTGACATTTCATTCTGCCAAATTTTAGAAATATATTTTCTTTCCCCTAGTTGTTTGTTCTCAGTTCGGAAAACAAGTCTCCAATAGAAAAAGGAAACTTAATTTCGTTAATACGTCACATAGGTTAAATTTAGTTGGCTGCTTGATTAAAAAATGTGAAATGTCTTGTCTGGTTTTCTGTAAATCCAAAAATTGAATTGCTATCTGAAATTAACGAAATGATAAATCACGGGGCAGTGCTTGATAAAAAGGAACCTGTGCAATTAATCAAAACTGAGAGTTTCACACGCAGATCTTTTGTATTTTTATTTTTCCATTTGACTTGTTAACTGTTTGCTTCAACAGGGTAACTGCTTATTCAATTCAAGAAGATGCCCTGAAATATGGGGAGCTTGATTATATCAATGGTGGTAAGCTAATTTTGAAATAATTGTTTTAGATATTAATGAATGCCAAACTACTTTTACATCATGTCACTTTTCCTTTGTCACATTCTAATTTCTACGTTGATATATATATGCTTGAACATTTGTGGGCTTTTAGAAGTGGATACTCAATCACTTTCAAACAACTAACTGTTATTACCTCTTATGAATAGCTGCACTTGTAAGGTACCAAGTAGCAGGGAATTTTCTTGGACTGCCTGCTATCACTGTTCCGGTTGGTTCTTTTCCAATCTCCTTTGTATAATAACTATGTTCACATTTTATTGCACTCAGCGGAATATTTTTTCCTAATTTTTTGTACTTTGTCCAATTTGCGTATTTTGTTGGGACATTTTAATAGGTTGGATATGATAAGTCGGGGATGCCAATTGGACTTCAATTTATTGGACGCCCTTGGTCTGAAGCAACATTGCTACGTCTGGCATTTGCAATCGAGGTATACTTTTGTTACATCTTAAATAAATCACAATCTTCAAACAGCTCAACATGCTGTCTCCTCTGATACTACCTCACAAATAAACCTTAAACATAGCTATGTGAATGCAAAGTATCTGTTCATCAAACGTTTGGAAATGCTTGAAGGTGAAATATGAATAGATCCGTTGATGTTGTAGCTAATATTAGTGCCTATACAATATTTATAAGCCTTTGTGAAATTAGCTCAAGGAGAAGGAAGTATTTGAAACCTGAGAAAAAGTGGGTTTTAACATTTTAAAGGTGGCTGCATGTCCCATTACATAGTTAGATGTTTGAAACCAACGAGTGCAGTCAAAGTGACCATAAAATCTAAATTTGGACACGTTACACCTATATAAGCATTGAGATCTTTTGAATGCATAACAAACGCTGCCCTTCCAAATTTGCCCATGTGATGGGGTTCAAATGTGATATAAATCGCCAACAGATCAATACTGCGGATTGTTTGGAGTGTCTTGAGGATTGTTTTTTTAAGTGACAATGCTGACGTAACTAAACTATAGATCGGGGTTCCATGTTTTGATATTTTTCTTCCAGCCATCAGTTCCTCCGTGGAGTCGCCATGGGGTTTGACCAGAGAATTGCCAAAGATACCTTAGAAAAGTTCAAATTCAGACTCTCATCGAATTCTGCTCCCAACATAGATCTGTTTCAGCAAATATGTAGGTATTAGACTACTAAATTAAGGGGTCAAGGACCCATATTCTCAAGAGCAAATACTATAATTTGGTGCAGCACGTCTGCTTTGACATTTTACTCCTGTGATGAGATCTGAAACATGGAAGTCATGCCAACTAACCTTGTGTCAAAATATTTCAGTATAAATGGAACTTTCTCAAAAGAAACCAGGTTTCCTTGTTTCAATTATAATGAAGATTTCCAACAAGTGAAACATGGGAATGATGGTAACACAATGGCTGTTCTAAAGATTCCAGTATTGGAATGCTCCATTTACGTTATGAAAATATTATAGGAGTGGAAGCTTGTAAGATTTCTTTGTCAAGGTTATGGATACTTGGGAAACTCGCTGAGGTTTCCTTGTTTCAATTATAATGAAGATTTCCAACAAGTGAAACATGGGAATGATGGTAACACAATGGCTTTTCTAAAGATTCCAGTATTGGAATGCTCCATTTACGTTATGAAAAGATTGTAGGAGTGGAAGCTTGTAAGATTTCTTTGTCAAGGTTATGGATACTTGGGAAACTCGCTGGCTTGACTGAGGTTGCCGTATGCTCCATTTACCTCATTGAAAGCTTGTGGGAATTTAAGCTTGTAAGACCTATTTGGCAAGGTTATGCATACTTTGGAAACTCACTCAGTTGAGTCGGGCTGCGGTAGCGTCATAAAACTTGATCATACTCTGCAAACTCAGGTGAATATCTAAGTTACCGGAACTGGGCCTTGGGATACGTAATTTTGTATCGGATCTTGATTCGACCCATATGCACAAGGATCGGTCATAATCTGTATTTCAAACCACCGATAGGGAAACCATATTGTATCCAGCTGAAAACGTGAAAAAGGATATGGCTTAATGGATTTTGTGTTTCATGGTTTTAGGGTTTCCTGGATACATAATGGTGGATACATAATGGTTGATACATAATTGCGTTGCATTAAGATGAAAATTTGAAAACTTTGTATATTTTTCTCTTTTAATGTTTTGCTGTTTTTTCTAAAATATCTTATTTGATGATGGTGGTTAACTTTCATTGAGAATAAATTTGGTTTATTAAACCTCAAAATAAGTAAGGAAATTACTTACATTTTTATAGAATTCTATTTCAGTGTTGTTGGCTCCATGTGATTTGCAAGAGTGGCAAGAACAAACACTGCAAGGGCCACATCAGAACCACTTTGGAATCCTAGGACCTAGCCTTCCTGGATTCAGAGAGAGATCTCTCTATAAAAGTGTTTTTAATTGATATATCTTTGTGCTCTTTGTTTAAGATTTTAGGCTAGTTATGAAGTTCTAAGGACTTGTTGTTTTTGGTTGGATTAATTGATATATTTTAGGGTCAATGGTGTGACTGATTGAGGAAATGTTTCAGCTGAACAAATAGACTGTGAGAAAAAATCAATCCATTGGGCTATGGAGTCATAAAATGATTTAATTGTTCATCAACTTTGCAAGGGTATTCATAGGGCAAGCTAACTATATCAAGTGGATTCTTTAGATTAGGTTGTGATATGAACAATAATAACTTGTAAAGGCAACAAAGATATAGTCAGTTAAGAATCTTCTAGCTCTACTTAAACAAGAAAAGCCTTTTAAGGTAACTGTTTGGAGCAAGCCAAAGAACAGGGCAAATCATAGACTTCTTTGGACAAAATTTAATAAGTAAACCTCTAAGACAACAATCCAGTAATCCTAAGACTACTTTCAGATAAAGAAAACATATAAGATAACAGTGAGTGTGGTCTAAGATCAAACAAAAATAATCTAATCTGCTTTTGACTAACTCTCAAAAGACTCTTCAAAGCAACATTTCAAGGCAGACCAGAGGGCAGGGCATACCATAAACCTCTCTGGTTTAGACTTTAGTAAGTGTACTTTAAAGAAAAGTCTTAAAAACAATATCTCAAGTCTTACTCAAAGGAACATGGGTTCACCACAATTTCCTTGGTTTCACTCTATTGAATCATTCCCAAGACAACAAGCTAGATGTAACTAGAAGGCAATTAAGAATCTTTCAATCAAACCTTGTAGAAGAAAACATAAATATAAAGAATACAAACAGAAATAGGGTGCTGAAACAACAAATCCTAATCTAAAACTTCTGTTTCTTTATCAGAGAAAAATGCACATGATGGAAAACATAAGGAGAAATAATGACAATTTAGGAAAACTTCACCATTCACATAGCTCAATGATCCTGTGAACGTGCTTGTATTATTGATGATCAAACCAGTTACAATACTCCATGTATAATAGCTCTTTGCAACTCAGAGCTTTCTTTAGTTCAGAGTAGCATTCCTCAACTAGCTTAGCAGCAAAAATCAGTCCAATAACCATCAAGTAACCAACATTTAAAATGAAGCTCATATGCAATATTTATATGCAAAATGAGGAGGTGCTGTCAAACTAGGGTGTTTAAATGTTATTTATTATAGAGTTAATGATTTTTGACCTTCGAGACCATGCAAGGCCCAAGGCAAAAATATCTGAAAGAGTTACTCTGAAATAATAACTTTGTCTTAACGTCTAAGTTATTTTAGTTGAAATATTTGACTTTAAGGACTTTGTAATAACTTTGTAATAACTGTTGAGCTGCTTCAAAATATCTCTGACTGTGTGATAACTGCCTGGTGCCTTTATTGAAAGAAATCATGTTGTAGGTGGCAAGTTTGTCTTTGGAGAAGTAATTGTTTCTTTGTTGAGTCATTCAAAGCTGTCTTTGGGTTGATCTGCCTTTGTTTTAATCATCAAACTCTATTTAGGCCTTTTGAACCTTGATTTAGCTTTTATAATCTGCTTTACTGTCTTTATCCTTCATTCTGTTTTATGACTATTTGTTTATTTATCTTTTGCCTTTGAACCTTTGACTTTCATCCTTTAATCACTGTCTTCAAGGCTAATGCTCTGCATTTATCCTTTGATTTAGAATTAGCCCTTTATTCTTTTTGTTCTTCATCTCTTCACTGCTTTGACTGTCTGTTTCGTGTGTGCAGGGGAGGATTTTCCGTGGTATGAGGGTTTATAACCCATCGATGATCATGCTTCATCGAGGGTAAACTTTTATACAAACCCTTTGGCTTTCTTTTATGTGAACTTACCCCTTGGATCGTCATCCAGAGATTAATTCGATCATTTCTTTGACCATCGGAATGCCCCTTGGGCATCCCACCATTAAACCTGCACATAACAAAACACATGTTAGATTTAAAACCTGCGAAGAGGGCTTACTGCATTTTTTTGGGGTTTTCGGGTGTTTGAGAGGCGTTTGCAGAGGAGAGATGGAGCAGAGGGTAAGGTTTCGAAGGCGGAACCTGGGGAAATTCAAACAGAGGCGAAAGATTTAAATTTTGGCGCGAGGAGGAAGAAAGCGGTTTCGGAAAATCGGGGTGGTTTATCGCGCGGGTGATGAGTAGTAAGTGGTTTCGAGTCAATTGGACGCGATTCCACTAGGCGATTGCCGCGTGGCAAGGCGAATACCGCCTATTTCGCACAGGTAAGGGGTTATTAAACCCTTTGTTATTTTCTGCGCCATATAGAGTCTTGGTCGTCGGATCTCAAGCGGTGAGATTGATGGTGCGGAAGGGTTGGAGGACCGACGCGCAAGTTTGGGAAGTGGAGCCCATGGACAGATGGCTGAGTTTTATTGGATGAAGGGTTAAGTGGAGAGCAGGGCCCGGGCATGATGATGTGGCAGTACCTTTATCGCGTTGTGTGGAGTTATACCAATGTGGGATAAGGGTGGTAATGTGATGACCGTTGGATCGGGCCCAGGGATCCAAATCAACGGCGGATGCAGCCCAAAAGAAAATAAAGAGGCGAGGTGAGGTAAGGGGAGCCTGCTTTAATATTTCAAAGGTTCGGAGGGGTTTTCATAAGGTTTGTGGGGGCTAACAAAATGAAAGGGGCGGAGCTTATTTCGAATGGGGAAGGGGCTAAGGCTTTAAGCCGAAAGGGGCTTAAAGGTCTATTTCATAAAGAGGGCGGGTTTATTACAAAACAGGGTTTTTATAAGGTTTTAAGGGTCCAATAGGCTTAAAAAGTTATGTTTAAACAATGTAAAGGGGACTTTTACATTGTTTAAGGCTTTTTAGAGGAAAATGATGAATAAGGGAGTTTATGGTGGGTTTTTTAGGGGAAAGGAAAATGGGTTTCAGAGGAGAAAAAGGGGATGAATGAGGGTGTAGGTGAGGTGATAAAATGAGGCAAACGGGCCCAGAAAGTGAAGCCTTTTTAGAGCAGCAGGGTGAACTTCTGAGAGGGCAAAAGATAGGAAAATTTAGTGAATCAGTTAAGCTTGGGATGATGAAGGCAGTGAGATTTCGAAAGGTAGCTGATAAAAAAATAATGCTATCTTTAGTTGTTTGTAGAACATCCACAGTCACCTAGTGAAATCTGTAAAATACAGGAGGATAACAGTTGCTCCAGCTGGGGAGGGCAGCTCCTTTAGGAAGTGTCAAGGACCTCAGAGATCAAATCTTTGGAAGAAGTAGAAAAGTGCCTTGATTTGCACCTTGACAGAACTCCTTTAAAACTTGATGACTTGCTGCTTTGAAGAGATGATCTTTCAACATCTGAATCATAACATGATGGCTTCAACTCAACTTCTACCTACCCATCCTATTTGTTCTAACATTTTTTCTTCATTGAGTGCATTTGAATTGCCTAACCCTTGACATCATTTTCTTTTGAAAACAGGAAAATAACAAATTCTACACTTTTATCAACCAAGAGTTCAGATTGAGCTGATGAACTCTTTATTTCTCTACTTGATCTAACCATCTGTCAAGATTAAGCTGTATGATAGATTTTCTTTCTCTAATCTAAAACAGAAAATTGAAAACATAACCAAATCAAGATTAGACAGTCTAATTAGTTATGAGCAGTGATACTTTATACAAGTCTGCATACAGAATTTATTTTGCAGAAATTTAACACAAAATTTTGAGCGCTGAAATCTTGGAATTTTCTTTTTATCGCTCTTCCTTTCTTGGTTTAGATTTTGAGCTTTGGAACCAATTTATTTTCCTAATCTAATCTAATCTACTGATAAACCAAGTTTAGACAGTTTGGCAAATCTTCATTCACTAACCTATCAACAGAAATTTAAAACTCATTTGGACTTGCACACTTTCAGAACTTACTCTTTTTTGGTATGGGGCTGTACCTTTTCTTTTTCTGTCCTCTTTTTCTTTATTTTTCTATTTTTGTATTTATTTTTTCTCTGATTTTTTTCCAAACAATGTTATATACAATGGATAAATCTTTAAACTAGGCATCACTAATGGAAATAATGTTTGAGCATCCTGCCATTGACAAGACCTCCAAAAAGTTCTGTTCCATCCATCTCCTTTAAGAAAAATACATTGTTTCCTCTGGCAGAATGGATGATGTAGGGACCTTTCCACAGATTTTCAAACTTACCATGCTTTCCCTTGTCTTCTCTTCTTGAGTCCCATTTGAGCACTTTGTCACCAATATTGAAATCATTTGCTTTTGTCCTTTTGTCAAATAGCTTCTTGATGTTTTCTTGCACTAGTTGTGTTTTGTTGTAGACTTCCTCTCTAGTTTGTTGCAACTATATAGTTCGATTTATCCTTCTTATCATGTCATCTTCTTCAGACTGTACTTCCTAGATCAGCTTTATGACTGGCACTCCTAAGCTTGTTGGAAAAATTGCATCTGCTCCATAAACTAGCTGATAGAGAGACATTCCAATTGATTTTTTGCATGTTAACCTATCTTCCCATAATGCATGTACTAGCTTGCTGTGCCATGACTTTTGATTTCTTTCCAGCAATTTCTTGATGATGTTTATCAAACTTTTGTTTGAGGATTCCACCAACCCATTACCTTGAGGGTAATAAGCTGTGGAATGACCCAATGTGATCTGATATTTGTGGCAAAAGTCCACCATCCTCTTGGATCTAAAGGCAGCAGCATTGTCAGTGATAATCCTCAGGACAACCAAATCTAGACAAAATATGGTTTTCAAGGAATCTAATGATAACTAGATCAGTGGCAGTTCTAGAGGAGATGGCCTCTATCCATTTTGTAAAGTAATCAGTTGCTGTTAGGATCCACTTATGTTGGGCAGATGAAGAAAGATGGATTTCCCCAATGAAGTCTAGGCCCCATTGTTGAAAAGGAGCTTCAACAGAAATAGGATGCAAAGGTAAAGGTAAGAGTTTTCTTTTGCCTTCAAAGATTTGACACTTGTGGCAGGCAATTACCAATTTATGGATGTCTTAGAAGAGGGTGGGCCATTAGTAACCAGCTCTAAGGATTTTGTTGACAGTAGTTTTCCAATAGAGGTGGCCTCCACATTCCCCTTCATGAAACTCATGCTTGATCTTTTCTGCATCATTCTCAGGCAAACATTTAAGCAATATACCACTAGCATTTTTCCAATATAACCATTTATCTGTAATGCAGTAATTTACAGCTTTTAATTTCAAGAATCTTGCCTTTGTCTTAGATAAACTAGGAGAAACATTAAGATAGAAAAGCACATATAAAATATCAGCATACCAAAGTGAATTCAACAATACTTCTTCAACATGAAGGGTGGTGCATTCTTCTTGTTCTTCTAAAACATCAACCATATTCATATCTAAGGCTTTGAGATTTGATTCAGCCATAAGTTTTGCAAGTCCTTGTCCTTTGATCAGTTTAGTGGGTCTGATTTCTAAGTCATATTCTAATATAACAGTAATCCACTTCCCTCTTTTGCCATTAGGATCTTGTGTTAAAATGTCTTTGACAACTGTGTGTGGAACAAATGCAACGATGTGTGACTGTAAAATGTAAATTCTGAAATATTTCAAGGCCTTGATTAAGGCAAAAGCCTACTTTTCCATTATGTTGTATTTCAGAGGTGCATCTCTTAAAGCCTTGCTGAAGAATGTAATGGGCTGCTCTTGTCCTTTTATATTTTTCTGAAGTAGGACAGCAGCAACTGTGTGTTTCGATGCAAAGGAGAAAATGAAAAAATATTTATCAAAATCAGGACTGATTAGAACTGGTGTTTGAGTGAGTGTTTGTTTAACCAGTTCAAAGGATTGCTTTGCTTCAATGGTCCATTTAACTCATGTTTCTCTTTTCAGCATGTTTGTAATGTTTCTAAGGAGTTCAACAAGATTTGGTATGAACCTTCTTAAGAAATTAATCTTTCCAATGAAAGATTGCAGTTCTTTGATATTTCTAGGATGATTGATTTTCAATATTCCTTCAATGCTTTTTGGATCTATTTTTATTCTCTCTTCAGATATGATATGGCCTAGAAGTTTGCCTTCTTGGAGGCCAAATAAAGTTTTCCTGGGGTTTAAGGATAGACCATACTTTCTACATTTCTCAAAGACTTTTCTTAAGTGAGCAAGGTGTTCTTCATTTGTTTTGGAATAGACAGTGATGTCATCTAAATATATCACAATGAAGAAGCCTATCTCTTCTGAGAAGCAATATCCATGGTTCTTTGGAATGTGGCACCAACATTCATTAAACCAAAGGGCATTTTCACATACATGAAAGTGCCCAAAGGTGTAGTGAAAGCTGTTTTAAATTGATCATTAGGATGTACCAGTACTTGGTTGTATCCTAAAAAGCCATCTAGCAAAAAAATTCTCTTAGAACCCACTACCCTTTGTAAGATATGATCCATTTTGGGCAAGGAGTAGTTGTCTTTTAAAGAGGTTTTGTTTAAGTTTCTAAAGTCTATACAAAGCCTTATTTCTCCTGTTTTCTTCTTCACAGATACAAGATTGGACACCCATTCTGAGTATCTCACCGGGACTATGATTCCAGCATCATACACTTTCTTGATTTCTTTCTCAACCAGAGGTAACTGCACAGGGTTTATTATGCACAATTTTTGTCTAAAATATTTCTGGTTTTCTTTGAGGGGTATCTTATGCTGAATTATCTCTGTATCATATGATTTTAAGTTCTCATAACTCCAAGCAAAAACATCAGAAAATTCTCTAAAAAACTCAAGGTATTTCAGTTTTATATGAGATGGCAGTGTTTTGGACAATTTGATCATTTTGGGTTTTAGTTGATTGCCTATATTGCACTCTTCTATTTCAGTTTCAGTGGGTTCCATTTTTGGATTTTTGGCAACATCATTAAAGTCAAACAATTCTTCTAGAGGCACCAGTCCCTTTGGCAAGTTATCATTGTTACACTGCAGCACTTCAAAATCTTCTTGTTCTAAATTAGTGCTTAGCTCTGTTTTTAGTTAACAGATTTATATCAGCAGTGTTAGGAGTCTCTTCTTCATAAGGTTGCTCCTTAGTAGGACAGTCTTCTTCATATTCTGAGTCTGAATTGGTCATTTCAAACCCATTTCTGGACTGTAGGAAATCCTCTATCTGCTTATCTCCTTCAAAGACTTGCCAATATTTGATATTATCAGGGACTGCTGGTCTATATTTAACTTGGACCGTGTATTGTTTGCTCTCATAAGGTTTTTGACATATACTAGCAGCAAATGCTAAACCATTGACAAGAATGTTTTGGTTTCTAGGGACAAAGTTAAGCTCATATTCTGTGAATGTTTTCAAGAGGTCAACAACATCATCTCTATATGCATGTAATATTGGGTGCTTGGTAGTATATTCTCTATTTACTTGTTTAATAATCAGTTTTGAGTCTCCATGAACAGTTATCTTCTTGACTCCTAGTTTTTTTAATAATTGCAATCCTAAGAGGAGAGTCTCATATTTAGCTATGTTATTTGTGCATTGAAAGTTTAATTTGTATGAGTGACCTTCTGCATGATTATTTTTTGTTATGTACCCATATGCCTGCTCCTGAACCAGTTTTGCTACAAGACCCATCAAAACTCATACTCCAAAGAGGTTCAATTTCAGATTTATTATTAAAGTCATTTTTGTCCTCTTTGTCCTGTTTATTGTGGTTGTCACTATGTTGTTTTTTAGGATCTGCACTATGTTCATTTTTACTTTGTTCCTCAAGGTTTTCATTATGTTGAGTTTTATTTCGTTTTTCATGATCAACCCTATGTCGGTGGTTGGTTTGTTGCCTATGATCTTCATTATGTTTGCTGTGATGTTCTGAGTTAGAAAACTGTTTTGGCTGTTTCTCCTTTCCTTCCTCTTTTTCGATTGTTGGTTTGTCATTTTCTTCTCCATGCTCATTAAGATTTTCATCATTGTAAAAAATGAATGAGTCAAGGTCTGTGTGAATAGAATAAAGCGGGGTGTTGTCTGGTTTTTCTTGACTACTAATCAAGTATTTCATGTGTGTTTCCCTATATAGTCTTCTTGGTTGACTAAAGACAGGGATGGTTGCATAAGTCATATCCATTTGCAGGGTACCTTGGAGTTTAGCACCCCATGATCTTGAAAGGAGCATGCCATATTTAGGAGGTATGTCAGCCACTACAATGTCCATCACTAAGCTCTTGGCTGGTATTTGTGCTAAGTTGACACATAAATCTTTGATCAGGCCTAGACATTTAACTCTGCTGGAATCAAAGCAGTATAAATCTTTGTAAGGTCTAGTTATCTCAAGGCTAAGTCTCTCCATCACTACTTTAGGCATAAGGTTGTGGGAGGCTCTTGAGTCAAGCATGGCATTGTGCAAAATCTTATCATGGATGTTTAGACTGACATAAAAGGGAGGAACACCTCCTTCTTGAAATTAACCTTCTACTTCTAGTCCAAACAAAAGCTTAGGCTTTTCATCAGTTACATTGACAGAATCAGTTTGTTCTCCTATGTTTAAAGCTCTCAAAAGTTGGGTTTTATATACATCTTGGGTGACTAATTCGGTAAGAGGGACAGGGATCTTGATTTTGGCAATTTCACTCTCTATGCTGAAAGGTATCTGAATTTTCGAAATGTTTAGATCAACCTTGTTAGTCACTGTTTTCTCAGCAAATTCAGCTTGCTGGTTTTTATTATGAACAACAGTTAAAATAGTTCTACTAGGAGCATTAGCTGAGTTGCTAGTGCTACTTTGGTCACCACTATGTTTGTCCTTAATTTGGCTGTTACTATTTTTGTTTCTATCAGGACTTTCAGCCACTATTTTGTTGTCTTCTGTTGTCTTTTTAGAAATGTTTTCAGAATTGTTTCTAGCAGAAATTTCAGAGGCTTTCTTTTTGGGAGTGTCTTAACTTTTTTTGCTCCTAAGGTCATAATGTCTGTGTACTTCCATTATAGCATTTTCAAAGCCTTGTTTGTAATCTTCTGATTCTAGGATTTCTTCATCATAGGGTGTAAATATGGCATGTTAGTCTTCATTGAGGAAAACAATATCCTCATTGTTTACTCCTAATAAGTTTATGTGGACTTCCTTTGTTTCTTCTATCACTCCGTCATCTTCATCAACATAGTTTTGTTGGAAAGGAGGTCTGACTCGCTGATCAGGGCCTCTAAAGTTTTGGTTTTGATTTTGATTTTTAATTTGAGGAGCTGTTTGGTTTTCTCTAGGATAAGTTCTCTCATTCATGTTAATTCTCTTCATCATCCTTTCCATGGTTCTAACTAGACTATCAATTTTGGAATCTGATGTGGAGGGTCCAGCTTCATCTTTATAGGTAAGCTTTTTCTCTGCTTTCAATCTAGCCCTTCTGGCATTTAGGTTAGCTTCTACACTTACTGCCCCTTTCTGCATATCTTCTAATGTGAGGGGTTCTCTTTCTCTTAATTGATAACACGTCTGGGTCAAATCCTTCAGGAAACTTTATTAAGGCTAAGCCTTGTGGGGGTTTCATTTGTGGAGGGAGTGCATTATAAACACTATTGAATCTAGTGCAGTAATCTTGGACACTCTCTCCAACATTTTTTTTAAGGTCATTGTATTCGGATAGGATTTGGAGGGGATTTCTCTTGACCTCCCATTTGTTTAGGAATAGTTGGTGAAAAGTAGGGAGATCATTGATGTTGTTAGGGTTAAGCCTTTGAACCATTTTCTTGCTTCTCCTCCTAAGCTTTGAGAAAACATTCTAAGTTTAACAGTTTCATCATCTATTTCTTGTCTATCAAAGTAGTCATCCATTCTGTCCACATGTTGTTGAGTTGTAGTAGAACTACTAGCATCATATAATGGAATCTCGGACTGATAGTCTTGTGGTAGAGCAACTAGAGGTAAAGGAATGACTAAGGGAGCATACCATGTTGCCATGATATGAGCTTGTGGAAACAATGGGGCATTAACAAGTGGAGGTAGATGATGAAGTGGAGTGGTTTGAACAGTGGATGTATGGGTGGGTGTGGCTGAAGTACTTGGACCAGCTAAGTGATTTTGAGTAGATTTAGGATGAGAGAAGCCAAAGTTTTGGAGAAAATGGAAATCAGGAGGAGTGGAAGGGGAGGCTTCCCTACTATTATTCTGCTGTAAGTTTACAGGCTCAAAGTTTATCTGGTCTATAACACTTTGTGACTTGGTTCTGGAGAGGTTTCTTATATGGGGTAAGTCAACTTGTGTATTTTGCAAGGTTATAAGGTTTTCAGGGACAAAACTTGCTCTGTGGATTGGTCTGACAATAATTTGATTTTCTGATTTAGGAGACCTCCTAAGGATGCTTTCAGGATTGTCAACTATTGTAGGAGGATTTGGATCAAGATGGGATCTAGTATGGATTCTCCTAGAAGCCAGGATTTTTGGACCCAACAAGTCAGAAAGGTTTTTAGAGGTATAACAGTCTTAGGACATAAACCAAACTGTGAAAGAGATACTTAATCCACAAAGTATTCTTGACTGGGTGTTGTTTAATGTTTTGATGGTAGAGTAAGTTTCACAGTGGAGTCAATGGAAAACCAGTGGGGTCAGCAGGCCTACTGAAAACCAGTGGAGTCACCAGGTGGAGGATTTTGACTTGTCTTATAGGACTGGTTGTTGTCCACCATCAACAATCAGGAACCATTCTTGGCTGACACTTGATTCATCTCGAGTTTTAAAGTGAGAGTTTTTGAGCTCTTGAAATTATCTATTACTCAGTATCCCCAGTATGGTCGCCACTATGTTGGCTCCCTGTGATTTGCAAGAGTGGCAAGAACAAACACTGCAGGGGCCACATCAGAACCACTTTGGAATCCTAGGACCTAGCCTTCCTGGATTCAGAGAGGGATCTCTCTATAAAGGTGTTTTTAATTGATATATCTTTGTGCTCTTTGTTTAAGATTTTAGGCTAGTTATGAAGTTCTAAGGACTTGTTGTTTTTGGTTGGATTAATTGATAGATTGAAGGGTCAATGGTGTGACTGATTGAGAGAATGTTTCAGCGGAACAAATAGACTATGAGAAAACATCAATCCATTGGGCTATGGAGTCATAAAAGGATTTAATTGTTCATCAACTTTGCAAGGATATTCATAGGGCAAGCTAACTATATCAAGTGGATTTTTTAGATTAGATTTTGATATGAACAATAATAAGTTGTGAAGGCAACAAAGCTATAGTCAGTTAAGAATCTTCTAGCTCTACTTAGACAAGAAAAGTCTTTTAAGGTAACTATTTGGAGCAAGCCAAAGGACAGGGCAAACCATAGACTTCTTTGGACAAACTTTAATAAGAAAACCTCTAAGACAACAATCTAGTAATCCTAACACTGCTTTCAGATAAAGAAAACATGTAAAATAACAATGAGTGTGGTCTAAGATCAAACAGAAATAATCTAATCTGCTTTTGACTAACTCTCAAAAGACTCTTCAAAGCAACATTTCAAGGCAGACCAGAGGGCAGGGCATACCATAAACCTCTCTGGTTTAGACTTTAGTAAGTGTACTTTAAAGAAAAGTCTTAAAAACAATATCTCAAGTCTTACTCAAAGGAACATGGGTTCACCACAATTTCCTTGGTTTCACTCTATTGAATCATTCCCAAGATAACAAGCTAGATGTAACTAGAAGGCAATTAAGAATCTTCCAATCAAACCTTGCAGAAGAAAACATAAATATAAAGAATACAGACAGAAATAGGGTGTTGAAACAACAAATCTTAATCTAAAACTTTTGTTTCTTTATTAGAGAAAAATGGACATGATGGAAAACATAAGGAGAAACAATGACAATTTAGGAAAACTTCACCATTGACATAGCTCAAGGATCCTGTGAATGTGCTTGTATTATTGATGATCAAACCAGTTACAATACTCCATGTACAGTAGCTCTCTGCAACTCAAAGCTTTCTTTAGTTCAGTCTAGCATTCCTCAACTAGCTTAGCAACAGAAATCAGTCTGATAACCATCAAGTAACCAACATTTAAAATGAAGCTCATATGCAATATTTATATGCAAAATGAGGAGGTGTTGTCAAACTAGGGTGTTTAAATGTTATTTATTATAGAGTTAATGATTTTTTAGCTTCGAGACCATGCAAGGCCCAAGGCAAAAATATCTGAAAGAGTTACTCTTCAATAATAACTTTGTCTTAACTTCTGAGTTATTTTAGTTGAAATATTTGACTTTAAGGGCTTTGTAATAACTTTGTAATAACTGTTGAGCTGCTTCAAAATATCTCTGACTGTGTGATAACTGCCTGGTTCCTTTATTGAAAGAAATCATGCTGTAGGTGGCAAGTTTGTCTTTGGAGAAGTAATTGTTTCTTTGTTGAGTCATTCGAAGTTGTCTTTGGGTTGATCTGCCTTTGATTTAATCATCAAACTCTGTTTAGGCCTTTTGAACCTTGATTTAGCTTTTATAATCTGCTTTACTGTCTTTATCCTTCATTCTGCTTTATGACTGTTTGTTTATTTATCTTTTGCCTTTGAACCTTTGACTTTCATCCTTTAATCACTGTCTTCAAGGCTAATCTTCTGCATTTATCCTTTGATTTAGAATTTTCCCTTTAATCTTTTTGTTCTTCATCTCTTCACTGCTTCTTTGACTGTCTGTTTCGTGTGTGCAGGGGAGGTTTCTGCGTGGTATGAGGGTTTATAACCCATCGATGATCATGCTTCATCGAGGGTAAACTTTTATACAAACCCTTTGGCTTTCTTTTATGTGAATTTACCCCTTGGATCGTCATCCAGAGGTTAATTCGATCATTTCTTTGACCATCGGAATGCCCCTTGGGCATCCCACCATTAAACCTGCACATAACAAAACACATTTTAGATTTAAAACCTGCGAAGATGGCTTACTGCGTTTTCTCGGGGTTTTCGGGTGTTCGAGAGGCGTTTGTAGAGGAGAGATGGAGCAGAGGGTAAGGTTCCGAAGGCAGAACCTAGGGAAATTCAAATGGAGTCGAAAGATTTAAATTTTGGCGCGAGGAGGAAGAAAGCGGTTTTGGAAAACCTGGGTGGTTTATCGCGCAGGTGATGAGCGGTAAGTGGTTTCATGTCAATTGGATGCAATTCCACTAGGCGATTGTCGCGTGGCAAGGCGAATACTGCCTATTTCGTGCAAGTCAGGGGTTATTAAACCCTTTGTTATTTTCTGCGCGATATAGAGTCTTGGCCGTCGGATCTCAAGCGGTGAGATCGACGGTGCAGAAGGGTTGGAGGACCGGCGCGCAAGTTTGGGAAGTGGAGCTCGCGGACAGATGGCAGAGTTTTATTGGATGAAGGGTTAAGTGGAGAGCACCCCGATGATGTGGCAGGACCTTTGTCGCGTTGTGCGGAATTATACCAATGTGGGATAAGGGCGGTGATGTGATGACCGTTGGATCGGGCCGAGGGATCCAAATCAACGGCGGATGCAGCCCAGAAGAATATAAAGAGGCGGGGTGAGGTAAGGGGAGCCCGCTTTAATATTTCAAAGGTTCGGAGGGGTTTTCATAAGGTTTGTGGGGGCTAACAAAATGAAAGGGGCGAAGCCTATTTCAAATGGGGAAGGGGCTAAGGCTTTAAGCGGCTTAAAGGCCTATTTCATAAAGAGGGCGGGTTTATTACAAAACATGGTTTTTATAAGGTTTTAAGGGTCCAATAGGCTTAAAAAGTTAAATTTAAACAATGTAAAAGGGACTTTTACATTGTTTAAGGCTTTTTAGAGGGAAATGATGAATAAGGGGGTTTATGGTGGCTTTTTTAGGGGAAAGGAAAATGGGTTTCAGAGGAGAAAAAGGGGATGAATGAGGGTGTATGTGAGGTGATAAAATGAGGCAAACAGGCCCAGAAAGTGAAGCCTTTTTAGAGCTGCAGGGTGAACTTCTGAGAGGGCAAAAGATAGGAAAATTTAGTGAATCAGTTAAGCTTGAGATAATGAAGACAATGAGATTTCTAAAGGCAGCTGATAAGCAAATAATGCTATCTTTAGTTGTTTGTAGAACATCCACAGTCACCTAGTGAAATCTATAAAATACAGGAGGATAACAAGTGTTATAAAAATTTAAGAGAAGTATATTTAAATAATAATCGTTTGATGAATTAGAAAGGAAAGTTAGTAGTGTAGCAAATATTTTAAAATTTTAATTTAATGTGGATGTACATAGGACAATCTAATATAAAGTGATTTTTATCTTCTATCATCTTAATTTCACAACGATGACAATTTCTTTTGATCCAAGGTGTTTTAGAAATTGTCCAAGACCATGTTTCACCATGGAGCTCTATTATTATTTTGAAAATGTTGATTTGTTTCTTTATGCTACTCAAGCGAGAGAGACACTTTTGATCTTCTAGATTAGTGTTTATTACCTCCTTATAGTATCTTAATTTTCTCTTATCCTCTAATTCCTTGTTGCTCAGCAATTTCTTCTTAAATTTAGATGTAATAATATGTTTAATATTATCATTATCTTTCAGAGTGACCTCTTTTTTTATACCCAAATGATTTAGCAAAGACCTGGCATTTTTATGCATCCTTGCTCGAGCCATAAGTGGTTTTGATTAGAGTTTGAAGAAATGTTGCGAACATCGACATCGGGATAAAATCAGCAAGGGTCTGGAAAACCAAAAAATCATAAAAATCAGGAAAATATCAATAAAATTTGGCAAACATAGGCAATATCAATATACCATCAAAATATCAATAAAAATCAGCAAACAACGGTTAGGCCAAAAAATCGTGATTTTGAGATAAAATTGGGATGTTATTGAGATGTTCGCAATACTGGTTTGAAGTAATCTTAAGAAGCCTCTTGCTTCCAAGTTGTCTACCTTAGTCTTGTATAATAGGAACCTAGTCATAGCCATGCTCTCAATGGGGGAAAGAAATGCTTCTACAAGGAAGATAGGATGACATGTATTTCGGAGAGTATAAGATATAAAACACTTTTGGATTTGCTCTATATTTCTCCATGATTGTCTAGAGTTGTTGTGACCCCAAACTTCACAACGATATAAAATAATAGGAGTGACAAGTGTGCCATATTAAACTTTCGACCTTCCATTTATCGTTTTCTCAATACTATAATTCCAATTGAGATTCTAATGAAAATCAATGTTGAGATATTTGTATGAAGTCACTTCCTCTAAGTCGTTGTTTGCATATACAAAATTAGCATAACTAATTTTTTTGGATTTAATTATCATAGCCTTCATTTTGTTGGTATTAATAGTCATGTTGTATGAGAGTAGAAATCTTTGAGAATTTTTAGTTGCTTGTCAAGACCATAGGAACCCCTTACCATAAGAACAATATCATTAACATAATGCTGGAGGAAAATGATTATATTAACTAGAGTTGGCCAGTACAACTTGGTTCTTCCAAGAAACCCTCTAACTTGTCCAAGTATATGCCAAAAAAAGGTAGGGGATAGGAGGGCAACCTTGCTTAACTCCTATATTATAATTATTTTTCTGAAGCAACCTTTAGTGTTCCTAAGCTTGACAATAACATTCTCATACAACCTTAATCGTAGTGGCTCTTAGCTTGAAAGGGACTTTTAGCTCCTCAAGTTTTTCAAAGGTTACTCCTGGGCACTATGTCAAAATATTTTCTAAACTTTGTGAAACAATATAGGAGATTGGTTTTATTATTGCGACCTTCTGCAATAATCATAAGCATGACAAGGTGGTCCACAATTGAATAATAACTCTTGAATTTGGCCTAACCCTTGCTCATTTTTTGTGGCTTTCTAGCCATGTACTGATCTTCTTTTCCAAAATAATTTAATATAACTTGCCTTAAAATGGCTAATCATAATGGTCCTATAATTAGAGGGATTGTTTTTATCCCCATTTAAAAAATCAAGTACAATGAGGCTTTGAGTCCAAGGTTTAGGGAGGCCGTACTTGACTACTAAATTGAAGATCTTGTGTATTGTGTATATGGATAAGGATAGACTCGTCAACTTCTAAAATTTCTACCCTATAGACTTCAATGTCCTTGGCATTCTTATTTGCCTAATGCTTAACCCCAAACTTTATGTTTTCTATAGAAAAAAATTCTTCTTCCGTGGGAAGAGTTTGAGTTTTTTCAACCATGTTATGATCCATGAAGATTTTTAAGATAGGAATTGTAGTCCTTTAGTGAATCATATAATTGTATTTAGTTTTACAAGTCAGAATTTGCCTCCAAAATTTCTTAGGATATAGCTTAGATAGGTGCAAAAGTTTCTCTTGCTTCCTATTTATACAGTACATTCTTTTACTTTTACCACAGAGGGATCGATATGGGTAGGATCTCTTTTTTTCATATAGACCACAAGACAAATCCTTTTATGTTAGGGATCTTGGATTCTTCATGTACCCAAGTTTCAATAAGCAATATAATATCAATTTCACTTTGGATCCAACTTAAGATAGGCCTTTCACTCTATTGAAAGCCATACCAATTCCAAAGGAGGAACCTGAGTGTCCCAAATTTGTAGCTATAATTATCTTTTTGGTCTTCATCCCTAATAATAGATTTTCTTTTTCTAATCATCACTCACTTTCCTTCCTTCTTAGCTTTGTTTATCTTTTAAACTTCCTTTCTTAGTTCATCTTAGTTGTTTGGAATGAGGTCTTCATTTATGAATATTCCTTATCCTTTTAAGCTTGGATTTTACTAAGTTTGCCATATTTATGGTTATTAAAGCTTAGTTTAATGTGAATTAACCTATCATTATGTTTAATTATTTTACCCATTCTTATTGCTTCTATGAAACAATTTGTTTCAATTTGTAATTTATTTTGCAGTTATTCCTTGACTAGTCCTAGCATGTCACTATCGTTATTCTCTTTTAAACTAAAGATTATGAGACTCCAGGCTCTTCTGTTGCACTCATGATCTAGCTCTATAAGTTTATTCAAGGGTTAATTTAAGTTACTTGGTTTAAGTTAACATATTGAAAGTTACCATTTACCATGTTGAAGTCATATTAGTCAAGGAGGTTACTAGGGAAAATCCATCTAGGTACTTTGGAGATAGGTGTACATGTTGTTTTCCGGTGGCATTTATCTCGACACCATTATGAAATGTGAGGAAGTGCCTAGAAAAATTTTCAATAGAGCTTTTGTTAAAATGTGCAACTAGGACCAAATTCCACTTTGGGCAGCTCATTTGTAATATCCCAAATTGGGAACAAATAGTAATATAAAGCATACAAAGACTAAAACTACAGAAAACAGAAATACACATAAAAAACACCATGAATGAGCCAAAACTGCTGAGATATTTTATTAATTTTCTGAATGGGAAAGGTACAAAATGGTGCTTAGGAAGATGGCACCTTGGCCTGCACAAGGCAGGCTGAAATAATCCCTCAAACCTTGCTCATAAATCCTTGTTGCTATGTTGCTCGGCTCCTCCTCTACGCTACCCTATCTGGAAATGTTGTTGCTGGCTGGAAAGGGACTGCTTGTTGAGGTTGTTCTACTGCTCAAAATTTTTTGGGACTTGGACATCGGACTCTCCTCAACAAACCCAGAAAAACCCGCGAAATTTCACCCTCTTGGGCTTGGTAAGCTATTATGCTGGGCACACTTCTGACTGAACTGTCGAAAACAACTGCTGGAATCTACTCAAGAACATTGCTAAGAAGTGGCTGACCCCCTCACAAAACTCCTGGCTGAAATCTATCTTTCTTCCTCCTTCCCCAAAGTTGCTCCACTACTAGACTGTGTAATCCCCTAGCCGACTGCATGGCCTTTGCGCTGTCCTGGAAGGACTGCGTATGCCTGAAGATGTACCTGTGATGCCTCTCTCCAAAACTAAATGTAACTCTTCTCTTGAGCAGACACTCGAAGTCCCTCGAGGATGAGGTTGAGATCTCCGCTTGGAAATCTTTGTGCTAAACAACACTTGTAGACTCAGCTAAACAGCTCAAACGTGCTTTTGGTTTACCAGACAGAAAATTAGTTGATGACTAAATGAATGAGGAATGAGCTTCTCTCATCCTCTTTACCTAGCTGAGCCCACAACGTTCCCTTGGGCCCCACTGGATTGCGCTGCCACCTCTGCCTACCAATCCTTGCGTTGCCATTGCGCACTTGTTGTCCCCACGTTGTCCCTGCGCTGCCTTTGTTGCTTCCTCTCCTGTGCTGCCACTAGGCTACTCTCTACTGTGTGATGTTGGCCCCATGGGTCCCACTTCAACTTTAATCTTTTCCTCAGTGACTTTAGGAAAGTGTTCTAGTTATAAATTTTATTTGTTGGTCACTCTCACCCAAGGTTACTTGGAAGTGGGAGCGGGAGCGAAGCGCGGAGCGCCATTTTTAAAAGCTTCCGGTCCGGAGCGTTTATATATATATATATATATATATTTTTTTTTTTTTTTTAATATTTTTAATATTTTTTATATTTTGATGCATATATGTCAACAAAAACATGTAGAATGATGAATTAGACATAAAAAACATAAAAACATAGATTTAATCATATAACATCAATCATCTAGAAGTTATAATCTTCATCAACCACGCCCACGAGTTGGAAGCATACAACATATTGACTCTTGAGTCTCGCAAATCATCAATCTGAAGGTTTCAAGCTTTCAAAATTCAATATATAACATTTATGATCATTGATTCATTGATTTCAAAATTCAATATACATTTATCATCATTGATTTCAAATTTCAATATCTAACATTTATCATCATTGATTCATTGATTTCAAAATTCAATATACATTTATCATCATTGATATATAACATTTATCATCGTTGATATTATATAACATTTATCATCATTGATTCATTGATCACCATATAACTTTAATGAAGCATCATATTCATAATTCATAATGACTTGTAAACAGTAAACTTATAAATGCCAACTTCAAAGTTTCATCTTTCAAATTCAAACTTCAAACTTAAATTGTCATTAAATATATGAAATCAGAAAGAGTCAAGTTTCATCTGTTCAACTGTCAACAACAAATAGAAAAGACTAGTAAACAAAAATCTATTTTATCTGGTTGGCCCCTTGCCACGCCCACGAGAAATGTCTAATTTTTGTGAGCCACGAGGAAATGTTGGTCTTCTAGTACTCTCAGGAGTACCACGACCACGACTAGAAGGTGGAGGTTGGATCTGCAAAGGAACAACAATGTGATATCGAGGAGTGGCACTGGCACTGGCACTGGCACCCGCACTGCTACCAGTAGATGGTGGGACTGGCCCTGTGTGTGGCGGTGCTGCTGATGCTTCATCATCATCCCTATAAAGTTCTGCTTCCAATTCTTCCGGATGTAACGTGCCGTCCTCCAAATTATCATCCTCTGGGTTGTTGTCCCAGACTCTGTATGATTGATCCTCATTTGCCCGATCACAGTAATGGCTCAACAACCTCAAGTTATAATGCACATAAACCAAGCTTTCAACTCGGTTTTCATTCAGCCTATTTCTTCTCACATTGTGTATAAAGCTGTAGGTGCTCCAACACCTCTCTGCAGAAGAAGTGTTCACAACCTGTGAGAGAACTTTTTTAACCAACTTTGGCAAAAGTCCCATGCCGCCATATGCTTCCCACCATGTGAGAGCATCAAATCTGTCCCTGTCTTCCATTGCATGGAAAGAACCAAAGTTAGCAGTGCAACTGAAGTATTTGCCTAATTCAAGGCGCAATCTAACACACTCTTCCCTGTCAGGTACCAATTTGTCCAATGCCTTCATGTACCCCTCTTGCTATAGGATCCTACGGAACTGCCCTAACCCCACCTCCGGTGCGGAGTTGGCCCAAGCAAGATGGAGAGTAATATTTTGAAATGAGGATATATGCCAAAGCATGTAGTGGAACATTGGGGTTTATTCTGCATGCACACACACAGTCATGAATCATGGCATACAAGTTGGGATCATTATCCTTAACAATATCTTTTATTTGCCCCAACATGCTATCCATCTGCTCATAAACCTCTCCAATCATTGGTTTATCAGTATCCGCAAAGCGAATCATGTTATAAATGGGCTTGGTAAAACTCACAATTTCCCTCATACGTGCCCAAAACAGATGGTCAAGGGCGGTCTCCTCCACATGTTCGAAACCTTGCCTGTCAACTATTGTTGCCGCCCTGTCCTTTAATAGCTGCCAGTGTGGGCTTGATACCATTACAGCCAATGACTCTCTTACCTTCAAAAGGCGCCTGAAGGTGAGGTAATAGCTAGCAAATCTAGTTTTTGCTATTTTCAACAACTCCAATTTGGAGTGAGTACGCAAAAGCCCATGGGTATTGCTATGATTTGTAATAAATTTTATCATTTTTTTACCTCTCTTGTACAAATCACCAAGCCATTTGAATTGAGGTTGTTTGTTTTTGATGATATCATGCATCAAAAAGTTCATTGTGTGAACCAAACACCCAGACCAAAAAATGTTGGGGTATTTATCCTCAACAATTGCTCCTGCTGCCTTACAGTTAGCAGCATTATCAGTGATGACCTGTATCACATTGTATGGCCCAGTCTTTTCAATTATATCAAGTAATGGTTCTGCAATGTTAATGTCGGTTTTGAATTTATCTGAATAATCATAAGGTGCCAGGAAGACTGCACCACTAACCGACACAGCCAAAACATTTATCAATGGTTTTCCTTTTACATTGGTCCATCCATCAGAGACAATGGACAACCCATGCTCATTCCACGAACCTGTCATTCTAGCCAAAGAATTGTTTATTTTAGCTCTTTCATGATCAAGACCCACGGTTCTGGCCTTGTCATACCCAGGGCTTTTGTATCCTTTGGGGGCATCATTAATGGCAGAAATCATTTCATGCCAATAAGGTGAGCGAAGAACATTGAATGGCACCCCACATGCATATAGAAACCGGTAAACTTTTGAATCCACATCATTCCTACACCCTTCGTCTAGGAAATCGGATATGGTTCTACGCCTTAATCCAGTGCCACTGCTTCCAAAACCACTGGCACGGGTGGAAGTTGAACTTGTTTGTCCATGATGTGTTGGGCCTGAATCAATGAAACCCCTAGATCTTTTAGATGATCTCTGTAGGGCAACCTCCTCTTCCTTCCTATATATCTCACTCTGTGGTGCTGGCACAAAAGTACAAACTTTGATTCCAAGATTTTTAGTTCCATCCCCTGGCATTATCCCACAAAGGTGCCTTCTCAGACGAGTGTATGAACCATGGTATTGTTTATTGCAATGGGGCAAATAAATTTAGTGGTTCCACCACCTTTCCCTCCTTCCATTTTCTGAACATATTTCCACAAAGGAGTTTGGTCTTGTTTAATTGGGGAATCTATGTTCTCAGGTTCTCCACTCCCCACTTCCTCCTCAGCATAATCCTCCTCCTCTTCAGGATTTTCTTCAGATCCACCATAACCCTCCTCTTCATCCTCCTCTTCTCTGATTTGCCTCTTTCTGCTAGCACTCTCCAACACCATTATCACAAAGAAAGGAACCAACATGAGGAAAATCCCTAGCCATATAGCCATGATGGAAACAAGTTTCAAGTTTCTAGCCTGCAAAACAAATGGAAAAATGCCAAATGGGAATAGGAAATGCAACATAGGAAAAAAACTATTCATTTTTTAAGTTTTAAATCTAATAAAATGCAACATTCAAGAAAAATTCAAGTTTTCATTTTTAAACAATTTAACAATCTACAAATTCATCCTAGAAAATACTAAATTGGATTAGAAAGCCTACCTCTTTCTTGCAATTCTCCTGTCAGCCTTGCTCCTTGCTCTTCTGTCAGCCTTGCGCTCTCCTTGCTCTCCTTCTTGCTCTCTCTCTCAACTCAACAAACAATAAAATGTAAAATGAAACCCCCCCCCATTATAAAAAAATCGATTTTTCACTTAAAAAAATTTGCGCGCGGCGGGAAGCGTTTTTTGTTCCGGGGAGCGTTCGGGAGCGAACGCTCCCCGAGTGCTTCCAGCGTTTAAAAAACGCTCCCGAAGCGTTTTTTAAACGTTGGAAGCGCTCAGGGAGCGTTCGCTCCCGAGCGCTTCCTGAAACGCTCCCGAAAAGACAGGGAGCGTTTTAACAGGGTCGGAAACGCGCTCTCGAAAACGCTCCCCTCAGGAAGCGTTTTCGGGAGCGCGTTTTCGAGCGTTTCCGAAACGCTCCCGCACGGAGCGTGTTTCCGAAACGGGAGCGAAGGGGGTTTGAAGCTTCCCCGCAACCTAGGTTGTGACACTGAGAGTAGATTCATACCCAACCCCGGCACATGTAGTACATTAGTGTCCCAGATTCTATTTCCTGCCTCAGTCTGAAAAACTACAGTACCTCTCCCAATGGGAGTGCACTTTGCTTTATTACCCATGGTTATTTTGAAATTCATCTTCTCTTCTTGGTAGTCGGAAAAACAGTCCCGTACTCCCGTCATGTGAGTAGAGGCTCCACTATCAATATACTAGACATCTGAGGATGTAGTGCTTGATACACAAGCAAAATCTTCCTCTAGTCTAGATGCCAATACAGATACATCGTGATCCATCTGTTCTATCATGCTTCTTCCTCCTCTTGGAGAACTGCGTGAACCCTTTTGCGTTGTCATTGCAAGAGCAGATCTTCGTTCATTGATAGATGCTCCCTCTCTGTTATTCATCTCTGCCTCTGATACCATTTGAAAATTTACAACCAGTTGCAGTGATAGATTCATTTCTCCTACTTATTATTTCAATAAGTTATTATTCAGAAATCTTTCGGCAAATATCAAAATAAATACTACTGCAACATTCACAATTATATATGCAGAGAAATAAAAAGTAGAGAACATAAGCACAAGAATCAATCACGTGTGCACAGTTATTTTTGGACAATTGTCCCCGGAAAAACCCAATGTGGGAAAACCGGTGCAGGAGATGAGGGTTTTATTAATTCTTCAGCAAATGATATCTTTACAGGGAAAATATTTGACAGATAAATTCTAAACCACCTGAGACTGAATATCCAGCTTACTTGGACAAATTTCTGACACCCAGAACAGCCCCTGCGTCAGTCTGCGTGATTCTCTGCGCAGTCCCAGCGTTGGACTGCATGAATCTGCGTGGGGTCTCTGCACTGCAACCTCAAGCTGCCTCCAATGACCCACTGCTACTCTCTGACCCCAATCTCAATCACCCCTAACCTCCTCCTACTCCTGCAACTTCTCACCCTGCAAACTCTCCCACTGAGATCGAAGTCTACATCAGAATGGATCTCCTTCGAGTACTGAGTGTGTGCCTGGCTTGTTTTCCAAGTCACCCTCAAGCCTTCTTTTATAATCTTCTTATTGGAGAACCAACGACCCAGATTAAAAGATTAATCATTGGCTAAGATTAAATCTTGACTCGATTCATGTTATCTAGAAGATTCACACTCTGACTTATTAATACCCTTTAATTATTTCATTTCCCTAAGTTTGGACTTAGGGTCTCCACTAAAATAATTAATTATTTTAATAAGTCTTGAACCGAGTGGAATTTCCACAAACAGTTTCTGGGTTCTTTGGAGTGTTGTTGTCCAGGCCTCCCTGCAAATTTTGAGACTTGGAACACTTTCGAATGCTACAAAATGAACATTTCTTACTGTTTTATTCTCTGTATATACTTGAGTGAATGCTGCAGTAGTATTTATTTCGAAATTTACTGGAAGAATTCTGTAAATAACTTTTTGGAAATAATAAGTAGGAGAAATAAATCTATCACTGCAGAAGTATTTTCAGGATTGAAATTTTCACACTTAGCAAACCTAGGGTTTCCTAGGACAAACTTACTACGACAAGAGAATTAGGGCCTAAATGGGAAGATTAACCACCAAAGAAGGTTGATTTTGAGGAAACCAAGTATTATCTTGATGTTGAACTCTTCCATTACGAAAAATACTTCCTCTAGACCAATTCACACTAAACCCTAGTTAGGTCGCTTATCTTCAAGAGGGCCAAATTTGGGAAAGAGAGTGAAAATCAAATTTGTGGATAAAATGATGGTTGATCACCAAATTGACAAGGCCAGTGACTATTCCTTGGGTTGATGGAGTCTATGGGTTTGATAGATTGGCTAAATCTTGCAAATGAGTAAGAATGTTTTGATTTCCTAGCACAAAACCCTAACTCTTACCTTTGTGAGGGATCAAGATCACGTGGGAGAGCTAATTAACAAGTTCACCAAGGAGATTGCCATTCACATTTCATTCACAAGTAATGCATACAATGATGATATCTAAATTCTATACAACTGATATTCAATCAGTAAAGGCACGATAGAAAAAACCTAGATTATCAATTCATTCCATACATTAGGCAATAAGATTAAAAAATTCAAATTCAAGGGCCTACTATGCTGCAGGATGCAGTAGGGAGAACCAGAGACTTGTAGGACGCTATGCCGAGGACGAGGGATCCTTTTCCCCATAGACCATCGTTCCAGCAGAGAGGAAGGACGTGAGAGCCCCACCCCCGAGTGGGAACTAGGGTCGAGGTCCTTTAGATGATGACACCCGAAGAGATTTGAGACGGAGGAAGCTTTGCTTCACTTTCCAGGAGCCATGGGAATTGGGTCATCGATGTCCCAGAGGTAAGGCACATTACATTGAGGTCTTCTCGGACAATGAAGGGGAAGATGAGGCATATGAGGGGTTGGAGGGAGATGCCAGCACCGGTGCACCAGTAGTGGATCATCCACCACCACCTTGCCCAGTAGCAGTAGGAGCAGTGTTTGCACCCACAAGAGGGGTCCTTGCATCTTTGCGGGTTGTTCCCAAGTACTTAACGCTGAGGGTCCGAGGGACAGTTCAGGGGCAGCGTGTCTCAATGCTGGTGGACAACAAGGTCACGCACAACTTTATCGATGCCCGGGTAGTGCAGAGGAGGGGCATACAGAAAGAGAGCTTTGATGGGTTTTATGTGTTGGTTCCGGGTGACAGGACCATGCAGTGCATGCGCTATGTCCCAGCATTAGCAGTGACCATGGGGACGTACACAGTGACAGATAATTTTTTTGTGGTCGATATTCCAAACACCAACATAGTGTTGGTTGTTCAGTGGCTTATCACACTTGGGAAGGTCACTACAGATTGGGAGACTCTGGAGATGGAGTGGATGGACAATAAGAGTGGGAAGCATGTGATGATCAGAGGCATGCACACATACCCTCCACAGACAGTCTCTGCACATCGGATGGAAGTATATTTCCAGAAGGGAGACATAGAGTGGGCAGTGGAGCTGAGGATTTTGGAGGTAGGTGTCTCAGGTCAGCTTGTGCACCTGGATGTGCAGACTATCCTAGACCATTACTCCACTGTTTTTGGGGACATTCCACCAGGACAGCTACCGGACCGGGGTTTGAGCACACCATTGAGCTGGAGCAGGGCATCCAGGAAATGATCACCACTCCCTGTAGGCACCCCAAAGCATATAGGGATGAGATTGAGAGAGCCATACATGAGCTCTTGGCGTTGGGCCACATTAGGCCCAGCACGAGTCCATTTGCTTCTTCAGTGGTTCTGGTGAAAAAGAAGGACAACACACTGCATATGTGCATATATTACAGTGCTTTGAATAAGAAGACCATGAAAAAATGCTATCTTATCCCCAGGATCGATGAGCTGATGGAGGAGTTGAGGGGAGCATGTTCTTCTCCAAGATTGATCTGAGGTCAGGGTACCACTAGATCAAGGTGAGGGACCAGGATGTCCCCAAGACTACGTTTTGCTGCCACTACAACCATTTTGTAATATTACCAATTAGCAATAGCTAATTGGAAATATTAATTTTGACTATTTTGCCTTTATAGAGTTAAAATATAAATAAAGTGGGTGAAGGGGACACTTAGCTCACACTTAGGATAAACAGTATTTCCTAAAGTCACTTAAGAGACATGTCTATTTGGCAACGTGGGGCCTAGTGGTCAAGTGGCAGAGTAGGAAAAGGAGCAGCGTAGACAGCGTGGGGCCTAGCCAGCGCAGAGTGAGTTGGACAGTGTGGGCCAAGGGGGACAGCGCAGAGATTGGTGGGGCCTAGGTGAGGGAAAGGCTCACCAAGCATAAAAGGAGGAGGGGTCTCCTCATTTTCATTCATTCTGATTATGCATCTTTGAGAATTGTCTTCTGACATTGAGCGAGCTTGCTGTTTAGCAAAGTCTACACGTACTGTTCAGTTCATCGGGTGTCTCCGTTTGGAGATCCCAACCTCAGCCCCGAGGGACTTCGAGTGCCTGCTCGGGTGAGGAGTTTCATCAACGTTTTGCCGGAGAGATTTGCAGCTACCACAGGAGGAGCATCCACTCAGAGAGACAGCGCAGTCAGTGAGAGGGAGGACGCAGTCTTGAGAGGAGGTGGTTCTGGATTGGGGGTTTGTTGGTGGATTCAACCTGGGATAGTGGGTAAGGGGCCAGCCCTTCCCTATTCCAGCATTTCGGAGGAGTTAGGGGCCATTATTTGGAGCAGATCATTCAGAGCCAGCGTCCCTCCTTGAGGAATAACGTAGTGCCTCAAGGGAGCCATTTTCGGGGGTCGGCCATTTCTGAAAAGCTTTCTGTGCTTTTCTAGGTATTGTGAGTAGAGGCCATTCCCGAAGTTTCAGAATTTTCCAAGGTGGGGAGTAGCCCCAAAGATTCAGTTCATCTCAGCAGTAGCAGCAGCACAGTAGTAGTACCAGCAGCTTGGGAGATAATGCAATCCAGAGAGAGCAGCCATTCCGGATCGTTTCCTGAGAGTCTTTCTACGCTTGCCTAGTGCAAGCCAAGGTGCCATCACTCTGATCACCTCTGCACTCATTTCCATTTCTCAGTATTAATAAAATGGCTCAGCATTCTCCATATTGTTTGTTTCCCTTATGATTTGTCTATAGTTGTTGTATATCTTGTTTATGTGCTTGTATTGCTGTTTATTTCCATTTGGGATATTACACATTTCAAGTTTTTGGTGATGCCCTTTGGGCTGAACAACGCTCCAGCCACATTTCAGTTTTGCATGAACCACATCTTCCGTAGTCAGTTGAGGAAGTTCGTGCTGGTGTTTTTCGATGACATTCTCATCTAAAGCCGCACATGGGAAGAGAATTTGCATCACATCGAGGTTGTATTGCATATCTTGGAGGAGCAACATTTCTATGCCAAGTTGTCCAAGTGCGAGTTTGAGCTAACAAAGATGCTCTATTTGGGGCATATCATCAGAGTGGACGAAGTGAGAGTCCACGAGGAGAAGATCAGGGCCATCCGAGATTGGTCAGAACCGAAGAATGTGACGGAACTTTGGGGGTTTGTGGGCATATGCACCTACTACTAAAAGTTCGTCAAAGGATTTTCACAGCTTGCGGCACCCCTCACAGACTTCACCAAGAAGGGGGCTTTCAGCTGGACAGATACTGCACAAAAGGCCTTTGACACGCTCAAGGAGGTTATGAGCAGCTGCCCGGTGTTAGCAGCACCTACTACAAAAGCTTGCGACACCCCTCACAAACTTCACCAAGAAGGGGGCTTTCAGTTGGACAGATATTGCGCAAAGGGCATGAGCAGCTGCCCGGTGTTGGCATTGCTCGACTTCACGCAGCCCTTTGTGTTGGAGTGTGATGCTTCAAGAGAAGGGGTAGGCGCAGTATTGATGTAGGGGGGTCATCCCATAGCTTTCGAGAGCCGGAAGTTGCTGCCATATGAGAATTTGTACCCCATATACGACAAAGACATGTTGGCCATCATGCATGTGTTGGCCAAGTTTAGGCAGTACCTTGGGGGAAGAGGTTCTGGGTGAGGACTGACCACAACAGTCTTTGATTCTTCGTTGAGCAGAAACAGTTGCAGGAGAGGCAGAAAAAATGGGTCAGCAAGATCCAAGCTTATGATTTTGACATCGAGTATGTCAAGGGGATGAATAATGTGGTGGCAGATGCATTGTCATGAAGAGCGGCAATGTTGTCCTTGATGAGTGTTGACGCAGACTGGAGGGCTCAACTTTTGGTGGAGTACTTCAAGGACCGTTTTGCATGTGAGATACTAGATGGGTAGGTGACGGATGACCAGTACCAGGTGATGGATGAGGTCATCCTTTATCGTGATCGAATCTTCTTGACGGGTAACTCCCAACTCAAGGAGAAGATTTTGCATCCAGCCCGTGACTCACCGCTTTTAGGCCATCAGTGGTTCACAAAAATATACAGGGCCATCAGGGAGAGGTTCTCTTGGAAGGGCCTCAAGGAGGACGTACATCGGCATGTCCGGGAGTGCGTAGTCTATCAGCGGAACAAAGGAGAGTTGAACCATCGAGCAGGTTTGCTACAGCCGCTTCCCATTCTGGAGGGGAAATGGGAAAGCATCTCCATGGACTTCATCACTGGGTTTCCCATGGTGCAGGGCAAGGATTGCATCTTCGTAGTGGTTGATCAACTGACGAAGTATGCTCATTTCTTCGCCATCTCAGCTCTATACATTGCTTTGCAGGTGGCTGAGTTATTTTTCCGAGATGTCTTCAGAGTCCATGGTCTTCCAAAGACCATAGTCAGTGACAGGGACAACCGGTTCATGGGAGGCTTTTGGTAGGAGCTGTTTTGTTTGGTGGGCACGGAGTTAACACCCAGTACCAGCTACCACCCACAAACGGATGGATAAACTGAGATAGTGAACAAGTGGCTGGAAGGCTACTTGAGAAACTATGTCACGAGGCAGCAAAAGGCTTGGCTATGTTGGCTTCATTTGGAGGAGTATTGTTGCAACACGACATTCCACATGTCAATCGGTATGTCTCCATTTTATGCTTTATACGGTTATAATGCTTTAACTTTTGTTGATGTGATATTTGGAGCATAGTTTTAAAAACCGGCCGTACTGACTCCGATTTGGCCGAGCCAACTGAGCCAACCCACTGGCTGGACTAACTCGGTAGAAAAATCAGTCTGGAGGCCAATTTGTGACCGAACTGGCCACTGATTCGGCCGGTTTGGTCACAAACCGACCCGCTCGGCTGAGTCTAAGTTAAACCGGCTGAGCCATGGAAAACCGGTCGCAAACCCCACAAACGGCCCAAAACGGACCTCAATTTGGATTTTAATTTGGTTTTAGGGTTTTGGTATGCCCTCTAACCCCTCCCAAGCCTATAAAGGCTACCCAACCCCTCTCATTTCCTCACAGCTATCTCATTGCATTTGAGTGAGCAGTTGTGAGGAATTTGTGAAGAGTTGTGGAGTTGGTTTTTGGCTCAGCGTGCTAGTACAATTCCAGTTGAAGATCTTTATGAGGAGGAGCAATGGGTTCCCCCCTCTGATTCAGAGTCTAAGCCAGAGGATCTTGCCTTGTCTAACAGTAGTGACTAGTCATGTTCTGTTGTAGAGGCCATTTAGAGCCTCCTTGGTTATGTGTTTTTGTTCTGATCTCTATATCATGTATGTATTGGACAGTGCACTCGGTGCTATTTTGATATAATGGATATATTCATGAGCCTACTTTGATCATATGTTGTCTTTTGTTTATATTCTAATGCTTTGTGTTAGGAAACATGAATGAAAATCTTTAAAATTAAGTTTTTTATAAAAAAATTAATATTTAATGTATTTTTTACAAAGACCGAGTCATTGAAACTGAATTGGCCGAGTCGATACTGAGTCAGAGTCTACCCTCGGCCAGTTCCGAACCTGAGTCGGAGTTTTAAAACACTGGTTTGGAGCTAGCAAGGCCCCTAGGGCCAAGGACTGAATCCAAGAGAGCCAAGACATACTCCAGACGCTCAAGGATAACTTAGCCACAACACATAACCAGCAGAAGCTATATGCAGATAGAGGTCGCGTGGAGAGGCAGTTTGAGGTGGATGATTTGGTATACCTTCGTCTTCAACCATACAAGTAGTCCACGCTGAAGCAGAAAGGGGCTAAGAAGCTCAAGCGACACTTCTATGGACCGTGCAGGGTGATCAGGCGGGTTGGGGAGGTAACATATGAACTGGAGCTGCCAATCGAAAGTAGAATTCACAAAATTTTCCATGTCTTGTGCCTGAAGAAGGCTTTGGGACAACATGTGACAGCCACTGTTGAGCTTCCGCCTACGGATGATGAGGGGCACTTGGTGCTAGAGCCAGAAGCCATCTTGGACACTAAGGATAGGCATCTGAGGAGCTAGATAGTGAAGGAATATGTAATCAGATGGCGAAACCTTCCAGATGAGGATGCCACTTGGGAGGGGGATAAGATCCTGCAGCAGCCATCTCTACAGTTGCTTGAGGACAAGAAATATTTTGGCGGGGAGGACTATAATATTCTAAATTAGCAATCAGCTAATTGGAATATTAATTTTTCCTTTTTCTAAAGTTAGCTAGAAATAGGATGACCTCTAGAGAGTTAGGTTGCGGGGAAGCTTCAAACCCCCTGCGTTCCCGTTTCCGAAACGCGCTCCGTGCGGGAGCGTTTCGAAAACGCACTCCCGAAAATGCTTCCTGAGGGGAGCGTTTTCGGGAGCGCGTTTCCGAACCTGTTAAAATGCTCCCTGTCTTTTCAGGAGTGTTTCAGGAAGCGCTCGGGAGCGAACGCTCCCTGAGCGCTTCCGACGTTTAAAAAATGCTTTGGGAGCGTTTTTTAAACGCCGGAAGCGATCAGGGAGCGTTCGCTCCCGAACGCTCCCCGGGAATTATATAAAAAAAATAAAAAATAAATAAATAAAAACGAAAAACGTCTCCCGCCGCGCGGAAATTTTTTTATGTGAAAAATCGAATTGTTTAAAAGAGGGGGGGGGGTTTCATTTTAGTTTTTATTATTTGTTCACTGTTGAGAGAGCGAGAGCAAGAGTTGAAGGAGAGCAAGTGCCAAGGAAGGAGAGTAAGGAGCACGACAACAGGAGAATTGCAAGAAAGAGGTAGGCCTTCTAATCCAATTTAGTATTTTCTAGGATGAATTTGTAGATTGTTAAATTGTTTAAAAATGAAAACTTGAATTTTTCTTGAATGTTGCATTTTATTAGATTTAAAACTTAAAAAATGAATTGTTTTTTTCCTATGTTGCATTTCCTATTCCCATTTGGCATTTTTCCATTTGTTTTGCAGGCTAGAAACTTGAAACTTGTTTCCATCATGGCTATATGGCTAGGGATTTTCCTCATGGCTAGGGAAACTTGAAACTTGAAACTTCGACAGATTTTGAAGGACGTAGAGGATTTTGTTGGAAATCCCTGGGATGAGAAGAGGCAACGTAAGCGGCCTGAGAGGTATCAAGCCTTAGTTGCTCAAGTTGGAGAACCTTTCAGTTTCGGGAAGTAGCTTAGCACCAGGTGTGGGTTGATGCAATGGTGGAAGAGTACAGTTCCATCATGACAAATGATGTCTAGGAAGTGGTACCCAGACCGCAGGAGAGATCAGTTTTAGGAACCAGGTGGATCTACAAGATCAAGTACGCTGCAGACGACAACATCGAGAAATTTAAAGCCAAGTTTGTGGCTAAGGGGTATGCTCAGAAGGAAGGAATAGACTATGAAGAAACCTTCGCCTCGGTAGCCAAATACACATCTATCAAGTCCGTGATATCCCTTGCTATGTAGATGGGATGGGAAATTCACCAGATGGACGTCAAGACAACTTTCTTGAATGGTGTGATAGAAGAAGAAGTGTATATAGAACAACTGGAGGGCTTTGAGACACATGATCAAAAAACTCGTGTGCAGATTGAAGAAAGCTTTATATGGACTGAAGCAAGCTCCCAAAGCCTGGTATGGTCGGATTGACAGCTACCTGCAAAAGATGGGATTCGTCAAGAGTGATGCAGATCCCAAGCTCTACTATCTAAGAGTAGGGAGTGAGTCATTGATACTGGTATTTGATCCAGGTGGATTAAACAGGGACAAGTACAAGTGACTCAGCAAAGAGGGCTCAAAAATTAAAGTGTTCGAAAATCTCTCGAACCAAGTTCATGTTGTAGATCTCGTCTTTCTGATTCCAACGGCGCAGATGGCACTCAATTTCGAGTCCGTATGAAGGAGTTAGGAGCGGTCAAAGTTTTGCGTTGACTTGGTGACTGGGCAGCCTTAAAGAGGACGCAAATTGGACCAAACCCAGCCACCGGATTCCGGCATGCTCAGGCCAGATTCCAGGCTAAATTGTTGCCTAGTTAATTTGCCTCCTTCGGTCCAAAACCGAATTTTTCAAAAGGCATAATTTGTTTTTCAAAAACAAAAATAATATATAAAAAAGAAGGGGGTGGGGCCGTGATCCCCGCCACCCCCAAAACCAAACCAATTTAAAGTTTGGGGGGCGGGCTGTCAACCCCGCCACCCCCGCCATCGGATATGCCACATATATATGCGCTGGCGGGAATCGAACCCCCCCCGGCCTCAAAGGCCGGCCTGCTCCACGGGCAGCCCAACGTACCAACACATAACAAAATTTAAACAACATGTATTAAATGGGGCGGGAGTTGTGAACTTTTGCCCCCCCTCCACACCATATTACGCAACGGTGCCAGCAGGAGTTATGGGGGCGGGCCACCCAATGCGGGCCCGACCCCCCCACTTGGGACTTAAAAAAACGCGCCCATTTTCGTTAATGGAATCTCGTGCTAAGTTGGGAGGGGCAAGATTTGACCCCCGACCCCTCCTCAACTGATTGCCAATTTTTACCAACACACCAACGATGTTCGTTGGTTAATTCGCCCACAAATATTATTTAAACTCAGATTTTTATAGTGCGCCCAGGCCATGGAGGAGCAGGAGTGCACACACGCAGTTCGAGTTTAATATTTTTTTTAATTGCAGGTCATGTGGAACCATGAGCCCATAAAAGAGGCAGGGGGAACCTTGATTGAGCTCAACTTTTAGGAGGGCGAAATTTACACTTTGTCCAAATGGGACAAATTTTATGTCGTTTCAGCACTGATCGACGCCACGAGTCTAATGGCGTGCTCAGTTTCTGTATCTGAGTTTTCGATTTTTCAGCCACTTTTGGAAGTGGGTTATGCAGGTGTCAGATTTTCGCATGTGAGCAGTCGTTTTCACCTTTTTCGATGCCACAAGATTGATGGTGTTTTCAGATTCAGCCGCAGAGCTGCTCAGCCTTCAGCAAATGGCAACATGAGGTATATGATGTGGATTCCATGTACTTCTTCATTTATTTCTCTTTGAGATGCATTATATCTTGCAGATCCCGGTTGATACATGAGTTGTGGGATCTTGCTTTGTGTTGTTTTTGATGTACTTTCAGCTATGGATTTGTGTCATGTATGAGTCCCTTTTATGCCACATTGGCGGGATGCTCGTTTTCATATGTGTATTGTTGAGATCCCTTGTTTTCCAGGATTGGCGGGATACTCTTATTTACTACATGTCAACTATGGTCATACTGATAGGAGTCTTTCTTTATGTATGAGAGTTCTGCAGTGGAATATCTCTTAAAGAAGTCAAGCCACTCCTGCGTGAGGGCAATTTTTCCTTGTATGTCATAGGGAAACACATCCATGTACATCTCCTTCTTACAACACATAATGCAGCGGCCTACACCATCTTGACACCAAGGCTCGGAGATGTAGTCCCTCCTGGACGAACTCCGTCATCAAACAACGTGTTCTTATGATTGCTGATCTTGTTCATTTATGTTTCTCTTATTTACAGCTACAATTGTTCATTTCAGTTCTTTAACGTCTTAATTAAATGCAATTCTAATTATCAGCCGAAGTAAAAGGTCTTGGCTAAGGGTATCAAGATTTTACCCAGGATCAAGTGGTATCGGAGCAGGTATTCTTGCTGATTGGATGGCAGGCGTGAACATTGAACGTTTGCTAATTTGAGTCATGGAGAATGTGAAGGACATGTATGAAACCATGCTCAGGGTGTCCGAGAAAGCGGACATGCTGTACGGGGCTTACGAAAAACAAGCAGCAGAGAACGAAGAATTGAAGACCCTCCTACACAAAGAGAAGGAGGACAAACAACAGTTGCAGCGTCAGTTGCAAGCCACAACAGATGCGTGGGAAGATTTGAAACGAAACAACGAAACTCTTCAAAGAGATCATGATGCCTTAAAAGCATTCCTACAGAAAGAGAAGGAGGAGACACAATAGTTGCAGCTTCAGTTACAAGCCGTGTCAGAGCCATTGACGGAAGTGAAGCGTGACGAAGGCTTACAACAACTTTCTTCATCTGTTTTGCAATCAACACCTAAGGTAAACAGTGTTGATTTTTCTTCAGTTTCTTCACATGATAAAGTGTGGAGATACCCATCACAGGTACCGGCATGAGACTCCTCACCAAAATGGGGTACAGAGGAGGAGGACTTGGCATTCGTGGCCAAGGCATAACCGAACCTTTGGAGGTTGTGCAACGACCTCGTTATGCAGGTTTGGGGTACAATGGTGAAGGATGTTCGAAGGACATCAAGGGCAAACAGATACTGATGAACTCTCCAAGGAAGAGGAATGATAGGGACACTTCGCCATCGTTCCACGGTAGTGCTTGTTGCAGTGAAGGAACCGAGGCGAGCTCCCATCATCATGATGGCATCAGAGACCACCACAGAAGGTATACTAAGTCTCATTATTCCAGAGTGCATTTTGACTATAAGAATGTTGATAACCACGGTCGTAAAATATGGCATCGTAAAACTTGTTATTTTTGTGGTTTAAATAACCATGTGATTTCTGAGTGCTGGAAGAGGATGCAGCACAAAGGAGGAAGAGGCACGAAAAGCCTTCTCCCCATCAGGAAAAGAAATCAGTTAAGCAGGTTTGGAGGAAAAAGAACTTTTGCACCCATTGCGACCGAAGTGGCCACCAAAGAGCCACATGCTAGAAACTTCATCCAGAGCAGCGCCGTAAAGCCAAAGAGCCCATGCATACACCAGTTGAAAGAGTTGATCGACAAGAAAGTTCGCCACAGGGAAATGATCCACTCGTTTTAATAAATGAGAAGTGGTTCTTCTAGATTGGTTTTTTCTAGAGATGTTAAGCTTGTCATGGCCATGCTTGTAAGTCATTTGTCGCATTTTTATTATGAAAGTGATGATGTGTTTCCATCACTCGTTTAAGCGACCATGATATTGTTTTTGGCCTTGTTTTATGAGTCGTGTGTTAGATCTCTTTCATGTAAAAGTGATGATATGTTGCCATCACTTCGAGACGTGACTATTATGTTTTTGGTCATGTGCTATGAGTCGTCTGATGCATTTATTTCATGTAAAAGTGATGAGGAGTTTTGCCACCACTTCGAAATGTGACGATGAGGTCTGGTCTTGTAATTTTGTTGAGGTATGATTTCCATTTTGCTGTAAGCTTGACCACAGAGTACATGTTATAAACTCGTGGCAAGCATGGAAATATCTGGGTCATTGTTGGTCACATTGAGAATGTAATGTTCGTTGCAGCTTTAGGCAGGTGTTGGAATTCTGATTCCGAAGGACTTAAGTGAAGGAGTCTTCAAGGGATGTGCCTTTTCAGACATTTGCATTTCCGCAGTTGCAGGTGTTGGCTTTGCATCTTGATTCCGAAGTACGAGAGGTGAAGGAGTCTTCAAGGGATGTGCCCTTTCAGAGATCGCATTGCAACAGTTGTACTTGATGGCTTTGCATCTTGATTCCGAAGTACGTCAGGTGAAGGAGTCATGTGGGGATGTGCCTTTCAGCGACATTTGCAGACAGTTGATGATAGGTAAAGCTTGATGCTTTTGGAGGAGCAAAAGCTCCTCAGTGGGGAGGATTGATCCAGGTGGATTAAACAGGTACAAGTACAAGTGACTCAGCAAATAGGGCTCAAAAATTAAAGTGTTCAAAAATCTCTCGAACCAAGTTCATGTTGTAGATCTCGTCTTTCTGATTCCAACGGCGCAGACAGCACTCAATTCCAAGTCCGTATGAAGGAGCTAGGAGCGGTCAAAGTTTTGGGTTGACTTGGTGACTGGGCAGCCTTAAAGAGGACGCAAATTGGACCAAACTCGGCCACCGGATTCCGGCATGCTCAGGCCAGATTCCGGGCTAAATTGTTGCCTAGTTAAGCTGCCTCCTTCGGTCCAAAACCGAATTTTTCAAAAGGCATAATTTGTTTTTCAAAAACAAAAATAATATATAAAAAAGAAGGGGGTGGGGCCGTGATCCCCGCCACCCCCAAAACCAAACCAATTTAAAGTTTGGGGGGCGGGCTGTCAACCCCGCCACCCCCGCCATCGGATATGCCACATATATATGGGCCGGCGGGAATCGAACCCGCCCGGCGTCAAAGGCCGGCCCGCTCCACGGGCAGCCCAACGTACCAACACATAACAAATTTTAAACAACATGTATTAAATGGGGCGGGAGTTGTGAACTTTTGCCCCCCCTCCACACCATATTACACAATGGTGCCAACAGGAGTTATGGGGGCGGGCCGTCCAATGCAGGCCCGGCCCCCCCACTTGGGACTTAAAAAAACGCGCCCATTTTCGTTAATGGAATCTCGTGCTAAGTTGGGAGGGGCAAGATTTGACCCCCGACCCCTCCTCAACTGATTGCCAATTTTTACCAACACACCAACGATGTTCGTTGGTTAATTCGCCCACAAATATTATTTAAACTCAGATTTTTATAGTGCGCCCAGGCCATGGAGGAGCAGGAGTGCACGCACGCAGTTCGAGTTTAATATTTTTTTTAATTGCAGGTCATGTGGAACCATGAGCCCAGAAAAGAGGTAGGGGGAACCTTGATTGAGCTCAACTTTTAGGAGGGCAAAATTTTGACTTTGTCCAAATGGGACAAATTTTATGTCGTTTCAGCACTACTTGATGCCACGAGTCTAATGGCGTGCTCAGTTTCTGCATCTGAGTTTTCGATTTTTCAGCCACTTTTGGAAGTGGGTTATGCAGGTGTCAGATTTTCGCATGTGAGCAGTTGTTTTCACCTTTTTTGATGCCACAAGATTGATGTTGTTTTCAGATTCAGCCGCAGAGCTGCTCAGCGTTCAGCAAATGGCAGCATGAGGTATATGATGTGGATTCCATGTACTTCTTCATTTATTTCTCTTTGAGATGCATTATGTCTTGCAGATCCCAGTTGATACATGAGTTGTGGGATCTTGCTTTGTGTTGTTTTTGATGTACTTTCAGCGATGGATTTGTGTCATGTATGAGTCCCTTTTATGCCACATTGGCGGGATGCTCGTTTTCATATGTGTATTGTTGAGATCCCTTGTTTTCCAGGATTGGTGGGATACTCTTATTTACTACACGTCAACTATGGTCATACTGATAGGAGTCTTTCTTTATGTATGAGAGTTCTGTAGTGGAATATCTCTTAAAGAAGTCAAGCCACTCCTGCGTGAGGGCAATTTTTCCTTGTATGTCATAGGGAAACACATCCATGTACATCTCCTTCTTACAACACATAATGCAGCGACCTACACCATCTTGACACCGAGGCTCGGAGATGTAGTCCCTCCTGGACGAACTCCGTCATCAAACAACGTGTTCTTATGATTGCTGATCTTGTTCATTTATGTTTCTCTTATTTACAGCTACAATTGTTCATTTCAGTTCTTTAACGTCTTAATTAAATGCAATTCTAATTATCAGCCGAAGTAAAAGGTCTTGGCTAAGGGTATCAAGATTTTACCCCGGATCAATATTGTATGTGGATGATTTGTTCTTGACAAGATCATCACGGCTCATCACAGGCTGCAAGAAGAAATTAGCTGAAGAATTTGACATGGACCTGGGACGGATGCACTATTTTCTGGGGTGGGAAGTTTGGCAGCAGAATGGGGAGATCTTCCTTGGACAAGGAAGATACACTACAGAGATTTCAAATGGAGGATTGTAGGCCCATGACCAATCCAATGATTACCAACTGGAGGAAAATCGACATGTCCGAAGATGATGAAGTTGATCCTACGCTATACAGACAACTCATAGGGTCATTGATGTATCTGGTAAATACAAGGCTATTATGTTGTTAATACCCTAAGTCAGTTCATGGTGGAATCGAAGAGGGCACATTAGGCAGCAGCCAAACATGTTCTCAGGTACCTTAGAGGGACAGTCAAGCTTGGATTGAAGTACACTCGTGACAATGATGTTAGGTTGAGTGGCTTTACTAATGCAGATTGGGCTAGAAGTTCAGTTGATCGAAAGAGTACCAGTCGGTACTGTTTCAGTCTGGGATTAGGAATGACTTCCTGGTGCAGTAGGAAATAGAAGTCCGTGGCACTGAGTTCAACAGAGGCAAAGTATATGGCAACTAGCACAACTTCGTACAAAGCCATATGGCTTAGGAAACTGTTAGTAAATCTACTCAAGAAGAAAATGGAAGCGACCAACATTTTATGTGATAATCAGAGTTGCATAAAGCCCTTTGAGAATCCTGTGTCATGATAGGTAGAAACATATTGACATCCGATGTCACTTCACCAGGGACTGTGTACAACGTGGAGTTGTTCAGTTACAATACACTCCAATAGGAGAACAGGTGGCAGACATCCTCACCAAGGCTCTGGGAAAAACAAAGTTTGTCTACTTCAAAGAGAAGATGGGGATGATGAAGAATCCCTTCCAGTATCTGGAATGGAGGATTTTGTTTAGAGAGAGCTGTGGTACAGATGCAGCAAGTGACAGTGGCAGTGTCAAAGGCAACAGTACAGGGGGTAGCAACGCAGTCGATGGGGGAGCAAAATCCTGAGATCAACAGTGCAAAGGGTGCTTCAGAATCAGAGCAACATGCAACAGGCATATTGTTGGAACACCTTCCTCGCTAAGAAGAAGTGTTGATTTCGTAGCATCCGAAAGTGTTCCAAGTCTCAAACTTTGTAGGGAGGCTTGGACAACAACATTCCAAAGAACCCAGAAACTGTTTGTGGAAATTCCACTCGGTTCAAGACTTATTAAAATAGTTAATTATTTTAATGGAGACCCAAAGTCCAAACTTAGGGAAATGAAATAATTAAAGGGTATTAATAAGTCAGAGTGTGAATCTTCTAGAAAACATGGATCAAGTCAAGATTCAATCTTAGCCATTGATTAATCTTTTAATCTGGGTTGTTGGTTCTCCAACAAGAAGATTATAAAAGAAGGCTTGATGGTCACTTGGAAAACAAGCCGGGCACACACTCAATACCCGAAGGAAATCCATTCTGATGTAGAATTCGATCTCAGTGGGAGAGTTTGTAGGGCGAGAAGTTGCAGGAGCAGGAGGAGGTCAGGGGTGATCGAGATCAGGGTCGGAGAGCAGCAGTGGGTCACTGGAGGCAGGTTGAGGTTGCAGCGCACATAGTCTCCACGCAGATTCACGCGGTCTAACGCTGGAACTGCGCAAAGAATCACGCAGACTGACGCAAGGGCTTGCAGGGGCTGTTCTAGCTGTCAAAATTTTGTCCAAGTAAGATGGATATTCAGTCTCAGGTGGTTCAGAATTTATCTGTCGAATATTTTCCCTATAAAGATATCATTTGCTAAGGAATTAATAAAACCCTCATCTGCTGCATCGGTTTTCCCACATTGGGTTTTTCCGAGGACAATTGACCAAAAATAACTGTGTACATGTGATTGCTTCTTGTGCTTATGTTCTCTACTATTTATTTCTCTGCATATGTAATTGTGAATGTTGCAGTAGTACTTATTTCGATATTTTCCAGAAGATTTCTGAATAATAACTTATTGAAATAATAAGTAGGAGAAATAAATCTATCACTGCAACTGGTTGTAAATTTTTACAAGAAATACAAGCATGAGAATCAATCACATAGACACAATTATTTTTGGACAATTGTCCCTGGAAAAACCCAATGCGGGAAAACCGATGCAACAGATGAGGTTTTATATTTTATTCTTCTGCAATGAAATTCTTTACAAGAAAAAGACTGGCAGACTTCTTTAGAAAACCCCTGAGATAAATTCTCACGAACCCTCTGGAGAAATTTTGACACCTGGGAGACTCTTAGCTCGTCTCTGCGTCCCTCTGCGTGTCTCTCTGCGCAGTGCCTGCGTGAGACTGCGTTACTCTGCGTGAGCTCTCTGCGCCACCTTCTCAGGCCTTCTACGTCCTTCTTTCCTCGAACCCTGTCAGTGCTAACTTCCTCTTCTTCCTCTACCCTACAACTCTCCCTTTGAAATCGAATTCTATTCCTTCAGAATTGACTTCCTTCGGGTTACTAAGTGTATGCCCGACTTTCTTTCCAAATGGCCGTCAAGCCTTCTTTTATAATCTTCTCATTGATGAATCAACGGCCCAGATTAGAAGTCTAATCAATGGCTGAAATTAAAGCTCGACTTGATATTCGTTCTCTAGAAGATTCACATTCTGTTTTATTAATACTCATTAATTATTTAATTTCCTTAAGTTTAGACTTAGGGTCCCCATTAAAATAATTAATTATTTTAATAAAACATGAACCGAGTGGAATTTCCAAAAATGGTTTCTGGGTTCTTTGGAATACTGATGTCCAAGCCTCCTTACAAATTTTGAGACTGGAACACTTTTTGATTGTACAAAAATCAACACTCCCTCTTAGCAAGGAAAGTGTTCTAGCAATATGCTTGTTGCATGATGCTCTGTCTTGAGGCATTCTCTGCGTTGATGATGCGTGGCTGCTGCCCCTCATCTGCTGCGTTGCTTTCCTCTGTACTGCTAGCCATGACATTGTCACTGTCACTGCCTCATTTGTACTGCAACTCCCTCTGAATTATGAGCCTATCCATTCCTGTTACTGAAAATGGATTCTTGATCATCCCCATCTTTTCTCTAAAATAGACAAACTTTGTCTTCCCCAGAGCTTTCGTGACCTGTAGGAGTGTACTACAATTGTACAATTCCTCGTTGGACACAGTCTCTGATGAAGTGACACCTGATGTCAATGTGTTTCGACCGATCATGAAACACAGGATTCTCAGAGAGCTTGATGCAACTTTAATTATCACATAGAATGTTGGTCGTCTCCATCTTTTCCTTGAGTGAGTTCACAAGCAATTTCTGAAGCCATATTGCCTCACACGAAGCCATGCTTGCTGCCATATATTCTGCCGCTGCTGAGCTCAGAGCCGCGAATTTCTGTTTCCTGTTGCACCAAGGAGTCATTCCTGATCCAACACTAATACAATACCCACTGGTACTTTTCTGATCTACTGGACTCCCAGCCCAATCTGCTTCAGTGAACCCACTCAACTTGATGTCATTGCCTCAGGTGTATTTCAGTCTGAGCTCAACTATTCTTTGTAGATATCTAAGAACATGTTTGGTCGCTGCCCAATTAGCCCTCCTCGATTCCACCATGAACTGACTGAGAGTATTGACAACATAACAAATGTCTGGTCTCGTGTTTACGAGATACATCAGAAATCTTATGAGCTGCCTATACAAGGTAGGATCAGCCTCATCATCTTCGGACATGTCGATTTTCTTCCATTTGGTAATCATTGGAGTAGCCATGGGTCTACAGTCCTCCATCTGAAACCTCTTTAGAATTTCTGTAGTATACCTTCCTTGACCAAGGAATATCTCACCCTTCTGCAGCCAAACTTTCAACCCCAGAAAATAATGCATCAGCCCTAGATCCGTTAGATCAAATTCTGCAGTTAAATTCTCCTTGCAGTCCTTGATGAGCCTAGATGATCCTGTCAGAAATAGATCATCTCATACAACACCAGTATCAGAGGCCCATTCCCTACTCTTAGATAGTAGAGATTGGGATTTGCGTCACTCTTAACAAATCCCATCTTCTGCAAGTAGCTTTCAATTCAACCATACCAAGCTCTAGGGGCTTTCTTCAATCCATACAAGGCCTTCTTGAGCATGCACACATCAAATTTTTTCTCATGCGTATCAAAGCCCTCTGGTTGTTCAATATATACTTTTTCTTCTATCACCCCATTCAAGAATGCAGTCTTGACGTCCATTTGGTGAATCTCCCATCCCATCTGCGCAACAAGGGATATCACGAATCTAATAGAAGTATATTAGGCTACTGGGGTGAAGGTCTCTTCATAGCCTATCCCTTCCTTCTGAGCGTACCCCTTAGCCACAAACTTGGCTTTAAATTTCTCGATGCTGCCATCTGAAGCATATTTGATCTTGTAGATCCTTCTCGAACTCACAATTGATTTGTCTTGAGGCCTAAGAACCACTTCCGAGACATCATTTATCATGATGGAGTTGTATTCTTCCACCATCGCATCTACCCATACCTGATGCTGAAGCCTGAGCTGCTTCCTGAAAACTAGAGGGTTCCCCAACCTGAGCTACCAAGGCTTGGTACCTTTCAGGTTGTCTGTGTTGCCTCTTCTCATTTCTAGGGGCTTCGAAAAACTCTTCTACGTCCCTCAAAATTTGTCGTAGTTCCTTGCTCGTCCTACCACTAGTAGTGGGTGGATCTACCTGCTTTCCTTCTTGCAAGTCCTCGGGAGTTGTATCCCTTGGATCCCCATGCCTTGGAGAGGCACTCGTATTACCCTCTGCAGGTTGTTGTGGTTGGACCAGTGGATCCTTTTCAGGCTGTGTAGTAGAAGGCATCTCCCGAGATTTCCTGAAGGCCCTTTCCTCCATGAACTTCACATCCCGCCGTACTACAGTCTTCCTGCTCTTAGGAATATAAATACGGTAAGCCTTGCATTCTTTCTATATCCCACCATATATCCCTTTTCCGCAGTTTTATCCAGTTTCTTCCTCTTCTCTTCGGGCACATGGCAGTATGCCACACTTCTAAAGATCCTAAAGTGGCTCACTTCTGGCTTCCTGCCAATGAAGACACTTTTTGGAGTGATACCCATTGCATTGTGAGGAATCTTGTTCTGTACGTAGACAGTTGTATTACAAGCCTCAACCCACAGGAATTTGGGCATGTCTTGATCATACAGCATTGCCCTTGCAACCTCCACAATAATTCTATTCTTTCTCTCTACAATTCCATTCTACTCCGGATTATACAGAGCAGTCCACTCTCTTCTGATGCCTTCCTTTCCGCAGAACTCTGTGAAGTTTTTATCAATGTACTCTCCACCATTGTTTGATCGCAGTGTCTTTATCCACTTTCCTGTCAGATTCTATACCAGAGCTTTAAACTCCTTGAATCGATCAAAGTATTCATCCTTAGTCTTCAGAAAGTAGATCCAAGTCTTCCTGGAATGGTCATCAATAAAGGTGACGAAATATTCGGCACCACTAAGAACTCTAGTCGACATTGGTCCGCAGATGTCTAAGTGTATTAAGCCCAACACGTTCTTAACCCTATTTCTTCTTCTATGGTACGCTGCCTTGGCATACTTTCCCAATATGCACCCTCTGCAGACATCCGCCTCGCTTGGTGCTCAGTTCTTGAACTCTCGTGACAGTCTTCTTGAGAATTTTTAACGCCCCATGATGTAAGTGCCCCATTCTTCTATGCCATGGTTCATTCAAATCCTTTTCAAATCCTTCTCATCAGTGCTGCCTATCAGCGCCATTGGGGATTCGAGCTGTAACTTGTAGAGTTTATTGCTCCTAACTCCGATTTGTGCCTTATTCTTCCAACTATGGTGTTTGACGTATACTCTTTTTCCAATGAAGTAAACATCATAGCTTTTGTTTTGAAGTTGTGACACAAAGAGTAAGTTCATCCTCAAACCAGGCACATGCACAACATTGGTGCCCCGAAGCTTATTACCAGCTTCTATTTGAAATACTATGGTACCTCTTCCAACAAGGGTACATTTCGCCTTATTGCCCATGATGATTTTAAAATTCATCTTCTCTTCTTGGTAGCTTGAGAAACTTCTCGCACTCCCGTCATGTGAGCAGAAGCCCCACGGTCAATATACCAGATCTCAGGAGAAGCAAAGCTTGACACACAAGCAAATTCTTCTTCCAGTGTGGATGCCAGAACAGAAACGTTGTGATCCATCTGCTCTTTCATGCTTTCCATCTTCTCTGGAGAACTACGTGAACCCTTCCGAGTTGTTGCTGCAGCAACGTCTGATCTTTGTTCCGTCGTCTGTTCTCTACTCCTGTTACTCATCTTTTCTCTGATGCCATGTGAAATTTTCAATCCTGAAAATACTTTTGCAGTGATAGATTTATTTCTCCTACTTATTATTTCCAATAAGTTATTTACAGAATTCTTCCAATAAATTTCGAAATAAATACTACTGCGACATTCACTCAAGTATATGCATAGAATAGAACAGTAAGAAATACAAGCATAAGAATCAATTACATAGACACCATTATTTTTGAACAATTTTCCTCGGAAAAATCCAATGCGGGAAAACCGGTGCAGCAGATGGGGGTTTATATATTATTCTTCAGCAACGAAATTCTTTACAAGGAAAATATTGGCATAATCATCTAAGCAGTACAACATGGAGTTTGGACCTAGTTGCCCAAAATTAACGCTCCCTCTCAACTAGGGAGAACTCCATCCACCAGTGCCATCCAAACATCATGCGTCATCCCGCCGTAACTTGCTTTGCTCACTTCTTTATTTCAAACGGTGAGTCACAAAGACCTCACTCCCGGCTGACCCGAAACCAGCTCAAAGGTCCGAAACCTCTATAGGACTTAAAGGAGTCTCTTAATAACCCGAAGTTGGTTTAACTGACCCGAAGTCAGAGTTCCGAAACCTCACTAGACTTGATCCCAGATCAAGTGGTTGGACATGTGCCATCCTAGACATAGAGAGTACGACAATCTCTGATGCGTCCATCGGTCTTGCTATCGATGTCTATCCACATTTCTCACCTCATTGGCCAAGATGAGAGGTACTTCCCATGGGTCCAAAACTCCATGGGTAGGATGCATATGGGGCACAGATCAAAGAGAGGTAAGCCAACTCAATATAATCACGGTGGGGCGGAAGCACACCAACAAGGTTCGGCAAGCCTAGCCCTGTGGTTGCTTATAGCTCCAAGAAGCTATCCCCAAAGCCCCCTGGAGCTCCCAGAGCTCATCGTCCAACAAGACCCTCAGAATAGGGTCGTTCCACAATTCCAAGATTCTCACGGAAGGTTAGGAACTCGACCTTCCCCAAGGGCTTAGTGAGAATATCCACGACCTGCTCATCAGTTCCTATATGATCGAGCCTTATGGCGCCTCACTGCACCATATCCTGGATAAAATGGTACCTGATATCAACATGCTTAGGTCGATTGTGGAACACGAGATTCTCTGACAAACGAATCCCACTCTAGTTATCACAAAGGATAACGGTGGTATCTATTACATGCTCGAGCAACTCACTAAAGAGCTTTCGCAACCAAATAGCTTCACAACAGGCCATACTCGCTGCAATGTAGTCGGCCTCAGCGGTTCTCAAAGCCACTGACTTCTGCTTCCTTCTCATCCAAGATATCGAAGCAAACCCAAGTGTGAAGCAGCATCCAGATGTGCTCTTGCGATCCACCACACTGCGAGCCCAATCGGCATTAGTATATCCATGGAGTCTCAAACTCTCGGCAGTGTATCACAGCCCATGGTTTATCATGCCCCGAAGATATCTCAAGAGATTCTTGGCACCAACCCAATGAATGTGATGAGGATCAACCATGTGTTGGCTCAAAGTGTTCACTACAAAACATATGTCCGGACTGGAGTTCACTAAGAACATCAATGCTCCTACGAGTTGAAGACACTCGGTAAGATTTCCCAATGTGAGCCCAACAACATTTCCACACAACTTCTTGATGTTGTGTTCCATCGGTGTTGACATGGACTTACAGTCCACCATACCAAATCTCTCCAGCAGCTTCACATATAGTTTCCTTGAGAGAGGAAGATCTCGTCATGTCTTTGCCAGATCTCTAAGCCTAGGAAGTAATGCATCAGTCTTAGGTCTTTCATCTCGAATTCGGAAACGAGCTCCGTCTTACACTAATGAATGAGAGGGTTAGCACTTGCCAGGAAGAGATCGTCCACATAGAGAACCAGAATGAGAGGCTTTTCTCTATCAACCTTGAAGTAGAGGTTCGGATCAACATTACTTCGAGTGAAGCCTAGCTTCATCAAGTAGCTATCTATCCTCTCGTACGAAGCCCTGGGAGATTGCTTCAACCCATAGAGGGCTTTCTTCAACCTGCATATATGAGAGTCTCTATCCCGGACTTCGAACCCCATAGGTTGCTCCACATACACCTCTTCCTTTATCGAACCATGCAGAAAAGCAGTCTTGACATCCATCTGATGGAGACTCCATCCTTGCGTGGCAGCAAGGGCAATAATAGATCGGATGGTGGTATAGTGGGCCACATGTGCAAATATATCATCATAGTCTATGCCTTCCTTTTGACAGAAGCCTTGGGCAACGAATCTTGCCTTGTTCTTTTCAGCACTACCATCAGATCCATGCTTGATCTTATAGAGCCATTTCGAGGTGAAAACAACTTTTTCCTCCGGTCTCGGGACCACATCCCAGACATCATTCTTCATAATGGACTCGTGCTCTTCGTTCATAGAATCCTTCTAGACTTGATGCTTTATGGCTTCTTCAAATGATCCAGGCTCAGATTGTACGATTGTACTCATGGCTGCTAAATACCCTTTGTATCTATTCGGCTTCTTGCTTTCTCGGAATGTCGCCCTTGGGGCCATATGTCTCTTGGCATCCTTGAGAGTATCCGTGAGCCATGAGGGTCTTCTCTTCATTGAAGGAGGTGGAGCAATAGGGTCCATGGGTCCTTCAACATCGGGCATCATCTCATCCTTCAGCTCTTCCTGCTTCCTTGTTCTTTCATCATGGTCTTCCTTGGAGCTAGGAAGATTTATCACTTTTCTGAGGGAAGCATCTTCATCGAAGGTGACATCGTGGCATATCTCTACTTCTCTTTGACCAGGCACATAGATTCTATATGCCTTCGAAGTTTCATTGTATCCCACAAACATTCCCTTCTTTCCAGAAGCATCCAACTTGCTTCTCTTTTCTTTCAGCACATGAAAGTAAACGGGACAACTAAAAACTCTAAAATTAGAAACATCAGGTTTCTTACCAGAGAAGACTTCTTCGGGAGTTTTGGAGTCCAGAGTGGAACGTGGGCATTGATTTTGTACGTACACAACATTGTTCGCAGCTTCTCCCCATAGAAACTTTGGAAGACCTTGGTCACATAGCATGGCACGGGCAACTTCCACAATGGTCCTATTCTTTCTTTCAGCAACGCCATTTTGCTTAGGAGTATACATGGTTGTGGACTCCCTCTTAATGTCGGCTTCTCTGCAAAAGTCATTGAACTCGTTTGACTCATATTCTGTGCCATTATCGGTCCTCAAAATCTTGATCTTCTTTCTTGTTTGATTTTCCACCAAGGCCTTGAAGGTACGAAACCACATGAATGCTTCGTCCCTCTTCTTCAAGAAATATATCCAGGTTTTGTGAGAGAAGTCATCTATAAAAGTCATGTAATAAGAACATTCTCCCAAGGATGTCACAAGCAGCATACCAGGTAAGTCAAAATGTATCAATTGCAAGACATCAAATGTCTTTGTGACACTTGAGGGGAATGGTCCCCTTGTATGCTTTCCTTTGGCACAACCCTGAGATACACCTTCATGATCATTTTTGAAATTGGGCATCCTTGTCACCACCTTCCTTGCTTCGGGAAGGGCTTTGTAATGAAGGTGTCCAAACCTCCAATGCCATAATTCAGTTTGACGAATTGTATCACAAGTCATAGCCCCCAATGGACTTCCTCCAACCTGGTAGAGCATATCAACTCTAAAACCAACAGTGAGAGCTTCCTTGAAACTCTTCTTCCAGATGCATACCTTTCCATCAACGAATTCCACCTTGAAACCTTTGTCTTCTATGGCCGAAATAGACACAAGGTTCTTCTTCAAATCAGGTACATACAATACATCTTGTAAACAGAGGACTTGACCTTGAGATAAATGGAGGGTCACAGTCCCTATCCCTTTCACGGGATAGGTGGCATTATCTCAAAGGATAATTTGCAAATTAGTATCATTCTCAATCAAATCAGAGAGGGCTTCTTTAAAACCAATGAGGTACCTTGAAGCACCACTATCAATCAACCATACATCCAAGGTGTCGGGTGGAGATGCAACAGAGAGGGTAGATACAAGAATGAATCCATTTCTCTTATTGTCAACATTAGATTCATCATACCTGAAATTTCTTGACCTTTTGAAAGGTTTCCCATTTCCATTATGACTAGAGGGAGTCTTCCTCCTTCCTTTGAACCTGTTGTTCCTTTGATTGCCATTCCCCCTATTGTTGTTGTTGTTGTTGTCATCATCCCCTGCAGAATCCCTTCTATTAGGGCATTCTCTAGCATAGTGGCTAAACTTGTTACATGTGTAACATCTTCCTATCTTTCCTTTGGCTCCTGCTCTTCCATGGTTTTTCGGATCACCATTGTTCTTCTTCTTAGCACGAGCAATGAAGGCAACATTACCTTCATTTTCATATTCCATCATTCTTGTCTCTTCTTGAGTGCATCTCGACAATACTACATCGAAATCAGGAATCACATTATTATTGAGAATGGTAGTATTGAATACATGCCATTCAGAGGGGAGACCTCCAAGCGCAATGAGAACCATTTCTCGATCAACTATTGTTTCCCCAATGGCGAGAAGGTTATTCCTGATTTCGGACAACTTCAGAAAATAGGATTGAACGGATTCATCCTTGCCTTTCTTTAGATTCTTCAATTGGTTCTTAAAGAAAAGAACTTGATTTGCATTGTTAGCCCTGAACATGTTGACCAACTTATCATACATCTCTTTAGATGTGCCCCCAGCTCAGAGATGTAGGCAACTAGAGTTTTATGGATGGAATCTTGGATAATCAACTTAGCTTTGATTTCCCCTTTTCTATACTTCGTCTTTGTGGCAGCGGGTGTAGATGATGGAGGCTCTTGGATTTTTCCCTACACATAGTCCATGACATTTTGATCTTCCAAGACCAAGTCCAAATACATCTTCCAAGCATGATAGTCAGACTTGTCAGTCAACTTATCATCAACTTTGAAGCCATTATAATTTGAGGTACCCATGGGTCCTTGACAAATGCTACTTCTTCGGTGATTGCTCTCAACATAAACTTGGGCTTTGTCTTCACCTTAGCTCTGAAACCATGTAAATTTTTGAAGATGTTCTATCCTTGATGCAAATTTACTTCAAACTTCTAGGGCCCGATACCAAATATAAATCACATAAACATGAAAGTAAAATGCTGATAGAACATACCAATAGATCGATGGAAGACAAGCCAAAAATACACGTAACTTTGATCAGCAAAATATGTGTTGTGGTGTGTTACGACAGTCAATAGGATGCTTCAACCAGCCACTAGGGGAATTTTGAGGTCTAAAATGGGCCTTCTAAGAAAAATGTACAACCAAAATAAACTTTATGGGAACCAATAGAATTCAAGATGATGATGTCAACCATGGGGAATGATTCACCATTTTTGGAGTAAAAAAGTAAAAAGATTAAAAAATAATAAAATAATAAAACTACTTTTTCAACTCGTATTTTCAACTTATCTCCCTACGGGTTTACTCAAATTTCGAGCGGGAGTACTCGTTGGATGCAAAATTTAATTCCTCATCCAAGGAGTGCCCATGTTGCATACTTTTGATGGATCCTGCTACACGAAAAATGAGAAATACATTAAAAAACGTGAAAAATGTGATTGCAATCACGTTTTTTAATGTATTTCTCATTTTTCGTGTAGCAGGATCCATCAAAAGTATGCAACATGGGGTAATCACGTTTTTTAATGTATTTGTCATTTTTTGTGTAGCAGGATACATCAAAAGTATGCAACATGGGCACTCCTTGGATGAGGAATTAAATTTTGCATCCAACAAGTACTCCCGCTCAAAATTTGAGTAAAGCCTTAGGGAGATAAGTTCAAAATACAAGTTGAAAAAATAGTTTTTCCTTTTTTCCCTCTAAAATTTGATGATGTAATCAAATCTTGTTTTATTATTTCCACTATTATTTTATAATTTCCTTAAGAGACCCATTTTAGACCTCAAAATTCCCCTAATGAAGTCTCCTCACGGTCAACCAACCAAAAGTGTCACACAACCCTCAAGACAGCTCCACAAAAGTCAACCCAAAGTCAACGAAAGTCAACGTTGTTCAGTTTATGCAGTCAATGCAAAACAACAGCAAAAAAAAGTCAATGTAGCCAGGTCAAAGTCCCAACCTCGGTATATGTGCCAATGAATGCAGCCTTCAGAAATCGGAAGTTTGGTGAAGGTTTGAGGTCAAAAGGACCAAGCGTTGACCAAAGTCAACACTGGGAAAATCTGCACTGAAACCCTAGACAGATCCGTACCAGAAACCCTAGTTGTTGTTCCACACATGTGAAAAGAAAAGCCTCCAAAAGGTGATCGAACCAATCAAACACGAGAGAAGTGTGTGATGAGTGGATGATGAAATGATCTCCAAGTCTGTCCAATTTATATCCATCTGTGAGAGTGTGTGACACATCTGTTGGGGCTCCAAGCCTACATTACAATTATGGCCGACCTTGCACATAAGTAGAATAAATTCAAAATAAATGTTCTGCTCATCCGATCAAGATGATCTTTAGATCAATCTTGCACCTCTCCGAAAGAGGAATCCAATAAAAATATTGGCATCATCATTTGAGCAATACAACATGGAGTTTGGACCTAGTTGCCCAAAATTAACATGCCATCTTTCTAAACACCTTCGCGTACCTCTTTCCCTCAGAGAATTAATAAAATGGCTCAAATGTTTTTGGCTGTATCATGGCGTTTTTAATGGCTATTTTCTGTTTGGTGTAGTTTTAGTCTTTGCATGCTTTATATTACTGTTTGTTCCCAATTTGGGATATTACACCTTTAAGCCATAAGCTTTTAAGGGAATCTAATCATACTTCACACTTTCATGTTGTACTTTTTTTGTACTTTGCACTTCATTTATTTTGTTAATGAACAGTTTGTTGTTATTTAACACCTTTTTTAATTTCTTATTCATGTGACGTGGTTGGAGGATATTGGTATTTTGTCTTCTAACTTCTTATTCATATAACATGGCTTCAAGGATAGTGGTATTTTGCAATGGTGATGAAACATATAATTTAAAAAACAATATTATTTGTTTTTTTAGGAAAAAGACTTACATTATGTCAAAAAAGCTCAAAACATTTCATAATATGAAACGTTTACAACAAGTAGTACCAATGTTGCGAAGATCAAAACTCTTCTATCCATAATTTTCAAAACCACTAAAAGTAAATGTCTTCCACCATAAATTCTATCCATGATTTCCAAAACGACTAAAAAGTAAATGCCTTCCACGATAATGAACTCACTACATTAGAGTAGGAAAATTGGAAAAAGTATGATTTACATTTCATTAAAAGTAACTCAAATCATTCACTCTCTAATTACTTTTATTTTCTTGGAACAATATGTTATGAACTTTAATTATCAATTTAATCATTTTCTTTTCTTTGTTTTTTTAATTATTATTTTTCTATGTTATTTCTTAAACCTTTTGAACTTTCTATTAAATATTTAGTCATTTAAAATTTTCATTTAGTTAATCCATGGGTTATCCATTTTAGCAATGGCTTCCACTATATATATAGAAGTAATAATTAAAAATAAATAAATAAAATTGTTTTCACCTTCTTTGGTGTTTTTTTTTCTAATACGAACAATATCCTTATGTCTCAGAATTCCTCGTTCACTCTCTAATTACACTTATTTTGCTGGACTAATATGATATGATCTCTAATTCTTAACCGAAGTATTTTCTCTCATTTTAGTTATTGCGTTTGCCTTAATTAATTTCTTTTTAATTACATTATTTTAACACAATGTAACATTTAGGTTATTTAATATACATTTATATATTATCTTCTGTGCCTTATTAACCTTACTATGAAAAGTTTAAACATTCGAAGTTGTCATTTAGATGGTGCATGGGTCATTTATCATTGTTGATGATCATCCATCCTCATCATTTAATCAATGGCCTCCATTCAGGTGATCCATTCTTTTGCTAATATGAATAGTATCCACGTGTCCTAACTTTAAAGAAGTCCACTCACGAATTTTTGGTCTTTTCGATGATCATCTTAAGGATAATATCCTTACGATTGCTACAAGATAGGATAATTGGCTTCGAATGCTAAAGAATATTTTATTCATCAAGCAAGGACAATTCAAATTTAAATGAAGAACTTAAAGCTATACAATTCAGTTTTAATTTAAAGAACGTTAAATGCTAGAACTTGAAGCTAGATGAAGCCCCTGATATCTTGGTTAAGCTGTTTGAAAGCATCAAATCCTATAAAGTCAGAGAATGGTTCGAAAACCACACTGAATGGGCTAAAACTTCTATCTTTGTTCTCGCCACATCTTGTCACATACCAGAAGTAATGCTTTTGTTCTTCCTGTTTTAATCTCTACATTCTGCGTAAGTCTGATCAAAGTTTCTTCTACTTGCTGATGAGCCTTTTTATTTACCCTTCATGACATTTTTACTTTCACATTTTTGTTTAAATTTTTTGAATTGACATTATACATCGTTAATGATACCTGTGATGTGAAAGTTAGTTAAAATTATTGGCAAATTTATCTAGTGAAATTATTAATAGCTTTGTTGCAACTATGTTATTTCTAGGAATGTGCTCGTCCAACAGATTACGATGTTGGGGGTTGAATATTTGTGAACCATAAAGAATTGTTTGACTCAATATCGTAGGTTGTCTATTTATCGAAGAACACAAAGTTCTGGGTTTGTTGAGATTAATATCCTTTAGAGTACATCAGGTTAACCAAAAGGTGCTCATGAATTTATAGTCTCGATGTAATGGTCTGTAATCTTCGACATGCATAGCAATAATCTAAACTTGCATAACATACTCTATTGGCTTGCACTTATTGCGTATCAGTAGATACATATCTCTATTAACTTGCACTTATTGGGATATCAGTGAATACAAATTATACAATAAGATACAATAGAATCTATAATAATTTCATGACTTTTATGAAAAATCTACTTGTGTAGACAAATTGAACTGTTCAAACAGAGAAATGTCGGGCCAACTTAGCTAGCAATGTTGGAAGTCAAAGTTCTAGTTGGAACGGTCAACGGTCATCATCTGGTGGTAATACAACAAACATTTACTAACAATTTTCTTGGAAATTTTCACCCAATCAAGATATCCATTAATGGAAGTGTCCAAACGAATTAGGTTTTGGATTCTATTGATAATGAAGGTCGTATCATCTTGACTTGTATAACCAATGACAAGTCATTGTCTGTTTGAATTTCCTGAGTGTTTTTTGCGAGTGCATTTTATATTATTTGCATGGACAATTTAGGAAAGAAAACTAAAAGCCATGTGGAAGTGGCTTTCCATTCTCTGTATTATCGGAGGATGTCAATTTACATGCACTAAGAAACAGTCCACATCATTGAGAATGCAGAAAGTAGATCATTTGAGCTGTAAAGCATTCTGAATTTTCATTTTTCCAATAAAAAATATTGTCTTTATTGTCTCATTCCAGCAATCATGGAGCATTGGTTTTCTATTTTGTATTGGGAACACTCAATCCAAGGTTACGTTTTAGGTCATGTTAATGAGGATTTTACGTCTTTCCAATTGAATGTGTTTGGTAGCATGGAGAAAATATGGGACCTCCTTACTACCACCTTTTCAATTAGATTGTCATTTTCACAGCAGAATTTTGAATTTGTGACTTTAACTCTTGAATGTGTTTGGTGGCATAGAGAAAACGTGAGATCTCTTTATTACTGCCTTTAAATTAGATTATTATTTTCGCAGCAGATTTTTGAATTTTTGCGACTTAACTCTTGCTAACTTATTTGGATTAATGTTTTGAGAGCACAATAAGCCACAAAACAATAATTTATCTGTAGCTTCCAAACTATTATTCTAAAAGTTAGTAATAGCATCATTACATATAGCTACGCGTATGTTAGTAATGGCATTATTATATATAGCTATGTAAATCGCAGTTACAGATGTGATGTCAATAGTAATTGCTTTTGTGGATGGCATGAACAAAATTTCCTTTTATTTTATTATATAACCCTTTTAATCATTTTTCACCTTTTGCAGGCATTGTTTCTCAGACGTTATAAAAGACCAGAGATATTTTATGACCTCCTTTCATGACTGTCATATATATTTTGTCCTACATTGAGAAGAGTTTACAGTCATATTTTTATCAGTGTTCTTGTCATGATTGTGATAGGCTACTATTTTATGATCATTGTAGCTATTATCACCTTATTAATTGTAACATTCTAAAAGAGACATGTGCCCGAAGCAACATCCTGTGCCATGATACAGAAAGTGAGTGCAAAGTTATTTTGCTGCATATTTTTGTTGTATATCCTGCTGTACGAAATTGTAGTTTTACTTGTTTTGCAATTGAGATGCGTTCTTTTATTTTGACCATGCACCTATCCCTTTTAACTCAGGATTATCTATATGTTAAACATATATTTTTATTTAGACCTCTTTCATGAAAGAAAATTTTTGTCCTTGCTTTGTATTAAATTGAAATTTGTTATGGGGTTTTAGATAGACCTGATCGGTGGTTCTGTTGTGCTATGTTAAGACACTTTTTATGTGAAATCATTGGTTTAATTCCTCACCCCCATTGAAATGATATATTAAATATGATGAAAATGTAGTCCTGTCAAACTTTAAAAAAATAAAAACTGAAATCTGTTATTTTATTTTAGTTATGTACTTATACATTTGACTTTTACTTACATATATCTTAATATACATTTTTATTTAAGCATTTGCTTTATATTAAATTGAGACCTGTTATTTTATTTTGGTTATTCCCTGGTACATTTGACATATACATATATATATATATATATATTTTTATATAAACCTTGTGTATGAAAATGAAAAATATATGCTTATTTATTTATAGTAAATAATGATTGTGGTGATGTGTATATTATATTTAATTTTATTTTTAATTAAAGTAATTTTTTTAAAATTGATTTACAAATTTTAGTTTTTTTTGGGGAATTATTAATATTAAGATTTTATAATTATAATGATATGATTTTATGAATAAGAATAATGGAAGTAAAAATTTAGGATATATATATATATATATATATATTTTGTTTGTTTAATAATTAAAAAAATTAGAATGAATTTTTTTAATATTTAATTGGAATAATTTAGAATGCATTTTTTTAAATAATATTTAGTTGATTTTTTTTTTAATTAAAATAAACAAAGATTAAATATTAATTGAGGTGTTGTATTATGTAAACTATGGGATTTAAGATTCAAATCTCTCTTTTTGAGTCGAACCAACAACAACAAAAAAAATTATGTTTTATAAAAAATATAAACTTACATTGCATTGAATATTTAAGTAAATTGTATAATGGTTTCTAAATGATGTAAATAGTTTAATTGCAAATTGCCCCAAAAAGTAAAGATATGCCAATAGAATACATTGTAAAGAAATAAATGAGTATTGTAAAAAGATTACTGTGAAAACAAAAAAATTCTCCACACACACACATATATAAAAGAATAAGTGCTTAATCAAATATGCAAATATCATATACAATGTGAATAATTATACAAAGCAAAAACAACTAGTTAATTGTGATATCCCCACTAAATAATTATGTTAAGCATATTCTTATTATTGCAATTTTAGTGTTAGGAGAATATTTTTGGCGCGTTAAGACTTAGGAAAAGTGGGTTGAGTAGACCCCCACTTGATTTTGGAGAAAAGGAGACTAAACGCATTAGAGAAAGAGAAAGTTTTATTTTGCTAGTGGAGTGTGGGGGCCACAAAAAGGGGAATTTGACCTCCTTGAGGAGAGAAGGAAGAGAGGAGGTTCGAACTAGTGGAGTTGGGGGACCCACTAAGGGAGAAGGGAATAACATCTAAAAATATCATGAGGGAGCCTCACTTTGCATCTTTTTTTCATCCATTTCATGAAACCGAACTCTGGAGATTGTTTAGCACAAGAGGAGAAGTGTTGGTTAGCACAAGAGTTTCAAGTGAAACTCTCCCTCATTTCGGAGAACTTCGAGTATCTCCCTAGTGAGGAATTTGGGAGAGTCTACCTCAGGGATTCCACAAATTTTATTGCAGAGATTTTCATCCATTTTTTCGTGTGACTAAGGCGTAAAAGGAAATTCGCACTTCCCATTTAGAGCAGCTACAGGTGGTCTCCAGTTTTGGGCTTTTGTAGAAGCATTCTTCCTATTCGAGGTCGGATTTTCAGTGTATTTTGGAGGGTTAATATTGAGGCTATAGTTGGAGCTGAATCTATCCTTATTTTGTAGTGCGTAGAGCCCACTGGCAGAGTTTGCGAGGCAATTCTCTTGGTAGGAGGATTTAACTAGGGGAAATGCCAAATTGCAAAGGAGAAATTGTGAGGAGGTTTGGTGGCATTCCGATAGTGATTTAGAGCAGATTTGAGCAGAGTTCCTTCAGTAGTGTGTAGAGCTAGCCAGTCTGGCCAACTTGCACTTTTTGGGGTTTTCTAAGTCAATCGAAATTAGCCCAAGATCTTTTTAGGTTTTGGTGGATTGAGTATAAGGAGCTCTGGGATAATTTTTTCAAAATATTTTGAGCAGTTTTAAGGGAATAAATTCCAGTTCTCCTAAAACAACAACAATTTTTTTGGGCAGTGTGTGCTTCCTATTTGATTCATTACCGACACTTGGGTATTCACATTTTCATCTGGGTTTTTCCTTGCTTGCTGAAGCAAGCCCAGGTTCTATTGTTCTCACTCTATTGTACCCATTTTCTGAGTATCATTAATAAAATGGCTCAAATTTTCTTGCCCATATTTGTGGTAATCGATTGTACATGCATGTTTTAATTTTCTAGTTGTTATAGCTTAATGCATGTCTCTTTCATTTACTAAATATTTCCATTAGGAATATTATAGTGGTATCAGGGCATGTTCTTGCCCAGTTGTGGGCACAAGAGCAGGCGATGCCACACCATTTTAGTATAGCAGTTTACTGCAAGGGCAAAAAAAAAGGTGGAAGAGGACGTTGTGTAGCTATAGAGGTTCAAAACACCAAAGAGGATGAAATTTGGGTGGAGTAACCCATGGAGAATGAAGCGGGACATGAGTAGGGTGGTCATAGAGTCAACAATGAAACTTTGGAAGAGTTGGTGAGACAAAATAGATAAATACTAGAAATGATGGGCAAAATGATGGGAGCACTATTGTAAAACCATCAACCTCACACCAATCATGGGGATGGTAGCTTTGAGACATGAGAAGGTAGCCAAACACATGAGCGTACAAACCAGCAAACCCACACACCTATACATGGTCATTTTGAGTGCCCCATCATGCCTTAGTTTGTAAAGGAGATTGAGAGGGAGAGAGAATCAAATGCATTTTCTGATTTGTTATTGGATTTCACCATAGAGGTTGAGGAGTATGATGGGCTAGATCCCAGGATTGAGAGAGCTATCTTGCTTGGGGAGTTTATCCACCTAAGGAAGAGGCGCATAATAGGAGATAATACTCTAGATTGAGGGGAATAACTGAATCAGAACTAGGATGTGCAAAAATTGGCAGGAAGATCTCACTTCCAAACTTTGATGGATCAACTAGGAGTTCGGCTAGGTTATGGGTACAAAATTTAAACACCTACCTCCATTTGAACCCCAAGTGGGAGAATTATGCCATTTGGTTCGCCACTTTACACTTGGATGGAGATTCGCATGAGTGGTGGTACCATGGGTTGGTTACTGTTGAAGAATGTAACTAGGTTCGGTCTTCATTATTAATGTATTTGTCAAAATGATTTATTATTATTATTTAATGACTTATTAAAGCACGAGTTTCATGCTTGGGTCATATTTAGTTTAAGGTCCCAATTGTGGACTTCTAGGTTAGTCATTGCATATTTAAATTGATCCTATTTGGGCTTTTAAATCATGTAATATTAGGTTGGTCAAAAGGCTCCTCCATTAAGTCATCTCCTTCAAAGGTCATCATCCTTGGTCTTTAACAAAAATCTTCTTCATAAACATCCTTCAAATCGGCCTCAAATTATCTACAAGACAACATGCTAAAGTCGACCCCAAATTGTCTCCAAGTCAGCGCAAATCCAAGACACAACACTTCACTATCACGTCGATTTATTTCATGAAGGAACAACTATATACACAAGGTTATAGTTTCGCATTTCAGGGACAAAAATTTGGATTATTTTGAAGTTTCAGATTATCTTCTGCAATTCAAATCATTTCAGGGGGTCGAAGGATTACAAGAATTACAAGTTCGGATGCTGCTCAATCACTTCAGGAAAGATACTTTCATTGTAGTCTCAAGATGTTTCTCAACCATTGCATTGATATCATACTATTGCAAAAATAATTTTTGGATTTATTGCAGAGATTGCAGTTCAGATATATGGTTATGGATCTCGGTGCTATTCACTGTTCTGATACTCGGTGGTGTGATATGATGTTGTCTCCATGATGACATGATATGATATAACATGATGTTGTGATGATGCTAAATTGGTGCTATGATGATGCCATACTTGTGCTACAGAACTTGAAGCTACTACAAAGGTGATCACAATGAATATGGATCTCAGGGCTATCTCAGGAAGAAGGATGAAGTTTTAGAGCAAGCAAGGGAGATCTCGGTGGTAACGCAATGAAGGGATTACTTGATGGAGGAAGCCTATAGTCTAAGGGTCTTGGTCGTCTCATATTGAACCTATTGAAGAAAGAATTTTGATTGGGTTTTCCCCAAAGAGTGGGGTTTTGCCCTAGCAACATGCCTACATCTTGCGTCCTCTTCTACTTGTCTGGAATTAGTCTTGATGATAAAAGATAAACACAAGAACACATAATAATAATCACAAGATAATGTCATGATAACATAAACTAAATAACTGCCATTTCTCTAACATGGTTTCAGAGCTAAGATCATGATCAAAGGTAGTGAAAGGTTCTTGAAGTACATAGAGAGACGCGTATGAGTTAATGGATTAAGGTGAACTAAGCTTAGTACTAAAAGGCACCTTGAATAAGTATGAGAACCTTGCACTTTAGATACAAGTCAGAATCTCGGATAAAGGATTATCTTTATCACAACATGGTCATAAGAATATAAACCACAGTGCTCTCACAGTTTGGTTTAACTGCCTAGAAACTACACATTTCGATGGAAGACTCTATAACATTACAATGGATGTTATACAATTCACCATAGTTTGGATTTCTCAGTGATATAATACAATAAAGCTTCAATACCATTGTAATAGTGTTTCCATACTAGTGTAATATATATTGTTCGGTAATGTTATACAAATGAACAAGTCTAGGTCACCAACAGTCTCGGTGCAATCATGATTTTGATGAACTTACAGTGATAAGGGTGTGATTCAATCCCATAAAAATAATGCCATTACAATTCGGAAATATCACAGTGAAGGTGTCATCACAGTGAAGGTGAGAAGGATGCCACTTCAGTTCGATGGTATCAGATCGACCTTACTACAGTAATAAGGTCTAGGAATGTATACTACAACAGTCATAATGCTCCTTCAATAAAATATCAGTGACAAAACTCGGTACCATTTAATGAGTATTCCTTGTTGAAAATATTATCGGTGTTATTACACAGTCTTAGTGATTCCAACAATAAAAATGAGCTCTATACTACCATAATAATTAAGTGTCATTATTGTATGAGAGGTTCGTTGCATTGAGAAGGAATGGAGCATGGTACAACTACCTATGAAAGTCTATCAAATACAAGCACAATAAATCAACCTAAGAAAATCAAGTAAGTGTCACAACTAGTCCAACAAGCTGCCAATCAAAGGTATGTTACTACAAGGTACATATGAGTTTCTAGATTTGTATAATTCTTATAAATAGTCTAATTTGTGATAGCATACATGTTAGAATATTTATCTTCAAGATCTACAAATTAATCTAGTTATAAATTAAATGTTTTCTTTTCAATTGAATTTAAAATTCCATCCCTCGTATTTGTATAAATATCTAACTTGAAAAATAAAATTATGCTCTTCATATCATGGTTTGCTTGAAAGTATGCATTGTAGGTATAGTAGATCATGACTCACACTTCTAGGAAATTATTCGCTAAATGATCAAGAAGTATGAAAGAAGGAATCACAAGAAGGTTTGTCAACAAATAGAGGTATGTCTTAAATTATGAAGTCTTGTTAATTCTCTTGGTAAATTCAATCTACTCTACTAACATTTGATGTGCTTAGATATTTTGAATCTTAAAATATTCTTGTTTAGGGTGATTCATCATCAGATGAATCTACCCACCTTATACATCTCTCATTGTCTACATTAAAGGAACCCTAAAAATGTCTCTGAAAAACTCTAACCTAAGGGTACATTGATAATATGTGAAACCCTAAACCTATTTAGGATTGTTAATGAATAAATTGTTGTACCAATTGATATATTGATAATGTCGTGTTCGATATTTTTCTATGACCATAGAAGCTCTAACTTATTAGGGATGAAATGATGTTGTTCAAAATCTTGAACCTTGAAGTCTTGATATAATAAGGGTTTGCTTTGACAATGAACCAAAACCCTAGGTATATGTTCCTTTGATTGAATCCCTAGCTTAGTCTAGGTCAATGTATGTCTGATATATTAAATATTGTTTAATAATATGATGTGCTTACGCATGATGGTAATCTCCTAGATATATGAGTTAACCAAATTTCTAATGGTCATAATTCTTAGGATTTGGAGACAACCCCTAGTCAAAGTTTGATGATCTAGGATGATGTTTGAAAAGTCTATGGTTTTTACATCTAAACTCTAGTAATGACTAAATTCTCTAGTATGTGTATTTATTTGAATCGATATATGTTGCTGAGAATTTATTGATGGAAAATATAGGGTTTACATCAAACCCTAGTAGAAGCTATTCATGATGTGTTTTGATGGTCAATTAAAAATCTAGGGCTTGCAACTATCTGTAGTGGAAGTTGGTCATATTAATGACTAAGTTGTGATTGGCATTGACTGATTCTTAGAACCTTGTGGGGAAGTCTAATATATATTAACTCTGAAAAATATTAGACACTTTTTCTTTTGATTTATTTCTAGGGATCACTATATGACAAAGCTAATATTCTGTCACCTTGATTGAATTGTTGATGTAATTAGGGTTTGTAACAAACCCAGATAGAAATTCAAGAAATGGAGTATAGTCTCTTGATTGATTATGTAAAATCTAAATTCTTCCGCTACTATAAAGCTTTTTCTATGACTAACTCCATGCTTCTACATAATTGGTTGTGTTTTCTATCTAATTTATGCAGGTACATCATATTGATGAAGAAGTCCATAAGAGAAGTTGATATGATGAGCATGAGGAGAGTAATGGAAGCCATGAATAATTCTCCAAAATCGAAGAAAGAAGTCAAATCTCCCTACATTAAGAGGAAGTCTGGGTAGTAGAACTCTCCCTAGTTAAGAGAGATGGTACAACATAAGTCTTGGTTGGAGAATATATACTGGAAGAAGTGTTGCCACACATGTAGTAGGGAAAGGAACCTTCTATTAAAGATTCAACTAATAGTCCTACTGAAATTAATTGGGAAAACAACATCTAAACCTTGCAGGTTTGCTTGATTATATACTTGAATGTGTATTGTTGATTGTGGTTGAGATTGTACATGTGAATCTCTCGAAGGATTTGATAGCATGTTGGTTACCAATCAATTTGATTGGGAGATATTAGGTATACTTGATCTATTGGATCAAGGATGTTGAGGATTTTTGAGTGAAGCATTGCCTGGAAAGACATCGGATTGGCACCTTGTGTTGATGTATGGTAGGGAGGGAGGCTTTGTTCATAGAGCTCTAACCTCATATACACACCTAGATCCCTAGGTTGGTGGTTAGCAAGTAAGCCTGATGGAATCTAGTCTGTGATATTGTGATTCCTAAATTGTAGAGTGACCAAATGGATAGATTGTCCTGATCAAGAATCTAGTCCATGGAATTGCGGTGCATAAACTTCTTCATAGATAAAGTGATATCTTCCATGTACTTATTTTATATAGGAATACCTCCTTAGTTAAGAGGGGGTGTTGAAGAATGTAACTAGGTTCGGTCTTCATTATTAATGTATTTTTCAAAATATTATTATTATTATTATTTAATGACTTATTAAAGCATGGGTTTCATGCTTGGGTCATATTTAGTTTAAGGTCCCAATTGTGGACTTCTAGGTTAGTCATTGCAGATTTAAATTGATCCTATTTGGGCTTTTAAATCATGTAATATTAGGTTGGTCAAAAGGCTCCTCCATCAAGTCATCTCCTTCAAAGTTCATCATCCTTTGTCTTCAGCAAAAATGAGTCTTCATAAGAAACCTTCAAATCGGCCTCAAATTATCTACAAGACAACATGTTAAAGTTGACCTCAAACTGTCTCCAAGTCAACTCAAATCCAAGACACAACACTTCATTTTAATTTCAGCTTATTTCATGAAGGAACAACTATATATACAAGGTTATAGTTTCGCATTTTAGGGAAAAAACTTTGGATTACTCTCAAGTTTCGAATTATCTTCTCCAATTCGGATCATTTTAGGAGGTCAAAGGATTGCAAGGGTTACAAGTTCAGATGTGCTCAATCACTTCAGGAAAGATAATTTCATTTTAGTCTCAATATGTTGATCAACCATTACAGTGATATCATAATATTGCAGTAAGAAGGTTCAGACTTATTACATAGATTGCAGTTTAGATATATGGTTATGGAGCTCGGTTCTATTCAATTTTTTGATACTCGGTGGTGTGATATGATGTTGTCCCCATGATGTTGTCTCTGTGATGACATGATGTGATATAACATGATGTTGTGATGATGCTAAACCCGATGCTATGATGATGCCATACTTGTGCTACAAAACTTAAATCTACTACAAAAGTGATCACAATGAAGATGGATCTTAGGGCTATCTCACAAAGAAGAAGGATGAATTTTTAGTGCAAGCAAGGGAGATATCAGTGTCATGGAGATATCGATGCTAACGCAGTGAAGGGATGACTTGATGGAGGGAGCCTATAGTCTAAGGGTCTTGGTCATCTCATCTTGAACATATTGAAGAAATAATTTTACGGGGTTTTCCCCAAAGAGTGGGGTTTTTTCCTGGTAGTGTGCCTATATATTATTGAAATTTGCAACAAGAAACAATGAAATTGGCATCCAGAAACAACATGACAACACACACACTAGTGTGGGACCACAAGTCATGTAGTGATGGGTCCTAGCGATACATTAGTGTGCAATTAAATTTATTTAATAAATTGGAAATGTGTCTAATTTAATTATCCCTTAATTAAACTGGACAATAAAATGTAATCTTATCTCATAATCACTTGTAATAGTTAACTAAGTGTGATAAATTCTATTAGCTCATGAATTTAGAGTTGAGGGTGCTTGGTGAGGCATGCACAGTGATTCTATGTGTTTTAGAGTTCAAGTTGCAGTTAAGTGCATGAGTTTAATGCATGAGAAATCAGTTAACTCAATTAATTGAGTTAAAATCAGTTGAACTAGTTGTAACTATTTGTTGTACTACTGAGAGGTCAAGTGAATTAAATCAGATTTACTTCACATGCAGTGATCTGTCAAGTGACTGATGATTTACTATTAATATTTGCATGCATGTTAGTTCCAGTAGAGACCCTATTGAGACAAAGGTTAAAGGGATATTAACTATCAGTTGTATTTTTAGAAAACTTCCTAGATGCAGTTAAAACACCACAAGATTGCCCATGATACTTGCACAATTGAGAAAGGCTAATATTCATAAGGAATAGGGATTTCATTCCTCATAAATTGCGTGAGAAAGGCAGACTGAAGACAGGTTGAGAATTGGCTAAGTGTTGGCTTGATTTTGTCTGAATCGGTGTGAGATGGTAGGCAGAGTGCAGGAGACTCTTGTGAGAAGAGTGCATTGTAATTGTTTCATGATCCCTTGTGGCATATACAATAGAAGATAGAGGGGTTTTGAGCAGCAAGCTTTCCCCGGGAAAATATTTGTGTTGTGGTTTGATTTGCTTATTTCTTTACTTGTTGTGATTGGCGATCGTGTTTATTTTCCGCAATTGATTTGTAGAAGGATTCAATATCTAGCTTTAGTACATTGCTTAATCAGATTGAATCCATTGATATACATATGTTTGTATAATTTCTACATGGTATCAGAGCACAGGAAATCACTATAGTGGAAAAGAAATTGAGTTTTTGACTGAATAGAATTCGAATTTGCAAAAGTATTCTTGGTGCGACATGCAGATCAGGATCGAAATGACTTTCAATGGCTTGAAATTGGAGTATGCACTCAAGGGAAGTTCCAATTATATTGCATGGAAAGACAGGATGGAGGCAGTACTCGAGGACAATGGGTTGAAATAATTCATTGATAATGACATTCCCAAACCTGCTGCAACAGATGCCGCAAATATTGATGCTTGTAAAAATAAGGTTGCAAGCGCAAGGAGGATCTTATTGGAGAGAGTATGAGACCACATTGTCTCAAGTCTCCATTGCAAATCGAATCCATATGCAATGTGGAAGGCTTTGACATATCTGTTTCAAAGTAGCAGTGACCACAGGAAATTGGCACTGAAGGACAAGCTCAGAAAAATCAAAATGGAGAAAGGCGACAATATTCCGAAATATTTAACCAAGTTTCTCCAATGTCGAGATGAGCTTGGGAGTGTCGGAATTATTGTCGAAGATGATGATTTGGTGAGCCTAACTCTTCTAGGCCTTCCCAAGAGTTGGCATAGTTATCAGGACTCTGTCAATGGGAGGGAGAAGCTGCTAGATTGGGAACGACTTTGGTCGGATTTGGTGCAAGAAGAATTCAGGCAGAATACCAGGGATGGATCTTGATCTAAGACAGATGATGAAGAAAATTGTGCCTTGGTTGGTAAGGCTAATAAAGGGAAAGGAAATAAATCCTATTCCAAATCTGAGAGCGACGAAGAAGGCAAGGAGTCTGACATGTCCAGAGTGAAGTGTTTTCACTATCACGAGCATGGAAATTATGCCACTAATTGTCCACAAAAGAAGAAGAACAAGAAGGCTTCAAGATCTGCAGCTGATGAGGCTTTGGCCTCGCAATTTGAGTTGGACTTCTTGCTCATTGCATGCATGGTGTCAAGTGTGATGGTATCAATGTGGTTCTTGGATAGTGGTGCATCTTTCCACATGAAGAGAGACAAAGAAATTTTCAGTAGCTTGGAGGAGAAGGACCTCCAGATGCATATCAAAATGGGTGACGACGGAAGGTATAGCGCTACCGAGATTGGTACAGTTACTTTCCAAAGACAGTCAGGTAAACCATTCTTATTAAAATATGTAATACATGTACCAGGCTTGAAAAATAATTTAGTTTTAGTTGCAATGTTGGAGGATAGAGGTTATGATGTGGTTTTCTATGAAGGGAAAGCTTTCCTTTGACACAAAGCCACAAGACAAGCCAAGAATATTGGGAATCGTATTAAGAATATCTATAAAATTGATGTAGATGGTTGGGCAGCATTGATGGGTAAAGCAGGCACATTGGTGAGCCGGGATGAGGGTGAGTTATGGCACAAGAGATTGGGCCATCTACACCACGGAGCTTTGAAGGTTATCCAACAAATTTCTATGGGGATTCCAGAGGGTACTCTTGCGCAGATAAACACATGCAAGGGATGTACCATGGGGAAGTGTGAGAAAGACATGTGATTGTCCCTTGAGAGGGAGCTTGATTTACATGTAGACGAGGAACTCTTGGTTCCTAAGGATGAACCTCAAGATGTGGAGTAGCCACAAGATGAGGATCATGGAGTGGCAAAAACCACTCAAGCAGAGACCTCCAAGAGGGGGAAATTTTGAGCCAGATGGGCAGAGGGAGTACATGCAGCTATACCTCTAGGTGTGAGGTGGGGCGATGTGCAAAATTAATCCCAAGAAGAAATTTGGGAAGGATTCATTGAGATGGTGCATCTCATGGATCAAACCTGACTATGAGGAGCCCACAGTACAACAGTAGAAAGATCGGTTATATTGATGCAGTCAGGTGTCGGGAAGACAAAAATCAGAGTGATAGGTGTCGAATACTGGAGTGTAAATCAGAGTTGGCAACAATGCAGAGTGCATGGATGTTGATGTCAACAACACAGAGAGTCCAGTAGACATGTACAATAGCTAGCAGCAGTCAGAAGACTCTTATGACATATGCATTATACTGATTCAGGTTTTTGGAGGCTATTCCGTTTCAGAAGTGTTGCAAGCAAAATTTACATGTGCGAACAACACTAGATAAGTGTTTCATGCAAGAGTTTAATGTTGCATGCAAGAGGTGCATGTCTGCATGCAAGGACATTCTAAGGTACCGGATCGGGACAGATTGATTCATTTCTTGTTGAGAGGCAATGTTGAAATTTTCAATAAGAAACAATGAAATTGGCATCTAGAAACAACATGACAGCACACACACTAGTGTGGGACCACAGGTCATGTAGGGTCCTAGCGATACATTATTGTGCAATTCAATTTATTTAATAAATTGGAAATGTGTCTAATTTAATTGTCCCTTAATTAAATTGGACAATAAAATGTAATCTTATCTCACAATCACTTGTAATAGTTAACTAAGTGTGATAAACTCAGTTAGATCATGAATTTTGAGTTGAGGGTCGTTGGTGAGGCATGCAGAGTGATTCTATGTGTTTTAGAGTTTAAGTTGTAGTTAAGTGCATGAGTTAATGCATGAGAAATGAGTTAACTCAATTAATTGAGTTAAAGTCAGTTAAACTAGTTGTAATTGTTTGTTGCACTAGTGAGAGGTCAAGTGAATTAAATCAGATTTCATTCACATGCAGTGATCTATCAAGTGACTGATGATTTGCTATTAATAGCTACATGCATGTCAGTTCCAGTGGAGACCTAGTTGAGACAAAGGTTAAAGGGATGTTAACTATCAGTTGTATTTTTAGCAAACTTCTTGGATGCAGTTAAAACACCACATAGTTGCCTATGATACTTGCACAATTGAGAAAGGCTAAAATTCCTAAGGAATAGGGATTGCATTCCTCATGAATTTCATGAGAAAGGCAGGCTCAAGACAGGCTGAGAATTGGCTAAGTGTTGGCCTGATTTTGTCTGAATCAGTGTGAGACGATAGGCAGAGTGTAGGAGACTCTTGTGAGAAGAGTGCATTGTAATTGTTTCATGATTCCTTGTGGAATATACAATAGAAGATAGAGGGGTTTTGAGCAGTAAGCTTTCCCTGAGAAAATATCTGTGTTTTGGTTTGATTTTATTCTTTCTTTACTTCTTGTGATTGGCAATCGTGTTTATTTGCCGCAATTGATTTGTAGAAGTATTCAGTATCTAGCTTTAGTACATTGCTTGATCGGATTGAATCCATTAATATACATATGTTTGTATAATTTCTACATGTATTGTGTCCTCTTCTATTTGATTTGAATTAGTCTTGATGATAAAAGATAAAACACAGGAACACATAATAATAATCACAAGCTAACGTCATGATAAGAGAAATTAAATAGCTGTCATTTCTCTAATAGTTACATTAGGGCATGCCAACATCACATCCTACACTGAGTTCACTAGGAGACCTGCAGAGAGATTCGACCGGAAGGAACCTGCGCTACACTTCTGGAAGCTTTCTAATTTAAAGAAAATAGGCAGTGTTGAGGCATATATGGTATATTTCCAGAGACTAATTGTGATGGTCTTTAATTTTTCAGAGACGAGGTTGATCATGTTATTCATTGAGGAGTTAAAAGAGCCTCCACATGGCTAGGTGAGGACTTACAAGCCTGTAACCTTACAAGTTGCCATTAACCAGACCAAGGATATGCTAGATGTGGTTTTGAATACTAGAGAAATAGTAACTCCCAGTCCTACCTTTCCTCCGAAAGGTAAGCACATTAGACCTCCTCAGAAGGAGTGGACGTGATGTGGATAGCTAAATGATGAGGCCAGAAGGGACCTATGGAAGAGGAATTTTTTCTTTACATGCCAAGATTTGTGGGCACCAAGACACCAGTATACCAAGGAAAAGGCTCATTACATAGAGGTATTCTCATACAGTGATTCAAAGCATGAGGCCGAGCAAGAGGCACACAAGGGAGAGGACGAGCTACAAGGCACATGGGGAGATCCACCCCTACCTACAAGATGTGTTATTTCTTTGCCCCAGGAAGTTCCAATGTATTTGACAATGTGGATCATGGGAAGCGTGTGTTGGTGTTGGTGGAGAGTGGGGCTACCCACAAATTCATTGATGCACAGATGGTGGAGCAGAGAACAAAGGCCTTTGAGGGGTTTTTATTTTTGGTGTCAGGAGGCCAGACTATGCAGTATACTAGGTATGTCCCCAAGATGACATTGACCATGGGGAACTATTCGGTGACAGACCACTTGTTTATGGTTAATGTACCAGACACCAATGTGTTGATGGGTGCCCAGTGGTTATACTCCTTGGGGCGTGTTACTAAAAATTAGAGGAGATTGGAGATGGAGTTTATGGGGATAGATGTGAAGATGGTGGTATTGATAGGAATACATTCTTACCTGCCATAGTTAGTATCATCTCATCAGATGGAGGTCAATTTGAGACAAAGAGATATAGCATGGGAAGTGGAGTTACGGATCTCATGAAACCGACATATAGATATTTTGGCACTAATAAGGCAGCACCAAGTCGTATTTTAGAACATTCCCCCTAGCTGCCCACAAAATAGGGGCTTTGAGCACACCATAGACTTGGGGGGGTACATGCAGCCATCACTACTACCTACAGACATCCCAAGGATTATCGAGAAGATATTGAGAGGGATATACATGAGCTATTAGATTTGGGTCCCATCAGGATGAGTTCCAATTCCTTCGCCTCTTCGGTGGTGCTAGTGAATAAGAAGGATGTGACCCTTCAAATGTGCATTTATTATAGGGACTTGAACGAGAGGAAGTTGAATTATAGATACCCAATCTCGTGCATTGATGAGTTGATGGATGAGCTTAGAGAAGATAAATATTGATCTAAGATAGATCTATGCTTTGGGTATCATCAGATTTAAGTGATGGAGTAGGACATCCTGAAGATTGCATTCAAATTCCACTATGGACACTTTGAGTTCCTAGTTGCGCCATTTGGGCTAACGAACTCTCCATCTACCTTCCAGTCTTGCATGAATGATGCGTGCCAAAAGCAGTTTCACAAATGTGTTTTGGTGTTCTTTGATGACATTTTTATATACAACAGGACATGGGAGGAGCATATTCATAATCTAGAGGAGGTATTGCGCATCTTGAGGAGCATTAGCTATATTCCAAGATGTCCAAGTGTGAGTTTTTACTAACAGAGATGTTATATCTTGGTCCAAGTGTGAATTTTTACTGACATAGATGTTGTATCTTGGCCATGTGATTGGTGAGGATGGAGTGTGTGTAAATTAGGAGAAGATCAGGGCCATTTTGGATTGGCCTACACTTAAGAATGTGATGGATTTGCGGATATTCTTGGGCATATGTACATACTACAAAAGGCTTCTAAAGGGGTTTTCTCAGCTAGGATCACCCCTCACAGATTTGATGAAAAAGGGTGCTTTTGAGTGGAAAAATGTAGCACAAGATACGTTTGAGTGCCTCAAGAGGGTGATTAGTAGTTTCCCAATGTTAGCCTTGCCTGATTTAATGTAGCCTTTTTTTTTGGAGTGTGATGCATCTGGAGAGGGAATTGGGGTGGTGTATATCTAGGGATGACACTTTATAGCCTATGAGAGTCAAAAGCTTTGGGATTATGAGAGGTTGTATTCTATATACGACAAGGAGATGTTGGTAATCATGCATACCTTGGCCAAGTTTCGACCGTACTTGGTGAGAAATTGGTTCAAGGTGAAGACTGAACACAACAGTCTTTGATTCTTCCTAGAGAACAAGGAGCTCAATGAGAGATAACATAAATGGGTCAGTATGATCCAGGCCTACGAATTTTAGATTAAGTATGTCAAGGGGAAGCATAATGTGGTGGAAAATGCACTATCTAAGAGGCCCTCAACATTCTCACTCATGGACATCACTCAAGATTGGAGGGTGCAATTTTTAGTGGAGTACTCTATGAATCATCAAGCATGCGAGATATTGGATGGAACCTTTGGGGATGATATATATAGAGTGATGGATGCGGTCATCTATTATAATAACATGATATACTTGGTGTCGAGTTCACAGTTGAGGGAGAAAATCATGCATGCAGCCCATGATTCACCTATTGCATGCCATCAAGGGTTCCTCAAGACTTATAAGATCATTAGGGGGCATTTTACTTGGAGAGGGCTTAAAAATGATATCTGTAGGCATGTTCATGAGTGCATTACTTGTCAAAGGAGTGAGGGCAAGCAAACACATCCAATTGGGTTGCTTCAGCCTCTTCCTATCCCCAAGAGGAAATGGGAGAGAATTTCTATGGATATCATTACCGATATTTTAGTAGTACAAGGACATGATTGCATTTACATGGTGGTGGATAGATTGGCCAAATTTTCCCACTTCTTTACTAAACCTACAAGATATTCAACTTCACAGGTGGTTGAGCTATTTTTTCGGGAGGTGTTCATATTGCATGGTCTCCGTAAGACCATTATCAGTGATAGGTATAGTAGATTTATAAGAGGTTTTTGGATGGAGTTTTTTTTCTTGGATGGATTTAGCTTATACCCAACGCTAGTTATCATTTGCAGACTGATAGTCAGACATAAATAGTGAACAAGTGGTTGGAAGGCTACTTGAGGAACTATGTCACACGGCAGTAGAACACATTGGTCATTAGAGAAATTTTGAGCTAAAAAATAGGCCTCAAAACAAAAATGTACCACAATACTCAACTTTATAAGAACCAATAGGATTCAATATGATGATGTCAGCCATGGGGGATGATTCACCATTAATGGAGTAAAAAAGTAAAAAAATAAAAAAATAAAAAATGTTTTCAACTCGTACTTTCAACTTATCTCCCTACGATTTTACTCAAATTTTGAGTGGGATAATTTTTTGGATACATAATTTAATTTTTCATCCAACGAGTACCCATTTTGCATGCTTTCGATGGACCCTACTACACGAAAAATGTGAAACACATGAAAAACGTGTTTGCAAACACATTTTTTCATGTATTTCACATTTGTGGTGTAGTAGGCTTCATCAAAAGTATGCAATATGGGTATTCCTTGGATGAAAAAATAAATTATGCATCCAACAAGTGTTCTCGCTCGAAATTTGAGTAAAATCGTAGGGAGATAAGTTGAAAATATGAGTTGAAAAATATATTTTTCTTTTTCCCTCCAAAACTTGATGAGGTAATCTAATATTATTTTATTATTTCCACTATTATTTTATAATAATATTTAGGAGACCCATTTTGTACCTCAAAATTTATCTAATGGAAGTGGCTTAATCTCAGGGAGTATTGTTACAACACCACCTACCATATGTCCATTGGTATGTCACATTTTTGTGCACTTTATGGTTATGATGATTTACCTTTTGCTGACATTGGAGATAGCATCACCATAAGGGCCAATGATTGGATGCAGGAGAGCTAGGAGATCCTTAGAGCCCTCAAGGACAACCTGCAATCATCTCAAAACCAACATAAAATGTATGCAAGCATACACTGAGTTGAGAGGAATTTTGAGGTTGGGGACTTAGTTTTCTTATGCCTCCAACCATACAGGAATTCTAAGCTTAAGAAGAAGGGGGAAAATAAGTTTAATATTGGGTGACCATGTGTGTTGGATAGGTAGCGTATGAGTTGGAGCTTCAACCTATAAGCAAGGTGCACAATGTGTTCCATGTGTCTTGCCTAAAAATTCCTTGGAACAACAAGTTACAAATGCCATGGAGTTACCACCTTTGGATGATGAGGGGAACTTGGTTTTGGTTTCAGAGGCTATTTTGGAGGTTAGAGAGATGAAGCTCAGAAACAAGGTCATCAGAGATTTCCTAATAAGATTGAAGGATTTACCAGAGGAGGATGCCATATGTGAGGGTGAACAAGTGTTGCAACATTTGGAATTACAATTGTTTAAGGACAAGCAAACTTTGGGTGGGGAGGACTGTGATATCACCAATAAATAATTTTTCTAAGCATACTCATGGTTTTGCAATTTTGGTGTTAGGAGAATATTTTTGGGTTAATACTTAGGAAAAGTGTGTTGAGTAGAGCTCCACTTAATTTTGGAGAAAAGGAAGCTAAACAGATTAGAGAAAAGGAATTAAATATTTTGCTAGAGGGGTGTGGGGGCCACAAAAAGGGGAATTCAACCTCCTTGAGGAAATTCACACTAGAGAAGAGAAGGAAGAGAGAAGGAGGTTTGAACTAGTGGAGTTAGGGGACCCACCAAGGGAGAAGGGACCAACATCTATAAATATCATAAGGTAGCCTCACTTCACATATTTTGTTCATCCATTTCATGAGATCGAACTCTCTCTTGGAGGTTGTTAAGCACAATAAGAGAAGTGTTGGTTAGCACAAGAATTTCAAGTGAAACTCTCCCTCATTTCAGTGAACTTCAAGTGTCTCCCTAGAGTGGAAGTTGTGGGAGTCTACCTCAGGTCTTCCACAAAGTTTATCGTATATATTTTCATCCAATTTGCATGTGTCTAGGGCAGAGGAGGCAATTCACACTTCTCATTTGGAGCAGCTACAAGTGGTCTCTGGTTCCGCACTTTTGCAAAAACATTCCTCCTATTTGAGGCCAACGTTTTAGTATATTTTGTAGGGCTAAGATTGAGGCTATAGCTAGGGCTGAATTTCTCCTTATTTTGTAGTGCGCGGAGCCCACTGGCAAAGGCTTGCATGGGAGTTAGAGGTAGTTGTCTTGGCAGGAGGATTTGGCTAGGGGAAAATCCAAATTTCAGAGGAGAATTTGTTGGGAGGTTGGGTGGAATTCTGACAATGATTTAGAGCATATTTGAGTAGATTTACTTCAGCATTACACATAGCTAGCCAATCTAGGAAAATCACACTTTTTGGGACTTTCCAGGCCAACTCGAATTATCCCAATATCTTTTTAGGTTTTGGTGGACTGAGTGTGAGGATATCCAACATAATTTTTCGAAATTTTCTAAGCGATTTTGAGGGCAGAAATTCCTTTTCTCCTATAACAATAGTAGCAACATTTTCTAGGCAACATGTGTTTCATGTTTGAGTCATTACCAAAACCTGGGTCTTCACATTTTCATCTCAGTTTTTACTTTCTTGCTGAAGCAATCCCAAGTTCTATTGTTCTCAATCTATTGTACCCATTTTCCTAGTATCATTAATAAAATGTCTCATATTTTCTTTCCCAACCCAGATTTGTGGTTACCGATTGTAGTTGCATGTTTTAAATTTCTAATTGTTGTAGCTTAGTGCATGTCTTTGTTATTTAATGAATATTTCCATTAGGAATATTACATTAATCGAACATGAAAATGTCACACACTTGTTTAATTAAAGTCAATTCAATGTTCACGAATATTATTTTTATTTCCCCAGATGTGGGTGTTAACGCCTGATCGTACGACGCTTGCCCTGTGGGACGGCGAGTGGAAAGGCCACATGGCCACCCACAGGCCTCACTTATGGTGCCCCTCTGCATTAAAACATACAAGCCATCACCTTGTGTGGCATTTATGTCGTTGCAAACGTTGAGGCCTCCACTGTTACAAAATACCGCACCCTGGCTCTCCTCCTCGGCACTTTGTCTCTGCGCCTGGTTCATCTGTGACGCTTCAGCTCCTCCTTGTTGCTTCTATGCCGCCACTTCTCTCACCTCTGTGAAATGGTTGCTCCCCTGAGGCTGTGGAGCCCAGCTCTTGCACATCATATGGGTGGCGATGTAACCTGGGCAGCTGTATTGAATTTCTCCCCGGTTTCCATTACTCTCAGAGCCTCTTCTGTCCATTGAGATTCTCTGCCTCTTTCGACCTCAATTCTCCCTCCGCTTCTATGCTCGCCTCAGTCAACTCTGTCTACTCTTCTGCTCTGAACGCCCTTCACCCGTTGAATGTCAACATGCCTCGGCTACGGCATCGTATGCAATGCCGGAGAGGCAGTTCTAGAGCTCTCTCCTCTCGACCACAACGTTCATCCACATCCAGCTCTTCTTCGTCATCTCTCGAGCATTCCTAGGGTCGATACCCCGACACCCGCAGTGGGCATGGTCATCTTTCCACCTCCTCCCCTCGGCACCTTGCTTCTGAGCCGATGGTGCCTCCTCCTTCTCGCCTCACTGCCTCTGTCTCCTCGCATAACCCGACCACTGCCCACTTCCAATTCCAATGCAATACTGACCGCCCTCTCATCGTGGCGACCATCTCCGTTTCTTTTCGTGAGATCCCTGGTGTGGCTCCTGGCCCCTACCAACCCTCCTCGCCTATGCGTCTGAGCAGCGAGCCTGGTCCCCCTGAGAATGTGAAACCCCACCAAGCACCTACATGGCATAATTCTGGTTCGGTGGGCGATGGCAGTTCGAGCCACCTCAAGGATACGTGCAAGCAGGAAGGAGGAAGCGGTGATGATGCTGTTGCGACTCAACGTGGCTCCCTTCTGGCTGATGATGATGAGTACAGATGCCCGATTGTTGAAGAACCTCCTCCAGCTGATCATGGGGTCTAGATTTTCAGGTCCTATCCAAGTCAATTTTTCTAGTTCTTTTGTTTTGGCTGTTTTGGGATGTACTTGATTATGTTACTATGTAGCTGGTTTCCTCTACAGAGGCAGCATTTCAAACTTTACATTGGCTGGTTTCCCCACGAGGGCAACTCAATTTTTGCTATTTTGTTGGACTTATGCCACTGATGATGGCCTGAACTGCTAAGGCCCTGGCCTCTTTGTACCATATGTTTTACTAATATAATTTACTCTTACTTAGAATATATATATATATATATATATATATATATATAATTTGAATTTCAACTTAAATAGTTGGAATCTATATAATCACTTAAATATATAAAAAGGTTTCAATACAGCAAAAAGCACAATTATCCCTTAACAATGCCAAGGCTTATAAAAAAAACAACACAAACAATAGTGTGTCCATTAAAAAATAGTGTTTTCCACCAATAAACCCTGCATTAAAGAAGATCACCAAACCAATTAAACAATGTCTAGAAAATAAGTACCCTTCCAACTTTTGGTTTTCTAATTGTAATATTTGTTTATAAATATATGATGAATTTTTCAAATTAAAAAGAAATTGTGGAAAGTTACTTAAGGTTTTTAATTCTTTTTACTATTTTGATTTCACCAAATTCATTTATAAAATGAAATTTCGAAATATTAATTTGTTTCTCGTTTTTCAATAGAAAAGTATCATAAACAACATCAACTCCATAAAAACATGGTCATAACTTAAGGATCTCTTAGTATCCATCGTGAAATAAAAACAAATAAATGAAAATTTTATAAAGTTCTCATAGTTCCATTATTAAAATTAAATGAGACATTATAATTGTTAGGGCCCTACCCTAACCTCCTTGTGTAATGGTGCTTACAAGTTGGCTAAATAATGCAATAGGCCATCTTTTTTTTTTAAGGTCCATTAAGTAGTTGACGTGTTTAGTTAATGTAAAAAGGTCATCATTATAGAACAAGGCATGTTAGGTAATTGTTACTCATAAATGTGGGGCCACTAGTGATTAGGTTTTGGGTAGTGATAAACTATTTATAGGGGCGGGTAGATATGCGATGCAATGCCAGGTTATTATCATTGTATTGGAGCTACACTCATTTGAAAGTTTCCTCCTCAAAGGGGCATGTGAATATTTATCTCTTATTGAATTATCAACATAAGAGTTAATATCACACGTTCAATACTTTTTTCCTTCCTCTTTTATTTTATATAGTTTATCTTTCTTGTGATTTTGTTGTTAATTCTGTATTTCTACTCTAGAAGTACACTAATGGTTCTATTAGAGAACTTTCTTTTTCCAATATATTTTTTGAGAATTTTTTAATAATTTAAAGATGTGTTTCAACATTTATAAACATGTATATTTGTCATTTAGCAAGTCATCCTACCATTAGGAAGAATATATATAGGGTATACAAGTTGGGTCACTTGGTTGGAACCCTGTACACCTCTCTAGATGATTGGAAAATAGTATTAATTAGATAGAATATGTTCATGAATTCAATCTTCAACATACTATTAAAGCCTCTCAGGCATATTTGAAACCACACTAACAAAATACTTTTGGTTTTTTATATAATTGTAATGTACTTTATCAGCTAAAACAATGATTATTGAGCATTTACTCAAGAAATATTGTAGAAAAATAAATAAGAGAAACAATAATATAAAATATACATAATATAATCTTTGTAATCGTAGCCTAGAAAAAAGAAAGCAATGTTCATGAGCCATTTTTAAGGGGAAACATCCTTTGAGTAGATGTCCAATACAAAAACAACATAAAACATTTCATAATATACTAGCTCTATAAATAGTTTCTCTTTAGCAATGTCCTAACTACTTGGGGTACTCTCGCTAATTACCACCAACTACTTAATGGGCCCTATTTAATAAAGAGGTTAAATTTACATTAAGCAATTGTCAACTCACTACCTAATGTACCTTATTCGTACACTAATTACTAGCTCCTAAGTAACTTAGAGTAGAGAAATTAATGCATAACCCTAACATAGTTCTCCCCTTCAAGAGCAATGTTTTCCTCAATATTAGAGGAGGGGAAAATATTTTAAAACATTGTTGGTTTTGAGGTGGCATCATCTAATTATGTATCATTCCACCATATGTGGACCTCATGAATTGTGTGATTGCATAATTACCATCCTCTTATGGATAGTAATTCCTTCCGCTGAAACTAGATATAATATTATTCATAAGTTTCTAAAAGGTTTTTTTGAACTTGGAAATTTGGCCCTATGACCTTGTTTAAAAAATACACGTGAAATATTGAGTGAATCATGGTGTGGGATGGAAGAATCAATTGATAAGCAAGTGGTCCAACATGGAGTATCTAATAAGGTCCATATATGTTTGGTGATAACTTTTGGGAGCCCTCGTCTTTTAGAGAGGACTTTTTATAGGGTTGGATATAAAGGAACAAATAATCCCTTCCTTCAAAGAATAATTTGTTAAATAACTTTGAGAGAGGAATTTTTATAGGGTTGAAGATAAAGGAACACCTAATTCTTTTATTTCTTTCTTGATGTAATTTTGTATATCTTCCTTGACATATTGCATTTCTTCCTTATTTTCATTCATCTTCTTTTCCATTTCATCCATCATTTCTCTTTTAAGGTTTACTTGAAAACTTGATAAATACACCATTTTCGACATACAACCATCCATTTCATTAAATTTATTCTCTAATTTGGAGAACCTAAATTCTCAGTCTTCACTTTCTTCATAAGTCCTAAATGAACCTTCAGGAGGTTTAATTGGTGTAGTAGCTTTTGGATATTTATTTGGATCCATGTGAGAAAATAATAATAATACTCCTCTTTATCACAATTCTAGCCATCCAAAAATAAATAAATCTTCTAATCGAAAGTTATGTTACTCTTAAGTTATGTACCTTTATAACCTTAATTGGGAAAATTATTGAATGGTTGAACTTTTACTTGATATATCTATGAGATTTTAATCTTCTAAATCTGAAACTTTGGTTTCTAATACTTTTATGTCTTCTTTGCAAATCCACAAGTCTAACCATAATTTGATGTGCCAAGTGAAATTTATCGTAACTTTCCAAAAAAATGTTAATTTTTGGGCTCTTCCCAACAAAAACTTGTATAGTGTGTCATATGTCCAAATATTCAAGTATAACCATGAAACTTTTACCTGAAGTACTTATTTATTTCTCATGTGATCTTTAAAATTTTCACAGTATAAAAATTCCTATAAAATAAGTTATAACAAAAAATACCAAGATAACCTATTTGAAACTAACTTCAACACCATTTATAAACCCTCAATTCCATAGGGCTTATCTCCAAAATAATAGAAAACCAAAGTTTAAATTTTTTACCATGTGCACTTAGAGATCTCTCCTATGTCTCCTAAGACTTTCACAATCTGAAACCTCCCTAAAAATAAGTTACAGTGAAAATGACAAACTAGAATATTTGAAATTGATTTTGGGAGCATTTAGGAACCCTAACTTCCTTAAAGCATAAGTATAGAAAAAAAGTATGTTTTTTTAATTACAATCACCTAGTGACAACACCTCTTTCCCCTCAAATAATCATGATTTGAAACATCCCCCAAACAAATTATAGCTAAAATTCGAAATTGACTTGTTTGAAACCGATTTCAAGAGCATTCAAGAACCTTAACTTCTTCAAATTTTATCTCCAAAAGTATAAAGAACCAAGATTTAAAAATTTAATGATATGTTCCCTAAGATTTCTCTTCAATATGCTCCAAATTTCACCATTTGAAGCATCCTAGAAAAAATTTATAGTGAAAATTCCAAGATGACTCATTTGAAGGAGAAAACCTCTAGTATCATAAGCTCTAGTTCCAAATGTGATGAACCTTGTGCTTTAAAAATAATAAGAAACCAAAAATTAAAGTCCTCTTTGAGGGGGAACCTCCTTTTACAATGAATAAAATTTACATGGCAATATTTGATGATCCTTAGACTAGGTCACCTTAGTATATATATAGGAGACAAAGAGTAAAATTATAATCAAATGGTACCATGAAAGGTTCTAGCTTACATAAACCATATAACAATAAAAGTGTAATACTCAATATCTAGGGCTTAATAATGGGTTTTAGGGTTAACATGGGGTTTATATAGGGTTTAACAGTGATAATGGGCTTGTTGTCTCATTCGATTTTGAGTGAAAACTACATTATCCTTATGTGCATAGAAAATGGTTTTTCTAGTGTTTAGTGTGAAATATACTTCTTGAACCTTGGATGTGTTTGGTAGATAGGAAGTGACCGAAATAGATTTTTAGCCATGGATAGTTTCATAAGCTAATATTTTTGTGGTATTATGATAAGTGATGTAACATTACTCAGCAAGTGCTAGTCATTAAGCCTATTGGTTTTTTTAGTTTGTTGCAAAACACCACAAATAGGTTTCCAACAATTTATTTACCACCTAACTTTTCCCATAAAGTTGTGATCATATTCAAGTTGGTGCCCTATAGTTTAAACAATTCGTACTATATTTTTTAGTCAAGGAGGGATCATCATTTAACACAATGGAAGGAGGCATGTCATGCAACTTAAAAATATGATATATGAAGACTTGGGACATTGAACCGTAAATGTCATGGATATTCCACTAGATATTTTGTCAAAACAAATATGATAAAAATAGACTAAAATCTATAGCATGAGGATTAATTTTCTTATATTCCATATTTATTAATTACTATTTTATGCTTATTTGTTTAATAGATAAAATGTAAAAACAGATAAAAATAAAATACAATCACAAACTAACCACAATTAACACAAGATATGTTCTAGGAAACCCTTACGGGATAAAACATAATTGGAAGGTGAGGCTATTCTACTCTCTCTTTATTTGGAATGGAAATAATACAAATACAAAAGGAGAATGAATTGTCTATGGAAATACCTGAGATCTATGGCCTAATAGGTTACTATAGACACTACACCCCCTCTAATACGCTCTCTCACTCACACTCCCAAGTTGTTGTGCTCTACTATAAAACAAGATATAATTGAAATGAATGGAACCATTTTTCCATCTAGTGGCATGATTATAACATAGCCCAATATCAAACTAGGGATAATATTCGACTCCAATTCTAAACTAGATTTATAACTTTGATCCTTATATAATATTCTTCGTGGGGATTGAACCATGGTGGCAAATCACAATAGGCCAATTAATGAAAGGCATAAATTTTGCATTTGAAATCCTATTTATGTAATTCTTTGACTATTGGAAAGGTCTTAAAGTGTAGAATATAATCACAAGGTATTGAAAATAAAATGGAAATATATATCTCCAAAAATCATCATTGAAGGCCTCAAAATGGACCCAGAAGGTTTTAGACCCCAATTGTCCAAATAGGGCCCCATTGACAAAATTACTCTTGCAAGTTGATTCCTCCACTTTTTCCACTCTAAAAGCATCAAGATATATGAAAATTAATGTAATGATCAAATATTGATCATATCTCCCCATTTTGGGAGGCTTTTGATCCTTGAAATATTTTACTAAATGAGGTGAGGAAAATTTTCCTTTACCTTCTCCCTAGAGTACCATTTATCCTTTCATGGATGTTGTCATTTCAACAAAATCTACCAAAGGTCGTGCTACACATGTATTTTAATTTGGACCTCTTCTACAAAACAATATCCTCTATCGAGTATGCTTTAGCATCTAGTCCTAAGTCCTCTATGGAAGTTATAGCCTATTTTTCTTCCTAATCCAACCTGGAAGGCTCATAAAGTTTGAAATTTTCCACATTCACCATTGAGTAATTGCACATGTATAGGAGTAGAATGATTATGTGGGAATTAACTCCCAGTTTTTTTAGTATCTTTAAAGTATCACATCATAGAGTCTTGATTTTATTATTGTGGCCATATAGCCTCTCATTGTTCGATTGCAGCCATATTGGGTTTACCACTCTGAATGATTTCTTTTTTATTGTGTTGATCATGCCTATCCTTTTATTTTTCCTAATATTCTCTTAGTGTCTCTTGTACTTGTGAATGGATCTTCCTATTCTTCTCAAAAAAAAAAAAAAAATTGATCGTAATGCATCCCTTATGATATCCTCCCTTACCCCTCCTTTCCATCCATATACAAAATCCAAATGTGAAAGTGGAAAATATCCAAAACAAGTTTAAAATGGGGACTTACTAGTAGAAGTGTAGATTGCTTCGTTATAAGAATGTTGTATATATACAAGATTTTCATCCCACATTTCAATTTTTTTTTTACTATATACCCTCAAATTGTACACCAAATACCTATTAACGAAATTTGTTTCCCCATCTTTTTATGGATGGAACATTGTAGACCTCTTCAATGTGTATCCATCCTCTCCCGTAACGTATTCCAAAAAGCACTAATAAATATAGTATCCTTGTCTGAAATGATGCTCCTTATTAGCCCAAAGTGCACCCTAGCTTGTTCAAAGAATAAGTTTGTAAATTTTTTCCCTATGATGGTCCTTATACAAGGCATGAGAATTAACATATTTTTGAACCTATCAACTGCCATGAACATTTAGCCATGTTTCTTTTTTGTTGTTGTTAAACCTCCCACAAAGTTGATGTAAATTCTTTCCCAAGGACGAGTTGGTATAGGTAATGGATGGTACATACCTTATTTCCTATTACCAGGCTTGATGATACAATGAAGCATACAACCTATAATGGACCTTGATATATCTTCTTACATTTTTGGTCAGTACACATACCCTTTTAAGTTGGCCATTGTCTTCCCTACACCAAAATTCCTACAACCTTGTAGATGTGATCCTCTCTAATTAGTTGCAGCCGCTCACCTTTATGAACACAAAGTTTGTTCAACTTGTAGAGTATCCCATCCTAGAGATGATAGTCAATTGTGATATCACCATCGTCTACGTGGATTCGGCTCTACAATTATTGAAACAACTCCTTGAATTCCTTATCGTCTATATATGCCTCTCTGTATACAACATGGGTGAAAGGATCCATGTGCATAAAAGTTACCAAAGTTGTAATTTTAGATGTGCGTAGCCTTGAAATCATGCCATCCAATTTTTTTGTGTTTTCCTTCTTATTCTTCATTACTGAATGAAACTATTATAAGAATCCTATCCACTTGTACTGTTTGGTCTGATGTAGCTTACTCTATGTTTATAGGTATTGTAGCAATCAGTGATATGTGTGGATGAGTTGAATTCTTGTAGCTATGGTTGATATTCATAATGTATTTATATTTATTATTTTAAATCATGTTATTCATGCTAGATTCAAAAGTAAAAATATATTGTTACTTCATGTCCTTTCAGAGTTTTAAAATAAGAAAAATTAGAATTTTTTAGCTCCTAGTTTTTCAAGTCCGCCTCCCTCCAAGTAAATTTGTCCCAGGAAGAGTCACACCCATTCAACCAAACCATTTCACTATATAAAGGCAACTCGATCTCCTCCTCAAGGCACCAATTCACACTCTCTCAAGTAAGACAACTTTTGGGCATCCTAGCGAAGGGCAAGAAGGACAAGGACAAAAAGAAGGATGAAATTTCATCTCTCTCTCTCTACTCCAGCTCGCACATGTCGAAGGACTCTCTCTCTCTCTGTCTACAGTTCACATTTTTTTGGGTAGTTTCTATTACAGGGGCTTAAAATTCTGGGCTATTGCAGCGGGGTAAAATTTCAGGATTCTGGCAATTGTAGGAGGGTCGAAATTCTGGGGAAAAATAAAAGAGTGAATTGTTGGATCAAACTGGAAAGCTTGAATTGGAGGGTTTTACCAAGTTTTACCATAGAATTGTTGAAGGTTAGTTTGACCTAGTGGTTAACTATAGGTCTAGGTGTGTCTCTTGTTGAAAATAATATTTTCTCTATTGAAAAAGGGTTGTTGTTTTTTCCCCTTTGTGGGTTTTCCCAGGGTAAATATTTTTCGCTCTTTGTGCATTTTGATCTCTATGTTTTACTATTCTTGTATGGTTGAATTTTTAAAGTATAATTTCTTAATGATATAATGGAAAAAATTAAAAGAAGATCAATATCATTAGAAGTAATTATAAATTTTCAAAAATATTGTGCTAGTATTTATTGCACTTGAAAAATAAATACATGATGGTCTCCTTTCCTATTAGATAGTGTTTCCACTTTTCAACAACTTGTACCAAGGCATAGAGCTCCTTGTTATAGGTAGTGTAGTTGGTAATTTCCCCAATAAAAACTTCATAATACTAGCATATTGGCCCTCCTTCCTAGATCAATATTTCTCCCATGACATACCCACTCATGACTATCTCTACATTGAAGGGTTGTTTCAATCTTGATAACGTGATAACTAATGCTTAACTAATTATCTATTTCAACTATTCAAATCCTTCTACTAACCACTTCCCCACTGAAAAATCTTTCCACTCATTGTTATAGCATGGAATGGTGCGCCTTCTACTAAAAATGAAGCTATGAATTTCCTTAGATGTTGTGTTGCTCCAACAAAACTCTTAACTTCAAAACCATTTGTAGGCATCAACCAATTCATCATGCTCTGCATATTTGTAGGATTTATCTTAATGTCCCCTCCACCAATTACATAGGCTAAATACACCAAATACTATTACTAAAACTCACATTTCTTGATATTTAGTAGTAATTGGTGCTTCTTAAAAGTGTGTAGCACCTACATCAAGTGTGACATGTTATCCTCCTAGGTATAATTGTAAAGTTCCCATGTATTGTCCATATAAACAATAACAAATGAATATAGATAAGAGCACAATACGTTATTAATTAGTCTCATGAATGTAGTTAGGTGCATTGCATAGATTAAAATGGCATGAATAACCACTTAACAAACCTTGTCTAGTTTTGAAGGTGGTCGTCTAGGTGTTTCCTTCTTTGAATCAAACTCGGTGATACCCTAATTTTAAGTATAAATTGGTGAAATATTTCACTCGTTTCAAGGTAGGGGATACTTTTCTTGAGCATAATTTTTCTTAATGCTTTGTAATCAATGCACATCTTCTAATTACCATCCTTCTTCGACACAATTATGATGGGTGACCCACAAAGTGAGGTACTTAGTCAAATCAAGCCCTGCTCCAGCAACCACTGCAGCTAATTCTCCACTTTGATTGCTTCAAGAATGGATTGTCTCTAGAGCCTAATATTTAGTAATGGAGAGTTTGGAAACAATTGGATCTCATGCTCTACCTACCTCTTAGGTAGTAATCCTTTAGGATCTCAAAATACTCCCTTATATGCATATAGAAACCCTTTTAGTTTTTATATCTATTATTTAGTACACTTCTCCAAGAATTCCTTTGCTGTATTGACTCCTCACAAGGTTGGTTTTCCCTTAAAAATAGTAAAAAATACTTCTTTCTAGAACTCACTGATTTCTTATTTTGGTTGGTACTTACCAATGAAACTTGGACTTCACTTTTATGTGCATTGATGATGAATGATTTCTCATCCTTGATGAGGTGTTACCGTTTGGATCTCCACAGGAAAATTTCATCTTGTATGTTCATATAGGTACTTTTAAACGCAACTCCACATACATCAAGTGGAATTAAATCCAATTCTACCTCATGAATAAATCAACACAGATAGCAAATTTTATCTTGCACTATTTTGTTACCTTAATTTATGCATCCTTATTTACCCATTCCAATGGATATGGATTAGGATGATCTTGAACCTCCACTCCAATTTTTTTTTGTAGATCCACTATTACGAGGTTAGTATATGAACTTGAGTCGAATAGGGTATCGATGTTGGTCTTCTTATCCTATACCTTAATGTGGATGAGCTAGTCATCTCCTTCTCTTCTTGATAATGAAGGACAATAAGATTCATCTCCTCTTACATTGAGATATAAAAAACCTTCTCATCCACGTCAATGATACTTTCCACCTAATTTTTCAAATTTCTGACGATAAGATTCATTTTATTATCATCCTTCTTTTGGTTCTTTGGGTTTAGCTATAGAAGAAATTCCAAAACTTCTCCTCCATGTGGTAATCAATGTTGTAGTGATTTTGGTATTTGCTAAGATCCTTGTACTAATGTGCAATGGTTGTTGTCTTCTTTTCCTTTCCCCCCTTCCACTTATTCTTCCCTTCCTTATAATCTTCCTTATGCTTTTTCTATTTCAAACCACTTGGTTTCCCTTTCTTTTGGCCTATGTTTTTAAGGTACTATGTATATACACAAACATATCCATTATTTTAGTCTTGAATAACATCACCTACTTTTGTAGATGGATATGTAGAACCTCTGGATACTTAAGGAGTACATTTGGGATTTGATGAGACATACCCAACATGATGGCCATATTTCTGAATTTAGTGATGTACTCCTATACACTCTACCCCTACCTATACCTAAAGTAGAGACATTATATCCATTTTTACTCTAAATTCCTGGTAGGGTAGAGTTGGGACTTTATGAGGGCTTTAAATTCCTCCCACATAGTTACTTGAGGAACCACCCTCCAGCCTCATTGTCTATGTATGGATTTCCCACTAGGTTAGGGAATGGCCCTCTAACTTCAATCTAGAAAATGATATTATATATTACTCATCTACATGGTGAACGATAAAGTAAATTTATAATTGTTGCAACTGGTGATTTAATTTTAAAGCATAAATCTCACCTTGATATGGCTTGACGTCCACCTTTACTTCCATGTTGGAGAGAGAATGTGTATGATTCACAATACTTGAATTCAACTACTCCTTTTTGGGTTCTTTCCTTGAAACCTTCTCAGGATCTTCTTGATCCCCTGATTTTTCCTTTGATTTAACCTCTTAGTTGGAACTTCCAACCTCTCTAATCAACCCAAGATTGTTTTTTAGATCTACCATGCGGAGTTTCAGATTCTTGTTTATATCTGCAACTTTTGCTTCTAGCCATGTAAATATTTCCTTTGCTAAATCTGTGTGTTCATATAAACAAATCCATAGGTTGTGGTTAGGGTTTTAGAACTCCCTAATTAAATTAATTCCTGGATCCCCTACAACTTTCCACTTAATTCCCAAAGAAACCTACTCTAATACCAATTTTATCTATGAAATACCATGGATATTCCACTGGAAAGTTTTTCACAACAAATCTAATTAAAAAAAACTAAAATATATACAATGAGGATTAACTTCCTTATGTTCCAGAATTATTAGTTATAATTTTTTTCTTATGCATGTAATAGATAAAATGTAAAAATTAGAGAAGAATAAAGTAAAATCACACACCATCCACAATGAGCACAATATATGTTGTAAGAAAATGTTATGTGAGAAAACATAGTTGGAAGGTGAGGTTGCTCTCTCTTTCTCTACAATGGAAAATAGTGCAAGTACGAAAGAAGAAGGCACTATCTATAGAGTAACATAATACCTATGGCCTGATAGGCTACTAAATACATTAAACCCCCTATTTTATGATCTCACTCCCACTCCCATGTTATTCTTCTCTAATTTGTAACAACATACAATTGAAATGAATGGAACCCATTTTCCACCTAGTTTCCCAGTTATAACATATCCCTAAATCCAACTAGGGATAAGGCTTGACTCCAACTCTCACCTAGAATTATAAATTTGACCCTTATAGAGTAGTCTTCATAGTCCCCATGTTCCATCCCCTTTGGCATGAGTAACAGGGGATGATGTGGCATTCTATCAAACCATGTCGGCCAATCAGAATAAGTCAATTTGAAAGAAGCACAAATGTTTCATTCGAAATACGATTGCGGTAATTATTGCACCATTAGAAATATATCCAAGTGTGGAATAACTTCATAGGGTATTTCATTTAAGTAATAAATTTTCACCCCCAAAAAAAATCATTTAATTCCTCAAAATGGCCCCAAAAGTTTTGAGACCCCATTTCTCCAAATTATGTCTTATCGATAAAAATGCATTTGCAAGCTAATTCCTCCACATTTTCCACTCTAAAAGCATCAATATATATGACAAAAAATATAATGATCCAATTCAAATCAGCCACTATGGAGGACATAAATAAATGTTGTAAGGAACAAAAGTGAGCATATTTAAAAGGCGATCAACTACCACCTTGATCATTGATTTTTCATCAACTTTAGGAGGCTCACTATAGCATCCATGTAAATATCAATCTAGATAATGGAAAGAATTATCGGTGGTTGCAGTGCCCCATGAGTCTTCACTATTTCACCCTTTCCTTTGACAAGTGTCATGTTTATCTACAAAGTAAGGATATAATTTGTCATTCCTTCCCAAAGGAAGAGTGCTTAGCTCATTTGTAAGTATTTTGAAAGCCAAAATGGCCCATTCTAGGGGATGAATACAACTCCTTTAATATTTTTTGTCTAAACTAGAATTATGTATCAAACTTATTACACCCTTTATACCTCAAGGTAACCTATTACCTAGTGTAAATCTAAATGGGATTTTGATCCTCCTAAATTATTTGGATGATTTGAACCATCATATCATTTTTCTATCATTATTATTATAATTTTTCAAACCAATATAATGTAGATAAGGATAAAGTAAAGAGAGATCCTTCTTCCTCATATTTCCAAAACAAAGCATCAACCACCACATTATATTTCACCTTATTATATACGATCTCACAATCATGCCAAGCATTGAAATAACTCATCTATGTTGGTCTAGGGATGACAACCTCTGTTCTAGAAAATATTTCAAAACATAATGATCCATATTTATTTAGAAGCACGTCGAAAAAGGATACATACATCAAGCATCAATTACATGGAGGATGGCCATCATCTCTTTCCCATAGGTGGACTTGACAGAATTTTCCTAACACAATTGTTTACAAGTGAATGTAAATGAGTGTCTCTCTTGCATCATCACTATGCCAAGGCCTATGTTTGAGGAATTTCATTCCAAGAAAAGTATTATTAAATTTTACACTACTAACATGATTGAAGGTTGAAAATTCTTGCTTAGTAACATCATTCACATAGTCATTTTTTTTAGCATGACAATAAATCTGGTTGTAATTTTTCCATATATATTCACAAACTTTCTCTAGCATCCCATGAGCCCTAAGAAATCTTGTAAGATTTTCAAAATCTAAGATTGTGGCTAATATTTAATAGCCTTAATTTTCTTAAGATCCAGTCACACCTCATCTTGACTGATAAAGTGACCCAAATATTCCACTTTAAAATTACTAAAAGCAAACTAGGAATGTTTAAGTAACAACTAGTTAACTTGGAATAATTTAATGGATTTATTTACAATTTCCACATATAATTCTCATGCTTTGTTATAAATTAAGATATCATATAATAACAAGAACACAAAATTATGTAGGAAGGGTTAATTAAGTTTGACAAACAATGTTTGTGAAAATTTTAAAGGTAGATGGGGAATTGAAAAGATCCAAAGGGGTCACTAAAAACTCATAATTTCCTTCATGCATGTGGAAACCCATCTTAGAATTTTCCACCTCCCTCATTATAATTTGGTGATGACTTGAATGAAGATCTACTTTAGTGAAGAATTTGGAACTATGAAGCTCATTCAAAAGATAACTAATAAGCGGGATTGGAAATTTGTCTTTGATGGTCAACTTAGTGAGAAAATGGAATTCAATGCACATGTCACTAATTGTCTTCTTTATTCACTGCCATGATTATGTTAAATTATACTGTAAGCAACACGAAACGGGCATGAGTGAAAAGTATTTACATCTCAATAATATGTTCATTCAATGAAATCAATATATTGTACATGAAAGTAATCACCCCATGAGTTGAAGAGTGCCAACACATTGAGAACTCATCAACAGAAAAGGATGATAGCTCATAAAGGGGTGATCTCATATTTTGTGATTGTTTAGGGAATCAAAATTTGAAAACCCCTCCCTGCTCCCCCGCTCCCATCATTCATCAATCATAAGTTTGAATAATTGTACCAGTAATAATATGGCATCATCACAATGTCAAATTGAAAATTCAAAATTGAGCTTCAATGAAGATATGCTTGCAGAATTGATAATGTGGATGTTGAATGGTGCATCTATGATCTAGGTGGCTCCAGAGACATACAAAGGACAAAGAGGGCTTATGGAAGCTCAAAAATCAAAGTTTTTGGATTACTCTTGAACTATGTTCAAGTTGAATATCTCATCGTCTTGATCGCAACGATGTGAACAGTTCGTCAAACCGAGCTTGTATGCAAAAGTTAGAGGTGGTCAAAGCTTATGGGTTGACTTAGATGACTAGGCATGTTAAGGAAGGTGCAATTTCGACCTTTTCCAGCCAGCTCCAATCAGATTCCAGGAAAATTTTTAGCCTCCTTAAAAAAACTCCTACGGTAAAAAATCGGCTAGTTAAAAAATTACCTATTTGTTTTTATTAAACAAAAAAATATTAAAAAAGGGGGTGGTGAGCCCCAACCCTGCCACCTTACCACCGCATATAACATATATTAAATACAAAAGGTTGGGGGGCAGGTGGTCAAACTCGCCACCCCCGTGAACCCACACAATATATATGTAATGGAACCAATGGTGGTTGGGTCGGGGCCGCGTGGAGCAGACCCTGCCCACCATCCAAAACAATGAACTCACCATAACTATAACACATGTGCCGCGGAGGTTTGGTGGCTGGCCACCCGATGCAGGTCTGACCCCCTAATTAAATATGAATATTATTTATCTCTTGGTTGTTAAAACAAAAATGCAACATTTTTGGGAGGGGGAGGGGTTGCCCGACCTCCTCCCTACCAAACATTATCTTTAACCATCACGCCAACCGAATCATATGTAAAAATCCGCCCAACATTTTTCTTAAACCTCTCTTTCACCAGTCCGCCTAGGCGAAGACAACAGAGGTTGGAGCATGCAGTTTGAGGTAGGAATAGACATAGATTTCGAGACATATTCCTTTTGGATGCCAAGGGAATCCTTTATCCCAAGGAGGTAAAATTTTCCTGTGTCAAAATGTATTAAAATCTATATGCATTTTAACCGAAATCTCGCAGGGAGCATGATGGTGCGTCCATATTTTCTTTTTGAGCAGCAGTTTTATAGATTCCTTGTGGAGTAGCATCTTTTGGGAATCTAGGGGGAATCTAAAATATTCCCTAAGGCCCAGATTTTCACTTTGTCAACATTCAACAAATTGACAGTCGATCCTACACCTCTTAGAGACACGAGTTCAGTGGTGTAGTCAGGTTTTTCATCTGAGCCTTATGTTTTTCGGCCACTTTTCAAAGTGGAGTGCAGGTGTTAGCATTCAATGTGCAAGAAATCGTTTTCATGATCTTTGACGCCACAAGATTGATGTTACAGCCATATCTAGCAGTTTATCATCATTTTCTTCAGATAGCTCCAGGATGTGAGGTATATGCAGCGTGATCATGTACTTTTTGTCTCTTTGCTATGAGATACATTGTGTTGTATGTATCCCTGTTTGATGTTTGATGTGGGATCTTGTTTTTTTCTTGATGTGAGATGTAATTTCTATCATGGATTTTTTTATGTTGTTTGAGATCCCTTTGTTTCCATGTTGGCGGGATAATCATTGTCACCATGTATGTTTGATTGGGATCTCTTTGTTTCCATGTTCGGCGGGATACTCATGGTCATCATCAATGTGATATCGTCATGCTAATAGGAGTCCTTTTTGTGACTGAGAGTTCCAGTAGCGGAACATCTCGAGAGGTCTAGCCACTCCTGCATGAGGGCATTTTCCTTGTATGACAGAGAAAATACCATCCATGTACATCACCACTTTTTCTAGCACTTAATGCAACAGCCTACACCATCTTGACACTGAGGCCTGGAGACGTAGTCCCTCCTGGACGAACTACGTTATCAATATCGTATGTTGCTAATGCTTGTTATGTCCCTCATCTTTATATCATAAAGATATGTTCATTTATGTTCATTAATGCTTTGATGCAATTCTAACACATCAACCGAAGTAAAAGTTCTTGGTTTAAAGGGTATGAGGAATTTAGCCTCCTCAAGTGGTATCAAAGCAATCTTCTTGCTAATTGGATTGCAGGCGTGAACCATTGAACGTTCGTTGAGTTGAGGAATGGAGGATTTCAAAGACATGTACGAGACCATGCTCAGGGTGTCCGAGAAAGCGGACATGTTGTACGAAGCTTATGAGAAACAAGCAACAAACAACGCTGAGCTGAAAACACTTCTACAATAGGAGAAGGAGGACAAACATCGATTGTAGCTTCAATTGCAAGCCACGACAAAGGCATTGGAGGAATTTAAGTGCAACAACGAAAGTATTCAAGTAGATCATGAGGCATCAAAGACACTCCTATTGGAAGAGGAGGAGGAGAAGCAACAATTGCAGCTTCAGCTACAATCCGCAATAGAGGCCTTTGAGGAAGTGAAGTGCAACGAAGGCTCAAGGAAGCCTTCTTCACCTATTTCAAAATCAACAGCTAAGGTAAAAAATGGTGATTTCTCTTCAGTTTCATCTTCACATGATATAATTTCTGTTGGAAGTGTTGAGATACCCATTACAGGAACCGACATGAGACTCCTCACCAAGATGGGTTACAAAGGAGGAGGACTTGGCATTTATGGCCAAGGCATAACTCAGCCATTGGAGGTTGTGCAGAGACCTTGCTACACAGGTTTGGGATACACTGAAGGAGGATGTTTGAAGGACATCAAAGGAAACATTGTTGAACTCACCAGGGAAGAGGATTGATGGTAACACTCTACCGTCATCCCATGGAAGTGCATGTTGCAATCAAAGAGCTGAGGCAAACTCTCTTCACCATGATCACACCAGAGACCACCAGGGAAGGTATCACAAGTCTCAATATTCTCGAGTTCATTTTGATTATAGGCATGTTGCTAAACCTGAACGTAAATCATGGCATAAGAAAACTTATCATTTTTGTGGTTTACATAACCATGTCGTTTCTAAGTATTGGAAATGAATGGTAGCACAAAGAAGGATGAGGCGTGGAAAGCCTTCTCCACAACAGAAAAAGAAATTGGTCAAGTAGGTCTAGAGGAAAAATACCTTTTGCAGCCATTACAACCAAAGTGGCCATCAAAGAGCCACGTATTCGAGGCTCCATCCAGAGCAGCACCTTAAGGACAAAGTGTCAGTGCATGAACCAGTTGAAACAGATGTTCGACAAGAAAATGTGCCACAGGGAGATGATCCATTCACTTTGATAAGTGAGAGATGGTTTTTCTAGATATGTTATCTTGTCTTGGCCGTATTTGTAAATCATATGTTTCATTTTTAACTGTAAAAGTGATGATGTTTTTTTCCATCACTTGTTAAGCAGCAATGGTATTTTTTACTTGTTTTATGAGTCGTGCATTGCATTTATTTTGTAAAAGTGATGATGTGGTTGTCCATCACTTGCCATGCGACGATGATTTTGGTCTTGTAATGATAGATGGGGTGTGATTTCCATTTTGATGTAAGCTTGACCATTGAGTATGTGTTATAAACTCGTGGCAAGTATGGAAATTTTTGGGTCATAGTTGGTCAAATTTGAGCATGTAATTTGCAAGAAATTGTACTACACGTTTTGCAGAGGATGCAAGTGTCGGCTCATCGCTTAAGGCTCTGAAGAACAAAGTTGAAGGAGATGGAAAGGAGACCTTTTTTAAGACACTTGTGGTGTATAAATAGTACACAAGCAGCTGCAAATTATTATTGATGATTTTGGAGGACCAAAAGCTCCTCAATGGGGAGGATTGATCCAGGTGGCTCTAAAGACACACACGGGACAAAGAGGGCTTATGGAAGCTCAAAAATCAAAGTGTTTGGATTGATCTCGAGCTAGGTTCAAGTTGAATATCTCGTCTTCCTAATCGCAATGGTTCGAACGGTTCATCAAACCGAGCTTGTATGTGAAAGCTAGAGGCAGTCAAATTTTATGGGTTAACTTGGATGACTAGGTAGGTTAAGGAAGGTGCAATTTCGACCTTTTCCAGCCACCAGATTCCAACCAGCTCAGCTAGATTCTAGAAAAAATTTGTGTCCTCCTTAAAAACACTCCTATGGTCAATAATCAGTTATTTAAAAAATGACCTATTTTTTTTTATTAAACAAAAAAAATATTAAAAAAAGGGGTGGCAGGCCCCAACCCCACCACCCCACCACCGCATATAACATATATTAAATACAAAAGGTTGGGGGGCGAGTGGTCAACCCCGCCACCCACATAAACGCACGCCATATATATGTAACAAAACCAATGGTGGTTAGGTCGGGGCCGCGTGGAGTGGACCCCACCCACCATCCAAAACAATGAACTAACCATAAATATAACACATGTGCCGTAGAGGTTTGGGGACGGGCCACCCGATGCAGGTCCAACCCTCCAATTCAATATGAATATTGTTTATCTGTTGGTTTTTAAAACAAAAATTCAACCTTTTTGGGAGGGGGCGGGCTTTCTCGACCTCCTCCCTACCAAACAAGATCTTTAACCATCACGCCAACTAAATCATGCGTAAAACTCTGCCCATCATTTACTTAAACCTCTCTTTCACCAGTTTTCCTAGGTGAAGGCAACAGAGGTTGGAGCACGCAGTTCGAGGCAGGATCAAGCACAGATTTCAAGATAGATTCTTGTTTGATGCCAAGGGAATCTTTTTGTCCCAAGGAGGTAAAATATTCATGTGTCAGAATGTATTAAACTTTATATGCATTTTAACCAAAATTTCGCAGGGAGCGCGATGGTGTGCCCAAATTTTCCTTTTGAGCAGTAGTTTTCTAGATTCCTTGTGGAGTAGCATCTTTGAGGAATCTAGGGGGAATCTAAAATATTCCCTAAGGCCCAGATTTTCACTTTGTCAGAATTCAACAAATTGACAGTCAATCCTACACCTCTCGACGACACGAGTTCAGCGGTGTAGTCATATTTTCCATCTGAGCCTTATGTTTTTCGGCCACTTTTCAAAGTGGAGTGCAGGTGTCAGCATTCAATGTGCGAGCAGTCATTTTCATGATCTTCGACGCCACGAGATTGATGGTACAAACAGATCCAACAGTTTATCATCCTTTTCTTCATATAGCTCTAGGATGTGAGGTATATGCAGTGTGATCATGTACTTCTTTGTCTCTTTTCTATGAGATATATTGTGTTGTATAGATCCCTTTTTGATGTTTGATGTGGGATCTTGTTTTATTCTTGATGTGAGATGTAATTTATATCATGGATTGTTTTATGTTGCTTGAGATCCATTTGTTGCCATGTTGGCAAGATACTTATTGTCACCATGTATATTTGATTAAGATCCCTTTTTTCCATGTTCAGTGGGATACTCATGGTAATCATCCATGTGAAATCGTCATGCTAATAGGAGTCTTTTTTTTGAGTGAGAGTTCTTGTAGAGGAACATCTCGAGAGGTCCAACCACTCTTGTGTGAGGGAATTTTCCTTGTATGACAGAGAAAATACCATCCATGTACATCACTAATTTTTCCAGCACTTAATGCAGTGGCCTACACCATCTTGACACTGAGGCACAAAGACGTAGTCCCCCCTGGATGAACTCCATTATCAATATCATATGTTTTTCAAGCTTTTTATGTTCCTCATCTTTATAGCATACATATATGTTCATTTATGTTCATTAATGCTTTGATGCAATTCTAACACATCAGCCAAAGTAAAAGGTCTTGGTTTAAAGGGTATCAGGAACTTGCCCTGATCAATCTAAAATACACTTTAAAAAACTTAGAGTGGAATATTTGGAAATGAATAATACATGTTTGAACATTGTCCTACTAAATTGATGAACAAATAGGATCACCATTATAATATTAGTGAGCAACTCAGATCATAAAATCTCAATATGAATTTAGACATAATTAGGTGTCAAGACACATCCCAATGAATAGTTGAGTTCTCGTATTTAGCCTACTGAGGGGACTAGATTCAATGCTATAATTCTCAGATTCCGAATAAATTTTTATCCACAAGACTTCTCCTGACTATATTTTAATTTCCATTGTCAATAACCATAGTGAATGTCTTACATTTTATCTTTCTTAATTTGACAATTTTTCTAATGATTATTTGCCTTGCCGCAATGAAGACAAGAATGGATATCAAAAAGATTTATATTCATATGGCCAACTCCATAACTATGATGAAATTTATTTGGAATTTTCTCAATGTTTTTATCACCAACCATATCATTAATATTTTTATCTTATTCATTTACTTTTAAAAGTATTCAAAATTTAGTAGTGGTAGGAGTGGGAGGGATTTTAATAAATCCCGGTGGAAATATGGAAATTAAGTTCGCTTGGAGCTTGGGTATAGATCGAATAATCTAGTTGAGATTTATGGCCTCTACATGGGACTTTAGTTGACCATAGATCAAATATATCTTCCATTTTCATCGTTAGGGACTCTCAAATCAAAATCCACTATCTCCATTTGGGATCCCTTCCTAAGAATAATCTCTGTATGATCCTCCTTAGAAGAATTAACTTCTTACTAGAATCTTTCTCTCACAAGTGCTATCTCCATATCCTTCATGGGAAAAAAAGAGAGGTAGATGCTCAAGCCAACCATACCTCCCATCTGGAAGAAGGAAAATATAATGTTAATGGATCCATTAATTGGAAGGCATTTCCATGATAACCTCAAATAAAGATAATAGTACCTCTCTTATAAATAATATGGAAGATTTGAATTTGGTTCGGTATAGACATGTCAATAAGAAAAGAATAAACTATGGTATCATCCTCCCACATAAGACATTTATTTTGGGCAGATCTAAGTGCAAATTAAGGTTCAATAGGTGGAACTCTTGGTTGGATAGTTCATTAGATGTGGCAGGCTCCATGAATATTGGCATTAGGAACATTTATGTTTGACATGCACCAGTGATCGACACAACACTCATTTTTTCTCTAGTATCCATATTTTTACTAGGTAAGATGGGATGTATATGGAATCACCCTATAGGCTCATATATGGAGACATATCCTGCAACTTGGAAGAAACTAGAACTCAATCCAAAATCCATGGAGGCTGACCTCGACCTGATGGAACAAGACTTGGATAAATTATGCGTAAATTAGATTTCATGGGGGTAGCGTCCCAAAATTATAATTAAAAGAAAGGTTTCAAGCTCCAACATCTTGTAATTTCGAAGTCCCTTAGATGATCCAGGTGGATATTGGTGGCCACACACCTATTCGATTTGGACCCACACCATAGGTTCTTTCAGTTTTTCACTTGCAACACAGATTACTATTTTTAGCAGGTTTTTGGGTACTGAACTTATGGAGCTTTTTTGGGGCCCTAATGATCCACTACCTCACCTAAAGTGGCATCCTCCTTCCTCGAGTTTCCTACAAGAGGAGTCTCGATGGGTTTGCTGCCCCCCATGTGGAACTTCCTCGGAATCTCCTTGGCATATTTTCCCTGAGATACAAATAGCTCCCTGTCTCTTTTCCATATTTCGAAGCCAAGGAAATAGTGCAAGAGCCCCATGTCCTTCATCTCAAACTCTCTTTCAAGATCCTCTTTGCAAGAAGTTGTGAATTATTCATCACCTATTAGTATAAGATCATCAACATAAAGTACAATAATCAAAATCTTACTATCAACCAAAATATGATATAGGTTTTCATCTGCTTCACCCTTTGTGAAGCCCAACCCGGTGAAATAATTTTCAATCCTGGTGTACCAAGCATGAGGTTCTTACTTCAACCCATATAGTGCTCTCTTGAGTCTGCACACATGCGAATCCCTGTCAAAGGTTTCAAATCCTTCTAGTTACTTAATGTACACTTCTTCCTCAATAACTCCATTAAGAGAGGTTGTATTTACATCCATATGATGTATCTGCCACCCCATTTGTTCTGAGAATGCAAGGATAGATTTAATCTATGAGTACCTTGCAGCCAGTGAAAAAGTCTCCTCATAGTCAATCCCTTCCACCTGTGATAATCCTCTGGCCAAAAATCTAGCCTTGTATTTCTCCACACTCCCATCTGCTACTTGCTTCACCTTGTAGATCCACTTGGATCCCGCCGAATTCCCCACCGGTCTTGGGACCACTTCCCATACATTGTTTCTAATAATGGAGTCATAATCCTCAACCATGGCACCAACTCATGTTGGCTGTTGCACTGCTTCCTAAAAAGAGGATGGTTCTGTCACAATACACTCACTCATAAGATCCATGTATCTAGTATACCTGTATGGGGACCTTCTCTGCATGCACTGTGATGTATGTGCACCTACATTCTCTGTTGTATCTAGCATCAATCTGTCAGCCTGTCTAATGCACTTCCTACCATTTTTTTTGGATGGCTCTGCATGAGTGGTTTCTGCCACTCCATGATCCTCTGCTTGTGGTTGCTCCACATCCTGAGGTTCATCCTTTGGAACTAAGAGGTCCTCCTCTGCATGCAAGTCAAGCTCCCTCTCAAGGGACAATCACATGGCTTTCTCCTCATCAAATTTAACAACTCTCCTGACAACTATCATCCTGTTAGCCAACAAATACATCCGATAGTTGTGGGGAGTATCAGTGTACCCCACAAATATCCCAACCTCTGTTGTTGGTTCTAGCTTCTTCCTAGCATCTTTGGTCACATGGAAATAGACATATGAACCAAAAAATTTAAAATATGAAACATTTGACTCTTACTTGAAAAATCCTCCTCTGGTGTACTCACGTCGAGTATCTAATAAGGACTACGGCTCTACACAAATACCGCCATGTTGCATGCCTCTACCCACAGATGCAATGGTAGGCCATGATCATGTAACATAGCTCGTGCTGCTACCATAATTAATTTGTTCTTTATTTCTACAACCCCATTATGTTGTGGGTTATGAGGTGCACTCAATTCTCTCCAAACTCCTTCTTTGGTGCATAAGTTCTTGAATTCATTAGAGATATACTCACCACTATTTTCGATCCTTAGAGCCTTCACCTTCTTCCCTGTATATTTCTCTACCAGTGCTTTAAACTCACAAAACTTGGAGAATGTATGATATTTATTTTACAGAAAGAAGATCCAACACTTTCAATAAAAATCACCAACAAAAATCACATAATACCTGTGCTTTGTTGTGGAATCTGTTGAGAATGGTCCACACACATTTGAGTGAACTCTCTCAAGGATTTTCGTTGCTCGGTTCTCCTTCTCATGAAAGGTGAAATTTGTATACTTCCCCGTGGGACATCCCTCACATGTGTCTATCTGTGCAAGTGTACCCTTTATATGACTTGTAGAAATTTGTTACATGATCCTCAAAGAACTGTGGTCTAGATGACCCAACCTCTTGTGCCATAACTCACCAGTATAGAACACTCTAAGAGGGATTGACAGGTGATGAACATAACTCGTGGTCATTATGGCACAAGAGGTTAGGTCATCTACACCACAGTGCTTTGATGATCATGCAACATATTTCTATAGGTCATCCAAAGGGTACACTTGTGCAGATATACACATGCAATGGATGTACCATGGGGAAGTATACAAAGGTCACCTTTCATGAGAAGTGAAATCCTTGAGAGAGTTCACTCAGACATGTGTGGACCATTCTCAATAGATTCCACAACAAATCAGAGGTATTACGTGATTTTTGTTGATGATTTTTCTTGAAAGTGTTGGATCTTCTTTCCGCAGAAGAAAGATTACAAATTCTCCAAGTTTTGTGAGTTCAAAGGACTGGTAGAGAAATATACAGGGAAGAAGGTGAAGGATCTAAGGAGTGAAAATAGTGGTGAGTATATCTCTAATGAATTCAAGAACTTATGCACCAAAGAAGGAATTCATAGAGAATTGCGTGCACCTCATAACTCACAACAGAATGGGATTGCAGAAATAAAGAACTGTTATGAAACCAACTCCAAAAATAGAAGAAAAGAGAGATCAATACCTTAGAAATCAACCACTTCGAGGGATAACCTCCAATACATTACATAAATGAACAATTTTTGAATGATACGAATGACCAAACCTCATTTCTATATATAGGAGTCTATGGGGCGACAATGTAATCCTAGCCAACCTAACAATAATAATGTAAGGGCACAATAATAACAATATGGAGGTTATAGGGGTACAACAATAAAAATAAGGGGGTTACACTAACAACAATAAGGGACCATATTAGTAATATAGGGACCTGATTTTGTGCCAAATTTAGGTTATCCTTTAAGAGTTGGAGAACTTCTTGTTGATGCTCGATGTGATCTTCCACTGCTTGAACCCTAGAATTTTCCCTTAAAGAAGATGTGATGGACGGTGGATGATATCCATAAAGTGCCATAAATGGGGTCATTTTTGCTGCAGTATGGAAGGAAGTGTTATACCAACATTCAGCAAGAGGTAACCACTTGACCCATTGTGCTTGCTTATCAAATACAAAACAACGAATATATCCTTCCAAACATTTATTCACTCTCTCAGTTTGACCATCAGATTGAGGATGATAAGATGAGCTATGAGCTAGTTGAGTACCCAAACAAGAAAATAATTCTGTCCAAAAATTTCCTGTAAAAATGGGATCTTTGTCACTTAGAATAATCTTTGGGTTTCCATGTAGCTTTTGAATTGTTTCCATAAATGCACTAGCAATTGTACTTGCTTTAAATGGATGAGATAATGCACAAAAGTGTGCATACTTGGTAAGTCTATCAACTACCACCATGATGACACTCTTTCCTTCGGACTTAGGTAAACCTGTGATAAAATCCATTGAAATCTCCTCCCAACGTTGACTTGGAATGGATAAAGGTTGTAGAAGTCCTGGGGTCTTAATTGTTTCAACTTTATTCTGCTGGCAAACCAAACATTCCGCCACAAACTTTCGAATATCAGATTTAAGGCCATCCCAAAAAAATTCTTTCTTCACCCTGTGGTAAGTTTTTAAAAATCCTGAGTGTCCTCCTAAAGGAGAAGTGTGCAATTCCAGAAGAATCTTTTGTTTTAGTTGGGAATTCTTAGAAAGATATAAGCGATCTTTGTACCATAAGGAATCATTTTTCCAACTAAATGTATCAGATGTACTAGGATCTTGCTGCAACTTTTGAATGAGTGTCCACACTTCTTCGTCCTTCTTCCATTCATCGCTTGCTTTGGTTATCCAATCTGGTTGGATAATAGAAATGGAACAAAGCAATGCTTCCACCTCTTCATCCTTTCTTGAGAGTGCATCTACAACAACATTTAGCTTCCCTTTTTTGTAGATGATTTCAAAGTCATAACCCAACATATTTGTGACCCATTTTTGTTGCTCTTCTGAAGATAGTATTTGTTCCAAAAAGTGTTTAAGACTATAATGATCAGTTTTTACCTTGAAGTGTCTTCCCATCAGGTAAGGTTGCCATTTCTTTAGTGCATGTAGTATTGCCAACATTTCCTTCTCATAAATAGCCTTTTGTAAATACTTTCCTTTGATTGGACGACTTTCAAAGGCAATGGGTCCTCCTTCTTGCATTAAAACGACACCAATTCCATTTCCTAAGGCATCACATTCCATAATAAAGGTTTTGTGAAGTCTGGCATAGCTAAGACTGGTGCTAGGCACATTGCCTCTTTAAGATTTTCAAAGGCCTTAGTTGCTTCATTACTCCATGAAAATGCATCTTTCTTGAATAATGTTGTTAGAGGTGCTACTATTCTCCCATAATTCTTAACAAACTTGCAATAATACCCTGTTAACCTGAGAAATCCATGCAACTGATTTATGGTTGTGGGGGCTTTCCATTCCTTAATGGATTTAATTTTGTTAGGGTCTACTTTAACACCCTCGTGAGATAAAATATGACCCATATATTCCACCTCTTTTACTCCAAAGAAACATTTGGATGTTTTTGCATATAATTGTTTCTCCACCAATAGTTTGAGCACCCTCTCAACATGTTGAACATGATCCTTCCAAGACCTACTGTAGATTAGTATATCATCAAAAAATACTAGCACACATTTTCTAAGGAAGGGTTTGAAAATGGAATTCATCAACCCTTGAAATGTAGAAGGTGCATTGGTAAGGCCAAAAGGCATGACCAAAAATTCATAATGACCCTCATGAGTTAGAAATGTTGTTTTTGGAATATCTTCAGTCTTCATTCTAATTTGATGATATCCTGAACGAAGATCCAACTTGGTAAAATAAATTGATCCATGTAATTCATCCAATAATTCATCAATCACAGGAATGGGAAATTTGTCTTTAATGGTGAGCTTATTGAGCTCCCTATAATCTGGACACATTCGCCATGATCCATCCTTCTTGTGTACCAATACTACAGGAGCAGAGAAAGAACTTTGACTAGGTTGGATTATACCCGCCTCTAACATTTCTGCAATCATACGTTCAATTTCGCTCTTTTGGAAGTAAGGATATCTATAAGGCCTGATGTTTGGAGGAACACTTCCTGGAATCAAATGAATAGCATGATCATGATCACGAATAGGTGGGAGTCCTTTGGGAGTTTCAAACACCTTCGAATGATTGTCCAAGACTTGTTGGAGATCTGCAGAAATAGATGATTTTGATGTTGGAACTTCTAGTGAGCATAATTGTGCAATTACGCCTCGCTGTTCTTTCTTTAGAAGCTTTGTCATGACATTAGTGCTTATTATCCTTCCTGGCTTCCCCGCAATACCCCGTAATTCGACTTCCTTTCCTTCTGAAAAAAATTTCAAGAAAAGTTCTTGAAAATTAAAAGCTACCGTCCCCAAAGATTGTAACCATTGTACTCCTAGTACAACATCAACACCTCCCATTGGGATGGAAAGCATTGGACTATTCAATACATATTCTCCCATGGCTAGCTTGATATTATGGCATTTTCCAGAGCAATTTATAGTTCCTCCATTTGCAACCATCACTTGACATTCTGGTGTTGGGTATAGGAAACAATTCAATTCCTTGGCTACCTTACAATGAATAAAATTATGGGTACTACCCAAATCAATCAACACTATTACCCTTTTCTTCTTGATATGTCCTTCTACCTTGAGAGTTTGAGGAGTGGTAATTCTTGCCAATGCATTACACAATATGGTCGAACTCATTTCTTATTCTTCTAGGGTTGGTTCCTGGTGTATATCCTCTTCTTTTGAAGTTTCTTGTTCATTTTCTTCCTCCTCTTCACAATCTATGTAAAATAATTTCTTCTCAACACACTTATGACCTTTAGTGTATTTTCTATCACAACTGTAGCAAAGCCTTTTTTCTCCTTTTTCTTCCAATTGTTGTGGTGTCAACCTTGTAGGTTGTGGAAATCTAGGAGTAGCAACACTTCAATCTTTATAGATGTGAGTGGTAGCCTTCCTTGTCGCCATATTTTTACATTCAATTTTTCTTATCAACCTGAATGCCTTCTCCAATGATTCAGGTTCCCAAATGCGAACTTCATGTTGGATGTTATCCTTTAAAGTCCCTGTGAAGACATCAATCCTG